>CM062819.1:1387576745-1388189245 GCA_031772625.1 Pinus tabuliformis | reverse complement strand
TTTGGATTTTGTTCTTTCATGGCCTCTTCTGTGGCTTTCAACTGAAGCTATAATCGCTCATTTTCCTCTGTTTCTTTCTGTAGAGTTTTATACATGATTTCCACTTTCTTGGAAATTTTAAGCATGGTCTCGTACATTTCTCTTTCATCCTCTGTCATTGTTCATGCTGCAATTCACATCAATGTAAAGACCTACTCTGATACCACTTGATCCAGGTTCGGGTGTGAAGAAGGACCCTTCCAAGACCTTTTACTTTCGTGATGTGTTAAAATTGCTTTTAAAGGAACATTAATGAATACATCTGCATGTGGAAAAGAAGATGAACATAACAATCATCAGCACATGAAAACATAAGCGTTGATAACGGAGTTCGTCCAGGAGGGACTACGTCTCCGGGCCCCGGTGTCAAGATGGTGTAGGCCACTGCATTATGTGTTGTCAATAAGATGATGTACACAGAGATGATGTCTCGATCATACAAGGAAGAATGCCCTCACGTAGGAGTGGCTCTAAGAGATGTTCCACAACTAGAACTCTCAATCAAAAGTCTCCTATTAGTATGACACAAAAACATGCATGGTGCGCATACCACCAACAGGGCACAAAAGGAATGCCAAAAGCAAAACACATGCATGACGACAACAAGAGTATCCCAACAACATACAACAAGGGATCTCAAAGCATAACATGAAGAGTTATGACAACAAGTACATCATATAGAAGATTCTGCATCAAATTAGCAAGGAATCATGACAACATGTAATAAACAATATCTTGCATCAACATCAATCATGGATCTGTACAACATAATGCAGAAAGAAGAAGTACATGAACAAATCATATACCTCACAACCAAGGGCCATCTGAAGAAGTGGATGTCACACTGCTAAAGCTGCTTGGACCATTGCTCTCAAGGCATCAATCGCACAAAGAAGGCTGCTCACACATGAATGTGGACATCTGCACTGGCACTTAGAAAAGTGACTAGAAGAAGAAATGAGAGAATAAGAAATATGAAGCCACCATCAGATTTGTGGCATCGAGTAGTGCTGAATCGACTGTCCAAAATCCGAATTCTGAGAAGTTGAGAATTCTGGGCTCAAGGAATCTTCTAGATTCCCCCAGGATTCCTCAAAGATTTTGTTCCATGGATGGACTGTAAATCTGCAACTCAGATGGCGAATTTGATCTCGCCATTGCGATCCCTATGGAAAACCATGAAAAACAAGTATAAACTTGACTATATTCTGAAATGTCAAAATTTTACCTCATTGGGAAAATTTCATGGCTCATGGTTCCGCTCCTTGTTTTCGCTGAAATCATGGTTCCACGTGAATTCTGGAAATGACTGGAAAATGCAGACCTCTGATGAAGAAATGAACAACACCATTGTGTTCGTGGCGATGAGAGGTGTAAAAACCATATAAAACTTGTCAATTTCTGACAAAGTGAAAATTTTGCCCTCCTACAAAATTCATGGTTCCTGCATTAAAATATTAATTAATATGCTGCCTTGAAATTCATGTCTACATTCTACCTCGCAATCTATGCCTGTGGTCTCTCTCCTCCTCGAACTACGTGTAAAGCCAAAATTCTGAGTTTATATAAAATCTCATCGGCGGATTTAATAATGTCAGGTGGTTGGTGCATTGGTAATAGAGGAAAATGGTTACAGAGGGGTCGGGGGATCAAATCCCGCCCCTCTCCATATATATATTTTAATAACCAAAATATGCTTGAAATGGGGGTTGGGTCTGCATTGGGCGACCCGCCCCTTAAACCCCGCATTAATATATTACCAGCATACACACACACACACACACACACACACACACACACACACACACACATATCGACGCTTTTGTTCCCAAAATATTGGCGATCGGTAGTTGGTATCGGCGATGGGCGTGGTCGTCGGCATATATTAGCACGATCCTCTGAGTATTGCCGATATATATGTCGACGATTGGTGACGATAATATTGGCAGGAAAACAAGGATGGTGGCGACAAAATATGTGATTGGATCGACGCTTTATGTGGGATATCGCCGATATTACAATCGACCTACATATAATCGGTCGTGTGAAACATGCGGCATATAACATGGTTATGCGATATATATATATATATATATATATATATATATATATATATATATATATATATATATATATATATAGATATATATATGGTTGTGATTTTAAAGGGTTCGGCGGGGTTTGTTGCTGCCGATCCCAAAACCATGTGTTGTATAGTTATTTTTAATAACTATAACATATTTTGTTATATGGTTATTCATTAACCAAAAAATGATTTTGTCTCTTATGCTAGTTTTAGGAGACAAATGAAAGAATGCCAAGTGTCAATGGCTGATGGGCTGCCATGTGGGTCCCCCCTACTTACTGGGATGCCATGTGGCATGCTGTGGGCCCCACTTTTCCCCTGTCATGTCAAACTTTGAAGAGCTCTATCTTTCGCATACAAGCTCTGTTTGACGAACCGTTCGTTGAGACACCTCAACAATCAGGATGACGAGGTCTTCGATCTAGCCCTAATTTGAGCACAATCCAAACACTTTTATTTTTGAGCCATCTTTGTCCCGTGTGTCTTTCTGGAGTCACTTGGATCATCAATGGTGGAAAACTACTACTAATCTTGGTCGTCCGTGATGGTGTCCGTGCTCTCAATGGTGACATCATGCTGAAAGTGAACTCTTGCCTCCATTGCATCCGGGTACACTAATATGGCTCCTCCGTCCAACTCGTCTGATAGTATGTGTATCATTGTCTTGAGTGTGGTTCGACTAATAACACACTGATGCATAGTGTCTGTGCTAATTTCCAAGTGTGTGTTGGTGACCATGCACATAAACTTATTGAAGTACATGTTCAACTCCAGTCGGACTTACTTCTTGTCTTCTCCTTAGTGAGTGTGCCAA
The DNA here is from genome assembly GCA_031772625.1 of Pinus tabuliformis. Lineage (NCBI taxonomy): Eukaryota > Viridiplantae > Streptophyta > Pinopsida > Pinales > Pinaceae > Pinus > Pinus tabuliformis. The sequence continues at coordinate 1,388,186,306 of CM062819.1, read as the reverse complement.
ATGGGTGGGATCACATACGTGTGCACAATGACATGAATGCTGCTGAATTCCCTTGCATGAGATCAACAACACTGTTCACCTTGTCTACTTCGTGCCAACTGTTGGGATGGATCTATAACTTGTGTGGGCGCAGTTTCATCCGTCTATGCATGTTACACCCCTTGTTGTACCTGTTCCTGCTACAACTCATTCTCTCATATATGCAGCTCTTGTTCTTCCTTGAGTTTCTGCTTCAGCACATGCAACTCCTTCTATGTTTCTCTCTCTGCCTTCACGCGATCTTCGTCTTGTCACACTGTCACCTCATAGCCTCAATCTCCAAAGCTTCTTTCGTCATGAGTGGATCTACTTTGAACTTACATCTTTTCTTCGCTTCTATGCTTTCAACAACCTTCCTCTGCAACTCACCGCATGCAGGTGTGCTGCCTTCTATTGCTGCTGATGGTGCTACTCGTTATGATGTTGTTGTCATCTTATCTCTATGTCCTTGTCTACGAACAGCTTGATGTCTTCATATGTAGGCAAGCTCATAGACACTTTCTTGGCTGCAACCCCCGTTGTGCTCTCAAAAGTGTCCTTTGTCTCTGCTCTCCTGAAGTCCATTGTACTTGTGCTGCTGAGAGACAGACGAACACCTGTGATTCTTGGAGACATAGAAATACTCATGAAGAGCAATCTGTTAGTTGAAAACCAAAATAAACTTGTGGATTGACTTGCAACATACCTGTGTGATTGATCGTGAAGGTTGCACAATTTCCGCCGGTAGGTCGGGAGACTGACTGCCAAAATTCTGCAAGGCATAGTCTAGGCTATCAGGAGGTGGATTAACTGTCAAAACTACACAATGCACAGTCCAGCCTGGCCTGCTGATGAATGGAACGATGCATTGCACAATTTCAGTCAACAGTGACACGCAACTAGTAAACTGCATTGAGCAGTCTCTGGGGCAAGCAGGAAACTGCCTCTAAGAATTGTGCAATGCAAGCCTAGAGGTCAGGGCTGGGCCAAACTTGTGCAATTTCTAGAGGGAAGGCAAAGCCTTTGCTTCCAGACATGTGCAATGCTAGCCGGGCAAGGCACTGTCCGGGCCAAGGCAGCCCAAGCCGACCATCGAGTGACTGAAAACATGAGAAGTCTAAATGCATGATGAGATGAGTGCAAACAAGAGTGAATGATCATACATGCAAACAAAAAGTGCAGGATTCAAGAAATGGGAAAGCATGCATGTGTGTGAAGCAAGTTGCCGTAATGACGATCGTTCGTGCAAAAATAGTGTCATGCATGTGACAACAGTGAGATGCGAATGAAAACTAAAACGGTGCTTCTACAAGCTAACATACATCAAAATGACAGAAAGTGCTCACTGAAATCAAGCAGACAACACTCACATGAAGCGAAACACAAAAAGAGATAGAAACGCAACGCGAGACATGAAAAGCAGGCTTACCCCGAAACAACTGAGCTGAATGTGCCGACGAATCCTAGATGAAATGTGGGATGTTAGAGCTGCAAGGTTGATGTGAGGAATGACCTCTACAGCATCCGGTTGATGAGTTTTGGTAAAATTGAGGTTGTGACATTCATGCCACAAATCTAGAAAAAGCGACACTTGGCGGGAGGTTTCTGAAATGATCCTTGCATATACTCTTAAGCTGCTAAAAATAGATCCATGAATCAAGGGATGCCTTTGCATGCTGCCATGGGAGAAGCAGTCCTTGCATGAAAATCAGTTTTGCTCAGTCTTGGGGGGAACCGGTCAACCTGAAGGCACATGCATCAGTTTGTGAGCTTGGGATGAAAATATGCATAGTTTCTAGGTTGAGCGGAGATGGCTGTCCCAGATGAATTGTGAAATTTCTGAGAGGAATAGGTGACGATCTCACAGGATTGTGCAATTTTTGGTTGAGCAGCTGTCTTGGGTCAAACCTTGAAATTTTCTCAAGGAATCCTGTCTGACTGTATCTCGCAATTTCTGAGCTAAGCGGCTACCCTGGGTTAAACCTCACAGTTTTGTCAAGGAAGCCGATCTGACTGTATTGTGCAATTTATGAGCCCAACAGGCTACCTGGATGGATTTGCGCAATTTTTGCTAGTTGCTGCACTGGCTTTCCTAGAGGGATTGCAAAATTTTTGGGAGAAACAGGTGACTACTACCCAGAATTGCACAATTTCTGGGCTAAGCAGCTGTCCTGGGGTGAATCTCGCAATTTTTTAGAGGAATACTGTTAGGAAGAATTACACAATTCTGGAGCCCAGCTATGTTTGTGCACTTTCTGGAGGGAAGGCTGGTTCCCCTCCATAATTATGCAATTCCCAGAGGGGGATGCTCAACCAAAAACTGACACTAAGTCCGGAAAGAAGCTTGTGAAGGGGGTGAAACAAACTTGCATGCGCAGGCTGACAAGACTCTATGAAATAGCTGAAGCTGATGTGCTTGACAGTGCAAGACATGTTGTTGAGGATAGTCGGTAGAGAGGCTCAAAAATGAAGCTAAGGAAAAATTTTGGAGGGTGGTTGTAGCCACTACAACACTTGACGACACATTGGTAGAACCCCAGCTCTTTGAATGGACCTTGTTCATGAAAAACAAGTCTAACACCTCCAGAAGTATTGTTCAGTTCTCTGGTCATCTTGGTTTCCAAACTTGCTTGATTGTAAGATGTAGCATCTGTCAGGCTCTTGGTCGGTCAACACACATTCCAAGCCAAGGGAACATAGTTGTTTCGATTGGGGATGAGGGGTATATTGGTGCACAAGTCATATGATCATCAAAGTTTTAGTTTCATCTCTAATGTTGCTCCGTTGCCAGTAGGCTTGGACAGTACCCTGACGGAGTCATGCAGGAACACAAGCATCGCTATGCTGCCAGTGAGCCTAGTCAGTACCCTAGCAGAGTTACTTTTATCACCTCTCTGCGCAGGAAGCCTTTCTCTTCTTTTGCCTTATTTATTTTTCTTTTTTTCGAAATTTTTCACTTTTCATTTTTGTCATTTTTCATTCTCATAACTGTGAATAACACTTATTCATTTCAGAGGCAGAAGAAGGATCCCGAATTATTGAGAGAATAAGAGTTTATTCCTTTAGAGAAGTAGTTTATATATACCTCTGATGTGCTTGTTAAGGTTTCCTCCCTCACCTTACTCTACTTCACTAATTTGACAAGGATTAACCCAAAAACAACCGACTAGAGTAGGTGATACTAGTTAGCGCGCAAGCGTTGTGTTTTCACCAAGGTTCACTTCGAACAGTATGTATTTTCCATTGTGTTAGCACAGTTCTAGGCTAAGTCATGAGTAGGTTTTAAATTTTTTATTTTTAGGATTAATTTTGTAAATCTCAAGAAAATTTAAAACGCTAGCAGAATTTCCAGTAGCGCCCGATTTTCTTGTTCAGATAGTCTCCCCTATTTTTTGGGCAGTGTTTTCCTTCCTAGTTTTTGTTTTGTTTTGTTTTGTTTGTTTGTTTTTGTTTTTGTTTTTGTAAATTTGTTTTGTTTTTGTTTTGTTTTTTTTTTTGTTTTTTGTTTTGTTTTTGTTTTTGTTTTGTTTTTGTTTTGTTTTTTTTTTGTTTTTTTGTTTTTTTTTCCCCAGTAGCGTCACCTGTTTAAAAAAAAAAAAAAAAAAAAAAAACCCGAAAACGCAACCGTTTTTTATTGTCCACGTGTCATAATGGCAAAATATTTAATCCAAATCATGAGATTTCGTGATTAGATAGGTCACAAACTTTAAGTCAAGTCAAGTGGTAGTGGTTAATCGATTTGGTTGATCGTATTAGCTAGGTGTTAGTCACAGCCATAGCCAGTCGTTGCCTACCCCACTCATCTTAAATAACCTCGTGTTTCCAAAATTAAAACGTGTCTACGACATCACCCTTAGCCATATGTTTAAATTCCGATGGCCGTTATTTCTGTTCCGCGTAATACGCTACCGGAATTTGTGGCCAGTCCGAATTAAAGCAAGAATATTGCGAGATTTGCAAAAAATCTCATACAACCACCTGTAGCAGATTAGATGGACTCTCCAAAGCAACTCGACTTCATCATTACTATTACATGTTGTCTATTATGAAATGAAATCTCATGTAATCATGAAGGATCATATGCATAGGATATTGAACCAAAACTTTATCTCAAATATCCGAAAATGGAGGAAATTTCACCATTTCGAATTTCTCAAGTGCAGCAAAGGAGACAATGATTGAGGTGGTTAAGAACACATCCTAGTTTTTCAAGTAGCCTAATTCAAGCTAATTTCAAAGCTGTTGGGTAAGATTCCATACTTTGACACCTATTCTTCATAACAAGTAAGCAGATAACCATGGCACCAAAGTCTAGGAATGGTGAAAAGCTTAAGATAATCGAACCTCAAGGAGCTGAACTAGTTGATGCTAATCCAAGTGTTAGAAGATTGTTTATTCAGGTAGGCTGGTATCCACTCTGCACCAGGTTAGGAGGCTCACATCAAGGTGTAGCTCAGGAGTTTACTCAAAATTTCAATGGACAGGAAGCTGCCATCTTTGGTTTCAAATTGCAGGTTTCAGAATAGTCAATTGTAGAAGCTTTTAACCTTCCCCAGGAAGGAGAAAAGTGGTTTAAGGGACAACTCATTACAGGAGGAGATCTCAATACTTTTATTAGAGATGAATACAAGATCCTAACTGGGCCAAAGGAATTCCCAACAATTATCTTAAGAAGGAATGGGAAGAAACAGTCAAACTAGTTAAGATTTTTTACACTTGTGAGAGAAGGTATACAGTAGTATTTCTTTACCATATGAGGTTTCTTTTTCATTTTGTAGGTATGAGGACTCTTAATCTACCCTATTTCATATTGAAGAGCCTGACCAAAATGGAAGCCAAAATTCAAACACACTAGGAAGCATTAGAATACAACCTGTATCATTAGGAAATTATCAAGGTTTTGGTTGAAGAAGAACTAAAAAAGAGAAACCAAACTTGGGAACATTTCTTGTTTTACAGGGTAGGCCAAGCTAAGAAAGTGTCAGAAGAGGTACCAAAAGCAGCAAAGAGAAGCCTTTAGCTGCTGAAACTAAAAATAAAAAGGAGCAAGGTGAAAGCTCTTCTACCCAGAAAACAAAGAACATGAAAATGGTTTCTCCTGTTAGACATTTTCCTAAGGTTTACATAAGAACTTGGAGAAGAAAACTTGTAGCTGAAGAGAAATCTAAAGCACAAGTGTTTCTTGAAATTCAAGAAGCACATGAACCAACGTTTTGATTCTAATGAGGAATTGCTGATAGAAGCAGGATATAAAAGGACCAGTAAAAACAAGAAAAAATAAATAAAACCAGTTGCTGGAGCTGGGAAGAGGCATACTAGGGAAAGAAACAAATACAGACTGAAATCAAAAGCCCTAAATAATCCTAGTTTACTGACTGAAGTAATAGTCATAGATGAACATCATACATATTTGCAGACTCGGGATCCTTCAATTGCAGAACTCAGAAGATCTTTGAAGAATCAAAGAGGTAAAGCTCCCATGGCCCAGCCATTAGAGCCTCCCAAAAGAAGAAAGGTCCAAAAAGAAGCAGAAAAGAAAAAGACCATTATTAGAGAAGATACAGCCAAAATCACAAGGTCAAAATCTTCTGCTAGAAATAAAACAAACTTGGATAAGCTTGCAGAGGCTGTAGCTAACATGGAATGAAAGGGTAATTTTCCTTTAAAAAACACCTTTTTGCATATCAAGTCAAAGTTTTGAATATGAAGATTAAATATCAGAATATCCAAGCATATATAGGTGTTTCAAAGTATTATCTATTAAAATTTTGAGGTGAAAATGTTATCCTACCGAAAATCATGGAAGTGTTTCCATTTTTTTCGCTATTACAGGTATTACCAGAATTTCCAGTAGCACCTGTTTCAACAGAAATATACAGCTGTCAATAGAAAACCTCCGAGCCAGCTTCGGGAAGACAACAACCAATAACAATATGGATAAGGAAGATGATGGATATAAGATAGTTTTGAGGTTGTTGAAGGTTGGATTTAATGAAGCCATATGGTCATTTAATAGTTAAGACCATAAAGAGAAAAATCAGCAGCAAAAGGGGTAGTCAGTCAGTTCTTCTAGCAACCAAGTGTCATTTTTCCTCTTCTTCTCATCTACACCTATACTTTCTATTGCAATTCGATTGGAGATGATCTTAATGTCTAAAAGACACCTATGTAACAAGGAAATAGTGGAACCACAAATTTAGGAGAGTTGGAGTTGGTGCCTCTCTCTCTCTATATATCTTTTGTAAATATCATTTCAGGGTTGGATTTTGGTTCACCTGAAGACTCAGCTTAATAAAATAGCTTTTTTTGCACTTCATGCTAGAGGATTTTGTGATTCAAGTTATATCTAATGTGTGGTTTGTCTATTTCCTTGTTTCAATTTTCTGAATTATAAATTTGCAGTAGCCAAGTATAGTATGAGTGAGAATCATTAAGAGGATTTGATGATGACTTATCTACTATCCAGTTTTCTATAAATTATAATATATGTTTCAAGTAGAACTTGTTAGTGAAGGTTTCACAAAGGATTTGTGGGATACTTTATACATTTTTTTACTTTCTAGTTGTTGTTTTCCTTGTTAAACTTGTTTTAATCTTTTAAATGATAAAATACAGCAGCTAATATAGTATGGGTGAGAAATCATTAAGAGGATCTAATGATGACTTATCTAATATCCAGTTTTCTGTAAATCATAATATCAGTTCAAGTAGAAATTTTTAGTGAAGGTTTCACAAAGGATTTGTGAAATACTTTATACATTTTCTTACTTTCTAACTGTTATTTTCCTTGCCAAGAAACAGAGTTTGTTACAAGGTTGTTTATGTAGTTGAAGTGACTGTCTTAAGATACTCAGTTTTTGATGCAGGAGCATGAGGCTTGAAGACAAAAGGCTTCATTTTATTCCAAAAATCCAAAAAAAGTTTACAAGCAAAGGAGTGGGATCCTTTAGCTGTCATTTTACAAAGTTTTCTAGATAGGATTTGAGCTAGAATATAGGTATTTGAATGATTTTGTAATTAATCCAAGTAGTTCAGACTTATTTGAGATTCTCGAGGAGAATATCAAGTAGTTTAGGTATTTATCTAGGATTAGATAGATTTGATCCATTGATTGAGGATCAGATCGTTGAATGTAAGGTATTTATGTAAGTTTTGAATTATTGTAAGAGGATTTTGCTGGATTTGGCTATGGAGAATTAGACTATAAGAGAATTGAAATATCTTTGTATCTCTGTGTATTCTATGCATGAAAGGTTAAATCCTGAAGGTTGAATTCCTTCAAAATATCTTTGTGTATTGTTGAATTCCAGTTTGGCCTGTAAAATTAGAGTTCTGTATGATCTGGTGTTATCACGTTTAATTCCTCATTCACTGTGTATTAAGTTAAATCGAATGTGTTTCAAACCACAGAGCTTTAGTTAGCTAAGCTTCGAATTCCATAGAGAAGAGCTAAACCTGGCGAAAGTGCTAAAATCATAGCAGAAGGAGAAAAGTCTGATAAATTCGCGAGGGAACCTGAAGAAGCCTAGAACCGTCTGATCGACAGAACCATTAGATCTATGGTAGTCATGTGTAAACAAGCGCTAGAGTTAAACAGAGGAGTAAAGTGGTCTTCATAGGTGAAAGTTGTTTTCGCGCGGGCTCAAGGAGGTAAGCGGTATTTTGGGATAGTCACGTGATTCCATTTAGCAGCCGACACGTAGCACAGAGAAATTTATTTTCTCGCGTTCTCTTGGCTTGATAAACATCGGCAAGAATTCCACGTGATATTAAGCGTCAACCGTTGGATCAAGCAGGCTTGATCAATGGTGGAGGATCACCCGGCTAGTTTGCGAGCGGGGAAAGCGCCAACCGTTGGATTGAAGAAAGAGGATCGACAATGGAGAATTAACATGATAAAGGTTGGGAGAAAGGTGGATGTGAGAAGTTTATGAACAATGGTGTTTTTTTTCTTTCGGTTCTAGGTAAGTGAAGTTCTGCTAATTTCCGGGTAATTTTTTTAATTCTGTTGTTTTAGTAGAATATCTAAGTTTGGAGGTGGATGACTGAAATTGAAAAGGAAATTGAAGAAGAACTTCCACCTGCGCTTGAGGAAATCGTTTCTGGATTTGAACGATTATCCCTTACACCTACAACTAGACCACCATTTGTGGTATCAAAGAAGCCTACTGACACTGAACAGGATCTCAAGGATTAGAAAAAGAAATCCAACATGGCTTTTAGAGAGGTGGTGGTTGAAGGAGAGGTAGACCAGTTGCAAATGTTGAAGTATTAGAAGCTATGCAACAGATGCAAGCTAGATTAGAAGCAGTGGAAATGGCAAGAGATGCAGATGCTGGAGATGTCAGTGAACCTAAAGTTGGAGCTGCAGAAGAAGAGGAACCTGCAGATGTAACTCCTGAAATGAGATTCTTTAAGTCAGTATTGAGATCCACATCTAAACCTAGACTTGAAGTTTCAATTTATACAGGAAGTTTAAGCCCTGAGGAATTGATAGACTGGATTAATGACATAGAGAAATTCTTTGATTATGAAGAAACAGAATAAGGAAAGAAAGTGAAGTTTGCTGTCACAAAATTGAAAGGACATGCAACAATTTGGTGGGATGGAGTGCAGGTAGAAAGACGAAGACTTGGTAAACAACTAATTAAAAATTGGAACATGATGGTGGCAAAGTTGAAAGGTGAGTTTTTTCCAAGTGATTATCAGCAAACATTATTTAGACAGATGCAGAATCTTAGACAGAGGTATATGACAGTAAAGGAATACACAGATGAATTCTACAAAGTGAGCATAAGAGTAGGACAAATCCAAGATACAGATGAGAAGCTTGCAAGATATGTAAATGGTCTCAAAATGGATATCCAAGATGAGATAAGTGTACTGTCAACTAAAACAGTAGAGGAAGCTTATCAGATGGCATTGAAGGCTGAAGAAAAACTCATGAGGAAGCAATCTGTCAGAAGTAGAGGTACTTTCCGAGGAAGGGGAAGTCAAGGTGGTAGAGGAAGGTCTACAACACCTAGAGATGGAGCTAGCAGCAGCTCAAGTCAGCATGCACCCATAGGAGGTGATGCAAGTGGCAGAGGGATTTTTTCCAGAGGAAGAGGAGGTAGAGGCAGAGGAAGAGAAGTAAGATGTTACAGATGTAACAAGCTAGGACACAGAGCCTATGAGTGCCCATAAAACATAGGAATAAATCAGAGAAATGCAATTGTTGCTAAGACTGAAGAGGAAGCAACAAAGGTAATAGAAGAAGAAAATGTACCAGAGAAAGGGGAATCTTTGGTAGTTAACAAAGTTTTGTTAAAGCTAGCTAAGGAAATTGTTGAACCAGCGCAAAGAAAGACCTTGTTTAGGACTGTGTGCAAGGTTCAAGGGAAATGTTGTCAGATGATAATTGATAGTGGTAGTACAGATAATTTGGTCTCTACAAAAGTGGTGGAGAAGTTGAAATTGAAGACAAAGAAACACCCAACACCTTACAAGGTGTCATGGCTTCAAAAGGGATATCAGTTGATAGTGAATGAGCAGTGTGAAGTGGAGTTGCAGTTGGGAAAATACAGAGACAAAATTCTATGTGATGTGATGCCTATGGATGTGTGTCACATATTGCTGGGAAGACCTTGGCAGTATGACAGAGGAGCTATGCATGATGGAAAGAGGAACACATACAAATTTAGTAAAGATGGTGTCAATCATACATTGCTACCTATGGAAGAAGAGGATGCATCAAGGAAACCTGATCCAAAGACCCTATTATTGAGTGGAAAAGAGTACTTGCAGCAGATTGAAGAGGATGAGATAAAATTTTCCTTGGAACGATACTCATCACCGTTCAACCTTCTTGCCATCCTTTAACAAAATTGAGAATAATTTCCCATCTATGTTTTCATTTGATACCGTTAATGATCCTTGTCCAATATCCGCCCTTTCTTCCAGTTCTGAACATAATTTAGGGAACATATCGACAATGATACCCATAGATATCTTAGTGTAACATGGGATAATTGAAAATATTCATATAGGAGCTTCTTTTTCTTTAGAAGAGATTCAAACTTACAAAGCCCTATTTTAGAATTTCCACAACATCTTTGCCTAGTCATATGAAGAAATGCCACGAATTGACCCTAGCATAGTTGTCCATGAAATAAAAAATTATCAGGATGCTAAGCCCATTATATAATGATTATGTCCTATACATCCACGAAAAGCTGCCACTATCAAGATTGAAGTTGAAAAATTGTTGAAAGCAGGATTCATCTACCTCGTTCCTTTGACTAATTGGGTATCAAATATTGTGCATGTTAATAAAAAACAAGGAACTATTTGAGTATGTGTTGATTACCGAGATATTAATAAGCCCTGTCCCAAGGACAATTATCCAACCCTGTATATCGAGCAAATTGTTGATGACTATGTCGGGGATGAAATTTTTTCCTTCATGGATGGATTTTTTGGCTATAATCAGATAGACATGCTCCCTGTCGATGAATATAAAACTGCATTTATATGCCCATGGGGAACTTTTGCTTATCAGAAACTCCCATTTGGCCTAAAAAACGATGGTGCAACTTTTTAGTGAGAAATGTCTTATGCATTCCATGATATCAAGCATATTTTTCATCCTTGTTTAGATGAACTACCGAATCATTCAATGAAAAGGCAGGATCACCCATTGCACTTAAAAGAAATTTTCATTAGGTGCAAGCACTACAATATTTTCTTGAATCCGCACAAATGTGTTTTTTTGTGTGCAATCAGGTCAGATTCTAGGTTTCATCGATTCAAAAGAAGGAATTTGTGTTGACCCCCTCAAGGTAGAGGTAATTCTAAAGTTTCGTGCTCCTTCTAGCCTTGCTCAACTCCAAAGTTTGCAAGGAAAAGCAAACTTTTTGAGTAGATTCATCTACAATTATGCTACTAACCTAGGGTTTTACTTGGTTGTTGAAAAATTCCATTTTTCTGAGATAAGCTTGCTGATGAAGTTTTTTATGCATTAAAACACACACTGACCAATGCGCCATTATTGCATCCAGCCGATTATCATCAAGATTAATTTCTATACTTAGCTGCGTCTGATGCCATCATTAGCATGGTGTTAGTCCAAGAGGATGATTCTAGCAGCAAACATGTGATTTACTATTTGAGTAGGAGTCTCACTAAAACTGAGATTAAATACGCACGTGGAAAAGCTAGCCTTGGCAGTTGTACAAGTTGTTCAACGATTCCATCATTATATACTTCTCCAGAAAACAACTGCCATTTTAGATTTCAACCCTATGATGTACATTCTCACTAAACAATTGCTAGGGGGAAAATACTCCAAGTGGATAGTTATATTACAAGAGTTTGATTTGGAATTTGAAAAATCCAAATCAAAGAAATCTTTGATTTTCGCTGAACTATTGTGTGACTTTCCTCATACTGATATAGAAACTATAGCAGAAGATTCTTTTGCTGACGAATCTCTCTTTCTTATTAGCATGTCAGTGTAGGTTCTAATCCCATATAGAAATTACCTGCATACGAATTCTAAAACATAGAAAATAAACAATGCGAGAGAATAACACATAAAACACATATACACAGAGATTTTCCCTTGGATCCCAAAATCGGGACTATTGGCTTGATTTTTCATTACGTTCATTTCAATGTTACAATACATATTTATACATGTTGAAGCATCTAATACCATGGACCGAAAACCATCACATCCAAAACCATTTATGAAAACCATGCACAAAACCATAGGTAGGTCCGCCCAACCTAATATAGGGTCCAAAAAAAAATCCCCGGGACACTGCCCCGAACACCATAGAGGGGGGCTACCCACCCTCGTCAAACCCCGAAGACAGGGGGGGCGGAGCCCCCCTCTAACCCCCCAGTTCACTACGTAGGATAGTTGTGGAAAGAATATAACACAACCCAACATTCTCCCACTTGTTGTTTTCTTTCCACAAGAGAGCTTAATCATTTATCCAACCTTGAAATGCCCATTGTTTATCTACACCAAGAGAACTTCTCAGAGCTCACAAATTTTTTCAATGCATCTGTAGTGTTTTTCAAAGTGTCCACCTTTATTAGCAACACCTTTTTGTCTTATATCATATCCCTCACAAAGTGATACTGAACATCAATGTGCTTTGTCTTTGAATGATAAGAAGGTTTCTTTGCCAAGAAAATTGCACTTTGGCTATCAAAGTCTATCCTTATAGCTCCTTGTACTAACCCCATACTTGAACAAAATCTCTTCAACCAAACTGCGTCCTTGCTTGCATGAGTGGCTGCCATGTATTCTGCCTCTATAGTCGATAATGCCACTACAGATTGTTTCTTACTCATCTAATTGACTGCACCTCCAAATAGGTTAAACACATACCCACTTGTAGATCTCCTTTGATCCAAATCTCCAGCCTAGTCTGCATCAACAAAGCCACAGATATCCAAAACTCTTTCCAATCTCGGTCTTCCTTGGTAGCACAAACCATAATCGCTAGTGCCACGCAAATACCTGAAAACCCGCTTGTTGGGCGATTTAGTTGTTTGCTAAATCCCTATCATTTAATTTTTCAACCTGGGGTTTCGTAAACTTAGAAGCAAACCAAAATATATGGGACCTCAGATGAAACAGGGGTACGAAGTTTGTTTAGAATGGAAATACATATTACAAATCTAAACTATCAGATCTATTTTATGAAAGCATAAAAATGTTTGATTAATGAAATTATTTTACTTTTAGAAGATAGAGAAGAGTCTCTTGTTCAAGAGTCCTGATTGTCCTTCTACAATCTTCCTATAATAACATTGCCAAACACCTAAGAAAGCAGGAAAGAAAGCATATAAATGAAAGAAGTAAATATTGTTTTCAGTTCAGTTCTTAGCTCATGGAGAAGAGTCTCCTAACTTAGGAGGGCTTGATTGCCCTTCTCACATAAAAACTAGATACTGAAAGGAAATCAATAAGGCATATGAGAAAGTAAATCTTGTTTTACTTTAATCTAGCTCATCGAGAAGAGACTCCTAACTTAGGAGTTCTTGGTTGTCCTTCTCACATCAAAACTAGCTACTGAAAGGAGATCAACCTTCACACAACAAAACATGGCCACAACATGAATTCATACTGAAATTATCTACAAGTATTTACAACAAAGAAATAAGATGAAAATCATAATTAAAATTAGTATATTCACAACATTACTCTACAACAAAGTGTACATATCTCAGCATGGGGATCCTTCCATTCCTTAATGAGCGCACATGAACAACTATCACACCGTAAGAATCAAACAACACTCATAACTCATGATTTGGAGAAAATGATATTACTCATGTAGAATGAACAATCATAAATCTGATGCTAATGAATAATTGATAACTGTTCTCTCCTCCTCTCCTTTGAAGGATGCTCCTCTTATTTATACATGAATTAGGGATATCTACTCAATAAATGTAGATCCCTTAAATATCTACTAAATCCATACTTGTCTCAACTTATCCCTAAATACTAGATACAAATCCCATGACACATCAAAATCTCCATGATCTTTCTCCTTGGAATATGGTCCACCTTTTGAGTTGAAATTCGAATTTGATCTTGGGAGGCCACATAAGGGTGCCTTGGAAGCTTCCAAATGATCTACACATTTCATAAAACTCAAGCCACTTTTAGGTATAAGAAAATACATGTTATTTCTCTAACTTTTAATCATAAATTCACTCTAAATACATGAAATTAATAACTTTGGAAAATGAAAATATAAACCCATATGGTAATGGAAATATAGGGTTATGTAATGATAATATGATGAAATGAGGTGACAAAAATGAGGATAAAGGTGAAAATGGAGTGAAAATTTATGTTAATTTGGTGGCCCAACACCGCTTCACTGCTGTCCAGTGCTCCTTCCCTGGTTTTGACATAAACCTCCTCAATACTCCCACTGCATGTGCAATGTCTGGTCTAGTACAGATCATTGCATGCATCATACTACCGACTGCACTTGCATATGGAACACGGGACATGTCCTCTTCCTCTTCTTGTGTCTTGGGACACTGTCCAACAGATAACTTTACACCTACAGGAATAGGAGCCTCATCGGTTTACTATCCTTCATATTAAACCTCTGCAATATTGTCTTGAAATACTTCCTCTGTTTAACCAGAGCTTACTCTTTGCCTGATCTATTTTAATTTCCATGCCCAAAATATAGTTTACAACACCAAGATCTTTCATGTCGAATTTGGAGGACAATTGGGTCTTCAAATCCTGGATAATTTCTTTGTCATTTCCAACCAGCAACATATCATCCACATACAAGACCAGATAAACAACACGGACACCAATTAATTTAAAATACACACAGTGATATGCTTTTCTTTTGGTGAAGCCAAGTCCCTGTATAAATATATCAAATTTCTGATACCACATCCTTGGTGACTGTTTTAACCCATACAGAGACTTCTTTAACTTGCATACCAGTTCTTTCTTACCCTTCACTGCAAAGCCTTCAGGTTGCTTCATGTAGATCTCCTCTTCCAGATCCCCATGAAGAAATGTTGTCTTCACATTCATCTGTTCTACCTCAAAATCAAAAGCAGCAGCAACAACTAAAAGTAATCTAATAGAAGATACCTTGGCAACAGGAGAAAAAATATCACCAAAATCAATTCCCAACACCTGGGAATAGCCTTTTTCTTCCAACCGATCTTTGTACTTCTCCACCTTTCCTTCTACATTTGTATTCTTCTTGAACACCCATTTGCTGCTAATGGGTTTCCTTCCAGCTGACAACTCCACCAGATCCCAAGCCTCATTTTTGTGCAAAGGTTCCATTTCATCAACTATGGCCTCTTTCCAGAGTTTGCCGTCCTCTGAGTCTACTACTTCTTTCACAGTTTTGGGATCATCATTAGTAATAGATAAAGAAAAATTTTGAATAGAAAGAAGATGGACTATACCTTTCTAGATGCCTTCTTTCTCGAACTGATCTTCTGACACCCGGAGTTTGTGACTCTTCATCTTCTGATTCCTCCTCTACTGTAGACTCTGATTCTTCCTCCTTAAGCTCAAACTCTATCTTCTCAGGTTCCTTTGGTTGGAATTCATGTTTAATAACATCTTTCGCCTCTCTGAACATCACATCTCGATTGTACACAACCTTCCTTGTTACTAGGTTCTAAAGCTTATAACCCTTTAAACCATCTTTATACCCAATAAAGATGAACTTTTCATATTTACTATCCAACTTGGTTCTTTTCTCCTTTGGAACATGTACATATGCATCACATCCAAATACCCTCAGATGTGAAAGAGAGGGTATCTTACCAGTCCATACTTCTTGTGGAGTCTTATCCTCCAACGCTGATGAAGGTGATATATTGACCAGATAACATGCTGTCTCCACCGCCTCTGCTCAGAATTCCTGTCCTAACCCGACACCACTGAGCATGCTTCTTTCCCTTTCCATCAACTTCTTGTTCATTCTTTCTGCAACTCCGTTTTTCTCAAGTGTGTATGGAGTAGTCTTCTGTCATGATATACCATAATTCTTACAGAATTCTTCAAATTCCTTACTGCAAAACTCTCCACCATTATCTATCCTCAACACCTTTATCTTCTTCTTTGTCTGGTTTTCCACCAGAGCCTTAAATTATTTAAACCTATCAAAGACTTCAAATTTATTCTTATCCATGTATTCCTTAAGAAGTAATCTATAAATGATACATAGTACACAAACTTACCCAGTGATGGAACCTTCACAGTTCCAAACACATCACTGTGCACAAGCTCTAATATATGTTTCGCCCTCTTACCACCAAAGGGGAAACTCACCCAATTCTGCTTCCCGTATAAACAATTTTCATAGAAATCAAAATCCATAGAGCTATTACTCATACCTTCTACCATACCTTTACCATGAAGTATTCAAAGGCCCTTCTCTCCAAGATGTCTAAGTCTTTGATGCCACAACATGGTCTTCTCTCCAGAGACCACTATATTTTCTGCTCCACTTTCAGGAACCATAGAACTATTGCACCCATCAACAACAGTGCTACCTTGCAGCTTGTATAGAGTTCCAATCCGAACTCCCCACATCAATATTAGTGCTCCCCGAATCATCTTGCAGGTATCCTTCTCGAACACTGTTTTTACACCTGCATCATTTAGCTTGCTTACAAAAATCAGATTTCTAGCCAATGCGGGAATATGCAGAACTCCATGAAGTGTTATAATCCTTCCACCTTGCAACTTCAACTTTAGTTTTCCATGACCAACGATTCTGGCCTTCCTATCATCCCCTAAGAAGATATCACCACCATCGTATTTCTCATACTCGCAAAACCACTCTCTATGCAGAGTGAAGCGAAAGGATGCACCTTAGTCAATCAACCATGCCTCATGATCTACATGTGTGCTTGAAGAAGCCAAGTACACATCCCCACCTTCATCGGAGGTGGTTTTCACCTCTGCAGAAGGAGCATCATCAGATCCCTTTCCTTTGTCAGGAGCTTTAGATTTACAGTTCCTTTTGTAGTGCCCTTCCTTTCCATATTTCTAGCAAACCACCTTTATAGGTTTTCCTAGAGATTTAGATCTCCCTCTAGATTTAGATCTCCCACTTGATGACTTATTTTTGTTTATGTTTTGGGACCGTCATCGTACAGACAAGGCATCACCATTCTGGCTCTCCATATTTTTCTTTCTCATCTCCTCCGTCAGCAAGGACGAGACTATTTCATCAAACTGCAAGGCAGTTGCATTGCTACCTATTGCAATAACCAGAATATCCCACGAATCTGGTAGAGAACACAACAAACTAATGCATTTATCTTCATCTGAAATTTTAATATAAATAGATAATAACTGACTTACCACAGTATTAAATGCGTTCAGATTCTCTTTCACCGAGTCTCCATCTTTCATCCTTAGGTTATACAACTTTTTCCATAGGAACAATTTATTCACCAAAGACTTAGATTGGTACAAAGTCCCTAACTTGTCCCACAAAGCCTTAGTCATAGCTTCCCCTGATACATTCAGGAATACTGAATCTGAGACACACAATCATATTGTGCTATTTTCCTTTCAATCTAACTTCTTCCATTCTTCAACAGACACTCTCGTTGGTTTAGTACCTAGATCTATCACAATCCACTGATATTTATCCACTAACAGATCCTCCATCTTGAGTTTCCACAACTCAAAACTCTGACCATTAAATTTCTCGATCTCTATCTTTGCACTGCTCGCCATTTTCTTTCACCACCAGAATCAATCCCGCAGATCTCCCACTGAACAGGGTCTACCATAGGCCCGAGCGAAACCCCTCAGCAACAAAGGCATCCCCTTGAAGCCAAAACAACTCTGATTCCAAATGTAAATTTAACCCCGTACAGAAATTACCTGCATACGAATTCTAAAACACAAAAAATAAACAATGCGAGAGAATAACACATAAAGCACATATACACAGAGATTTTCCCTGGATCCCAAAACCGGGACTACCAGCTTGATTTTTCATTATGTTCATTTCAATGTTACAATACATATTTATACATGTCGTAGCATCCAATACCATGGACCAAAAACCATCACGTCCAAAACCATGGACTGAAAACCATCGCATCCAAAACCATGTGCAAAAACCATGCACAAAACCCTAGGTAGGTCTGCCCAACCTAATATAGGGTCCAAAAAAAAAATTTCCCAGGTTGCTGCCCCACACCATGTAGAGGTGGGCTACCCACCCCCCTCAAATCCCCCGGACAGGGGGGGCTGCCTCCCCCCTTATGACCCCCCCGCTGTGCAATCGACGCAACGAAGGGGGGGCTCTGCCCCCCCTCTAACCTCCCGGTTCACTACGTAGGCTAGTCGTGGAAAGAATATAACACAACCCAATAGTCAAATCCAAAACTTATCGTCGTCGAATCTGATACCAATCCCAACAATACAATATTATTGGCGAAACTCTTTACCATCGTGGTGCCGATTCTATATTCCGATGTTGTTTGACTCTTCAAGACACTGAAAAAACATTAAATGAATGCCACTATAGAGAGTGTGGTGGTCACATGTTTGGGTATGCTACTGCCCAAAATATATTACGTGTTGGCTATTTTTTTCCATCAATGTTTAAAGATTGCATTACTATAGTCCGCAAATGCCATAATTTCCAAATCTATGATCGCAAAATGCGAGCACCTCCAGCTCCTCTTCACCCTATCATAGCTGTTGATCCTTTTTCCAAATGGGGCATTGACTTCGTCACCTGTAACCCTCACTCGGCCGGGGGGCATGGGTATATTATCCTTGTAGTCGATTACTTTACAAAATGGGTTGAGGCGATGCCTACATATAGATACGACGGTGAAACTGGAGAAATTTTCATTTTCAATCATGTGATTGCTTGGTTTGGTGTCCCGAAAGTTATTATTACAAACCATGGTAGTCATTTTCGTAACTTTATGATGGTTGAACTATCCACACAACTCGGCCTACGCTATGATAGCTCTACTTTGTATTATCCACAGCTGATGGTCAGGTTGAGGCTGTTAATAAAGTTTTAACCAATATGATTAAATGGATAGTTGGTATTTGTTGGGTCTAAAATGCAAATGCAAATTAGAGTTTCATTTACTATCAATCCGGGTAAGTAAACTTCGAGGATCATCCAATATATATGGACTTAGAGACAAACTAGACTAAGCTAGGTGAAGAAATGCCAAAGCTCCCTTAGCTCTCCAACATCTATTTAGTCATTTAACAAAATAAAATCTAAAAATTAAAAAACATTGTGATAAGTGTAAGAAATATTAAAGCTCCTTTACAGGAGACGGCTCATTAATATTTCTAATCATATTAATCAACAAAACCTAATTCTGATTGATTGCATGAAATATTAAAGCTCTCTTACAAGTGACTATTCATTTATATCTCAAGCATATAAATTAGAAACTTAGACTAATGAAATCAAACATTAAATAACAAATCAGATTCATTGATGGAAACATTAATACTTTCTTACGAAACGCCATTCGTTAATATTTCAAACATATAAACCTAATAATTTAATCTAATGAAATTCACAAACAAACATAAAATAAAAACTTACCAAAATAAAAGTGTACTTGCTAAGCAATGGGGATCCTTCCAAGGATTCACAAGCACACCAAAAGAGAAGTCAAATGTAGAAGATCAAATAAGCTCCATTTTATTTATCTTCAATTGCAATTTGCAATTACAAGTTCTACATTCCAAGAGGTTCTAAAATCTCCATTACAATGATTCCAAATTCTAAATTCCAAAGTGACAAATGAAGGAGATAACACTTCTATTTATACAAAAGTTATGATAACAAACTCATAAATGTGGATCCACTATTCTCTCTTTAAATCCACATATCTCTCAACCAATGGTGACACATAACCCTATCCTCCATGATCTTCTCCATGAGGTCCATGATCTTATCCATGAGTTTCATGATCTTCTCAAATTCGAATTTGAACATAGAGTGCCACATAAGGGTGTCTTAGAAGCTTCCTTCGTACCTACACATGTCAACAAACTCATTCTAATTGTTAGGCATAAGTATATGGATATTATTTTTTAAAGTTTAACCACAAATTCTCTTAAAAATACTAAGAATTAATAATATTTTGGAAAACACAACGGTAACGCATATAACGATGAAAGTGAAGTGGATGTGATGACATGGTGGTGGAGTAGAGGTGAGAAAATGTGTGAATGGATAGAAAGTGGATGTTGAATGGAGTGAAAGTAGATTAATTTTAAGGATAATTATTAGGCCCAACATACCCCCAAACTGAAGGTATTTCATGTCCTCATGCAATCTATTACATTACTTTTGATACTTGAGCTTTGGCTTGAACTTTGCATGATATTATTTACTTAACTTTTGCAAAGTGTCTTTGTTGAATTGCAACTTGGTTGGTTCTTGTGTTTTAACTGTATTTTGTTGGTTGCATTCAATGTATGATCTTTACATAATGATAATGTGATTTTTATTGCAAAGTATTTTTGTTGGAATGCATCATGGTTGGTTCTTGTTTAACAATCATGATTGTGTTGCATCAGATTAGCTTTTAAGTACTTTTTACAAAGCCATTTATATGCTCATGTAATAGAGAATAGATTATGAAGGTATGTGGGTTTTAGAATGTGATATATGAATATGGAAAAATATGAATGTGACAAAGTATGAATGTAAATGTATCCCCCCCCCAAAAACTGATGGTTTTGGCAATTTTATGAAATGAGGAAAGGAAATTTTTTCCAAAAATTATCATTCTAGCTTTCATGGAATTAAATGGTTAAAAGTTAGAAAATATCATACCTCAACTTACCCTTTCAGAAATGGATGAGAGTTGCGCATGTGTGGCTGCAAAATTCTGATCATAGTCTTCTTTACTTGGCTATGAAAATGGTGGATGAAGTCAAAAAATTGAATCTTTTATTGTTGTTGCATCTGCTGCTAAATCTTCTGTTGAATGTTCAGAATCTGCTGCTGAATGGGGTTGAAAATGTATAAGGCTTGGAAGGTTTACAAAATTTAGAATTTACATTTTCTCCCCCGACCTTATTTATTGACTTGTCCTCAAGTCATTTACATCAAAAAAACTAAAAAGTAATGAATGTAATTCTGCTTCGTCTGTTTCAAAATGATTGGTCTTC
Organism: Pinus tabuliformis; assembly: GCA_031772625.1. Taxonomy (NCBI): domain Eukaryota; kingdom Viridiplantae; phylum Streptophyta; class Pinopsida; order Pinales; family Pinaceae; genus Pinus; species Pinus tabuliformis. The sequence goes on along the minus strand of CM062819.1, from coordinate 1,388,165,593 downwards.
AAGTGTTCAATAGAACCAATTCATTGGCACATTTCTTGTCATGTGAATAAATGTTTTGGTGTCGAACATAACAATAAATTGTTAACTTAGTGGCCATTAATGGATGCCACTAGTCAACACGAGAGCTCCCATCTTTGATGTGGATGAGAGTCAAGATTCCCCGAACACATCTTTCTAAGTATGAATGAATTTGTTGTTGTCGAATACTTAGAAGATCCGATGAACAAGGGACATTGATGTATTCCCTTTGTTTTTAGAAAAATATTTAGACTCAAGGACTATGGACTCAATGTTGTATGGAAGCAAGGTTTTATTTGCAAGTGTAGGAAAAAGGAAACTGATAATGAATATGTAAAGTGGAACAAAAAGCTTGTAGATGAGCTTTGTTGGTTTTATTGGTGGGTTAGGATTGAAGAAAATGTAATGAAGTGTATGTGGGTAATGGGAAATGGATATTGACTCTTGCTGGGAAAAAGTGAATTATAGCATGCAAAATCTCAAAAATAGCAATTCTGCTCATTAATTTTGGAATTTATGCTAAAATAGCTGAGTTTGACCAGCATTGACCAACCACTTGTAGACGTCGAATTCAAGCATGGCCTTTATGTCATAAAACATGTATTAGCTAAAGGCACTTATGAGTTGGTTGATTACGATGGTATTCCTTTAGGAAAGCCTAGAAATGGTCTTTACCTAAAGAAATATTATGCATAATTTTTTTTGGTGAAGATATGTACATTATTTACCGTTTTTTCTAGGTATGTATGACAATTAATGTTTTTACATTTTCTACTACATCTCTTGCTTATCTTGTTTTTACACTTGATTTGCAGAGTTCGACATTCTCTCAGACTTACATTGGCTTTGCTGATGGCGCTGGTCGTAATACTCATAATTTATCTTTTGCAGCCTGGGTTATATATTCACCCATTGATGAGCTAGTCTCTATTCATGGAATATATCTCGGTCAAACAACAAACAACATAGTGGAATATAGCGTAGTCATTGAGCTATTAGCTGATGCCATCACATTTGGTATCTGACATTTGATCATTAGGTTATATTCACAACTCGTGGTATTACATTTAAACGGTGTCTATACAGTAAGGAGTCCAACCATGTTAAGAGTATTTTTACGAGTCCATGGAAAGGCAATTTGATTATATCGAATATCAGCACATTCTGAGATATTTAAACACATTGATATATGCCTTGGTGAATCATGTATTAAATAGACATTTGCAAAATTTGTAAATTAAAAGAAATATTCATTCATACATTGCTCAAGATAAAAAATAGGCAAAAGTAGTATATTTTTCATTAAAATATAGTTTTTATAAAATTGCGTCTCCAAAACATATGTCATCCAAGGACATAAGGCCCCGTTTCGAATATGTTGACACCAAAAATCAAAATGTGGTCCTAGAAACTAGAACAGTTAAGCATAATGATGCTCCTGGTAACAAATGATAGCATGAGCAACTCAAAGCAACAAATCTCTGAGGGGCCTAGGAACCCCAACTACATGCCTCTGATAGTCGCGAGGATGTCATCAGTCCTAGTCTCTGGGATGTTTGAAGTCAACCTCTCAAGGTTGTGTTCTAATTTTGTCAAGATATCCTCTACCTTTGGGTTCATTATCGTAGCTGTTATAGGCTGCTCACCTTGTCCATCAAATTGTCTCAGCCCAGCTGGTTGGGTTGGGCTCACATCCGCACATGCATTTTGTATAATTAACCTTTGAAGACAAAAAACACTTAAAAATTTAAAAATTTGGAAATATGTCAAAATGCAAACAATTCTCACCTAGATCACCCCACTGAGTTCTAGTTAGAAGTGGGATATCAGGATCACCTCTGTAATCCATCCCTGCATATGGAAAGTCCTCAATCGGAACAATCTGTTGGCCTAACCAATCAAAGAACTCTATAGTATACCTCACTACTGATCCATCACCTCCATGGCATGCCATCAGTGCAACCCAACTCATCATGCGTGGATCCCTGGAACTCTCCTCATTTGCCAGAATCTATTATGGACGGAGGATAGGAATCCTGTCTAGGGAGAAAGAAACAAAATGGCACCATAACCAAATTTCTTCAGTTTTCCATTCTTGCACCTAGTTAGCTATCCCTTCATGTTCACCACCACTACCTCGCACTAGTTGTACATTGTGGATTCCCAACATTCCACGACCGCCTGCATTTGTGCCCGTGTGGCTAAATGAAGGGCAGGACTACCACACATTTTTCAAACAGTGAAAGTAATGGTCCTTAGGGGAAAGAGATCGATGGTGTGAATGTAAATTCTCCCATCCTTGGGTGGTGCACCCCTACAAAAGCATGTAGATACCCATCAGTAGTATCTCTTCCCGTCCTCTATTCGAATATTGAAAGATTGGCTCCCTAATGAGACAAGCCAATCAAGAAGTAGATGTCATCGGCGTCAATGGTAACAAAATGATTGACAATCACAAAACACTTTTCCTAGACATTCTAGGTCCTTACCAGCTGCATCATCAGATCTACCTGAGCTTTCATCCTAGGAATAAGCCAATATTTCAGGAGGTCATAAGTCTTGAGAGCCTGCATGGTGGCTAGATTTTCCAAAGCTTCCAAATCATTGGCTTCATGCTCTCTTTCCCTCCACTCCATTTTGAGCAATCAAATGACCTGAAAGGGATTAGAATCATTTCAGAAACTCATCTCATGTTTTTTTTTTCTCAAAACTTGTTTAAAAATAAACCCCCATGGCCTGCAAGGTCGCCATTTTATAAATAGGGCACAACTGCGCAATTTTTTCCAATAAAATTCCGTGTAGGCCGTGATTTTTCGTGTGGAAAATTTTATCGGTTTGTGCCGGCCCAACTGAAAAGAACCAGTGCAGGGCCGAGGGCACATTTTTTAACATGATTTTGCCCCAAAAAAATAAATGAAAGCTTAAAATGAAATTCTAAATGTATAAAAAGCTAATTTAAGGAGTGATCTTATACTTGGAAGAAACGGTGCACGATTTCGTCCATCGGTTAGCTTGGAATCAGTGCTAGAAGTCTGGTGGTAAAAACTCCTCTCTCTGCTCTCAAATGGTAAAAATGAAAATGGTGAAAATAATTTACCCTTTCCCACTTTTATAAGTTTTTTGGAGCTAACAAATATTATTTTTTATGTTTAAAACTTTTTGGGAGGGAAAATGACATTTTTTAAGCAGTTATGACAAGTTATTGAGTTTAAATGTGCAGGATAGGTTACAGAGAGAAAATGAATCATTTTGACTTTTAAGTAGACTTTTATCACTTTTCATGCTCTTAAAAAATTACGGAAAAAGAAAATCATGGAGTCCTCTTTTAAGCCCTTGTCAGACTCTTTCAAAATGAAAATATCGTAGAGTACTTTCTTGTTCGAACTTGTAAATGTAAATGAACAATTTTCCACTCATTATAAGTTTACCCCTTTTATGGACTGAGTTAGGACTATTTACGAAAAAGGTATAAGTTGACCGAACATGATCAATAGAGGTCTCTCTTGTATTATTTTATCCTTTCTCGGACCTGAGAGACCAAAACTGACGAAAAAGAACTCGATGGAGTTTACTTTTGTTTTTCTTCTAACTCTCTAAAATTGAAAAATGTTGAACTTTACTTTCTCCAGGCTCGTTAAAATTGTACGGTAAAAGAACTGAATGAGTTTCCTTTTTGTGTATTTTTCAAACTATTAAAAGAAAAAGACATCGAGTTACTCCTTTACTGGACTCGTAAAAAACTAAACAATATAGGACCCATTAAGCATAACGAGACCAAACCATTCCTTCTTAGGGTTCATTAAAAATACTTCGATGGACTCATCTAAAGGATGAGCTTATAGTCCAAGCATATGTTATCCTCCTCAATCTTGTAAAAAATAAAGAGGTACTTTCCAGTCTTGGTGGGGGAAACTGGGAAAAGGTGTCCATTTTACATTATCTTTTTTTAAAAGGAAGCAAGTCGTTCTTGAACACGACACTCCGTCACACTCATGTCCGGGTTGGGAAATCCATTTCCCTTATATTTAATCAAACCACATTGAAAGTCTTTATGGTTTCTAGTGTTATCGTTATGTCAAATGTTGCCAAGTCATTGTCATGTCGTTATGTGTTCAAGAGAAGTTTAACCTCAGTTCAAAACCCCTTTTCAAATTCTATGCATTCAATCACGTCAGTCATCCTTGATTCAATCCTTGAAAACTATTTTCAAAACTTGACATTATGTTTCATGTCGTATGCTTTCCTATGACAGATCGCTTCCTATCAACTTCAGCTCATTATCTAGGAAGTTGATATTGAAACCTTCAGTACCTTGAAGCCTGCATGCCTTAATGGTAGGCTTCTCACTTTCGACGACGAGTTCTCATCATTGACCTTCGATCGAACAATTTTATATGTGTTCGACTTCAGATCACCTATTAACACTTCATAGATTGTACTGGTAGTACCTTGAGAACCATTGCCATTATTGGTGGTTTCTCTCGCACTTGTTCACAGTTCACATCATTGATCGATAATCAAGTGGTTTTTGCCATGTTCAACTTTGAAACATTCACTCGCATGGTTAGATTCGTATTGTGGATCAAGAGATGGAGATCAAGACCTTGGATCTAGTTCCATCATTCCAGGTTGCGAGGATATTTTATATTCATGATTATGTGGACACATGGTTGCGTCCATACTGTGTCTACCATCTATATGAGTTTAGTTTTTCCATGCTTGTTTATTGAATTCAATTTACTCTAAGTATGAGAATGCCCACCTCAAAGATTATTTTTGATATATATTTTCATTTTAATCCTTGAATGTTCCCTGCAGGTTTCCGACCATTGCCTCTCATTCGATCCTTGGAATGATAAAGCACTTCAATCTTTTAAACTTATTTTACAGACTTTGCACTTTAGGGGGCAATCTGCCACATGTAAATTTTTCGCCATGACACTTGATCAGTTTATGGGTCTTTTTACCATCCATGAACATGTTTGAAGCAACTACCTCAAAAGTCAAACAACCCAAAATATTTTGAAGTAGATGAGAAATTTGGAGAAAATAGCTATCACACCTTATTAAGTTCCACTTGCACTGATTTTTCTAGATTTTCCCGCGCATGCGTTGAAATTAACTCTGAGAACAGTGTAGAGAGGCACTCTATTTGCCACTATAAACCCGCGGAGGTGAATTCTAGAAAGTAAAAATAAAAAAGTACATTCTAGAAACATAGTTGGTTGAATATTTCCCAACTGAAAGCTTCCAGGTGATGACTATTTGAAATATAACCCTCATATGATGCATCTTCATCCATTTTCTCATGGCCTCAATGAAGGAGTCTCATCCTCCTCTTTTGGATCTAAAACTTCCTCCGCTTGGCCTATAAAATGACTAGAGGGTAGAGGTATTGTGGAGGTGAGAACTCAAAGAAGACAAACTTATGTTGTTGGTTTGAGATTGGAAAGACTGTCATGTGAGGAGATTGAAGGCAATTGAGAGGGACCTCACGGCATCAAGGCGAAGGTTTTAAGGCTCCCCTTAATCTTTAATTAATAAAAACAAACACTTTCTCCCATTGATTTATCTTATTGGAATTATGAATAGTTTACAAGTGTTTATAATGTTTATCATGGCAAATTCAATTCCTTAAATCCAGAATAATTTCCCTATGCGGAGGGGATACATGGAGTGAAATCCTTTTACTCAAAAAATTTAAGATGAAGATAGCAAGAAGAGCTGCAGACCTTCAATTTCTATTAGACATAGTATGAGGTTTGTCAAGGATAATATTTATTTCTCGTTATCAAGCTCTTCTTCTATCAACACTCAATAGTAGTCCTGATGATGGATCCCTGTTGGGATTTGAAACATTGACAGAAATAATGGTTTTTACTGTGGGTTCTCCGGTTACTAAAGATAATGTTAAGTTGTTTGGGTTATTATATCACATGTGTTTTTGATCCTTTTATGGTCAATGTTTGCAGGTCTTATCAAGCATTGAAGAGCTGCATCGAATCACAACAAGGGATCTTCATCGAGCATTTCGTGAAATAGGTAAGAGGCTCATCCATTAGCTTTAATTCTTATAATTCAAACAAGTTTAACTTCAGGAAATATTTAGTTCAATTGTCTTTCTTGTTTCTAGTTTCTGTCAAGGATCTAGGGAGATCGCTCTTCTCCGCAAGAGGGGTTGGTGTAACAAAGTTAGGGCATTGAAGTTACATATACAGAAACATCTTCTTCTACCATTCTAATCCACCCCCTCTTCCCTAGCTCACTTATTCTCCTATGGTATTCTCTTTTCTCTACAACTTTTCTATTTTGAATGGTTTAGTTTTTCTCTGTAATAATAAAGATTAGGTAAGTTGGCTTTGTGAAGAGTGAAGATTCAATCTCACATTGATCAATCAATGTAGTGTTGTGACTAATTCATCATTTGAATGGGTGTTGAGGTCATTACCTTGGATTTCTTTAATGTAAGTAATCATATTGAGAGAAGGGCATTATTGAATCACTCATATGATATGGTAAGATTTGTCCAAGCTCTAACCTTATTCATTCTGGAAAGATTCAAATGGGAATTACTTTGATGAATTTTTATGCTCTTGAGATATTTGTTTCTGAATTCAGAGAATCGTTGGGTGATGAAATTTGTATTACCATTTCCATATTGACTAGAGTTTAGTCTTTGAATTCACAAAGTATATTCTATTGTTTTAGATTGAATATGATTTCTATTACCAATAGATCAATAATATTAATGAGGATTTAGAGAATAAGTTGATTTAAACACAAGGGTTTAAATATCATTATCAATAACTACCTTATTAATTGTGACTAATTTAAAATATATCTCACAACTAAATGAAAATTCTAAAAAATGTAATTATAGAAACAAAAGGCAAAAATTAATTGAAAAAAGGAATTGATATTTCCCTTTTCAATAATAGAACTTACTTATTAACATAAATGTGATAAAATCCAAATGTAACTTTGTCTCAATTGATCAATCTCTTGCAAAACCAAAGTCATGTTTTTTAAATTTAGGACATTTAACCTTAAGTACTCTTAAGATGCTTGTGAGAAGGACCTTTGTTGTGCCTTGGTAAGTGGCATCTCTGTCATGACATATACATTCAGTTTTTGGGTAATCATAATTTTTGAAAATTTTATTTGTTTTTTTATTATTGATTAAATTAAATAAATATACTAGATAATAATAATAATACTAATTAATTTAATAATTTTTATTTTATAATAATTGATTAGTGTTTTAAGAAAAAAATAAATAATGAAAATAATTATATATGTTATTATTAAAAATTATTAAAAATAAGTAATTGTAAATATAATGATAGTTGTGGTTAGTAATATTAATAGAAAGGTAATGCAAGAATTGTTTTGAAAAGTAATTATTCTATCTAAATGTGTATAAAAATTTACATTTTTTTATTTATTTATTGCCTTTTTTTTTTCTATACATATTTCATATATCTTTTTTATATTTATTTATTATGGATTGTTAATAGCTCAGTGTTAATCTAGATGGAAATTTATACGTTTCGTTATTTTCTTGATAGTTACATAATTTTTTTAAACAAAATTTATGTACAAGAATATTGAAAATTAGATAACTAAACAATAGATGAAAATTTATGTGTTTCATTATTTTTTTTTGATAGTTATATAATTTTTTTAAACAAAATTTGTGTACAAAAATATTGAAAATTAGATAACTAAGTAACAAAAACAATATATCTAAATAAATTTTAATATTTTTACTAATATTATATTTGACAATTTTTATTTTACTTTTACTTAATTTTTAATTTTTTTTTTTTTTATGGATATGTGTGCCTTTGACAATTGTATTTTTATAAATTATATCTACTGCTATGAGAGAAATGATTGTTGACCTATTGCTATGAGAGAGATGATTGTTGACCTATTGCTTTATGTGTGATAGAGTATTAGCAATTTTTTATATCTCTGTGTGAAAGAAAAACTAAGAAAATTGATTTTGATTCCAAATTTATTAGAGGTAGGAATGGCCTTAGGCATAAAGCATAGTTTTAAATTAATATGCATAACTTTTAATCATTTTTTTAATTATTTAATGTGAATATACTAAATTAGCTTATAAACATGCTACTTCAAAATCCTAAGAGTTTTCAATAACTTTAAACTTATTTATATAATGTCAAAACAATAGTCATCATTAATTAATTAAATAATTAAAGATTTAATGCTCAATAATAAGTTTAGTGATTTAATAACACAGAGCAACAACTTAGAGGCTTGATTGACAAAAACTTCCAATATGTTTTCTCACACTAGCTTATGTGATATGGATTATTCCCCATTAGTCCTTATAGCCTATACCTTATGGAGATCATTTCATTTAGTAAATTATCAACTATGTTGACAAAATGTTTTGTTTTTGTTTTTTTTTTTTTTAGTAAATTAATAATTATACTGACAAAATGTATATTTCTTGATTGATCTGGATTTAAACAGGAATGCAACAAATTATAGAGATAACCATAAACACAAAGATGCAGCGGAAATAACACTTCATTTCATTAATGTAAAATACTGAGATATGCTTACAAACATAAAATGGAAATAAACAACTAGGGCGATGGTAGCTTATCTCTGAGAAGAGATGTGGTGGCTACATGCCTCTGAACTGTGTTACAATGAGGCTCGAAGGCCTATTTATTGTTTAGAAACAATGGAAAACCCTAAACATCCAAAAACCTAACCCTAGAAGATGAAATGCCAAACTGTGGGCCCCGTTTGGGTAAATTGGTACATCAACTTCCCGGGGTCGTAACTTTGGCATACGATCTCCGTTTGATGCGTACAATATCTCATTAGAAAGATCTATCCGAGAACTACAACTTTGGGAAGAGCAACATCGGTCCATGGACCCATGTTGCTCCTAGTTTTCCCAAAAAACGTCATTTAGGGCCTCAAAACGGCTCCAGAAGTTTAGGACCCGAAAAACTACTAAAAATAGTAAACTATGCTACAATTAAGGAAACTGAAAAGCTGAAAGAAACAATGGTGGGGGTCCAAGTGGACTTGGTGGGTGGCCACCAATATCCACCTGGATCATTCCTCCCCCCTTAGGAAGCAATGGTCCCCATTGCGTTGAGTTCCTCCATGAGATGAGGAAACTTCTGCTGAACTTGGTCCCTAGTGAGCCACTTGCCTTGGTGAAGGAGTTGGCCTGCTTTGACAACTCGATACAGTTGGATGTTCTGCTGGTGAGTGTGCTTGATCTGTGTGTCCATGATTCGATCAGTTGCAGCTTGTTCCATGCAATCTGGATTTAAATCTGTAGGTGTGAGTTGTTCTGCAATGTTGGATGTGTCTAGTAATGGTGGAAAGTATGGTCGAAAGTGGTCCACATTGAACACTGGGTGCAGGCCAAGGAATGGGGGGATGCTGAGCTCAAATGCATTGTCTCCCATAGCTTTGGTAATGGTGTAAGGACCATATCGGAGTGGTCCGAGTTTCCGATAGGCTTCGGTAAGGCGTTCCTTTTGCAAATGCAACCAGACTTTGTCGCCCACCTGAAACCTGCGTGGCACTCGATGTTGATCATGTCGCTGCTTGTACTTGGCATTTGATTTCTCCAGAATTTCATGGACTTTCTGGCGAATATGTTGGATGTGCTCAATGAAGCTATTTGCCTTATCTGTTTTGGACTAGACATGAGCTGAATTTACGTGAGTAGCTGCAAATGGCATGGCCACATTAATGGGACATAATGGCTGGAATCCCAAGCCCACTTGAAAAGGGATGTGGCCAGTCAAGCTGTGGAGAGCCTGGTTGTAGTTGTGCTGAACATAGGGGAGGCCCTCATCCCATGTGCATGGATGCTTTGAGTTTTACATGCACAGAATGTTTACAATCATCCTGTTGACAACCTCCGTCTGGCCATCAGTTTGAGGATTGAAGGTTGTGGACTTAGTGAGTTTGGTGTCCAACATCGACCAGAGACTGGACCAAAATGTACTGAGGAACCTGCTATCCCGATCTGAGATGATAGACTGTGGGATCCCAAGGTGCACCCACACTCATTCAAAGAAGAGTTTAGCAGTGGCTTCTACTGTGATATTCTTCTTGCAGGCAACCATAATGACCATCTTCGAGAACCTGTCGATGACCACAAAAACACAGTCATTTCCATGCTTAGTGGAAGGAAGGCTTGACATGTAATCCATGGAGATGGATTCCCAAGGTCGTTAGGGGTAGGCAGCGGGGTATAGAGGCCTTGCTTCTTGACTGTCGGTTTGGCAATGGCGCAGGCAGTGCATGATCTGATGTACTTCCCGACATCTTGTTGAAGATTTGGCCAGTAGAAATACTTCTGTAGTACTGCCACCGTTTTCTTAACCCCGAAATACCCAACAGCTCGACTGTAGTGTGTTTCCCAAATCATCTTGGCACGCTCTCTTGAAGGAACACAAAGGTGACCCAGATGGCATAACAGGGCATCCTGGAGGTGAAAATCTGGAACATGCCGACCCTCCAAGAGTGTTTGGTATGTGTGGCCAAAGTCTGGGTCGCTTTTGTAGAGAAGTGGCCAATCATAAGTCTCGTGCCCACAAGAGTTGAGCACAGTGGTTAATGACATGATCGGTGGTCGACTGAGGCAATTTGCAACATCACTGGTGCTGCCCTTCTTATACTTGATATTCAAATGGAACTGTTGCAGGTATGTAGACCACTTCTGATGGCGATCATTCGGTAATTTTCCTTGGGTTTGTATGAACTGGAGGGGTCGGTGGTCTATGTGGATGACCGTTTCCTTCCCCAAAATGTAATGTTCCCATTGTCGGCAGGCCTGCACAATGGCATACATCTCTTTGTCATGAGTGGGATACTTCTGGATTGTGTCTGAAAGTGTCTCACTATGATATGCCACTGGATGCCCGTGTTGAGTAAGGAATGCCCTAATAGCATAGTTAGAGGCATCTGTCTTGACCTCAAATGGTTGTTGCAAGTCTGGCAATGCGAGCACTAGTGCCGAGCAGAGGTGGTCAACTCTGTGAATGCCTTCTGTTGAGATTCAGACCAAAAGAATTTTGCTTTCGCTCCTCCCTTGGTGACTTGACTCAAGGGCCAAGTGATATGAGAAAATCCCAACACGAACCTGCGGTAGAAGTTGGCAAGACCTAGAAAGCTGCGGAGCTCCGTTAGAGTGGTTGGAGAGGGCCAATCCTCAATGACTTGGATCTTGGCTGGATCCACATGCACCCCTTGTTCATCAATAATATATCCTAGATACTAAACCTGGGTCATTCCAAAAGTGCATTTCTCCAAATTGGCACATAACTTGTGTTGCCGCAGTGTTTGGAGAACCCGTCGGATGTGCTGGAGGTGCTCTTCCCAACTCTGGCTGAAGATTAGGATGTCATCTAAGGATGGAACAATGTTGCTCTTCCCAAAGTTGTATTTCTCGAATAGATCTTTCTAATGAGATATTGTACGCGTCAAACGGAGATCGTATGCCAAAGTTACGACCCTAGGATGTTGATGTACCAATTTACCCAAACGGGGCCCACGGCTTGGTGTTTCATCTTCTAGGGTTAGGTTTTTGGATGTTTAGGGTTTTCCATTGTTTCTCAACAATAAATAGGCCTTCGAGCCTCATTGTAACATAGTTCAGAGGCATGTAGCCACCACATCTCTTCTTAGAGATAAGCTACCATCGCCCTAGTTGTTTATTTCCATTTTCTGTTTGTAAGCATATCTCAGTATTTTACATTAATGAAATGAAGTGTTATTTCCGCTGCATCTTTGTGTTTATGTTTATCTATGTAATTTTTTGCGTTCCTGTTTAAATATGGATCATTGATAGCTTCACTTTTCTTTTGATAGATATTTTTTTAAGAAATTTTATTTTAAAACCTTACGGAGATCATTTCATTTAGTAAATTATCAACTATGTTGACAAAATGTATTTTTTTTATAGTTTATAATTTAGTAAATTAATAATTACACTGACAAAATGTATATTTCTTGATAGCTTCACTAAAGTTTGTTTTTGATATCCACATAAATATGGAGATGCCTAAGAAACACTAAGTTGAACCTGCGGAAGATGCCTTCAGGGAAACAAATTTTGAGAAAAACATGAATAACAATAGGCCATTATCCTTAAACAATAAAAAAACTGCAATACTTTAGAAAATATTGTAGCAAAGGACTTGTTGACTTGTCTATAGAAAGTCTGTCGATGCAGCAATAACAAAATTGCAAAATTATGTTGAAATTGTAGCATGTGAATTAGAAAGAGACTATATTTGATATTGTCCCATAGGGATTTGTGTTTGCTTATGACTTTTGATTGTTGTATTTCTTTGGGTATTACAGTGTGAAAAGTCTACTTGCTGAGGACACTTTGATGCCATTTCCCAAGTAGGTACATAGTTATGTTTGTGTAAGATGTCAAATGAATTCTGCAATAGAATTTGTGCCTAATCTCCTTTGATTCCATTTCCCAAGTAGGTACATAGTTATGTTTCTGCAAGACATTAAATGAATTCCGCATTAGACTTTGTGCCTAATCTCTCAGATGACAATTCCTCATATGACAATTCCTCAGATGACAATTCCAGTTTAGTTTGACAATTCCAGTTCAGTTTTCAAGAGACGCCCTTATAGAGCATTTGAGTTGTTCATGGTTACTAGCTTGCAACTCTTCTCCATTCTGCAACTCTTGACAAATCTGCAAGCATTTCCCTAGCCTTTCTTTTTCCTCAAAACTCACAGAGTTACTCTTACTCTTTCTCACTAATCTGCCCTAGCAAGTCTGGAAGCATTCCCTAGTCTTTCTTTGTTCTCAAAACTCATAGAGTTACTCTTACTCTATCTCACTAATTTACTCTTATTCAATGATCTTCTATATCTCACTGTTCTTCTCAAATTTATGCCTTATGGCGTTTCCTTTCAAACATATGGTGCAAATGCTAATCTTACTAATGTTATATTTCACAATTTTTATTTTAGTTTTACTTATTGTATAAATATACTTCAACCAATAATCCTTTCATTTAATTTCTCATTCCAATTTTAATAAATGACACTTCATTCCGCACATTATTAAAGGGATGACACTACATTTCACACGTAAGTCTCTTTTTTATACTAAAATGGGACGTTGTGCATTTCCTACTTCAAAGTTCACACCTCTTTCATTTCGTTTCAAGATAACAATAAATAAATAGAAACATCATCCATAAAAGGGTGAAAATAGTATTTCTCAAAAATAATTTGGAAATATGAAGCATATTTATTAAAAATAAGAAATTCAATGTATTTATGATATAAGTGTTTGGGTTACATGAATTAAAGGTCCTAATTTTTTTTTAATTGGAAATATATTTTTCGACGTTTAAAATCTTATGAACTTGATTTGTGTGAGCATTATATATATATCTGATAGGCAACATAGAGTTTTATTGATAAGAGGTGGTCATGAAATGAAAATAAATATATTAAAATTGATATACTTATATGTGTTTGTGTTTGGTTAGTTAATATTAAATTTTTATGAGGAGTTTCATATTTTATAATATTCATAAATGATGTATCCATAAAAGTTTGTGCTTACTTCATAAAAAGCAAAGGTGAGGTATTTGACATATTTCAAAAATTTCGAGTTGTTACTGAAAGAGAAACTAATAAATTGCAAAGTGTTTGAAGATAGATAATGGTGGAAAGTATTGCTCTAATGCATTCACATATTAATTTAATAGGTTTGGGATAAAGATGAGAAGAATACCTATTTTACTCTTCAACATAATGGTCTTGTATAAATGATCAATTATACTATCATGGAGAAGGTGAAATGTATGTTGTCAAGTTAAGGATTAGAAAAGCATTTTCATGAAGAAGAAGTAAGGGCAACTTGTCTTATCCCTTGGATGGTGGCATTCTAAAGAAGATTGGACTAGTAAGAAGGTAAAATATTGTCACTCAGAAATTTTTAACTTTTGGATGTGAAACATTTATGCATATTCCAAAAGAGAATAGAACCAAGTTATATGATAAATCAATGAAATGCATTTTTCTGGGATATGTAGATGGTGAGTTTGGTTACTTTCTATTGGTTTCAGTTAAACACAAATGTTAGAAGTATGGATGTAATATTTAATGAGTCAAAGATATATAAAATGTCTACAAGTGATATGGAGGTCAAGAAAATTGTTGGTAGGTTTGTAGAACAATAATAAAATATCCCATTGTCGCGAGAAATCAGGAAACCAATTCAAGAACATGATGGATAACAATTGGAAAATGATGGAGAATAAGAAGAAGAAATGGTGCAGTAACCATTACAGGGGAACTAACTAGAAAACACACTACCACAATTGGTTCATAGGTCTACTAGGCCTCATCAGCCCTCGAAAGTTATCAACCCTCAAATTATATTTTGTTAATTGATTAAGGTAAACATCATTGCTTTTATGAGGCTTGTAAAGGGGAGAGTAGCAAAGAGTGGAAGAAACTAATGAAGGGAGAAGTGGACTCCCTATTGGAAAATAAAACTTGAGAGTTACTAAAGCTTTCAAATGGAAAAAATGCCCGGCAAAAGAAATTGGTATATAGGATTAAATATGAGTGTGAAGGGAAGGAGGAAACATACAAGGCAAGGTTGGTGATGAAGGATTTCCCCAAAAGGAAAATATTGAATTTGTTGAGACTTTTTCACCTGTTGTTAAGATGTCATCCATACAAGTTATTCTTAGTCTTGTTGTCGCTTTAGATTTAGAATGTGAATAGTTAGATGTAAAAAAAACCTTCTTTCATGGAGAATTGAAGAATGATATTTATATGGATCAACCAAAAGGATTCAAAGGAATAAGTAAAGAGAACCTAGTTGGTAGGTTGAAGAAGATCCTCTATGGGATGAAATAGGAACCCCATCAATGATACAATAAATTTGATTCATTTATGTATAGGAGAATGGTTTTAAAAGACTAAAGGCTAATTAATTTGTCTATATTAGGGGGCATGACCAAGAAAAAACTATCATACTATTGTTAATTATCGAACATGTTAAGAACATGATCAATAAGTTAAAGAAGGATTTGGGAAATCAATTTGTAATGAAGGATTTGGTTCCAACATAACAAATACTAGACATGAGGATCATATGTGACAAAAATAACAAAACAATTGTGAATTTCACAAGAAAAATATCTTTTGAAGGTTTTAGATAGGTTCAACATGAAGTGTGCCAAACTAGTTGGTACACCCATAGGATCCCACTTTAAAATTAATGTTGATTTATGTGCCTGTGATGACAAGAAGGGGGGAATGAGTAAAATCATTTATTTCAGTAATTGACAGATATACGTGTGCCATGGTATATAGTTAACCAAATAATTCACATGTAATGGGAGTAGTTAACATATTCCTTGCAAATTCAGACAAATAACATTGGCAGGCGATAAAGTAGATTTTAATTACTAGTCATTATTATTTATGTTTTTGGTAATAGTGATGTTATGCTTGAAGCTTATGCAAATGAAAATATGGTTGGAAATGTGCATAAGAAATCCTAACACTGGTTATTTATATATATTTTTAAGGTGCGGAAAATAGTATCCTTCTCCACAACAAAGGAAGAACACATATTTGTGATGGAAGCTTGCAAAGAGATGTTGTGGGTGCAATGATTCTTAGGAGAATTGGGAATAAAACAAGAAAAATATGTGTTCTTAATCATAACAACTTTAATTTAGCAAAAACCCAACATATCATTCTAAGAAATAGCACAATGATGTTAGATATCAACTGATTCATTAAGTGCTTGACGATGGGACGTTATAGTTGGAGAAAATACACACTAAAGATAATCTAGTTGATATGTTGACAAATATTTTGCCAGGAGATAAGCCAAACTTTTGTTGAACCTTGATCATACTAATGCAAACGTGATGAAAGGCATATTTGGAGGTTGTTATGTGTAAGACCAAATCAAATCAATAAATAAATCTATTATTTTCTTCACTTCTTTCAAGCTTCTACAATGTTATGGAAGGAGCCACGAAGGATTCAATAAGTGATGGTTTTGGGCACATGGTATTCATGATCCATGCTATTGGTCCATGGTATTGCATGAAATAAAGTCTATAAATATGTTAGGAGTCCTCATTTGTAAGAGGAAAATTAATGAATTGGTGAGAAGTGAATGGGTGAAAATGAGTGGGTCAAAAATCACTCACTTATTTGAGTTAAAGCTTATGTATATAATTTTGCTAATAAATTAAAGATACTAATCCTCTTTGTAACTTTTACCATTTATTTTGTTTTGTTTTAAGTTTATTTTGTCCTTTGCTATTTCGATAACTATGAGGGGATGGAATGACAGAGACTAAGAGGAAGGAGTGGGACTGAATGTATGACTACAATTTCTTTAATGATCTAGAAGACCCAAACAAGAATATGGAGCTTAGGTAGCCAACCTTGGGAGGGTCTCAACACTTTCCATACCCTTGGAGGGGTAGAATGGGCTATCCTCCTATAAATATAGGCCAATTTACTTGCAATGTTATTTGAGAACAACTCGATTGTCATCACTACATTTTGTGTCATTCTTTGATTGATAATTGAACTTGCTACTCAACGCTGATTACCATTAGAAATGAGCCTTGAAATTTACGTTCCCCAAGATGACCATTTTGGGCATCTAAAAATGTTTGATTTCTTGGCTTATTCCCTTTATTTAGTCATCCAATTCTTCGTACTACAACTCTAATCTATGTTTGATCCACCCAAGAATGCATTTGATTCCTTGAAAGACATTATGAAGCTCTATTCCAATGGGATGAAGTTGCTTGACAACCTAATTTTGGACATTGTCATGAATCTCATCCCTTTGGATCTCATCAAGAAGTTCCTCGCAATAGATGATGGATCTCATCAAGAAGTTCCTCAAAACAGATTATGGAAGCTTGCTCAAGTATCCACTCCCTCAAGTTATTATTAGTGAGTACTTTTCTCCTAAACTGATTCCTGCATGTTCTTTTTCCATAGTAGATTTCCACTAGCCATTAAGTGAACTTGATTCAAATGGAATGAATGGGAAATATAAAGGAATTTGCCAAGAGGAGAGACAAACAATTTTCATGCTAGATGTTGGATGATGTCAATCTTATTGTCGTATAGGGACTCTACAAGCAATTAGCAAATAACTAGATGCTCCTTGATTTTTTTTTTTCTAACTTAGTTGAGTCTAGGCTAAGACGAGCCTCAATGTTGAATGAAAAAATGATATGTCCATCCATGATACATTGTCATCAAAATAGTGTAGTGAAACCTACATACCCGCGAAAACAATTTCTATCCCTTATAAAACATTTTTTATCTTAAAAAATAATTCCCCTCACTCCTCCCATAAAATTTAAACAAATAACTTAATAAAAAATAAATCCCACACAAATTAAATAATATACATCTATAAATAAACCCATCGTATGGTTATCAATATATGTAATCTCCACACAAACGAAGTAACAAATCCTTCGTATCATTATCAACATATCTAATCCCGTTGGATTTTCAATTATGTAAACCTGCGAGAAGAAAAGAGGACCCACAGATATGTGGTTGTCAAATCATTTCTAATACCTTCATGTACAGATGAATAATTTTGGGGTTGTAACTTACCTACGCAACCGACCAGAAGAATCTTCATAGGCTAACAGTAGAGCACAATGATCCATACAGATGTTTATGTATGTTTTTAAATTTTGAACAGTAGGAAAAACTATTATGGATGTTTATGTATTTACGTTACTGAAATTTTTTATTTTCATAATAAATTAATAATAAGATATATTCGATATTTTCAAAAATAATATTTATAAATAATAATAATATAACATATTTTAGATTATCTAAAATTATAATTTAAAATATAAATAATTCAGATTTATCTATTATTAGAAGGATTAATTTTTTTGAAATATAATTTTTTAGAATATAAAACTTGGAAAAAAAATTACAGTTTAAAAGATTTAATTCTATTTAGATCAATAGTATAGAGAGAAGGGTATTACATATTATCTCAAACAACACACCAATAAAATATTTTGGCTTTATGTCTCTCTCAAATTGGTAAGCATCTTTCTATATTATGAAATTGAAATATGTTTTTAGTTAACCATGAATAATGAAATATATTTTTTAATAATATTTATAAAATGTCATATATCAATTTTGTATTAAGAATCAAATGAAGTAATTGAATTTTCCCTTTCCCTTTCTCCCTCCATATATATATATATATATATATATATAACAACTTTGATCCATTTTAACTCATGATCTACCTCTTTCAGAGTGAAAAGAGATTTGATCCCTCTTAGCCCTTGGTAGATCCGGAATTAAGATTGATCTAAGCTAGTTTAATTATTATTTATAACTATAACTATAATTATTAATTTTATTTGTTTTATTCAATTTAATTTTTATTTTATACCTAAAATTATTGTTTTTGTTTGGTTTTTTTGTTTTTTGTTAAATGTTTACATAACATAATAGGAAAGGGCATCTTTATCTTTTCCATACCAAGCTAGAGAGTGCCTCTTGACGCAATAATGTGTTAATTGAGTTTATTGTCGGTGGTGGAATAATTGGGATCCTCCTTGTCTAGGTACAATTCTTGCAAGTGACATGATGAATATTATTTCACACACACACACACATATATTATTTAGGGTCAACATTCAAATTTTTTTATTGTGTGAAAGAAGTTCCTTGAGCGAATGGTTGGGACGCAATAGGGCTCGATAGTGGGACGTGGGGTTTAATTCATGCTTATCTTGTACCAGATCTATAGAGCACTAAAATAATGGTAGATTAAAGGATGAATGCGAGGTCAAGGGAGTTGGGGGGGGGGGGGGGTCCCCTCCTTCCAAAATGTTTTGGCAAGTAAAAATATTCATATGGAAGAAAAAAAGGTTTCTTCTAGTGCCCCCACAAGGTCTCTAAAGGCATCCATTTTAGGCGATAAATGGGAAGCAAGTTTAAAGGGTCATTTCATCCTGAAATCCTAAAAAAACCCTCGATTTGTAATACCCACAAACTGTTTGGATAATTGGTGAGCTCCAGTATTGTAGCAATAATGCTACAACTCCTGGGGCTTCCTGTCTCTCATTTTATCAACCCGGTAGTTCGTACAAACTTGGAAGCGACGGTGCTGTATGCACAAGTACTAGCTCTTGTCGCAGCTGTCACTTGGTCAGTTGGCACAAGTCTGCTAGGGCTAAAGCCAACTTCTATAGGCTCACAGAAGAAGCTTTATGAGTGATGGACGAAAGCTAGCTCAAAGAAGACTAATTTACTTGGCAAAAATGAACTGAAAGCAAATCAAAACATAGAAACCCTAGGAAACCCTAATTTAACTAGTCTAACCTCTATGATGCAAAGAATGTGAAGGAAACCTCTACCAATGATGCCATTACTTCTAATAAGTGAAAATGCATGAATCTAATCTACTTGCATCTTAAAAAACATGTTTTTGTATTTTTCCTTTAAGTGGATGAAGTGATTGTGATTTTGTGCTTATTAGGGTTTGGTTGTGCAGATGTGATGCGGAAGGAAGGAAAGCTTGGGAAAGGTTGGGGAGGCTAGGAGAGGTCCCCAGAGATCCTTAGCATCAGTCCACAGAGGTTCCTCACGTTCAAAGGCTCAGCAACCGAGTGAGTGGCCTCCTACAGGATGTCTGCAGGGGATTCTACAGGAAACGCAGGGGTTTCTACAGGAAGGTCTGCAACTCTTCTACAGGATGTTCTGAAATGGGATGTTTGAGGATGGATGGTTGATGGAAGATGCATGGATGGTTATGGAGGTAGGATGGGGGTCTGAAGTGACCCAGGAACTGATGGATGGAGTGGTGAGGTGATGTGGAAAGCTGACTTGGCTTGAAGGTGGTTGAGACAACAATGGGGAAGAAGGTAAGGTTACTTGGCAAAAGAGAAGATGGGAGATGAGGGAACAGACTTGGTGATGGAGGAGCTGATCTGAACGAGGCTCAGATGAACGAGGAGGTGATGAAGGTGATAGAGATGCCCTGCACAATGCTTATTCAAACAAATCAATGAATTCTTGCAAACAAACCAAGTCCTAGCTAACTCAATCCAATTGTTAATGAATGAGTAAACAACAGCCTTGTTTGA
This sequence comes from Pinus tabuliformis, assembly GCA_031772625.1. NCBI lineage: Eukaryota > Viridiplantae > Streptophyta > Pinopsida > Pinales > Pinaceae > Pinus > Pinus tabuliformis. The sequence continues at coordinate 1,388,145,380 of CM062819.1, read as the reverse complement.
AAAGAGAACCATATACATCACATGAGAAAGAACATGCCAAAAGATCTAAATGCATACAAACTCCTACCAATCTATTATAAACATGAGAAGCTACTTGAACCATCAAAAGAAACCTAAGTAACAAAGCACGAATTAAATCTAAAGAGCAGATTTTATTTCAAGAATGCAGCAAACACATAAAGATAAACAAGGGAGGTACTGGGCGCTTGAGATGGGCCCAACCCCAAGAACTACAGCCTCCCAAGAGCGATTTAGAGCTGGTGCAAAACTGGATCCATCTTTATTAATCAAGAAATGAAAAGTTACATCAAAACTGTCCACAAGAAGAACTTGGGCATGAGCTGAAAGCAAAGCTAATCTACTGCATAAAAATCGAATTACAAACTAGCTAACTAATGGCTAAAACGAAATGACTAACTAGCTACAAAATGACTAACCACTAGCTAACCCAAAATGAGGCCCCAAGCCTTCTTATTTATACAATTTGAGGACCCAACAGTCCTCCTAAAAGTTAGGGACTTGGCTGCCCAAGACTTGGAGTTAACAGCAGTCCAACTTGACTTGCTTGGCTGCCCTTGAGCTGATTGATTCGGTGGCCCTTGAACTCCGAGCTGATGGTGGAGAATTCGAGGTAAGGGCCCATAAATGAGGGGGACACCTTCCTACAAATCCTCTAGCTTGTTCTCCCACGAATTTGGCTGCCAAGTGCTCATTAAGACCTTCAAATTTGTCTCCAAGTTGACCAGCAAGGCTACACAAAGCACCCATTAGACTTGTTGGCATAATGACTAACCAAATTCACTCTATTAACATAAAAATAATCAAAAACATGCAATAAACAAATGAGAATGATGGATTAAGCCAAATTAGGAGGTTGAATGAGCCCAAATAATTGTACATTTTTGGGGCTCATCAATAATCACAGAAAGTGCATGTGATATCATGCTTTCATTTGTAAATTTATTGGAGGTTGGCCTACGGAGAGGGAGATGGAAAAATGATTTCAACAGACATGGAAACCAAAAGGGGAAGCATATTTGAGATTGGGGCTGAAAGGGTTTTTCATGGTAATTTTCTTCAATTTGGAGGATAAAGCTAGAATTTTTTAGGGGGGGGGCTTATTTCTACAATAATGTTGGCTTATATATCAGACATTGGGAAGCATGGTTTAACCCAGAAAAGTGGATTTTTTATCGACACCAATGTGGGTAAGGTTGTATTCTCTTTCTGTGGATTTATGGATACCTGAAATACTAGAGGGTATTGGCCATGCTTTAGGGTGTTTTGTAAAGATATATGAAATAACTAGAAGAGGAAAAAATATGTATTATGCTTGCTTATGTGTCTACATGAACATTTCTCTACCCTTGCTAGAATCTATAGAGTTGGACAAGGCCGAGGAGAAATTTGGAACTAACCAATTGACCATGAACATGCACCTTTTAAGTGTCGTTATTGTCATTAGTGATTGTCTGTAGCAAAGGAAGGAGAAAACAATAGGAGGTGTATCGGGGTTTGAGGGTTTCACCAAGGTTACAACTAGAAGAAGTACTCAGAATGGTCGTAATGCTCAAACCTCATAGCCAATGGAGGATAATAACTCTTTCTTGCTCTTGGAGTCGATGGAGGAGGACCCTAAAATTTTAGAGGATATTCCAATGCTGGATAAATCGTTGAAAACAATTCAAGATAAACTGACCTAGAAAAGAAATTTTTAGGAAGATGCAACTCAGGTAGGCGATTATAATTACTTTGGTTTACCAGGAATCTAGGAAGTTTCCATGTTAATGAAGCAAGGCCCTAATGAACTAACAATTGTAGAGCAACATTTGGTGACTATGGTGAATGAGTGGGCCGAACAAGATTTGGGAGATTTAACAAAGGAAAATTGGGAGAAATGTGTCATTACTTATATCAATTGGAAAACAAAACAATGCCAGGCCTTAGGAGAAGGAAAAGGGCCACACTCCATTTAAGCCCTCAAAGAGAAAGAGAAATATATTCTCATTAAATAGTTAACGAAAGATCTCAAAAAGAAGGGAAAGAAAACCAAGAACGAAGTGCTGCAAAGTGCATGAGACACCCTCATCAACTCTAATCAAGTAGCTACCTTTCCAGAGTTATTTCCATCTTTATCGAACCCTTCATCATGAATACATTATCTTGGAATATTAGGGGATTAAATATAAAATAAGAGAATGATATCTTAAAGAGAGAATCAGGGTGGAGAAACCAACGATTGTCATTTTGCAAGAAACAAAAATAATGGAGGACAAATTGCCTCAAATTGTTGATAAATGTTAGAAAGGTTGTCAAAAATGGCCCTCGATGTGAAAGGTAGTGCAGGGGGCTTGATGATTTTGTGGAACCCTTTAGTGGTCATTTTTCAAGATTGGATGGTCAGTGCAAGAATCTTGACTAGAAGATTTCGTTATGTTGGGACAAAACATCTAGTCTTTCTTATAGTAGTGTATGGACCCTCTACGAAAAGAGACAACGATCTTTTCCTAGATCAACTCATGGCCACTAAACAACTGATTGGAGACTCCTTATGGGTGGTCAGTGGAGACTTTAATCTCATTAGATCACTAAAGGAGAAGAGAGGAGGAGTGTGCAGATTGGACCCATAATCGACCTCCTTTGATAGGTATATAGAACTACTCCATTTGGTGGATATCCCAACCATAAATAGTATCCACACATGGAACAACCGACAGGGCAGAAAACATCAAATAGCGAGTCGGTTGGACCGATTTCTTCTCTCTTAGGGATTCATGCATAAATAAATTTTTGTCGAAGTTCTTATTTTTCCTTGCATGGGTTCATATCATTGGCCGATTAGTCTAAAGTTAGATTTGAAGGAGGCCCCCCATAATCATCCCTTTTGGTTACAGGAGCCTAGTTTTGTGGAGTGTTTAAAAGAATGGTGGCTATAGATCAAGGTTGGAGGTAAGTACAAAACACATACCTTTCAACTAAAGATTAAAGTATAAAAGAACAAGCTAATATTATGGAATAAGTAATATTTTGACAACATTTTTGAACAAAAGGTTATGTTAGAAGGGCAGATGCATCATATACAATAACATATGATTTTGGAGGGAATATCACTTGAAATTCTAGTGGAGGAGGGGATCACTCTCAAAAAAATGGAGCAACCACGACAACATGAAGAAATCAAGTGGAAACAAAAATCCAAGGTCCAATGGCTCAAGGAGGGGTAGAGCAACTCCAAATTATTCAATAATTCCATGTTACAGACGTGTTACAATAATAGGATATTCTCTATTCAAGGAAAATATGGATATAGGGAAATCCTACATCATAAGATAAAGGAAGAATTGATAGGTTATTATCAAGGTATCATAACTAATCACTCTACCTGGAGATATTCAACCAACAATTCAGTTCTTCAAACATTCATAGGCTTGTTAGCAATGATCAAAATGTGGTCCTTATGAGACCAATATCATCTCAAGAAGTGGAAATGGTGGTTTCAAATTTTCCTGGGAACAAGGCCCTACGACCTGATAACTTCACCTCTGAGTTTTTAAAGGCATGTTGGGAATCCCTTGGTTCAACTATTCATGAGGTGGTGGAGGAATCAAGACATACTCTCTCAATCCCAGCCGCACTTAATGTAACGTTTGTCACCCTCATTCTGAAAGGAGGGAATTCCAAGGATTTCAATGGTTTTTCCCTATAACACTTTGTAATGTTATCTATAAAATAATTTCAACAATAATCGTAAATCGATTGAAGCCACTTCTTCCAGTTTAATATCATTAGATCAGACTGGCTTTGTAGAGGGAATTCACATTACAGATGGCATTGTTGCGGCACAAGAAATTATTCATTCCTCAAGGGTCATGAAATGCCCAAGTATGATTATTAAATTGGATTTGTCAAAGGCTTATGATTGGATTAGATGGCCATATTTGTTATAGGTCCTAGAGGCTTTTGGATTCTTAGGGAAGTGGTTATCCTAGCTAGAATCACCCATCTCATCTGTATTCTTCTCCATTCTCATCAATGGTTCACCTTCGTCTACCTTTTCCTCTTCAAGAGGGCTGAGGAAAAGCGACCTTCTATCACCTTTTCTTTTCATTTTTGAAATGGAAGGGTTAGGATGAATGTATAGGAAATTGTGTTCTCATGGTTATATATCTGGTTTATGACTGTTTGTTGATGATTCCCCTCTAATGCATCAAAAATGTGTGGATGGTGTCGTTCGTTTTGGGCCACCCACTCTAAAGGAAGTGAAGGGAGTAAGTAAGACTTTACAAACTTTTATGGAAGCCTCAGTAACACTTGTAAATAAGGGAAAACCACCATCTATCTTTTTAATTGTGAAGAGGGAGTTCATCCAAATACTTGGGCGTGCCCCTTGTTGTATATCATAATTGAGTGTCAACATGGGAGGATTTTATAGAGAGCATTCAAAGAAGGATCAATAATTTGGCTTTCCGGGCACTCAATTTTTCTAGTCGCCTTGTGCTGACTAAACTAGTACCTGTTATGAAACCAGCTCACAAAAAGATAGAAAAAAGAGATCCACGCCTTAGAATTCAGCCTCTTCAAGGGGGCAACCTCCTTTACATTACATAAATGAACAATTCTTGGATAATACAAATGACAAAACCTCCTTTCTATATATAGGAGTCTAAGGAGTCACAATATAATCCAGCCGACCTAACAATAATAATATAAAGCCACAAAAATAACAATAGAGGGATTCTATGGGGCACAGAAATAACAATATGGGGGTAATAGGGGAACAACAATATAAATAGGGGGTATAACTACAATAGTAATGGGGTAATCACTAGTATTATAGGGACCCAACATGCCCCTCTCCTTCAAAAAAAGTGTTGTCCTCAACGCTTGAGCAGTTCTGGATACTTCTGCATAAAATTCTCATCCTCCCATGTGGAATCTTCAGCGGATAAGTTCTTCCACTTGATAAGATACTCTGAAATTGATCGATTTCGTAGCTGTCGAGTTCTTGTTTCTGTGATTGCTTCCGGTTCCAATATAATTTTTCCTTCCTCGTCAAGTTCTGGCAATATTGTTTGAATTGGGAGCTTGTCACCTATAACCTTCTTTAAACATGAAACATGGAAAACTGGGTGCAATCGAGAAGCTGCAGGAAGCTCCAATTTGTATGCCATAGTACCAATCTTTTCCAACACCTTGTATGGACCATAATACTTTGGTGATAATTTATTATCCTTCTTAGCTTGCTTTAGGGACATTTGCTTATATGGTTGTAGCCGTAGGAATACCCAATCACCTACATCAAAACTTCTTTCACTGTGATGTTGATCTGCCTGTTGTTTCATTCTATTTTGTGCCAACACGAGGTTATCCTTTAAGAGTTGGAGGACTTGTTGTTGATGTTCGATGTGATGTTCCACTGCCTGAACCTTAGAATTTTCTCTTAAATATGATGTGATGGATGGTGGTTGATACCCATAAAGTGCCATAAATGGGGTCATTTTTGTTGCTGTATGGAAGGAAGTGTTATACCACCATTCAGCCAGAGGCAACCATTTGACCCATTGTGTCTGTTTATCAGATACAAAGCAACGAAGATATCCTTCCAAACATTTGTTTACTATCTCAGTTTTCCCATCAGATTGAGGATGATAAGATGAGCTATGAGCTAACTGAGTACCAAGACAAGAAAATAATTCTGTCCAAAAATTTCCAGTGAAAATGGGATCTCTGTCACTTACAATAATCTTTGGGTTTCCATGTAGCTTTTGAACTGTTTCCATAAATGCAGTAGAAACTGTACTGGCTTTAAATGGATGTGATAATGCACAAAAGTGTGCATACTTGGTAAGTCTGTCAACTACCACCATGATGACACTCTTTCCCTCAGACTTGGGTAAACCTGTGATAAAATCCATTGAAACCTCCTCCCAACGTTGGCTTGGAATGGATAAAGGTTGTAATAGACCTGGTGTCTTAATTGTTTCAACTTTATTTTGCTGGCAAACCAAACATTCTGCCACAAACTTTTGAATATCTGATTTAAGGCCATCCCAAAAAAATTCCTTCTTAACCCTGTGGTAAGTTTTTAAAAATCCTGAGTGCCCTCCTAAGGGAGAAGTGTGCAATTCCATAAGAATCTTTTGTTTTAGCTGGGAATTCTTACAGAGGTATAAGCGATCTTTGTACCATAACGAATCATTTTGCCAGCTAAATGTATCAGAAGTACTGGAATCTTGTTGTAGCTTTTGAATAAGTGCCCACACTTCTTCGTCATTCTTCCATTCCTCCCTTGCTTCGTTTATCCAATCTGGTTGGATAATAGAAATGGCACACAACAATGCTTCCACATCCTCATCCTTTCTTGAGAGTGCATCTGCCACCACATTTTGCTTCCCTTTTTTGTAGATGATTTCAAAGTCATAACCCAACATCTTTGTGACCCACTTTTGTTGCTCTTCAGAGGATAATCTTTGTTCTAAAAAGTATTTAAGGCTATCATGATCCGTTTTTACCTTGAAGTGTCTTCCCATTAGGTAGGGTCGCCATTTCTTAAGTGCATGGAGTATTGCCAACATTTCCTTCTCATAAATAGCTTTGCTTAAAAACTTTCCCTTGATTGGACGACTTTCAAAAGCAATGGGTCTTTCATCTTGCATTAGAACAACACCAATTCCATTTCCTGAAGCATCACATTCCACAATAAAGGTTTTTGTGAAGTCTGGTGTAGCTAAGACCGGTGCTTGGCACATTGCCTCTTTAAGATGTTCAAAGGCCTTTGTTGCTTCCGAAGTCCATGAAAATGAATCTTTCTTCAATAATGTTGTTAGAGGTGCTGCTATTCTCCCATAATTCTTAACAAACTTGCGATAATACCCTGTCAACCCAAGAAATCCTCGCAGATGCTTTATGGATGTGGGGATTTTCCATTCCTTAATGGCTTTAATTTTGCTAGGGTCTACCTTAACTCCTTCATGAGATACAATATGACCCAAATATTCCACCTCCTGGACTCCAAAGAAACATTTGGATCTTTTTGCATATAATTGTTTCTCCTCCAATAGTTGTAGCACCCTGTCAACATGTTCAACATGATCCTTCCAAGACTTGCTGTAGATTAGTATATCATCAAAAAATACTAACACAAATTTTCTAAGGAATGGTTTGAAAATTGAATTCATCAAACCTTGAAATGTTGAAGGTGCATTGGTAAGGCCAAAAGGCATGACCAAAAATTCATAATGACCCTCATGAGTTCTAAATGCCGTTTTCAGAATGTCTTCAATCTTCATTCTGATTTGATGATATCCCGAACGAAGATCCAACTTGGTGAAGTAAATTGATCCATGCAATTCATCCAGTAATTCATCAATAACAGGAATGGGGAACTTATCTTTAATAGTGAGCTTGTTGAGCTCCCTATAATCTGGACACATGCGCCATGATCCATCCTTCTTGTGCACCAATACTACTGGAGCTGAGAAAGAACTTTGACTCGGTTGAATTATACCAGCCTCTAGCATTTCTGCAACCATACGTTCAATTTCACTTTTTTGGACATATGGATATCTGTACGGCCTGATGTTTGGAGGAACACTTCCTGGAATCAGATGAATAGCATGATCATGATCACGCATAGGTGGGAGACCTTTGGGAGTCTCAAATACCTTGGAATGATTGTCCAAGACTTTTTGGAGATCTGGAGAAATAGATGATTCCAATGTGGAAACATCTAGCGAACATAATTGTGCAATTACACCTCTTTGCTCCTTTTTTAGAAGCTTTGTCATGCCATTAGAGCTGATTATCTTTCCTGGTTTCCCTGCAATACCCCTTAATTCAACTTCCTTTCCTTCCACAGAAAATTTCATGAAAAGTTCTTGAAAATTAAAAGCTATTGTACCCAAGGATTGTAGCCATTGGACTCCTAGTACAACATCAGCACCTCCCATTGGAATGGAAAGCATTGGGCTAGTCAATACATATTCTCCCATGGATAGCTTGATATTATGGCACTTTCCAGAACAATTTATTGTTCCTCCATTTGCAATCATCACTTGACACTCTGGTGCTGGATATAGGAAGCAATTCAATTCTTTTGCTACCCTACAATGAATAAAATTGTGGGTGCTTCCTGAATCAATCAACACTATTACCTTTTTCTTCTTGATTTGTCCTTCTATCTTGATGGTTTGAGGAGTGGTAATTCCTGCCAATGCATTACAAGATATGGTCGGATTTATTTGTTCTTCATCTAGGCTTTGTTCCTGGAATATATCCTCTTCTTTTGACCTTTCTTGCTCCTTTTCTTCTTCCTCTTCACAATCTATGTAGAATAATTTCTTCTCAGCACACTTATGACCTTTTGTGTATTTGCTATCACAATTGTAACAAAGCCCTTTTGCTCTTTTTTCTTCCAATTGTTGTGGTGTCAACCTTGTAGGTTGTGGAAGACTATGGGCAACAACACTTCCGTCTTTATAGTTGTGAATGGTATGCTTCCTAGTTGCCATAATTTTGCTTTCCATTTTTCTTGCTAACCTGAATGCCTTCTCTAATGAATCAGGTTCCCAAAGGCGCACATCATGTTGGATATTATCCTTTAAAGACCCTATGAACACATCAATCCTATGCTCCTCTGGAATATCTTTTACCCTTATGTTCAATTTTTGGAACTCCTCAATGTGCTCCATTATTGAACCCTTTTGTTTGAGACTTATCAATTGGCTAAAAAAAGTGTTGCTTTTTGTATCCTCATAATGTGCTATCAATTCTTCCGTAAAAATTGCCCAAGTGATAAATTGTTTACGAGAACAAAGCCATTGATACCATACAAACTGATTTGGTTCCAAATATAAAGTTGCCATACGTACCTTTTGTGTGTTTTGCACATTATTGAGATCGAAGAATTGCTCCATCTGTAATATCCATGTGGCGGGATCCTTGCCATCAAACTTCCTCATATCGATTTTTGGAACATGGTGAGTCTTCGATCCAACATTAGAGTCTATGGAATCATGATTAACATTTCTTTTGTTCTCATCATGAGTTTCCTTTACTACCTTTTCACCATTAGTGACCCTTTCTTGTAGCAACTTCTTCAATTCTTCCATGTCTGTCTTCAAATCTATCTTCAAATTTGCCATCGAATCCTCCATCTTAGCTTCCATGCCCTTTATCTTAGATTCCACGCCATTTACCTTAGCTTCTGTTAGCTTTTGTGAGCATGACATTTGTTGCACTTGTTCTTGTAATTTTGATATATCATGTAGCATTTCTTCCTCTTCTTCATGAGTCATGCTAGAGCTTTCAGGTTCCTTACTAGGTGTTTGCATTTTCTTTCCTCAGGGCATCAGTTACCGATAATAATGCTTTACTATGCCCTTTGAATTCCGTTAAACCAAGCTTACACAAAAATTAAAAAAAAAAAACTACACACCTTTTTTCACTTTATAGAAGCCTGATATTGAATCTGATGTATCTCTATAATTTCAAATCATCCAATTCTGAAATTTCTACCTGTAGTAGCCTTCTGCGTCCTCTTTCCAATGCCACAAGTCTGAGCCAAATTGGATTCTCCAAGAAAGAGTTATGTGAAATCTCCCACAGTGACTTGATTTTAGACTGGTTCAGTAGAGCGAACTTGTACGACGTGCCACGAGTCCTTGTTTCAACCTTTGAATCTGAAACACACATAAAAGAAACTACAGTCCATCCTCTTTCTGTACCTTCTTACGAAATTTCAATCCGATCCCCAGAGAGAAGGTTATGACGATTTTCCCCAGGTCACCTGTTTTGAATGTAATTCAGGAGTCTGCAAAAAGACCAACTTCCTCAAATCATATCTCTGTAAATGTTGCACAGAAAGCTCTGAAATTCGGACCCAAGGTTCAGCGTGATTTCTTCTCAAATGGGTTTTTTTTGCGACTTCTGAAACGTCACAGAAAAAAAGTTATAGCGAAAATTCCACGATGACCTGTTTGGAGCAGCGAAACCCTAGAATCCAAAGCTCTGATACCAAATGTTATGAAACCAGCTCACAAAAAGATAGAAAAGAGAGATCCACACCTTAGAATTCAGCCTCTTCAAGGGGGCAACCTCCTTTACATTACTTAAATGAAAAATTCTTGGATGATACAAATGACAAAACCTCCTTTCTATATATAGGAGTCTAAGGAGTCACAATATAATCCAGCCGACCTAACAATAATAATATAAAGCCACAAAAATAACAATAGAGGGATTCTATGGGGCACAGAAATAACAATATGGGGGTAATAGGGGCACAAAAATATAAATAGGGGGTATAACTACAATAGTAATGGGGTAATCACTAGTATTATAGGGACCCAACAGTACCACAGGCAATTCCAAACTATTATATGGCGGTCATGTCCATTCCTAAAATAGTTTTTTATCATATTGGCTTTTTATGGACTGAATTCCTATGGAAGGGATTAACTAAACCACAAAAATGGGTTGTTTTTGGATGGGACAAATTGATAATATCAAAGAATATGGGAGGCTTGGGCTTCCGAGATCTAGAATTGATTAGCCATGCCTATGGTATGAAGTTGTGGTGGTCCTGGGTTCAAGGAGGTCATGCACTTTAGAAACGTATTTTTCTCATGAAATATGTACCTTTGTTCACATAGGAGGAGAGGTTGTGTTTTCAGGGTCATATCAAAGGATCTGGTACGTGGTTGTGGGAGCACATATATAAGGATCTGGTGAGACAATATGACTTATGGGATGTAAAAGGTGGAACGAATTCGTCCTTCTAGGAGGACGCTTGGAAACAACATCCTCCCTTGGATAAGAATGAGGGTTTGTATCCTATTGTTGATGGTGTTGGACCCGCCAACATGTTAGGGGATTTCCCTGGTAAGAAGTCCCAATTAGAACTCAAACCGTTTGGTGTAGGAGTCCCAGTAGTGGGTCATATGGTATCACCTTGATTGCGGCTTCACACAGAGGCAAGTAAGATGTCATGTTGGTAGCAAGGGTGTGATAGCTACGGCAAGTCAAGGAAGGTGCATGAACGATTCGAACACACGGAAAGTGGGGTGAGTGCACCCCTTGGAAACCTGTGATAGCATGTGGCTTGGAAGGGAACACACGAGTGAAGATGCATCACAAACTGGAAAGAAGTTAGCAAGCAATCCAAAGAGATGGTTAAACCAACAACACATTTTAGTAAGATTCATACATACTTATATAGAAGAGTCCATACATGCATGTGTAAGAAAACAGATACATATATCATTTAGAGTAAACAAGATAGCTGGAATAAAATACGACATATGCATGAAACGTGTTGGCTCTGTTATATTAAGAAGTGTAAGTTCCAGTCATACAAGACATCCATGTCCAACCAATAGTTCCAATAGTGGAACGTTACAGTCACAACTACCTGCTCCTCCAAAGAAATATACTAGCTCTGCACAGTGGAGAAGCCAAGGCTCGTTACAATACTGTCCAACCTCTCTCTAAGATACTCCTATCAGAAGCTTGGCTGACCAAAAACCTTTACAATGAGTTATGAGGGACTGTTTATAGCAAAGGGTGGGGTGACCCTTGACATTCCCCTTTATGACCGTTCATCTATCCTCATGACTCTTCAACTACTCCATGAATGTTACATTCAACTATCGACACTTGAACTTCCACTTGATAAGACGTTACATATAGTCTGCACATGTACCCATGTGAGAGAAAATGGGTTGAGAAAGCCATGCAAGACATCACTAGCACTCAGACAGTTGTGGTGAGACCAACTCTTTACATTCTTGTGATGGTCGATGGTGGCAAACTGCTGCTAATATTGGTCGTCCGTGATGGTGTCTATGCGCTCAATGGTGACATCTTGATGAAAGCGAACTCTTTCCTCCATTGCATCTGGGTACACTAATATGGCTTCTCCATCCAACTCGTTTGATAGCATGCATATCATCATCTTGAGTGTGGTTGGACCAGCAACATACCGATGCATAGTGTCTATGCTAATTTACAAGTGTGTTTTGGTGACCATGCAAATCAACTTGTTGAAGTACATGTTCAACTCCAGTTGGAGTTGCTTCTTGTCTTCTCCTCGGTGAGTGTGACAAATGGGTGGGATTGCATGCATGTGAAAAATGAAATGAATGCTATTGAATTCTCTTGCATGCGATCAACAACACTACTCACCTTGTTTGCTCCGTGCTAGCTATTGGGATGGATCTATAACTTGTGTGGGCACAGTTTCATCCGTTTGTGCATGTTACGCCCTCTATTGTACCTGTTCGTACTGCAACTCATTCTCTCATCTATGCAGCTCTTGTTCTTCCTTGAGTTTCTACTTCAGCACATGAAACTCTTTCTATGTTTCTCTCTCTACCTTCACACGATCTTCGTCTTGTCGTGCCATGACCTCATAGCCTCAATCTCCAAAGTTTCTTTCATCATAAGTGGATCTACTTTGAACTTGCAGCTTTGCTTTGCCTCTAAGATGTCAACAACCTTCCTCTTGCACTCATCGCATGCGGGTGTGTTGCCTTCTGCTACTGCTGATGGTGATGCTCGTTGTGATGTTGTTTCCATCTTATCTTGATGTCCTTGTCTACAAACAACTTGATGTCTTCATAGGTAGGCAAGCTCATAAACACTTGCTTGGTTGCAACCCAGGTTGTGCTCTCAACAGTGTCCTTTGACTTTTCTCTCTTGAAGGCCATTGTACTTGTATTGCTGAGAGACGGAAGAACACCTGTGATACCTGGAGACATAGAAATACTCATGGCAAGAAATATGTCAGTTGAAAACCAAAACAAACATGTGGACTGAATTGCGACATACTTGTGTGATTGATCATGAAGGTTGCGCAATTTCCGTCGAGAGGTCGGGAGCCTGACTGCCCAAATTATGCAAGGCATAGTCTGGGCTATCAGGATGTAGACTAACTGTTGGAATTGCACAATGCACAGTCCAGCCTAGCCTGCTGAGGAATGGAATGACGCATTGCACAATTTTAGTCAGCAGTGACATGCAACTAGTAAACTGCATTGAGCAGTCTTTGGGGAAAGTAGGACACTGGCTCAAAGAATTGCGAAATGCAAGCCTAGATGTCAGGAATGGGCTAGGCTTGTGTAATTTCTAGAGGGAAGGCAGAGTATTCACTTCCAGACATGCGTAGTGCTAGCTGGACAAGGCACGGTCCAAGCCAAGGCAGCCTAGGTCAGTCGTCGAGTGACTGAAAACATGAGAAGTCTGAATGCATGATGAGATGAGTGCAAACAAGAGTGAATGATCATACATGCAAACAACAAGTGCAGGATTCAAGAAACGGGAAAGCATGCATGTGTGTGAAGCGAGTCGCCATAACAATGACCATTCATGAAAAAACAGTGTCATGCATGTGACAACAGTGAGATGCGAATGAGAACTGAAACAATGCTTCTATAAGCTAACATACATCAAAATGACAATAAGCGCTCACTGAAATTAAGCAGACAACAGCCACATGAAGTGAAACACAAAAAGCGACAGAAATGCAATGGGAGAGATGAAAAGCGAGGTTACCCTGAAACAACTGAGCTGAATGTGCCAACGACTCCTAGATTGAATGTGGGATGTTAGAGTTGAAAGGTTGATGTGAGGAATGAGCTCTGCAGCATCCGGTTGATGAGTTTTGGTAAAATTGAGGTTGTGACATGCATGCCACAAATCTAGGAAAAGTGACACTTGGCGGGAAGTTTTTGAAATGATCCTTGCATGTAATCTCCAGCTGCTAAAAATAGATTCATGAATCAAGGGATGCTTTTGCATGCTGCCTTGGGAGAAGCAGTCCATGCATGAAAATCAGTTTTGGTCGGTCCCAGAGGGAACTGGTCAACCCGAAGGCACATGCATCAGTTTGCGAGCCTGGGATGAAAATATGCACAGTTTTTGGGCTGAGTGGAGATGGTTGTCCCAGAGGGATTGTGAAATTTCTGAGAGGAACAGGTGACTGTCTCCCAGGATTGCGCAATTTTTGGGCTGAGTAGCTGTCTTGGGTCAGACCTTGCAATTTTCTCAAGGAAGCCTGTCTGACTATATCTCACAATTTCTGAGCTGAGCAGCTGCCCTGGGTTAGACCTCACAATTTTCTCAAGGAAGCATGTCTGATTGTATTGCACAACTTCTGAGACCAACAGGCTACCTAATTGGATTTATGCAATTTCTTCTAGTTGTTGGGCTGGCTGTCCCAGAGAGATTACACAATTTCTGGGAGAAGTAGGTGATTGCTGCTCAGAATTGCGCAATTTCTGGGCTAAGCAGCTGTCCTGGGGTGAATCTCGCAATTTTTGAGAGGAAGATTGTCAGGAAGAATTGCACAATTCTAGAGCCCAGCTAGGTATCCAGCTGGGTTTGTTCAATTTCTAGAGGGAAGGCTAGTTCCCCTCTATAATTATACAATTCCCAGAGGGGGGTGCTCAACTAACAACTGAAACTAAGTCCAGGAAGTAGCTTGTGAAGGGGGTGAAACAAACTTGCATGCATAGGTTGACAAGAATCTATGAAACAGCTAAAGCTGATGTGCTTGACAGTGCAAGATATGTTGTTGAGGATGGTCAGTAGAGAGGCTCCAAAACGAAGCTAAGGAAAAATTTTGGAGGGTGGTTGTATGTAATAACCAAAACTGGAAAACAGGAACTGTAAAAATTTTGATTTTGTACTTACCTGAACTGCTATCTGATCTGGTGAAGTTGATGATGCTGCTACTGCTCTGCTCCAATTATCGGGAGACCAATTCCACCCAGCCAGACTGAGCAGAGACTGGCTGCTCAATCCAGTAAGCTTCTCACAGAAGCTCACTGTCCCCCGTGCCCAGAACCTCAGACTGATTAAAGCTCTTCCAATGGCAGACCTTCTTCACTGCTGAACTCCTCCTCCTGGTTTTTAACTCAGTCGTTCGACCCCCTTCTCGGTTCAGTTCTCTGGTTTTTAACTGCCAGCTTGGCGGTGGCCGCCCTCCTACCTGCAGCCACCGCCTTCCCTCCTCCCGACACACCTTGCATGCATTCGAGACCATCAGATATTTGTAATCCCTCACGCTTTATCAACCTGTTATATTGTTTATATTTAATATAAAGTTTAACTTTATATTTATTATACAGTTTGTTTTATATTTATATTTAATACAGAGTTTGATTTTATATTTATTTATTATAGAGTTCTATTTATATTTAATTTAATATAAAGTTTTAGAACTTTATATTATTTAATGATTGATACTAATATTAAATCTTTATTCTATTGTATAAATAGATGGGTCGTTACATACACTCCCCCTTCAGAAAACTTCGTCCCGAAGTTAGAGTTTTTTTTTTTTGATTACTTATGATAGTAGTTAGTACCCCCTTCTTAGATTTAAAATTTTTATTTTAATATCAAGAGACTATAAAATTTAGAGTTTTAGGTTTATGATTTTAATGGATAAATCTTACCCTATCCAAGTTCCCAAGCTATTCTAAAATCATCCTATCCTTCCTAATCTCTTCCGCTCCCATCCTATCCGTCCTCTACTGGAGTGTGCCATGGCGTCAGTTTTACTGACCTAACCATTCATAAACTCTAAGGTGACAGCGTCGGTTATACCGACCTGATTCCCAGTAGGCATCCGACAGTCATCATCACACGTCTAGGGGAGCGTGATTCGCACAGTCCTCCCATGACTCCAGGGTTCGGAGGATAAATGGTGGGCAACACCTCCACCCCTCCTAGTAGAATTAGGGCTATCATAGAATCACTTTGAGCTTTAATTGTGCTGAGGTTCTGTCATCACGTGGTCATCCCGGTAACTGTCTATTACCTGCAATCATACACTTATCTATGCATTCGAAAAATGTGCATCAGCATATTCAAAATAACTCACGTATTATTCACTTATGAATTCATCTATGATACTACAGTACAACATATTTTGCCCTATTCCATGCATGTCTTTTGACTTTCATCTAGAATGTATTCACTTCCTGATTTCTATCCCATTGATCATATTGACATGTATAATAAATCAGATTTATAATATCTTAATTTTTATCAGAAGTAAAATCATTCAACTGTCTTAACTTTACTTTGACAACTATAATTTAGTAAAATGAACCACATATATCGTTTTGGTATCCATGTACCAGCAGAAGTTAAACATATATTATGTCACAAAATTTCACGTTTATCTATAATCATTCAAAATGTTTCTGAGTCTCTAATTGTAGTGAAGTAAATATATACTAAACATAGTTTAAAGTTCTTCAAAATTGACATAGATTAGGGTATCTCTGACATATGTCCTCTGTATTTTCCCAAGTTGCTGATCCAGGACTATACTTGTCCCATTGGACCTTAACTTGGTCCACCAGGCGGTTCCTCAGCTGCCGAACTCTATGTTCCAGTATACGTAATGGTTCGACCGTTACGACTCCCTTGTCTGATACCTGCAATTCCTTCCATTGAAGGTTATGAGATAGATTAGCTATATAATGCCTTAACACAGAAACATGAAATACATTATGAATTCTATGCAGGTGAGGTGGCAGGGCAAGACGATAGGCAATAGGTCCAACTCTTTCCATGACTTTAAATGGTCTAATAAATCGGGGTGACAACTTTGTCCCTTTTCCGAATCGGATAGTACTTTTATTTGGTTTGATGCGGATGAAAACCTGATCCCCTACTTTATACCTCCTATCAGTTCGGTGAGTATCAACATAACTCTTTTGCCTATCCTGTGCTTCCTTTAATCGTTGTCTAATTTTTATTACTTGTGCTTCCATTTTATGGATTAATTCGGGTCCTATTATCACTCGATCTTCTAACCTGTCCCAACTTAACGGTGTTCTGCAAGGTCTGCCGTATAAAGCTTCAAATGGAGGCATTCCAATTGAACTGTGGTAACTGTTGTTGTATGCGAATTCAACCAAAGGTAAGTACTTTTCCCAGTGTGATTGTTGATCCATCACATACTTTTGCAACATGTCTTCAAGTACTTGATTTACTCTTTCAGTTTGCCCATCAATCTCAGGATGGTAAGCAATGCTTAAATTTAGCTGAGTACCTAAGGCTGTTTGCATGCAAGTCTAGAATCTAGAAGTGAATCGCGAATCTCTATTGGATATAATCTTTTTAGGTACTCCATGAAATCTGATAATTTCATTTATGAATACTCGAGCTACGTCAGCAACATCGTAAGTATCTCTTACGAGAATGAAATGGGTGCTTTTTGTTAATTTATCCACCACTACCAAAATGGCATTGTGTCTTTGAGAAGTAAGAGGTAGCCCAGTGATAAAATCCATAGAAATGGTCTCCCATTTAGACATAGGAATGTCGTGGGGTTGTAAGAGGCCCGCTGGGTGACAATGATCTACCTTTACTTGCTGACATTCCAAACATTTTGCAACAAATTGAGTGATATCGCGCTTCATACCTGACCAAAAGAAGAGTTTCTTGGTATCCGCATACATTTTCCCTACTCCAGGATGAGCACAATATACTGCTCTGTGGGCTTCCCCAAGAATGGTATCTCGAAGATCTTTATCATCAGGAATATACATTCTTCCATGGAATCGTAAGATTCCATCGTTTTCTAGATCATATCCCTCAAATTTAGATTCTTTTGCCCTTTTATCCTCAAGACTTGCTCTCACCTTTAAATACCAGCTGTCTTTTATAAGATGATCCAGTACTCGTTGTCTTAAGTCTACTCTAATGGGTATGAGAGAAAATATCCGAGGTCTCCTGCTTAAAGCATCTGCTACTACATTTTCTTTTCCCTTAATGTATGATATTCCGAAGTCATATTCACTTAGGAATTCACTCCATCGCCTTTGCCTGGCATTTAAGTCTCTTTGGGTGAACAAATATTGTAGACTTTGATGGTCGCTTTTAAGTGTAAAACTTCGTCCCACTAGATAGTGTCTCCAAATATTTAAAGCTAGCACTACAACGGCTAATTCTAAATCGTGAGTAGCATAGAGTTCTTCATGAGGTTTTAATTTTCTGGAAGCATATGCTATTACTCCTCTATCCTGCATCAACACTGCACCCAGTCCCTGTTTGGATGCATCAGTACATACCGTAAAATCTTTGTCCATGTCAGGGACTCTTAGGATTGGTGTATTGGTGAGTAGTCTTTTGAGTTCAGAGAAGTCTTTATTACATTCCTCGGTCCATTCATACTTAACACCTTTACGCTGAAGGGTTGTAATTGGCTTTGAGATTTTGGAGAATCCCTCCACAAATCTTCAGTAATAATCGGCTAAACCCATAAAGCTTCGTATCTCACTTGCATTTTTCGGTATTGGCCAATCCATGATCACTTTTACCTTCTCAGGATCTACTGAAATCCCTTCACCTGATATGATGTGACCTAAATAATGAATCCTTTCCTGAAAGAATGAACACTTGGATAGTTTTCCATACAACTAACGTTCCCTAAGGCACAACATTACTATCCACAAATGATCTTCATGCTATTTCTTATTCTTGGAATAGATGAGAATATCATCTAAAAATACTTGCACAAATTGATCAAGATATTTACGGAAAACACTATTCATAAGATTCATGAATAAGGTTGGCGCATTTGTTAACCCAAATGGTACCACAGTAAATTCATAATGTCCAAAACGTGTCCGGAATGCAGTCTTGGAAATATCATTTTCAGAAATCCTTAGCTGATGATAGCTTGATCGAAGATCAATTTTTGAAAAGACAGCAACTCCTTTCATTTGATCAAAAAGATCATCGATTCGAGGCATAGGGTATTGATTCTTTACTGTATCTCGATTCAAGTCTCGATAATCTATGCATAATCTTAAAGATACATCTTTCTTCTTCACAAAAATTACAGGAGCACCCCAAGGTGATGTACTGGGCCAAATATGCCCTATATCCAGTAGTTCCTTCAATTGAATTTGCAGTTCCTGAAGTTCTGGAGCTGTCATTCTATAAGGTGTTTTAGAGATTGGTTGGGTACCTGGTTTTAATTCAATAGTGAGATCTAGCTCTCGTACCAGAGGTAATCCTGGTAACTCTTTTGGAAATACATCCGGGAATTCGGCTAACACCGGATATTGTCCTAAGGATGGTCCTTTTCCTTCGCTTACCTCTTGAATTACATAAGCCTGACAACCTTTCCTTAAACAACGCTTCATTTTCATCGCTGAAATGTAGCGCAAAGATACTTTCCTCTTGATTCCTTGAATTTGAATTACTTCTCCATCATCATTCATGCCTAGAATTCTTTTCCCATAACAGTCTACCCAAGCTTGGTGAGCTTCCAGCCAATCCATACCTATGATAAGATCATATGTTCCTAAGGCTGTGACATAAACTTTTAGTTTAGTCGTACAGACCCCTAGATCGATTTTGCATTGATCCACACTCAAGCCCACGGTTTGGAGTTCTCCTGAGGCCATTTCCACTTGATGGAAATCATTTTGTCTACGCGCTGCCAGCCCACATTTGTTTAATGCATATGACGAAATGAAACTATCTGTGGCACCAGTATCAAATAAGATTTTGAGTTTTATACCATTGATAGTACCTGAAGATTCCACTATAGTGGATTGATGTGCTGCTTGGTCGTGGTCGACTACTGCATGAATTCTATGATTACCTCGACTGTTTGATATCGGTTCCTTTCCAGTCCTATGCAATATATTCAATGAAGCTTCTGGGCAGTCACGTTGAAAATGCGGTCCCCCACATCCCCAACAATTAAGCTGCGCTGATCCTCTTGAGTCAGGGCGTGAATTCCTAGAGAACGAGCTTCGTCCTCTCGTGTTGATTCCCCTTGAATTTCTTCCTCCACTAGCGGTCCCTCGAGATGCCCATGGACTGGTGTTTGATGATTCCACGGCTATAGTGTTTACTGCCATGGGAGCTCTTGTCCCTATATTTCTTGGGGTAAACCTGTTACCGTAAGGTGGCCTCGAGCTACCTCCTCTGAAGAAGTTCCGGGGAGTCTTTCCTGGAAATCCTGATTGTAAAGGCCCTACTGGCCCCATATCGTTTTTGATTCCTAGGTGCTCTTCTGCATAACGACCACATTCAACCGCCTCAGCTACTGATGACGGTTTCCACATGCTTACCAAGGCTCTGATGCGAGGGTTTAACCCAAATATGAAGCGTTCAGCTTGACGTTCATCAGAGTCTAAGTAGTGAATGTATTTTACAAGCTCCATAAACCTTATCTCGTACTCTTCCACTATTTTATTTCCTTGAATTAATGTATGAAAGGCTCTGGCTTGCTGTTGTTGAAAGTATGGAGGTAAATACTTTGCGTGGAACCTTTCCTCAAATAGTTCCCAAGGGACATTATCCGATGTAAGGTGTAGCTGCTTTTCCAGATTTCCCCACCAAATCAAGGTACTTTCCTTTAGTTAAAACACGACAATTTTTGTTTTTGCCGAAGAAGAATATTCTCTTAACCTAAATCATCTGTTCATTCCTTCTAACCATGCTTCAACGCGTTCACCTGCTCGACCCCCTGAGAATTCTGGGAGTCTAATTTTCTGAAGCTCCCTAGAAATGTCTTCTTTCGATCTTCTGGGCTCAAAATTATTTGGTCCCGCTGAACTGGTGGCTACATGCTGAAATTCCTCTTTGGTTTTAGCCTTAGTTGATTCTTTTAATGTCTCTAATAAGGCTTCCAAAGAGTTCATTATCACAGTTAACTCCGGCGCTGGGGCGTTTGATGTTGATAATGGTCTTGGTGGTGACGATGGTGATGGGGATGATGATGGTGATGGTGGCGGCATTAATGGTGGTGATGCTGCCTGATCACGTCGTCGTCGCTCATACGTCCTTACCATTGTAATGGTTCCTGAACACATAATAAAATTCTATAAAAATTTTGAGGTAGACAACCGAATTTAACGCATAATTTTCTTTTGCGACTTCACATTCATAAACGGGTATAGTTTTGCTATTTTTATCCGCTAGGCGGATCTTACTGGTACCGAGGTCAAGGAGGGTGGTCTCGCGACCTCCTTGGCCTAATGCAGGGTATTCTATCCTAATATGAAATAATGCAGAAGTGTATGGTTTATTAATGCCTAGGGTAGATCATCCAAAATTAATTACTAAGTAACATTCACAAAATTAACTATTTTAAATATTAAATATCTCGTTATAATGAACATCGTCAACACACCTATCACGCCTCAAACTATTACCTCTACAGACAGACACACATAGTTATAATGTTGAATATGTTATGTTGATGTATACTATCAGAATATCAATCATAACTTATAACATATTCATTGAATTTTTTTTTTTTTAAAAGAATTTTAAATTATTTTCATAAAAGAAATTTAAATTATTTTGCTAAAAGAAATTTAAATTATTTAAGAAGAAAAAAAAAAACTCACCCTTAAAACTACTAACTTAGAAATTATCATAAAGACCTATCAAGTACCAATTAATTTTAACATTCAAGCCTTTTATCTCAATGGACCTTCCAACTTACTATGGAAAATTTAATTTTAGAAGTACATTGTAAGTGGCAGCCTACAAGGCAAAAAGGGACAATTATAAATTATTTGGTGGAGGGTTATAATAAATGGTGGATATAACCAACGTATGGGAAAATATATTATGGTTATACCAAATAACATTTTAAACATAGCACAAAACTATATGGTATTTTTAAACGTATATGGTATATTAATCATATACGGCATACTAAACATATCACAAAATTTATATAGTTGTAATCAACGCACGGATGGGAGGTAATATATGGTGTGTTTTAAACCAAAAAAAAAAAAAAAACGTTTGATATAACGCATATGGTGGAACGGAACTATATAACATATATCGGAGTATGCCCACGGTTACGGGTTAATATATAACAGTTTTACAATTAAATGGCCACCGTATATAACCATGGAAACGGCGCACCATATATGGGTTCCGCACCGCAGTGTATATACCCCACCGATTACGCATATATATATCCGTGTGCTGTCATGTCTCATTGGTGGTGAGTTGCATTGACATGAGGGCAGCTCGAGGTTAAACCCCCATAGCTCCGAGGTTTGCCACGCTGTTACAACGACATATCTATGTGTTGTATATCCGCCGAAACATTACCCACATGGTATAACATATATGTAACCACCAAACCCTGGAGCGTCGGCGTACATACAGCCGTTAGCCTCTGTAACTAATGAATGGGTGCGGGGTGCGGGTAGGCGGCCACGTATGTGGACCCTTCAAAAAAAAAAAACGCAGATCCAGAATCGATAATGCAAATAGCTTATGGTGTGTATTAATAACCATTCTATTGGGTTATTTTGGAACACATCTGTTTATTTATCAGTTCAAACCGCTTGACAGGTGGAGGCATAGCGCCACAGGTCCATGCATCGGGAGACACCGGAGAGCAGGCCACCGCTTAGTCGATACAGTGACTAGGTTTCTTTTATCAAGAATACGACCACACTTCTCTCCAGTCTTCTCTAAAAGAGGCAGCGTGTTGGCAGCAGCAGTCGACTATCAACATTTTGTGACCAGACGCTTGACTCAATGATAAATGATGAGAGTAATTTCGATTTTCAGCAAGTATTGTAAAGCTAATAAGACTGGAGGATTCAATGATGTGGCTACTGCCGAGGCGGTTCTGATTCTGTACCGAGTTCCTATGTCATTCTTTAATTTATACACAGAACCCTACAATCTAATTTCCCCCAAGGATTTTGCACTGGAACCGAACACTGCACGCACGACCTGGCCTGCTGACAAATTCCGTTTCGACAATGGCCGTCAATTGATACAGGGTTTTTAAATACTGTCCAGGCTCGGTTGCCTTGTCAGCTATCTCTTTAACGAGATCCGGATACGAATAAGGGCATTTTGGATTTATCCAAGGTTTACATTTTCTTTTAAAATTGGGGCCGAATTCACAGTATTTGGTTGGCAACTGCAGACTGCACAGTACAACACTTGCACTGGTCGTGGTTTCTCCGTAATTTCTTCTTCTACTCTGACTAACATAACCCTTCTTTGCCGAATTTGAACTTCCAAAGACAAGGAAGAGGTTTTAATAATAGCAGGTAAGCCAAAGATCTGAGGCGCAATGGTAGCGCATCTGACTCCAGATCAGAGGGTTGCGGTTCAATACTCAGTTCTGCCTCTGTGATATGACCGAAATGAAGGTAAATTAACAGCAGAAGCTGAGAGACAATTAAAACATGGGGATAACCTTACGTACGCAGAGTCAAGGAAAAATAATTTCTTGCCTCTGGCGACATTCCAACAGAAAATTTAACAGATAAAATTCAGCAGAGAGTTACATAATGCGTAGGGCCGGTAAGGTCGAAAGGGTTTGAACAAACCCTCTGATACCATGTGTAATAACCAAAACTGGAAAACAGGAACCGTAAAAATTTTGATTTTGTACTTACCTGAACTGCTATCTGATCTGGTGAAGTTGATGATGCTGCTATTGCTCTGCTCCAATTATTGGGCGACCAATTCCACCCAGCCAGGTTGAGCAGAGACTGGCTACTTAATCCAGTAAGATTCTCACAGAAGCTCACTGTCCTCCATGCCCAGAACCTCAGACTGATTAAAGCTCTTCCAATGGCAAACCTTCTTCCCTGCTGAACTCCTCCTCCTGGTTTTTAACTCAGTTGTTCGACCCCCTTCTCGGTTCAGTTCTCCAGTTTTTAACTGCCGGCTTGGCGGTGGCCACCCTCCTACCTGCAGCCACCGCCTTCCCTCCTCCCGACACGCCTTGCATGCATTCGAGACCATCAGATATTTGTAATCCCTCACGCTTTATCAACCTGTTATATTGTTTATATTTAATATAAAGTTTAACTTTATATTTATTATACAGTTTGTTTTATATTTATATTTAATACAGAGTTTGATTTTATATTTATTTATTATAGAGTTCTATTTATATTTAATTTAATATAAAGTTTTAGAACTTTATATTATTTAATGATTGATACTAATATTAAATCTTTATTCTATTGTATAAATAGATGGGTCGTTACATTGTAGCTGCTACAACACTTGGTGACACACTGGTAGAACCCCAACTCTCTGAATGTACCTTGTTCATGAAAAGCAAGTCTAACACCTCCAAAATTATTGTTTAGTTCTCTGGTCGCCTTGGTTTCCACACTTGCTTGATTGTAAGATGTAGCATCTGTCAAGCTCTTGGTCGGTCAACACACATTCCAAGCCAAGGCAACACATTTGTTTCGATTGGGATGAGGGGTATATTGGTGCACAAGTCATATGATCGTCAAAGTTTTAGTTTCATCTCTAGCATTACTCCGTTGCCAGCAGGCCTGGACAATACCCCGACGGAGTCATTCAGGAACACAAGCATTGCTATGCTACTAGTGAGCCTGGTCAGTACCCCAGTGGAGTTACTTGTATCACCTCTGTACGTAGGAAGCCTTTCTCTTCTTTCGCCTTATTCATTTTCCATTTTTTCGAAAATTTTCACTTTTCATTTTTCATTTTCATAACTATGAATAGCACTTATTCATTTCAGAGGTGGAAGAGGGATTCCGACTTATTGAGAGCATAAGAGGTTATTCCTTCAAAGAAGTAGTTTATATATACCTATGATGTGCTTGTTAAGGTTTTCCCCCTCACCTTACTCTACTTGACTAAGCTGACAAGGATTAACCCAAAAACAACCGACTAGAGTAGGTGATACTAGTTAGCACGCAAGCATTGTGTTTTCACCAAGGTTCACTTCGAACAGTATGTATTTTCCATTGTGTTAGCAGAGTTCTATGCTAAGTCATGAGTAGGTTTTAAAATTTTTATTTTTAGGATTAATTTTGTAAATTTCAAAAAATTTAAAACACTAACGGAATTTCCGATAGCGCTTGATTTTCTTGTTTAGACAGTCTCCCTTATTTTTCAGACAGTCCTCTCGTTCCTGTTTTTTTTAATTTTCCGGTAGCGTCTCCCATTTAAAAATAAATAAATCTGAAAACACAACCATTTTCGATTGTCCACGTGTCATAATGGTGAAATATTTAATCCAAGTCATGAGATTTCGTTATTGGATAGGTCACAAACTTTAAGTCAAGTCAAGTGGTAGTGGTTAATCGATTTGGTTGATCGTATTAGCTAGGTGTCAGTCACAGCCATAGCCAGTCGTTGCCTACCCCACTCATCTTAAATAAACCCGTGTTTCCAAAATTAAAACATGTCTACAATGTCACCCTTAGCCATAGGTTTAAATTCTGACGATCGTTCTTTCTGTTCCACCTAATACGCTACCAGAATTTCCGGCGAGACCGAATTAAAGCAGGAATATTGCCAAATTTGCAAAAAATCTCGTAAAGCCACCTGTAGCAGATTAGCTGGACTCTCCAAGGCAACACGAATTCATCATACTATTACATACTGTCTATTATGACATGAAATCTCATGTAATCATGAAGGATCATATGCAAAGGAGATTGAACCAAAACTTTATCTCAAATATTTGAAAATTGAGGAAATTTCACCATTTCGAATTTTTGAAGTGCAGAAAAGGAGATAGTGATTGAGGTGGTTAAGAACACATCCTAGTTTTTCAGGTAGTCTAATTCAAGCTAATTGCAACATCTATTGGGTATGCTTCCATACTTTGACACCTATTCTTCATAACAAGCAAGTAGATATCCATGGCACCAAAGTCTAGGAAAGGTGGAAAGCTTAAGAGAATCGAACCTCAAGGAGCTGAACTAGTTGATGCTAATCCAAGTGTTAGAAGATTGTTTATTCAGGCAGGCTAGTATCCACTCTGCACCAGGTTAGGAGGCTCACATCAAGGTGTAGCTCAGGAGTTTTCTCAAACTTTCAATGGATAGGAAGCTACCATCTTTGGTTTCAAATTGCAGGTTTCAGAACAATCAATTGCAGAAGCTTTTAACCTTCCCCAGGAAGGAGAAAAGTGGTTTAAGGGACAACTCATTATAGGAGGAGATCTCAATACTTTTATTATTGATGAATACAAATATCCTAACTAGGCCAAAGGAATTCCTAGCAATTATATTAAGAAGGAATGGAAGAAACATTGAAATTGATTAAGATTTTTTACACTTGTGAGAGAAGGTATACAATAGTATTTATTTACAATATGAGGTTTATTTTTCATTTACAGGTATGAGGACTCTTAATCTGCCCTATTTCATATTGAAGAGCCTAACCAAAATGGTAGCTAGAATTCAAACACACCAGGAAGCATTAGAATATAGGCTATATTAGCAGGAAATTATCAAGGTTCTGGTTGAATAAGAACTTAAAAAGAGAAACCAAACTTGGGAACATTTCTTGTTTTACAGGGTAGGCCAACCTAGGAAAGTGTAAGCAGAGGTACCAAAAGCAACAAATAGAAGCCTTTAGCTACTGAAACTAAAAAGAAAAAGGAGCAAGGTGAAAGCTCTTCTGCCCAGAAAACAAAAAGCATGAAAATGGTTGCTCCTGTTAAACCTTTTCCTAAGGTTTACACAAGAACTCGGAGAAGAAAACTTTTAGCTGAAGAGAAATATAAAGCGCAGGTGTTTCCTGAAATTTCAGAAGCACATGAACAACAACAAGAAAACCAACCTTTTGATTCTGATGATGAATTGCCGAGAGAAGCGGGATATAAAAGGACCAGTAAAAGCAAGAAAAAGGAAATAAAACAGCTGCTAGAGCTAGGAAGAGGCATACTAGGGAAAGAAACAAGCACAGATTGAAATCAAAAGCCCTAAATAATCCTAGTTTATGGACTGAAGTAATAGTCATAGATTAACATCATACAAAGTTGCAGACTAAGGATTCTTCAATTGCAGAAATCAGAAGATCTTTGAAGAATCAAAGAGGTAAAGCTCCCGTGGATCAGCCATCAGAGGCTCCCAAAAGAAGAAAGGTCCAAAAAGAAGCAGAAAAGAAAAGACCATTATCAAAGAAGACATAGCCAAAATCACAAGGTCAAAATCTACTGCCAGAAATAAAACAAACTTGGAGAAGCTTGTAGAGGTTTCCGCTCACATGGAATGAAAGGGTAATTTTCCGTTAAAAAATATCTTTTTGCATATCAAGTCAAAGTTTTGAATATGAAGATTAAAGCTCAGAATATCCAAGAATATACAAGTGTTTCGAAGTATTTTCTGTTAAAATTTTGAGGTGAAATTGTTATCCTACCAAAAATCATGGAAGTGTTTCCAGTTTCTTTCTCTATTACAGATATTACTAGAATTTCCGGTAGCACTTGTTTCAACAAAAAAAAATAGCTGTCAGCAGAAAAACTGGGCCAGCTTTGGGAAGACAATAACCCATAACAATATGGATAAGGAATATGATGGATATAATATAGTTATGAGGTTGTTGAAGGTTGGATTTAATGAATCCATATGGTCATTTAATAGTTAAGACCATAAAGAGAAAAATCAGCCACAAAAGGGGCAGCCAGTCAGTTCTTCCAGCAGCCGAGTGTCATTTTTCCTCTTCTTCTCATCTACACCTGTACTTTCTATTGCAATTCGATGGGAGATGATATTAATATCTAAAAGACACCTATGTAACAAGAAAATAGTGGAACCACGAATTTAGGAGAGTTGGAGTTAGTGCCTCTCTCTATATATATATTTTGTAAATATCATTTCAGGGTTGGATTTTGGTTCACCTGAAGACTCAGCTTAATAAAATAGTTTTTTTTGTACTTCATGCTAGAGGATCTTGTGATTCAAGTTATATCTACTGTGTTGTTTGCCTATTTCCTTGTTTCAATTTTCTGAATTATAAATTTGCAGTAGCCAAGTATAGCATGAGTGATAATCATTAAGAGTATCTGATGATGAATTATCTACTATCCAATTTTTTGTAAATTATAATATATGTTTTAGGTAGAAATTGTGAGTGAAGGTTTCACAAAGGATTTGTGGGATACTTTATACATGTTTTTACTTTCTAGTTGTTGTTTTCCTTGTTAAGCCTATTTTAACCTTTTAAATGATAAAATACAGCAGCTAGTATAGTATGAGTGAGAAATCATTAGGAGGATCTAATGATGACCTATATACTATCTAGTTTTCCGTAAATCATAATATCAGTTCAAGTAGAAATTGTTAGTGAAGGTTTCACAAAGGATTTGTGAAATACTTTATACATTTTCTTACTTTCTAACTATTATTTTCCTTTCCAAGAAACAGAGTTTGTTACAAGGTTGGTTATGTAGTTGAAGTGAATGTCTTAAGATACTACGTTTTCTTAGGATTTTTATCAGCTACCTATTCTCTTTCCTCTTCTCCCCTATATTACTCACTTAACCACGTAATTTATGCTTGCCACAACTTGCAAAATGCATGAAAGTTAAAGAGGAACACAATCATTCCAAAAATCCTTCAGAAACCATCCCACCACTCAAAAAACCCTTTTAAATTTTGAAATGAAATCATGATGTGTAAGGCTTACTCCTTTTGTAGTCTAGGAGTAACTCCTTGCGCTAACATCTTTGGCACCGTTGTCGGGGTGGTGAATTGAAGTTTATCCATGGGTAAATGATAAAATTATAAGTCTGGTTCTAAGGTGTACAGTTCCAACTATATTTTTATACTGCTTTACGCCTAGTGACTCCATTGTTGAAGTTCTGGCTCCAAGAAAGGCTAGAACTAGGGCAAACCCATATTCTCCTTTGAAAAACCAAGTCCTTGATCCTGAGAAGCTAATCAAGAAAAAGAGTAAGCGAAAGCTTGTTTCTTTTGTTTCTGGTTTTTCAAAAGCTATTCCTGAAAAAGTACAACAAATTTTGTCTACTGATTTTACAAAAATTCATGTACCTCTCTAGCTTTCCAGTAACCAAAAAACCTCTACATCGATTGTTGGTGCTTCCTCATCTACTGTTCAAAATCCTCAAATTGTTATTCCACAAATCCCAATAACTCACACCATGGTAGGTCCTAATCCACCCCCTAACCGAATGGATGCAATTGTTGCTACTAGGTATGCTCCTTTAGTTTTACCTCAGCCTATGAATGCATTACCTGCAGGAGATTATCTCAAGTATATGCCTAAATTTAATGGTGATGGGGAGGTAATAGCTGAAGAACATCTTGATGATTTTTATGCTTATGCTGATAATCTAAACATTGAGCATGAAGATGTTTGGATGAGATTTTTTGTTCAGAGCCTTGAGGGTGATGTAAGGAAATGGTTCAGATCTTTGACAACTGGTAGCATCACTAGAATTGAAGTCCTAGATGATACATTTTTAAGAAAATGGGGTGACAAGAAAGATTTTTTGTATTATATCACAGAATTTGGTGCAATCAAAAGAAAAGAAGGAGAATTAGTTTCTGATTTTTCTAAGAGATTCAATAAAATGTATAGCAAGATACCTACTGAAATCAAGCCTACTGAAGCTTCAGCTAAAATCACTTATGCTGGTGCTTTTGATCCTGACTTTTGTTTATTGTTGAGAGAAAGAAGATCCAATACACTATCAAAAATGCAAGACAATGCACTAGAGGTAGAATCAAATATATTAGTAGCTAATAGACTCAGAGGAGGGATTGACAGAGAAAAAAGAAAGCAAAAAGCTGAAGTTTCTACTTCAGGAACTTCTGACATAGATCCTAAGCTAGATGAGCTTACCAAGATGGTCAAATCATTGACTACTGATATTTCTAAGTTGAAGATGGAAGCAAGACCACCTACTACCAGAAATGTTTCATTTGATTTTCCAAATAGACAATAGTTTAGAAGACCTAATGCTCCTCAAATTCTGCAGAGAGAAAGAAGAGATGTTGATGATCAAAAGGTGCAACCTCCTTTGCAGAATGTTATATTTGAAGATGAAGAAGAAGTTGAAGGGTTGGAAAGAGGTGCTGATATAAATTGTCTTAGAGACAAAGAAGGGATGATTTATCTTACACAAGTAGAGTATGAAGACTTCACGTCATATACTCAGAATAATTAAATGAGTCCTAATCATTCCATGATTGTAGCTGATCATCAAAGCAAATCAAAGAAAACTGATGACACTTCTAAGCCTTTTGCATAGCCAAAGAAGAATAAAGATGCAGTTAAAATTTCAGCGGAAAAATCTGGCAAACCAGATATTCCGGTAGCATCCAATATTCCAGTAGAGAAACAAGTGACCAAACCTGACAAATCAGAGATTCCGGTAGTGTCTGATTTTCCTTCACTTGAGGTAAAAATTGGTCACAAACCACTCTGAGCTGTCAATTTTGAAAATGAGATTCAAAAAATCGAGATTCCTGTTCCCCTTGTAGAACTCATGAAAAATCAAGATTTCAAAAATACTTTTTTGAAAGATTTGCAGCCTTCACGTACTGAAGTAATTTCTAATTTTGTCAACCTTCAAGATGATAAGCCCACTGTTATTTTAGGTCCATTGGTAGAAGACCAAGATGAATCTACCCCTCCCTTCTATCTATCTCTGAATATTCATGAAAAGACCTTGCATAATTGTCTTATGGACTTTGGAGCTTCACATAATTTAATGCCCAAGGTAGTTATGGATGAACTAGGTCTTGAGATAACTAGAGAGTACTAAGATCTCTATTCTTTTGATTCTTGGAAAGTCCAATGCCTTTTTTTCATCAAAGACCATGCAGTAAGTCTTTTTCAGTTACCTATGAAAGGGATGGTAATGGATATTGTTGTAGTTGATACCCCTCCCATATTTGGTATGTTACTTTCCAGGTCATGGATTAAAAGGTTGGGAGGAACCTTGAAAATGGATTTAACTTATGCTACTGTTCCTGTTTTTGGAGGAGAACAAAGAAGACTTTATAGAGAAGCTCAGCTGGCATATATCATTAGTGACAACAAAGACCCTACTAATCATCCGATATATGCTAGAACAACTGGAGTAGGTTCAAGCATTCTACATATGGATGACTCTGCCTTGCCTACAAAAAATTTTTAGATTTTAAAGCCTACTGAAAATCAAATCAGTCATGAAGGATCAAAGGTATGGAAAATGTTTTTTGATG
The DNA here is from genome assembly GCA_031772625.1 of Pinus tabuliformis. Classification (NCBI taxonomy): domain Eukaryota; kingdom Viridiplantae; phylum Streptophyta; class Pinopsida; order Pinales; family Pinaceae; genus Pinus; species Pinus tabuliformis. The sequence goes on along the minus strand of CM062819.1, from coordinate 1,388,114,391 downwards.
GCTCATGTTCCAAAGAAGGTGTTGGTGCAGGGATTGTTCTTATTTCTCCTTTGAAGGAAAGTTTCACTTTTTCTTTCAAACTTGAATTTGAGACAACTAATAATGTGGCTGAATATGAAGCTTTGTTAATTGGTTTAAAAAAGGAAAAATCAGAAATTTCTATTTTTGGAGATACTGAACGTATTATTCAGCAAATCAGAAATGTTTATCAAACTAAGCATCCTAGACTCGGAGATTACCGTAATGCAGTATGGGAGATTGTAGAAGACTCCTTCCTGGCCTTTAACATTTCTTTTGTTCCAAGAGAAAGTAATATTCTAGCCAATTCACTCTCTATTTCAGCTAGCTCATTCAAAATTCCAATGCCTATAAAGTTGAAATATGAAGTGGAAGTTAGGTTTAGACCTAGCATTCCTGATAATGTTAAGCATTGGAAAGTTTTTGAAGATGACCAGGAGATCAGAAAATTCATTGAAGTTGCTGAAGAGTTTGTTGTTCTAAATATTGATAAAGAAGAAGACCTAACACAAGTTGATGTTGATCATCAAGATTCTAGAAATCTAAAAAAACAAATTGCTGATCAGCCTATCATACAACTGCCTACCAATCATATTCCCAAGGGGTTAATTCCACTTGAGAAACTTTTTGATCAGAATGATGTTGCAGTCAAGCCACAGTTAGCTGAAGTAGATGTTGAATTAGAAGATTACAACTTGGGTACAACACAAGAACCAAGGTATGTGAAGTTGTCAAAAGCTTTACTAGATGAAAGAAAGATGGAATATCACAAGCTGTTTTGTGAATTTGTTGATGTTTTTGCCTGGAAATATGAAGATCTTAAGACATATGATACATCTATCATTGAGCATAGAATACCATTGAAAGATGGTACTAAACCTTTCCGGCAGAAGTTAAGGAAAATCAATCCACTATTGCTACCAGTGATGGAAAAGGAAGTGAAGAAACTGTTGGATGCTAAAATCATTATTCCATTGAGATACTCAGATTGGGTTGCCAATCTAGTGCCAGTAAGAAAGAAAAGTGGTGAAATCAGATTGTGTGTGGATTTCAAAAATCTTAACAAAAGCTCCAAGAAAGATAACTATCCATTGCCGAAGATGGAGCATATTCTTCAAAAGGTAATTGGGTCAAACAAAATTTCCATGTTAGATGGTTTTTCCGGATATAATCAAATATATGTTTGGCCAGAAGATCGAGAGAAGACAACATTCACTACTCCTTGGGGTACATTCATGTATGCAAAGATGTTATTTGGGCTCATGAATGTTGGAGCTACTTTCCAATGTGCTATGGACTTTGCATTCATTGGAGAAAAGGACAAGTTCTTGGTCATCTATTTGGATGACATTACTATTTTTTCAGCTTCATATCAAGAACACCTTTAGCACTTGAGACAAATATTTGTTAAATTTAGAAAATATGGTATATCCTTGAATCCGAAGAAGTCTCATTTTTCTCTCAAAGAAGGTAAGATGATAGGTCACATAGTTTCTAATAATGGAGTGAGGATTGATCCAAAAAGAGTGATTGCAATTCAAGATTTAACACTTCCAAGATCCAAGAAAGAGATTCAATCTTTCCTTGGTAAGATAAATTTTCTCAGAAGATTCATTCCAAATTTTGCTGAAGTGGTGAAACATATTAATTGTATGCTAAGGAAGGACAAAGAAGTCAAGTGAACAGTTGAATCTAGAAATTCATTTGAGCTGATTAAAAAGGCTATCATTGAAGCACCTCAATTGGTAAGTCCCGAATATTCAAAACCTTTCTTAATCTTATCACTTGCTTCTTAAGACACCATTGTTGATGTTTTGTTACAAAAAGATTCAGAAAAAAAGAAGCGCCCATAGCATTTTTCAGCAGAGCTTTTAGCGATGGAGAATTAAATTATGAAATGTTGGAAAAGCATTCTTATGCATTAGTTAAAGCTCTGAAAGTTTTTAGAGTTTATATTATGCATGCTCAAGTGATAGCCTACGTCCCTTCATCTACTATTAGAGAGACACTGGTTCAACCTAATATTGATGGAAAGAGAAGTAAATGGGTGACTAAAGTTCTTGAATTTGATTTAGAGATAAAGCCTACTAAACTAATAAAAGGTCAAGGATTAGCTAAACTACTTGCTGAAGAAAATTGTAAAGTGTTGGGTTTGAATTTCATGGATGATAATCTAGAAGGGAAAATTTCAGAACATGTTGAAAATATGACAATAGATTCAAAGCTTGCTGAGTGTATCTGGTACAAAGATGTTATTTATTTTCTTAAATAGTTTAAAACTTCTCCAGATTATGATAAAAGTAGAGTGAGATCTTTGAAGTTGAAAACCATTAAGTATTGCATCAAGGATAACTATTTGTATTGGAAAGATCCTACATGAGTTTTGTTGAGATGCATTGATCCAGAGGAATCTAAAAAGGTCATATTTGAAATGCATAGTAGTGTTTGTGGAGGTCATCATTATTGGAGAACTACTACATACAAAATATTGAGAGCTGGCTATTTTTGGCCTAGATTATTTTCTAATGTATGTGCTGAGGTGAGAGCATGTGAAAAATGTCAAAGGTTCACTAGTAAAAAGCATCTGAAGTATTTACCTCTCAAGCCCATAATTGTTTCTGCACCTTTCCGGCAATGGGGATTAGATTTCATTGGTGAAATTCATCCACCTTCAAGTGGGCATCATCGTTGGATTCTTGTTGCCACTGATTACTTCACCAAATGGATCGAAGCAATAGTGACCAGGAATGCCACTCATAAAGTTATCATTAACTTTCTGGAAGGAATCATAACCAAATTTGGATGTCCATCAAGACTAGTAGCAGATAATGCAACTGCTTTTAAAGCCACACCATTGGTAAATTTCTATGAAGATTATGGTATTCAGCTTACTCATTCTACAACTTACTATCCACAAGGGAATGGTTTAGCTGAATCATCTAATAAAAGTTTGGTAAGAATCATCACCAAGTTGTTGGAGAAAAACAAGAAAGCTTGGGACTCAAAACTCAAATTTGCTTTATGGGCTGATAGGGTGACAATCAAAAAGTCTATTAATACATCACCTTTTCAAATGGTTTATGGGATTGATGTTGTTTTTCCAGTCCAATTAGCTATTCCTGTAGCCAAACTACTGCAAGATCATGAAGTTGAACCAAATGACATGACTAGAAGAATTTATCAGATCATAGAAGTGCAGCAAAAGAGAGAACAACAATATGATTTGGTAAGAAAATATCAGCAAGCTATAAAGGAAGTTTTTGATAAAGGAACTAAAAAAGAAGATTTTTAAATTGGAGATCTGGTGTTGAAGTGGGATGCACAGCACCAAGATCCAGGTAAGCATTCAAAATTTGATGCTTTATGGCTTGGTCCTTTCAAAATCTCAAATGTCTTGCAGAACAATACTTTTGAGTTGCAGCATCTTGATGGGACAAAACTGTATGGAGGCCCATTTAATGGGCGTTTTCTAAAAAAATCTTTTACTAAGGCTGTTGGTAGCCTGAGTTCACTGTAAATACCGGTGTGATTTCATAATAAGACTCCATAGCCCAATGACAAGGCACTGAAACTATAAAAGATTTCTTAGAGCCTCGTAGGGAGAGCTCTATCCCCTGTGGAGCCAATGTTAGCACAGTTCTAGGCTAAGTCATGAGTAGGTTTTAAATTTATTATTTTTAGGATTAATTTTGTAAATTTAAAAAAAAATTAAAATGCTACCGAAATTTCCAATAGCGCCCGATTTTTTTTTTCAAACAGTCTCCCCTGTTTTTCGGACAGTGTTTTCGTTCCTGTTTTATTTCCTAATTTTTTTTTTAATTTTCCGATGCTATCGGAATTTTTGGTAGAGTCTCCCATTAAAAAAAAATAAAGCCGAAAACACAATTTTTTTTATTGTCCACGTGTCATAATGGTGAAATATTTAATCCAAATCATGAGATTTCATGATTGGATAGGTCACAAACTTTAAGTCAAGTCAAGTGGTAGTGGTTAATCGATTTGGTTGATCGTATTAGCTAGGTGTCAGTCACAACCATAGCCAGTCGTTGCCTACCCCACTGATCTTAAATAAACCCGTGTTTCCAAAATTAAAACATGTCTGCAGTGTCAGCCTTAGCCATATGTTTACATTCCAATGGTCATTCTTTATGTTCCAGATAATACGCTACTGGAATTTCCGGCCAGTCCAAATTAAAGCAGGAATATTTCCAGATTTGCAAAAAATCTCAAACAACCACCTGTAGCAGATTAGTTGGACTCTCCAAAGCAACTCGACTTCATCATTACTATTACATGCTATCTATTATGACATGAAATCTCATGTAATCATGAAGGATCATATGCATAGGAGATTGAACCAAAACTTTATCTCAAATATTCGAAAATGGAGGAAATTTCACCATTTCAAATTTCTGAAGTGCAGCAAAGGAGACAATGATTGAGGTGGTTAAGAACACATCCCAGTTTTTTAGGAAGCCTAATTCAAGCTAATTGCAACATCTGTTGGGTAATATTCCATACTTTGACACCTATTCTTCATAAAAAGCAAGCATATATCCATGGCACCAAAGTCTAGGAAAGGTGGAAAGCTTAAGAGAATCAAACCTCAAGGAGTTGAACTAGTTGATGCTAATCCAAGTGTTAGAATATTGTTTATTCAGGCAAGTTAGTATCCACTCTGCACCAAGTTAGGAGGCTCACATCAAGGTGTAGCTCAAGATTTTTCTGAAAATTTCAATGGACAAGACGCTACCATCTTTGGTTTCAAATTGCAGGTTTCAGAATAGTCAATTGCAAAAGCTTTTAACCTTCCCCAGGAAGGAGAAAAGTGGTTTAAGGGACAACTCATTACAGGAGGAGATCTCAATACTTTTATTAGAGATGAATACAAAGATCCTAACTGGGCCAAAGGAATTCCCAACAATTATCTTAAGAAGGAATGGGAAGAAACAGTCAAACTGGTTAAGATTTTTCTCACTTGTGAGAGAAGGTATACAGTAGTATTTCTTTACCATATGAGGTTTCTTTTTCATTTTGCAAGTATGAGGACTCTTAATCTGCCCTATTTCATATTGAAGAGCCTGACCAAAATGGCAGCCAAAATTCAAACACACCAGGAAGCATCAGAATACAACTTGTATCATCAGGAAATTATCAAGGTTCTAGTTGAAGAAGAACTGAAAAAGAGAAACCAAACTTGGGAACATTTCTTGTTTTATAGGGCATGCCAACCTAGGAAAGTGTAAGCAGAGGTACCAAAAGTAGCAAAGAGAAGCCTCTAGCTACTGAAACTGAAAAGAAAAAGGAACAATGTGAAAGCTCTTTTATCCAGAAAACAAAAAGCATGAAAATGGTTCCTCTTGTTAGACCTTTTCCTAAGCTTTACACAAGAACTCGGAGAAGAAAACTTGCAGCTGAAGAGAAATATGAAGCACAGGTATTTCCTGAAATTTCAAAAGCACATGAAAAACAGCAATAAAACCAACCTTTTGATTCTGATGAGGATTTGTTGAGAGAAGCAGGATATAAAAGGACTTGTAAAAACAAGAAAAAATACATAAAACCAGTTGTTGGAGCTAGAAAAAGGCATACTAGGGAAAGAAACAAATATAGACTGAAATTAAAAGCTCTAAATAATCCTAGTTTACTGACTGAAGTAATATTCATAGATGAACAACATATAGAGTTGCAGATTGTGGATCCTTCAATTGTAGAAATAAGAAGATCTTTGAAGAAGAAAAGAGGTAAAGCTCCCATGGACCAACCATGAGAGCCTCCCAAAAGAAGAAAGGTACAAAAATAAGCAGAAAAGAAAAAGACCATTATCAAAGAAGACACAGCTAAAATCACAAGGTCAAAATCTACTGCCAGAAATAAAACAAACTTGGAGAAGCTTACAGAGGCTACCGCTCACATGGAATGAAAGGGTAATTTTCCATTAAAAAATACCTTTTTGCATATCAAGTCAAAGTTTTGAATATGAAGATTAAAGCTCAGAATATCCAAGCATATACAGGTGTTTCGAAGTATTTTCTGTTAAAATTTTGAGGTGAAATTGTTATCCTACCGAAAATCATGGAAGTGTTTCCAGTTTTTTTCTCTATTACAGGTATTACCAGAATTTCCAGTAGCACCTGTTTCAACAAAAAAATACAGCTGTCAGCAGAAAAACTCCGGGCCAACTTTGGGAAGACAACAACCCATAACAATATGGATAAGGAAGATGATGGATATAATATAGTTATGAGGTTGTTGAAGGTTGGATTTAATGAAGCCATATGGTCATTTAATAGTTAAGACCATAAAGAGAAAAATCAGCCACAAAAGGGGCAGCCAGTCAGTTCTTCCAGCAGTCGAGTGTCATTTTTCCCCTTCTTCTCATCTACACCTATAATTTCTATTGCAATTCGATGGGAGATGATTTTAATGTCTAAAAGACACCTATGTAACAAGAAAATAGTGGAACCACGAATTTAGGAGAGTTGGAGTTGGTGCCTCTCTCTCTATATATATCTTTTGTAAATATCATTTCAGGGTTGGATTTTGGTTCACCTGAAGACTCAACTTAATAAAATAGCCTTTTCTGCACTTCATGCTCGAGGATTTTGTGATTCAAGTTATATCTAATGTGTGGTTTGTCTATTTCCTTATTTCAATTTTCTGAATTATAAATTTGTATTAGCCAAATATAGTATGAGTGAGAATCATTAAGAGGATCTGATGATGACTTATCTACTATCTAGTTTTTTGTAAATTATAATATATGTTTCAAGTAGAACTTGTGAGTGAAGGTTTCACAAAGGATTTGTGGGATATTTTATACATATTTTTACTTTCTAGTTGTTGTTTTCCTTGTTAAGCCTGTTTTAATCTTTTAAATGATAAAATACAACAGCTAGTATAGTATGAGTGTTGGACATGGAATCCCCCCACGACATGTTTTGGGGCTTAAAGCCCAAGTTTTGAGTTGGTATTATTGTAAAAACTTTGAGAATTTTGGGTGTGGAACACAAATTGTATGTTAGAGTCATAGGGATGTTCGCCCTAAGTTTTGAATGTAGTGTCGGCCTACCCATAGTTCGCGAACCATGGGATTGTATAAATAGAGCGAGGCTCTAAGTTGTAAAGAGAGAATAGATTAAGAGAGTGAACGGATGGAGTCTAGAAGATAGCAAGCATACAGTAAGAGTCTAAGTATCTTGGGTCGTAGTGGTAGGAATAGGCTCTGTAGCTGAGTGCGAAGAGGCCTAGTAGAGTCCGCAGCTGAGTGTGCGGACCCCTGCAGCTGAGTGCGTAGGGCAGAGTTGAGTCTGTAACCAAGGAAGAAGAATAATAAAGAGAAGTTTTATCTGAATTCCATGTATCTGTTCTTGTGTTATTTCCTGGTTGATATCATTTACAATTATACTGTTTATTTACTGCGCGTACTTATATGAATGGTGAATATTGTTAGGTATAACTGAGAGCATACAAATAAGCTAAGTTGATCAACTAATATCGGGTCACTAGTAAGGATTTTGGTAATAACATTGTTCGGGCCCCAAGTAGGGTTGCGCGAGGGCAGCATCGTAGGTTGTGAGGTATTGATAAGTGCATGTACCGATGTGTGCGCAGGATCAAACCGCAAACCACTTGGATACCATCAGGGATCTCTAGGGTGCAGAAACCTGGTTCAAGCACCCTCCCATACTACTTCAGGTGAGACCTTAGTCCGTGCTCCGCGGACTGTTGCTGAAAGGGTGAGTAGTACTGGAATTTGTTTGGCTAAATCACCTCTAAACCTGGGTCAGGTCCCAACAAGCCAACAAATTGTTTCGTTGCTGGGACTAGGATCTACATAGGGGATGTCTGATGTCGTTTCATTGGAATCCAACAAAGAAAGAAATTGAAGCGTGGTTGGACAAGAAGATTCATGAGTTCGCGGCGCAGGAAAATAGGAATCCATTAGTATCAAAGGAATAGTGGTTGGAGTGCTACTTATATACAGAAATCCATGAAATTTTCTTTGCATCCTTTCCCTCTGAGCTGTATGAGTGGATTACGAAGCTAGCAGACAGTCAGCAAAGATGTAGGCTCAACAAACCAATTGTGTGGACTCTGGAATTAGTGTGTAGACTAGAAGCGTCAGAAGATAAGATCGCGCGAGATGTGGACCATTGGCTTGATCGAATCATAGGGGGATTTATCACTGAGTTCGCAATAGACACGATAGTCAGATACAGTGAGACAAAACATCACTTCCTTAAGGGACTGCGAGGTAAGTACATTAAATCTTTGAATACCTAGATTAAAATGCTACTGTGTGAAAAGCGGGTTACGCGAATAAATTGATGTTTGGGGCTACGCGAAGTTGGAGGATATATAGAAACAAAGGTAGCGCAGGGATAGAAAATAGCCCCTTGATTTTTCCTTGGTGGGAGAGCGAGGAAGAGCTCGCGAAAGTTTCTCCGAGAAGTGCAGTCAGTCTGATAAGGCAGTGAATTCTGCGCTTACCACCTCCACCTACACCACCACCAGTCTCATCATCTTCACCTCCATCTCCGCCCACCCCACCTCTGCCACCACCACAGTTCAATATGGCGAGCGTGATCAAACTACTAGTATTCAGAGGAGTAGGGAATGAAGATCTGGACCAATTTTGCTTCATAGTAAGGGCGGTATGGGAAGCACAAGGAGTCGTGGATGACAATATAAAGAAGGCTATGCTAGTAAGCGCGTTGTAGGATCATGCACTAACGTGGTACATTAAGCATTCTAATGACCATCCAAACGCAGGAATCACAGATATCCAGGCTGTGCTGAACAGGAAATTTAGCAGGCCAAAATCAGGGACACAATCAATTATCGAGTTTAAGGAAATCGCGATGCTTTCGGACGAGACCCCCTAGGATCTGGACCAGAGACTGAAGATTATGATTCATGAAGCCAACATGACCTTGACGGATGGACAACACCGCGCATGGTTTGTAGTGTCACTAACACCACATTTAAGGACGACGTTGTCACAACAAAAGCTTTCCACCTAGGTCGAAGCTTTGGAGATTGCAATGAGATTGCAGGAGACCCCTATACAAGATCCTAGTCTGGGAGTCCAACAAATCCACACGCAACTACAAAATTTGTGTCTGGAAATGAAAAGTTTGAAACAGGACATGACACCTTGGCCAAAGGAGCGCGAGGAGGTATGATGCATAAAATGCAAATGCCAGGGGCATGAAAAGGACCACTGCCCAGTTTTCGCAAATAACTTGGTGGGAGGAGGGTCGATGCTGTTAAGACTTGAGGCACAAGCAGTATCGAGCGCGGCGCCTGCATTGTGGTGCATAATCTATCAAATAGGAGGAAATGATGATGAGGATAATTGTCATCTATTGCAGAAGTATACGCAAATGTCCCAACAATTGTTTTGTAATTTTTAGGTCGGTAGGCCATGATGAGTGCACCTGCAGAAGCTATGAACTAATGATGGATTAGACTCCTACCTATAGAGTACAGACCGAAACGCGAGCCCTTGACCCAAATGAAGGAATGGCGCGCATTGGATTTCAGGGGCGCGAACGAGGTCAAGGTGGAATGGGACCAGGAAGGGGTCATGGACAACTAATTTGTTACAATTACAAAGGGCCAGGGCACTATGCCCGCGATTGTACGAATCTGATGAGAACATCATGTTTATATTGTACTCAGTTTGATCATGAGGCAGAAGACTACCCTACACTGATAACGAGGCTGCGTGAGAAAGGGGTACTCGAGCCTCACCCGACTCAGAATTTGCAAATGATGAGGTTTGAGCCATGTGAAGAGGACCCGAATGTAAACATAGAAAGGTATGCAGCCAGAAGAAAGTGTGTGGGTTCGCAAGGCTCCTACAAAGGAACCTAAATTTGATTTGGAGCACGTGAAGGAGACATTCATAGAAGCTAAGAAGAGCTTCATGGAGGCCTCCACTTCAGGTAGTAAGGATCAACTAGAACCAAGGATGGATCTTTCAATGCTCACTACCTTTCTGGAGACATGCATGAAACTGTTGTGCGACAGCAAGGCTGTAAAAGGACTATAGGAACTTATCACTAGGTGTGTGGGGTTAGGAGAACCATGTGTAATCCGAAAACTTGGAAAGCATGCATTGCGAACAGGAAGGGAAATGAGATTGACTGCGTAAATTGGAGAGTACAAAATGGATTAGGTAATTTTGGATCTCGGATCGGATGTGAATGTATTGCTGAAACAAACATGGGAACACATGGGAAGACCCACGCTACAATGGTCCCTTATTCAATTGCGAATGGCGAACCAACAGAAGATCTTACCCATAGGAAGATTGTAAGGAGTAACGGTGGATATTGAAGGTGCAAGCGCACTGGCGGATTTCAAGGTGATAGAGAGTGTCGACGATAGCAATACCTATCTCGCACTACTGGGCATAGACTGGGCCACTGATATGAACAGAGTCATAAATCTAAAGAAGCACAAAATGATTTTTGAGAAAAAATCACTACGCATAGTAGTACTGCTAGATCCTGTCGAAGGAGTGCGATACACTGAACCAATGTGTGACGATGATAGTGATGACGATATCGATTGTATTTATAAGATAACCACGCGAGAACAGGATTGGATGAATCCAACAGTAGATGTTAGGATTTTGTGGGAGCGTGAAAGCTTCTACACTTCGGATTCAGACGAAGAAAAAGAATGATGGAAGAATCAGTTGCATGAAGTAACCATGCTCAATTGCAACATGATGGTAAGATCATTGCATTGCATGACAACAAAGACAAGGGATCTGCCTAGGTACGACGGGTTGACAACGGTGGATGAATTTTTGAACAAATTTGAGAGCAAATTACCAGAAAAACAACGTTTTGATGCTCTGAAATGGGCACTGCACGCTATGCCCGTAAGATGGTGGGGTCTGCACCAGAAGAGTTTCGGGGATTGGCACGAATGCGGAAGGATGATGTGCCTACGATTTAGGAAACCATAGATGCGGCTAGTAGAAAAGTATGATGGATGAGATGATCCATGTACACACCTCGCGAAATGGACCAAGGCCTATGGGGATGAGCCACAGCCTGAATGGGTGCATTTGTTTTGTCATACTCTGGATGTCATACCCATGAATTGGTATACTAAGATAGAGCTCCGCCATGGTACGAGCGAATGGGATCTTTTTCACGAGGGATTTTTGTCAACTTTCACATTTGAAGATCATTGGTGGGATACTGTTGATGATGTGCTGCAAGCAGTAAAAGCAACTATCTTCAAAATACCTCAAGAGCCACTAGAAGTACTTCAGCCAAAATGGGCGACATAGCTGAGTTGCATGCTGGAGTGTTACAATGTAAATGTTGAGGAGGATGATGAGGACCCACGAAATATTAGCATCCCAGAAACGGAAGGCTATCACAAGGTTCAAGGACCATTGATTAGAGACCCCGACATCACTGCGCCGCTAAAAAAAAAGCAAGTAAACATTGGAATAGAGGTAGAACCAAAGTATGCAATGCTTAGAGACTATTGGGATGATGCCACGGTAGATAAGGTCACGGAGTTACTTCGCGAATATCAAGACTTATTCCCGACCAAAATTACAGACTTAAAAGGGATCGTTGGCGACTTAGGAATGATGAAGATCACCCTAAAACCTGACGCAAAGCCAGTCAAGCAAAGGCCTTACCGCTTGAATCCCAAGTACAAGGAAAAGGTTTGTGTAGAGTTAGAAAAAATTCTCACCGCAGGAATTATTGAGCCAGTGGAAGAATCCGACTGGGTGAGTCCTATGGTAGTACAGGAGAAAAAGAAGAAGGGTGAAATAAGAACATGTGTGGACCTCAGGAAGCTGAATGATGCCTGTGTACACAATCCATTCCCAACACCGTTCACAAATGAGGTGTTGGAAAATGTTGGCAACAAGAAGCCTACTCGTTCACGGATGGGTTCTCAGGGTATCACCAGATCAAGATCGCACTAGAGGATAGGAGTAAAACAACCTTTGCAAGAGAATGGGGATGCTTTCAATACACCGTCATGCCATTTGGATTAAATAACACGTCAACCATCTTTTCGCGCATCATCGTTACCGCGTTCAAAGAATACATCCACAAATTCTTGGAGGTCTATCTGGATGACTAGATAGTCTTTGGATTGGTTAAGCACCATGTAGAAAGCTTATGCTTGATGCTGGATACTTGCCGATGACACCAGATTGCGCTGAACCTTAAGAAGTGCACCTTTCTGGTTCCCTTTGGGAACCTGTTGGGACATGTGGTCTGCAAATAGGGGCTAATGGTCGACCCTGTGAAGATTGCCATTATTCTAAATTTGGAAGCACTGCAAAGTGTTAAATAGCTGCGTGCTACCTTGGGACATACAGGGTACTATAGGAAGTTCATCAAAAGCTATGCCCAAATAACAACACCGATGGAAAATCTATTGAAAAAGGATGTTACATTTTGCTAGAATGATGATTGCATGAAGAGTTTGGATGTCCTGAAGGGGAAATTGGCCTCCGCTCCAATCCTGGTCTTCCTAAAATGGGATGTGGAGTTTCATGTACATGTTGATGCGTTGTGTATTGCGCTGGGAGTAGTACTCACATAGGAGGGCACGGAGGGCGTGGATCACCCTATCGCATTTGCAAGTCGAAGATTATCTAAAGCCGAGAAGAACTATTCCACCACCAAGCGCGAGGGGTTGGCAATGGTGTATGCTCTCCAAAAATACTGACATTATTTGTTAGGAGGACATTTCAAGATGTATACCAACCATTCTACGTTGAAATACCTGGTTAATAAGCCTATGTTGGGGGGGTGTATATGCAGGTGGCTGTTATTGTTCCAAGAATATGATTTCGAGGTCGTAGTCAAGCAAGGACGCTTGAACATAGGATCAGATCATTTATTACGCATTGAGATGGGCGAGGAACCCACTAGTCTGGAGGAAGGATTACCTGATGCACAGATCTTTGCGGTGCACATTGCGGACATGCACTTCGAAGGTATAATCCATTTTCTAACAATAGGGACTGCACCGAAGGATCATTCCATCCGACAAAAGAAGGAATTGGTGGTGCACACGACGGATTTTTTTGTCATCGCGGGGCACCTATACAAAATTGGAAATGATGAGATATTATGAAGATACGTACTTGAAGTTGAAACAAGTCAGATCCTCATGGAAGCACATGGGGGCGCTGCAAGAGGACATTATGCAGGACAAGCCACTTCACAAAAGATTCTTTGCGCAGGGTTGTGGTGGCCAACCCTACAACAGGATTCAAAAGCGCATTATAAGGCCTACGATATATGTAAAAGGACTGGAAAACCATCATGGAGGGACGAGATGCCATTAAATCCACAAATGACACTACAACCATTCGAAAAATGGGCAATTGACTTTGTAGGACCGATCTAACCTCAGGGAAAGATGGGCACGCTACATTGTCACCACAACAGAGTATCTGACACAATTGGCGGAAGCACAAATGGTTAAAGACCGCACGACTGCTACGACTGCGAAGTTTTTGTTCAAAAACGTATTAACCCGCTTTGGTTGTCCGAAAATATTAATGAGTGATCACGGAACACATTTCCTGAACGAAACCATCAACGTGCTCACGGAAGAATTCCAGGTATATCATCAGAAGAGTACACCATATCACCCACAAGTGAATGGGACAGTAGAGGCATTCAACAAAATACTGGAAATCGTGCTGATCAAAGTGTGCAATGTGTAGCGAAACGATTGGGACCTACATGACCCTGTAGTACTATGGGCTTACAGAACAATGTGCAAGAAAATGACGGGACAAACCCCTTTCTGGTTAGTCTATGGCATGGAAGCTATCATGCCAATGGAATATATCGTACCTAGTTTGCGAATAGTAGCACTCATAGGGATGATGGACCGCGAAGCTCTAGAAGAAAGACTCGCACAATTGGAAGAACTTGAGGAGGAACGGTTCTTGGTAGGTTTTCATCAGCAGGTTTAGAAACAACGTGAAAAATCTTAGCATGATCGCCATATTAAGTTGTGCACTTTCAAAGTAAATGACTTAGTACTGCTATATAATAGTAAGTTTGAAAAATTTCTGGGCAAATTCAAAATGCATTGGCTAGGACCATACGTGGTTAAGGAAGTCATAGATGGAGGCGCGGTCCAGCTCGTCAAATTAAATGGAGAACCCTTCCCAGGCAAAGTGAACGACAGCCGCTTGAAGCCTTACACAGGTGGGTCGACTATCTGACTAGCCGACAATAGTACAGTCTTCGTGCTTCAGAGAGCTAGACAAGGGCGTGGGACTATAAATACATATCGGTACGGCTGTATGGGAACAGTTTAGTTACAGAGGTCTCCGAGGAACAGATGCAGCGCAGCATGCTGGAAATAGAGGGTTCAGAAGGGAGAATGCAGCAGGTTCAACAAGCAGTAGCTCAGTGCACTGTAGACATCCAGACCGTTTGAGACCAACTAGAGGGACTCCGTGCCAAGATCACTGCGCCGACTGAGTGACTCGAGGGCGAGTCACGATGTTTGTGTTGGGGGCCTGTTGGGCATGGAACCCCCCCACGACATGTTTTGGGGCTTAAAGCCCAAGTTTTGAGTTGGTATTATTGTAAAAACTCCACAAATTACGGGCGTGGAATGCAAATTATATGTTAGAGTCATAGGGTTGTTCGCCCTAAGTTTTGAATGTAGTGTCAGCCTACCCGTGGTCCGCGGACCATGGGATTGTATAAATAGAGCGAGGCTCTAAGTTGTAAAGAGAGAATATATTAAGAGAGTGAACAGATGGAGTCTAGAAGATAGTGAGCATAGAGAAAGAGTCTAATTATCTTGGGTCGTAGTAGTAGGAAGAGGCTCTGCAGCTGAGTGCGCAGAGGCCTAGTAGAGTCCGTAGCTGAGTGCGCGGATCAAGTTTGTATCTAATGAAGAAGAATAATAAAGAGAAGTTTTATCTGAATTCCGTGTATCTGTTCTTGTGTTATTTTCTGGTTGATATCATTTGCAATTATACTGTTTATTTGTTGTGCGTACTTATATGAATGGTGAATATTGTTAAGTATAACTGAAAGAATACATATAAGCTAAGTTGATCAACTAATATCGGGTTACTAGTATGGATTTTTGGTTAATAACACTGTTCGGCCCCGAGTAGGGCTGCGCGAGGGTAGAATCATAGGATGCGAGATACTGATAAGTGCGCGTAGTGAAGTGCGTGTAGGATCAAACCACGGACCACTTGGATACCATTAGACATCTCTAGGGTGCGGAAACTTAGTTCTAGCACCCTCCCATACTACTTCGGGTGAGACCTCAGTCCACGCTCCGCAGACTATAGCTCAAGGATAATTTTAGGGTCGAATGTTTGCCCTTTGGCGAAATTAAGGGGTTTTAAATTTTTAGTGGGCGAATATTTTGTATCATAGTACATTTTTACAAATCACCTCAAATAGCCCACCTTATTTTAAGGGAGAGGGTAAAAAAGGTAAATTTAGCCCTTGAAATTAGGACTGACAACCTTCCATTCGCCCATTTTCAAGAATAGGTTTTATTTAAGTGAATCCATTCGCCCTTTTTCAAGAATAGGTTTTATTTAAGTGAATCCTATGGGCCAAATACCATATTTATAAAAGAGGTATGGTAAATTAATAAAAATATAAATAAATGAGAGGTATGGTAAATAAATAAATAAAATTTATATTTACTCCATAAGTCACCTTATATACATGTAAGAGTGTAAACAAATAAAAATATAAGTAAAGTGGAGGTATGGTAAATAAATAAAACGTCTTTTTATACTTACTCAAAAGGTATGGTAAATAAATAAAAATATAAATAAACGAGAGGTATGGTAAACAAATAAAACATTTTTTTATATTTACTCCATAAGTCACCTTATATTTACGAACACTCAAAAAATGGGTTATATTTAGGTGAAACTTATGGCCAAAATACTATGGGACAAATACCATTGACTAGATTGTTATTAATACCATGCAAAAAACCATTATTAACCCTAATATTAGAATTAATAAAAATAAAAATGGCACATGGTATTGACCCATGGTATTCACCTGGAATGTAGCCTATTTAAATGGGGGAATTAAACCAGCATGTAGCCTATGCTAAGATTCACTAGGACTTTACAAAGTTTTATTGTTTAGTGAAAGACTCGCCAAGATCTTACAAGATTTTATAATTGAGTAAAATATTTCGCCATGCCTGGTGAGAGATTCGCCAAAAAATTATATATACATATTATATTATTGATAAAATCGCCTTCCATTTTTCCTATATACCATGGAGATTCGCCCATTTATTATATTTATAAATTTGGGGGGGTTCTTAAAATTTTCCCTGCTATAGCTGAAAGGGCCAGTAGTACTGGGATTTGTTTGGCTAAATCACCTCTGAACCTGGGTCAGGCCCCAACAAGCCAACAATGAGTGAGAAATCATTAAGAGGATCTAATGATGACTTATCTCCTATCTAGTTTTCTGTAAATCATAATATCAGTTCAAGTAGAAATTGTTAGTGAAGGTTTCACAAAGGATTTGTGAAATACTTTATACATTTTCTTACTTTCTAACTGCTATTTTCCTTGCCAAGAAATAGATTTTGTTACAAGGCTATTTATGTATTTGAATTGACTGTCTTAAGATACTCAGTTTTCTTAGGATATTTATCAGCTACCTGTTCTCTTTCCTCTACTCCCCTATATTACTCACTTAACCACAATATTTATGCTTGCCACAACTTGCCAAATTCATGAAAGTTAAAGAGGAACACAATCAATTCAAAACTCCTTCAGAAGCCATCCCACCACTCAAAAAACCCTTTTAAATTTTGAAATGAAATCATGATGTGTAAGGCTTACTCCTTTTTCGGTCTAGGAGTAACTCCTTGCACTAACATATTAATGTATCATGGACTGAATACAACAAGTTCTTACATGAGGGAGAGGACAACAGATAACCAAATGTTGATAGTTGTACAAGTCCTCTTGTACTTCACCCAGCTTGTTTCAAGAGCCGCACACGGTCGATGCAAAACTAACCTACAGACATAAACAAGAAAACAAACCAAAAAGAAAAGCAAGAAGAAGAAGAAAATGCATAAGAAAAGCGAGTAAGCAGACAGACATGTAAGCAAACATACACACAAATAAAGAAGCAAACATTCATGCAAGAAAACAACTCAAAAAGAAAACACTGCTCCTACTCCTAAGCTAATAGTGCATGGGTCATCTCACATGAATTGATACTTCCAATGAAGCCAACAGAGCATTGGTTGACCCATGTCAGTGAAGGCATGGTTCACGAACAACACAGTTGTGTGGACCAACAGATGTGAAACATACAACAATGAAGACAAACACACTCCAAGCTTACAAGTGTCCACAGAACAAAAATGAGTGGAAGTGCATGACATGTAGTCCATGGACATACCATTATGCTATGTGACACTATGTGTAGATGTTAAGCACGTAGATACTCTTGACTATGAAATGCAAGCACACTTGAGGAATGTAGACCACTTACGTTGTGCAAGTGTGCTTGCTGAGTAAGATTCCTTCAATGCATGAGCGATGGAATTGAGTAGTTTGAGTGGAGGAAGTAAAATATGAGTGTTGGATTGATCTTCAATGTGTACAGATGAGTGATGAGGAGCCTTGCATGTTTGAGAAATTTCCTGATCAGAAATGAAACCAACCTTAGGACAGTGAGGGCCTGACATAACCATTAGCTCAGGCTAAAGTGCCTCAACAGTCTGCGGTGTTTCGACTTCGTTGACAAATGGATCATCGTAGACCAGTGGCTTAGATGGATTAAAAATGAGTGAATCAACATCATGATCATATGATGAGGTAAAGATATCATGACAACCAAGATCAGAAAATTCAGGATGTTTGTCAGCATCTTCATGATTCGATGAATTGAATAGAGGAGTAGATGAGAAGAAAGATTGTTCATCCTCTGTGTTTCTAGAAAAGATAGATGAAAAATCAAGTGGATGTTCAAAGAATGATTGGTCCTCTCCATTTTCAGATGATGGACTGACATCAGTGTGTCCTGCGAATGATAAAAAATGGGTGCATCCATGGGCAAAGATACACATGAAAAATCAGGGATGACATAATCATCAAGGATGTTAGGAAAAAATTGAGGAGGTAAAGATAGATAGGGATGGTCCTCTGCTGTCAGTGAATGTTCAAGCTCCTAGTCATACTCTTCATGAGTGCCAATGCATGTTGGTTGTGCAACACCAACTCTGTCGATAAATCGATCCTCGTTCAAAACATGTGTAGAGTCTGGAATGGAAGAACACAAGACAATGAAATCCAGAGGATGATCAGAATATGAGGATGGAGGTTGAGGTGCGAAATACATGTGACAACTCAATGGACTCACAACCAAATCTATGCAAAAATTAAGTGAACTGATGTTGGGAAGATGTGATAGTTGAACGGATGTGTGTGCATGATCTCCTAGATCACTTTGCGATGGTGGGGATGTTTGATGAGGGGACAACGGACAACCACTTGTGATAGTGACCATTTCTATATGTGATTGCACAACTCCATCACTGAAGTATGTTGAGAAGGGTTTGAGCTTGAACTTGTTCTTGGGATTGACATATTAGATAAGGCAATATTCAAATTTGTTCGTGAGATACTAAAATTTCATCTGACTTTTTGGGGCTTCAAACATGAATAGACAGAAGCGCTCTGAAAACTCCATGGGTAATTAGTGCGGGTCCTTTAGTTGTTTTCAAAACTTTTTATCAAGTACTTCAAGATCAAAATGGTGGAAAAAAGATTTGATTATACTGTTGAACTACTTGAATGAGTGCACGAAGTTATGAGGTAGTGTGCCACACCACTGCAATGGGTGGTCGTGAAGTGTGTGTGCAAGCAGGGAACATACCTCTGTTTCATTAAAATCTCCCATGCCTTCCATGAGTGCATGGAAGTCATCTAAGTGCTTAGGCCACACAACTTCACCTTCACCATCATACGTCATTTGTGAAAAGTTATCCCATAACTCCCTCTCGACGTGAAAGATATGTCCATTGGACATACATTTTGGAGGGTGAACTATAACAAACTCCATGATAGATGTGAGAAGACTCAAAACAGATGATGAGGACTCAGCTTGTCATCTGTCCCTCCTTCTAGTGCAAAAATGTTGACAGTGCTGGACCCACCAACATGTCAGGGGATCTCCTCGGTAAGAAGTCCCAATTAGAGCTCAGACCGTTTGGTGTAGGAGTCCCAGTAGTGGGTCGTATGGTATCGCCTTGACCACGGTTTCACATAGAGGCAAGTAAGATGTCTCAGTTCGTAGCAAGGGTGTGACAGCTACAACAAGTCAAGGAAGGTTCATGAATGGTTCTAATACACGGAAAGTGGGGTCAGTGCGCCCCTTGGAAACTTGCGATAGCATGCAGCTTGGAAGGGAACACATGAGCGAAGATGCATCACAAACTGGAGAGTAAGTTAGCGAGGAATCCAAAGTGATGGTTAAACCAACAACACATTTTAGTAAGATTCATACATACTTATACAGAATAGTCCATACATGCATGCGTAAGAAAACAAATACATATATCATTTAGAGTAAACAAGCTAGCTGGAATAAAATATGACATATGCATGAAACGTGTTGGCTCTGTTATATTAAGAAGTGTAAGTTCCAGTAATACAATACATCCATGTTCAACCACTAGTTCCAATAGCAGAATGTTACAGTCACAATCGCCTGCACCTCCAAAGAGATATACTAGCTCTGCATACTGGAGAAGCCAAGGCTTGTTACAATACTATCCAAGCTCTCTCTAAGATACTCCTATCGAAAGCTTGGTTGACCAAAATGCTTTACAATGAGTTATGAGGGACTATTTATAGCAAAGGGTGGGGTGACCCTTGAAATTCCCCCCTATGATCGTTCATATATCCTCATGAATCTTCAACTACTCTATGAGTGTTACATTCAACTATCAACACTTGAACTTCCACTTGACAAGATTTTACATACAATCTGCACATGTACCCATGTGAGAGAAAATGGCTTGAGCAAGCCATGTAAGACATCACTGACACTCAGACCGTTGTGGTGAGACCAACTCTTTAACATCCTTGTGATGGTCAATGGTGGCGAACTGTTGCCAAGATTGGTCGTCCGCGATGGTGTCTATGCACTCAATGGTGACATCTTGTTGAAAGCGAACTCTTGCCTCTATTGCATCTGGGTACACTAAAATGGCTCCTCCGTCCAATTTGTCTAATAGCATGCACATCATCATCTTGAATGTCATTGGACCAGAAACATACTGATGCATAGTGTTTGTACTGATTTCCAAGTGTGTGCTGGTGACCATGTGCATCAACTTGTCGAAGTAGATGTTCAGCTCTAATCAGACTTGCTTCTTGTTTTTGCCTTGGTGAGTGTACCAAATGGGTGGGATCGCATGCGTGCGCACAATGACATGCATGCTGCTGAATTTCATTGCATGCGATCAACAACACTGCTCACCTTGTCTGCTCACTGCCAACTGTTGGGATGGATCTATAACTTGTGTGGGCGTAGTTTCATCTGTCTATGCATGTTGCGCCCCCTATTGTACTTGTTCCTGCTGCAACTCATTCTCTCATCTGTGGAAATCTTGTTCTTCCTTGAGTTGCTGCTTCAGCACATGCAACTCCTTCTCTATTTCTCTCTCTACCTTCATGTGATCTTCGTCTTGTCGCATCGTCACCTTATAGCCTCAATCTCCAAAGCTGCTTTCATCATGAGTGGATCTACTTTGAAGTTGCACCTTTGCTTCACCTCTATGCTGTCAACAACCTTCCTCTCACACTCATCGCATGTGGGTGTGTTGCCTTATGTTGTTGCTAATGGTGCTACTCATTGTGATGCTACTACCATCTTATCTTGATGTCCTTGTCTACGGACAATTTGATGTCTTCATAGGTAGGCAATCTCATAGACACTTGCTTGGCTGCAACCCCCGTTGTGTTCTCAACAGTGTCCTTTGAATCTGCTCTCCTGAACGCCATTGTACTTGTACTGCTAAGAGATAGAGGAAAATGTGTGATTCCTGGAGACATAGAAACACTCATGGCAAGCTATTTGTCAGTCGAAAACCAAAACAAACTTGTGGACTAACTTGCAACATACCTATGTGATTAATCGTGAAGGTTGCACAATTTCTGCCGAGACGTCGGGATACTGATTTCCAAAATTGCGCAAGGCACAGTTTGGGCTATCAGGAGGTTGAATGACTGTTGGAACTACGTAATGCATAGTCCCTCATCACCTACTAAGGACTGGAACTGTACAATGCAAAATTTCAGTCAGTAATGACATGCAACGAACAAACTACATTATGTAGTTTCTGGGGCCAGCGGGACACTGCCTCCAAGACTTGTGCAATGTAAGCCTGGAGGTTAGTGCTGGGCTAGATTTGCACAATTTTTGGAGAGAAGGCAGAGCCTTCGCTTCCACAAATGTGCAGTTCTAGCCGGGCAAGGCAAGGTCCGGGCTAAGCAAGCCCAGGCCAACCGCCGGGTGATTGAAAACATGAGAAGTCTGAATGCATGATGAGATGAGTGAAAAAATGAGTGAATGTTCATACATGCAAACAACAAATGTAGGATTCATGAAATGGGAAGGCATGCATGTGTGTGAAACGAGTCGCCGTAACGATGATCGTTCGTGTAAAAATAGTGCCATGCATGCGACAACAGTGAGATGTGAACAAAAAATGAAATGATGCTTCTACAAGATAACATACATCAAAATGACAACAAGTGCTCACTCAAATGAAGTAGACAACACTCACACAAATAAAAAAAGAAAAAGTGACAAAAACGCAGTGCGAGACGTGAAAAGCGTGCTTACCTCGAAACAACTGAGATGAATGTTTCGATGGCTCCTAGATGCAATGTGGGATGTCAAAGATGCAAGGTTGATGTGAGGAATGATATCTACAGTGTCCGGTTGATGAGTTTTGATAAAATTGAGGTTGTGATGCGCATGCCACAAATATAGGAAAAGAGACACTTGGCGGGAGGTTTCTGAAATGATCCTTGCATGTAACCTCCAGTTGCTAAAAATAGATCCCTGAATCAAGGGATTCCTTTGCATGCTACCTTGGGAGAAGCAGTCCATCAATGGAAATCAGTTTTTCTCAGTCCTAGAGGGAACTGGTCAACCTGAAGGCACATGCATCGGTCTATGAGCCCAGGATAAAAATCTGCGTAGAGCAGAGATAATTTTCCCAGAGGGATTGCGTAATTTTTGAGAGGAACATGTGACTATCTCCCAGGATTGCATAATTTATGGGATGAGCAGTTGTCTTGAGTCAAACCTCGTAATTTTCTCAAGAAAGCTTGTCTGACTGTATCTCGCAATTTCTGCGCTGAGCAGCTGCCCTGGGTCTGACCTCACAATTTTCTCAAGGAAGCCTGTCTGACTGTATTGCACAATTTATGAGCCTAGCAAGCTGCCTAGTTGGATTTGGGAAATTTCTGCTAGCTGTTGGGCTAGCTGTCCCAGATGGATTGCACAATTTCTAGGAACAACAGGTGACTACTGCCCAAAATTGTGCAATTTCTGGGCTAAGCAGTTGTCTTGGGATGAATCTCGCAAATTTTTAGAGGAATTATATCAGGAAGAATTGCACAATTCTAGATTCCAGTTGGGTGTCTAGACGGGTTTGTGCAATTTCTGGAGGGAAGCCTGGTTCCCCTCCCGAATTGTGTAATTCCTAGACAGATCTACTCAACCAGCAAATGACACTAAGTCTAGAAAGCGGCCTATGAAAGGGGGTGAAACTAACTTGCATGCACAGGCTGACAAGACTCTATGAAACAACTGAAGCTGATGTACTTGATAGTGCAAGACATGCTACTGAGGATGGTTAATAGGGAGGCTCTAAAACAAAGCTAAGGAAAAATTTTGGAGGGTGGTTGTAGCCATTACAAAACCTATCAAAATCTTAACTAAAGCTATAGGTGCTGACAAGATAGTTGACTTTTGGAAACCATAGGTAGGTAACCAACTGTGGTGAAAATGGAAGAAAAAATGTGAATGGACGAGTATTGTAGAAACCTATCCATGGGAGGATTTCCAAAAATAGCTCAAAGATAGAAAAATTATATTTTCTCTAAATAATGACATTTTAATATGGGTTCATCAATCATCAGGTTCCTTTTCACTTAAAGAATCTTACTCTTTACTTATCGGTTTGACGAGAAGGGATAAGGAAGCAGTGTGGTCCAAATTTGGGATAGTTTGTGGTGGCCCAAACTTTCAACCTTTCTGTGGTTGATAGCTTGGGGGTGCGCTCTCACTTGGGATCATATTCATAGAAGGGGATACAAGGGGCCATCACTATGTCAACTTTTTTCTTAGGTAGAGGAATCAACAGATCATATTTTTCTCTCATGTCCCTTTGCGAAATATGGGAGTTTCTTGCATAATTATTTAGGTGTAGTCGACTCTCCTTGCGAGACTTGAAGACTCTATTAAATCATTGGTTTTTTTGTAAGTTTAATAGCCGTATTGTTTCGAGAGCTTGGCAATTGGTGTTAGGCTTCACTCTTTGGAACTATGGAAAGAAATACATATTAGAGTTTTGAAAATGAAGCGTCGACATGTAACAATGGTCAAAGAATTTATTCTTCTTAATATTAGGGAGACCATGCTTGCGCCCTCCTAGACTATGGATAGTTAGAAAGCAGAGGAATCATCAGGGATCACTCTGAAGAGCCTTGATTTGAATACTTCCATGTTGGTTCCTTATTCATTTGTTGTGCAATGTCCTAGGTATCCTACAACTAATGCATATTCACCTCCCTCGTCCTCCTTTCTTAAGTTAAGTTTTGATGGAGCTTCTGAGGGAAGCCATGACAATGCTGGGTGTGGAGGGGTACTTCAAGATGATAAATCAAAACCACTACACATCTTCACGTGGTCTTGTGGAGTGACCACAATTATTTTAGCATAATTCTTGACGGTTAAAAAAGGTTTACAAATTGTAGTTAGGGAAGGTTTTCACTTGATTTAGATTCATGAGGATTCACAACTCATAATCTAATGCATTCATAAGTTGCTTAATGGGCAACCCACACATAAAATGGTGCATAGATGGAATTTGTAGGATGTAGTCTCTAACATCAACTATCTATTACCAAGGTTTCTTTATATTATTCTCCAACGCACCCATCGAGAAGGGAACAAGGTGGCAGATGCCTTGGCCAATAGGGGAAGTCAGGAACGACACCTTGCACTTGATGGAGCTTGGTTGGTTTTTTCTCTAGGGATGAAGTTCAAGCCATTAAGAAATGGGTGGAATAAGACATATCCACGTAGGGAGCTGATGTCCATGATGGCAGTGTTATTTAACTTCCCAAGAATGAAAAAAGGCATGATTGACATGCCAAGGATGGGAGTGGAGCATGGGTTGGAAAATATAGAGCATGATGCCATGCCATACACCTAGCACCTCTGCAATACAATGTGGAAAATGTCTCACTTCTAGGTTGGGAACCAATTACTTAATTCTTGTCATTATAAATTATCACAGGTGGGAGTGTTAGTGGTAGAGTACGATATACCCTTTTGCACCCAAGATTATCACGCAATAGAAGATATGGTTTGGTTCTCTAAGGAAGGATTGGTTGTGCTCTTGCGGGGGGCTGACATTCAAATATGTGAGCTCATTGATGAGAAAATGATTCATGGGAGGTTTGGTATTTTTAAATAGCGTTTCATACATGAGAAATGTCCTTCCCTTGATCTTGCAAACCCTGGTATTATCTTTCAAGTGAAAGACTCAAAATTGTCAACCTCCCTTTATAATTGCATATGGGTCTCCCATGGGTGGAGAATTGTTATGTTTTTTGGGGTGGAGATGAGGGTTTCACCAAGCCATGTGGATCCTGGTATATACCTCACCTATATTCAATTTTAATGGAATATGTGTTTCCTTATTGTTCTCGTCTGGTTCTTACATTTTATTTTTTTGTCACGTGATCTGTCTTCTAGACTTGTATTTCTTATTCTGAATGATTATGGGAGGGTCAATGTTTTTCATTCTCTTCGTGCACAGTATAGGAACTGGTCCATCCTTTGAATTGGTGGTATTTTTTTCCCTCCTTGTCACTTCAGGCTCAGACCAAGTAGGGATTATTGCCCAGTTTTTGTTTTAGGGGGGGTTTGGTATGTAGGCATGTTCTCTATCTGGTTTTAATAAGGGGATTTGGCCTCCTAACATAATACTCTCAAGTTATTCCATCTTGACTTCTATGTGTTTTTCTCAAATTAGAGTTTCTTTGCTGATAGAGACCATGGGGGTGTGGAAGTCTTGAGGTTTTCTCTTATTCTAGGTTGGGTGGACATTTGGGTGGACGATTTCCCCCTCCACTCTTTACACCTTTGTGGATGATAACTTTGTATCTGGGTTTCTTTCCTCCCTTATCATCGTAAATCCATTTTTAGATTCAAATATGTATTATGATCATTTGTCTAGTGTATATTATCGTTGCCTCTCTGATTTAATGGCTCCTCACTAAATAATGCCAAGTCGTAGAGGTGGAATGAAAGACTCATCTTCCTCACACTGATGACTATTTGGGTGGGAGTCTATGGCGAATTACTTTGATTCGATCCCTCCAGAAGTAAGGAAGGAAATTATCCTCCACGAGTCAAAAGAATTTGGTGAAAGGTATTATTTTTCTGATTCAGAGGTTTTTAGAGGCAACGTCCAATGGGTATTGGATCTAAGGATATTCAAGAAACATCGAATTCATTTTTTACATTCGATAACATCGCACCAACAAATGAAAACCATGCTTTGTATGGTCTCTTGAGATAAGCGGGTATACAACTAGAAATTGTTTGCAAGTCAGGAGGATATTAAGAAGACTCTTCAAAACATCTATTTCAGCCTTGATGACATTGTGACTAGATTAGCATGGGTGGATAAATTCATGGTCTCCAACTCAAAGAATGAGTCAGCAGAGGTGAAATATGATGCCCTTGCTGTCATAAACATCTTGCCACTAAATGTTTCATCTCCAATCACCATCTCTCAATAGAAAAACTCTTCGCCCTCTCTCTGTTCATTATCTCAGATTAAAGTTATTTAATGGGTTCTACAGTTTCCATTTCATAATGGATGTTGGTACGATGGCATGGATTTCTGGTGGAAACTTTTCTTTCTCTCCAGGCCTTCAAAGGTATTTGCTTTTTTCCAATGCCTTACACTCACTATTGCCTTTACCAGAAAGGAAACGTTCACACCTTCCTTTTGCTCAATGTGCAGGGGAATAGTTACTTACTATGAGGTTCACTTAGCTCTTTCTCTTGTCATCATTGGTCGTTTTGTAATGCTCCAACACACTGGTGGATATAGTTGATAGAAAAAGCAATTTTGCTATGTGTTCATGTTTAAGTTTTCGTATCTTAATGTCCAATATATAAATTTTGATGGTTTTGTGTACACCTGTGTAACACCCTCCTCCCACATCTACCCATGTAACTAGCCAACTGGGGTAACACATGTACGAGAGGCTACTATGATTGGATCCAACCTCTTATGTGACCTTAAGGAAGTTGAATTGATGGAAACATAACACACAGACATTCAACATTAGCTTCACGACCCTCAGGAACCAATCCAACACTTCAGACAGTCTGCCCTTGGGTCCTACTAAATTTTTGACAAACTTAAGCATCATTCACTCTCATGCAATAGGCATGAAAATGTCTAGAAACCCAGAGTCATTCTCACAGGCTTTCCTGCCAATGTTTAGAGACTCATTTTGCCAGTTCTATGCCAACATCCCTGAGATTTGAGCCACTTTTCAGGCCCAGAGCCCAGGTCACTATCCATAATGGAATGATAACTAAGGAGCAGTAAACGAAAATGGAAACAATGATGCAAAAGAAATAAGTTAGAAAATACCTTAATCAAACCCCTACTAGCGATGACAGGCATTTCGTCAAACATGTCACAATAATGTAATCTATAGGTGTAACAAACATAATTAAAAATAGGGATCTTGTACTTATCTGAGAATCACTAAGAAAAATTGTTCCCTCATGCCATTTGCTGAATTACCATCTATTGGACCATAGATACATTATGCATTCATTTACAAGTAAAAACATGTTGAGAGCCATAAATAACTGTTGTCATAAAACACACATATAACCAGCATAATAACAACATAAATTCTCATGAAAGTATAACCATATAGACCACATATAATCCATCAAAATACTCATACAAATACAAGGAGGAATAACCTTTCATTAATGATGCAAAAACAAAACCTGGGATGGGACTTCCACGTTCCACCTAACCATAAAATGGCTAAGCCAAATCTCTCTTCAACCATTCACCCTCGTGCCATATTCCAAGCATGAATGTGGGACTAAAACCAAAAGAACCAACCAGGGCATACCGAGGCTAAACCACCTCAGTCTCATCAATAGAGACCAGGCTTTACCGTAATCCATCCTGGATCACTAGGCCAACATAATGAACACCTCATAATAGGCTTTACCGTGATATCCACCCGATCACTAGGCCAAACAATCGTGGATGCCACAGGATTTCTCCACCTACAGTGTGAGGAATTTTCATGTCTCGTAGTCTCTCAGGTTTTACTGCAATCCAAACCCAAATAACTAGCCCCTAAATTGAGACCCACTCTCTAGGCTTTACCACATATCCCAAACCTAGGATTACTAGGCCCAACAAAGAGAAAAACACCTCTTGACTTTACTGTATATCATGTCATTCACACGCAAGGATTCCTAGGCCCACCAAGGCAACACAATCCTCGCTTTATCACAACCCACAATCTGGCTCAGGGATCACTAGGCCAGTGGATTTACCGTGATCCACATTCCAGTTTAGGAACCACTAGGCCGTGTGCTCTATCATTCAAAGATTCACCCCACTCAGTTTTGAATCCATCTGACAATCTAGCTCAACCAAAACATGAGAACCCCATCACACCATGGTTATCTGGAAATGGCAAGGCTAGGTTGAAAACATTGTTACACTTAGAAAAACCCATGCCACAACAACAAAATAACCACATGCAATACCATGTATGAAAAATCTGGCAAGGAAATACAGATGCAAATTGATACCTGCAATGAATCATGTTGTAGTTTCTTGATCCTACCTTTCCCTGCTTGATCTTTGCTTCCTCTTTCCTTCTTTTCCTTTCTCGATCCAATGAAAAAATGCTCCAAGAAAACTCGAAGTCTCCAAGAGTGATAGAGAGAGAGAATAATGAGAGAGCTCCAAAGCTTGATTGAAAAAAGGTTACCAACTGTTCCTTAGAACCCTTTTTATGAATGAGGCCTCTATTTTCTTCATTTTCCATTATTTTCCTTCAATTTCCTCCTCACATGCAACCTGTGACCTTTCACCTCCTTTTTCTCCTAATTTCCCCTATTTTCATAAATAAATGTGCCAAAAATGCCAATTTTCCTTTCCGAAGCCTTAGCCATTTCCTTTGACAATTTATTTAGCCATAGACAACCAAATGAACACCCCCTACTATGTCTTGCCCAACATTAAGTTTGGAATAAGTGTCCCATCAACCGTGGTTATTGTTTTTTCCTTTATTAAATTTTATTACATGGAATTTTCATCATGGCCATTACAAAACCCTCCCCCTTGGGGAACACCATCCTTTGTGTTAGACCACACAAAGACCTCAACAAAACCACTGAAAAGAAAACATATTGCCCATGGAGCTTTATAACATAATTCGATGCAGTATTTACAATGATCACCCTGCTGAAAAGCAAACCAACATAATAACATGACGCCCATACCTCTTACTGGAGATTTATAACATAGCTCATGGCAGTATTTACATCCATATACATATGCACATATACCAAACATATACCAAAACACGATGTCAAAATTACTTTGCCTCAACCGACAAACAAGGAAGGATACATAGCACACATCTGATCTGCAATCTCTCATGTAGCTTCGTCGGACCTGAAGTGCTTCCACTTCACCTTAACTTTAAATTTCTTGATTGCTATGTTTTAGAGCATGAGCACATTTTTCTGCAATACACACTGAGGCTTTAACTAGAATTCTCCATTTGGTTCCACCTGCAATACATATCAGTCAATCACATGATCAACATCTTTAACATACTTCTTAAGCAATGATACATGGAAAACATCATGGAATTTCATTGTCGGAGGTAGTGTAAGTCGATAGGCTACTAGACCAATCCTCTTAATGATACTGAAGGTTCCACAAAACCGCAGTTCCAACTTGGCACATGATCCAATCCATAAGGAGCTATTCTTCGGTTTGATGCGCAAGTACACTTGTTCCCCAACCTGGTACTCATTGAACAACCTCCTATCTGCATAACTCTTCCACCTATATTGCCTTTCCTTTAAATTTTTCTTGATCACCTGCATTTCTTGTTCCATGTCTGCCAACATGCTTGGTCCAATCAATACCATGTTAACCGGATCACTCCAACTGATGGGAGTGTTGCAACTCTGTGCATACAATGCCTCAAAAGGAATCATGCTCAATGACTCCTAATAAACATTGTTGTATGCAAACTCAACCAAGGGAAGATACTCCTCCCACTTCCACTGCTGATGAATCACACACATCCTCAACATGTCCTCCAATATCCTGTTGAACTTATCTATATGTCCATCTTTCTGCAGATGATAAGTTGTATTGAAGGCCAACTTTGAGCCCAAACTTGCAAATAACTCCTTCCAAAACTTGGAAGTGAACTTCACATATCTGTCTGACACAATATTCTTCGGAATACCATGGAATTTGACCACATATCTGATGAATGCCTGTTCTATATTGCTAGATGAAAATGTAGAATTCATTAGAATGAAATTTTAAACCTTTGTCAATATGTCCACAATAACCATGATGGAATCATGTTGTCTCACTTTCTTAGGAAAACCTCTGATGAAGTCCATGGAAATGACCTCCCATTTCCACTCTGGAATCACAATTGGTTGTAGTAGTCCACCTGGATGTTTGCACTCTTCCTTCACTCGCCGCCAATCAAAACACCCAACCACAACCCTGTTCCATCCCTCTTCATATTCAACAATTAATGAAATTTCTTCACTGCAGTCAATGTCTTCTGATAACCTGGGTGACTTGAATAGAGTTTCGCATGAAACTCTCTCAAGATCACCTTTATGAGCTTGTTGCTATTTGGCACATATATCCTATCTTTGAATTTGATCAATCCATCCGTTGTAAGACAATAGTCCATACCCTGTGCACTTTCACCTATACCTGTGCCTATACCTGTGATTCCACCTATACTTGTACCACTACATGTAGCTGTACCTGTTCCATCACCCTGTTGCAACCTATGGATAATATCCATATACCTGACATCCTGATGACCTACGTTCAAGATCCTATCTTGTAAGTCTGTCCCATAGGAGCTCATAGCTTCCAACTGATTTACCTGTACCCACATGCTGAGAGCATCTGCCACCCTATTCTCTTTACCTTTGATATACCCGATCTCAAAATAAAACTAATTGATCATGGCCAACCATCTAGCCTGCCTGGTGTTCAGATTTGGCTAGTTAAACAAGTACCTCAACAAAATATCATCACTCATCAGTACAGACCTCTTTCCAAGAAGATAGTGCCTCCACATATTTAATGCATGTATGATCTCTGCCAACTCAAGATCATGCATGGCGTAGTTCTGTTCTTGCTCATTCAGTTTCTATGACTCATAGCATACCACCTGTCCGTCCTACATAAGGACTCCACCAAGTCCTCTCTTGCAAGCATCTGTGCATACTACAAACTCTTTATCTGGATCTGCAATCTGTAGCACTGGTGCATGTGTCAACAAATTCTTGGGCTACTAAAAACTAGCCTCACACTCCTTTTTCAATTCAAACTTCTTACCTTCCCTCTGTAATCTATGATAGGATAAGAAATCTGCGAGAAGTTCCAGATGAACCTCCTATACTAGCTTGCCAACCCCATGAAATATCTCACCTCATCCACACTCATAGGATCTACCCACTCCATGATGGATCTTATCTTGTCTGGATCTATTGCAATGCCCTCCTTGGAGACAACATGCCCCAATTAGTGTACCTCAGTCTGAAAGAAACTATGCTTGCTAAGCTTATCATACAATTGATGCTCCCTCAACAACCTCAACACTACTGCCAAATGCTCGACATGCTCTTCCTCATTTTTAGAATATACCAGTATATCATTAATGAACACAATAACAAACTTATCCAAATTTGGATGCAACACACTATTCAACAAGCACATAAATGTAGTTGGAGCATTAGCTAAGCCAAATGGAACTACAACAAACTCATAATGGCCATACTTGGACCTAAATGTGGTCTTGTAAATGTCCTCTTCTTTGATGCATACCTGATGGTATCTAGATCTCAGATCAATCTTCGAGAACACTGTTGCTCCCTTTAGTTGATCGAACAAGTCATCAATCCTTGACAAAGGGTACCTGTTCTTGATGGTCACTTTGTTCAATTGTTTGTAGTCAATGCATAATTTGAGAGTACCATGTTTCTTCTTCACAAAGAATATTGATGTGCCCCAAGGTGATACAGTTGGCCTAATGTATCCCTTGTACAACATTTCATTCAATGGAAACTTTAACTCAACCAACTCAGGTGTGCTCATCCTGTAAGGTTATTTTGATTTTGGAGCTGCCCCTGGCACTAACTCAATAGAAACGTCTACCTCCCTATGAGGTGGAAACTCTGTATTGTCCTCAGGAAATACATCAAAAAACTGCTGCAAAACCAGGTACCTGCTCAACACATCTGCATCCTAAACCTCCTTACCCTTATCACTATAAATGTGCATTGAAAATAACGTACACCCTTTCCTACAGCTACACTTTGCTTGCATAGTTGTCACCATCCTAACTGATGTGTCTTTCTTCTTACCCCGCATAACTCTTGGTTCCCCATTGTCATCAACAGACTCAATGGATTTGTCATAATAGTCTGCCTTGGTTCTATGAAGATAAAACCAATCCATCCCAAAAAAGTATTGTATGATCCCAATGATAATACATTTATATATGTTACAGTAGGCATACCATTTAAGTCAAAGGCACAAGCTCTTATCCAATGATGTACTCACTTCTTTGTACCTGTAGACAATGTCTGTCTCAATGATAAATTCCTGATGGCATGCCTGCCTATTGTCCACTGCTGCATAGATACGCGTAATATTCTGACCAACATCCCCAACAGTTTGTGCCTCTTGTGAACTTATATTTGAGGCTTACCACCTTGATTCTATGGATAATCTCTCTTAAGGTGCTCCTTGCCACAGGTTCAACACCCCAATCGAACAGTACCAACACCTCTATGCTACTATTGCGACCCATGTCCCTGTCTACCTGCATTAAACCTCTTTTGTGGTGCCACATTTTCTTTCTCATCTGCATTCTGAGGCCTTGTTCTCTTAGGATTCAATTTACCTTTAGCGTTGTCTTTTTCCTTCCATCCTTGTTGAGATTCATTCTTACAGTTTGTCTGTTCATAACAATGCTTCAATTTACCAATAACATCCTCAAGTGACCGAGGCTCATCATAATCAATCCGATTTCTAAATGCTAATGTAAAACCACTGAAAAACCATTGAACTTTAGCCATCTCATTAGTAAGATATGGAGCATACCTCAATAACTCTAGAAACTTGGTCATGTACTCTTAATCTATCATTGATCCCATCTTTAGCTCATAGAACTCTCTGGCCTTACTGTCGTAGTACCTCTCTTAAAAGTATTTCTTCCTGAAAAGATTCTTAAACTCATGCCAACTCAAGTCATCCATATTGATGTCTTTGACCCGCTTAACATCTTCCCAACAAATGTCTTCTTTACCTTTCAAGCTAAAGATCACTACTCTGGCCTTCATGTTATCTGTGTAATTATGCAACTCAAAGAATTTGTTCATCCCAAGTATCCAAGCCTATGCATCTTTCGGCTTCTTCATATCTCGATAAAAAGTAGGTGTCTTTTCTTTCTTAAACTCATCTAGAAAGTATCCCCTATCATTCCTCCTATAAGGATGATAGCAATGACAATCATGACATATATCAGAACCAGAACTGTAATAGTACCTGTATCCATCATCTGTCTTATCTAGAGTATCCAACGACCTTCCATCTCTCCACATATCAGATCTATCTGACCTGTGTCTACCAAGAGACCTATTGCCATACACCCCATTAGTTTTATCTTCCTATCCATGGCTGATCTAAAGTGGCCCTTGTTGTTGCAATTCTGACCAAATCTGAAGAAGTATAAAATTAACCTCTTCTTGTTTCTCTTGTGCCTGTATGATCCTGTCATTGCTAGCCTTAAAACTCCTTATTTCTTCCTTTAGGATTCTCAATGTTTCTGCCAAATCAAAAGAGTTCCCCACACCACATTGCCCATCTGATTCATAGGGAGATTCTATTTATTCTACCACTTTGCTATCCATTTGGTATTTCTTTCCTGCAATGCATAATATGTCAGATAAACCAAATCACAATAAGTCAACGTACCTTAGTATAATTTGGGGAGGATACCTTGTCTGCAAGATCAACAAATCATCATGATACATGTATAACATAAACATAATCACATATAGAAATATAACAATTGAGTGCATCAATGCATAAACATCATTCTATCTAGGGTCCAATCATCAATGCAAGGCCATATCAACAATGCATGCTATGACCTCATGCATGACAACAACAATTACTCCATTGTACACATTTCCACATGCAATCATCAACATGCATAAGCAATGCCTAATCAAATACACATACATATAGATGCATGTAGTTGAAAATAAGTTATCAATTCTTGTAACAAACCTACAAGATTGATACATGTAACCAAACATACTATATTGAAACCTAGCATACAAGGATGTACTCAAGTGACATATAATCAACATGTAAGCGACATACAACAATATGTAACTAGTCATATACTCATAACGATGCATTCCACACAATCAATCATCAAATTCCTCATGAAAACCTTATTACCATCATGATCAACATCAAGCAAAAGCAACAAGAACATGGAATGCAAGTGTAAGAGACACACATGCAACTGACATGCATGCATGACCAGCACATAGCCCATCCAGTATGAGGGGTGAACCATACTTTGATACCATTCTGTAACACCCTCCTCTCACATCTACCCAAGTAACTATCCAACCGGGGTAAACATGCGACGAGAGGCTACTATGTTCTGATCCAACCTCCTATGTGACCTTAAGGAAGTGGAATCGACGAAAACATAACACACAAATATTCAACATCAACTTTTTTGAGGAGAGCCTTCGGCGGAAATCACATAATAATGCATTTGTCAACGTGTTTCGAACCAACAAGTGTGGTTCATCGTCAGGACAAGTTGAGGAACCAGATCATGGTAGCAGTTTAAATAGGAGAGAAAATAAACCAACAACTATAATAACGGTTATATTTGACTAGGAAATAGCTATATTTGACTGGGAAACTATACCAGGAAACAACTATGTTTAACCAGGAAACTGTACTGGATAGGGATAGGGCCATTCAAAGAAGTTTGTTATGTTAACTTTATTACTAAATAGGAATAAATTTAACTGTTTATATTAAATGAGTGAAAACTAATAATAGATTCATTATTATTATTAAAATAATATAAATCAAATATAAATTAATATTATTTAGTTAGTTAGATATTAAATCAAAGGACCTTTATTAGTTGAATTCATTTTTAATTTCTTATTCATTTATATTAAAGATATAATGGGGTAATTAGCACCAATCATTAAATTTCTTTATTAAAGTGAAACTAATTATATTAATTATTACAAACAAAATAATATTATTAATATAGAATGAAATAATGAGAAATTTTTTAGAATTATTTATTAAGGGGCCAACTTACCCCGTTAGTTAGATCATGGCAATATCTTATCATTAATAATAATAAAGTTTTCTTATAAAAGTTTATTCAATTGACCTCATACTAAATTAAAGAAATCTAACAGTATGGAATTAGAATATTAAATTAAAGAACTAAAGATAAAGAATATAGCTATTCCTAATAGGCTAGTTAATTCATTCATGACTATACCCAAAGGGTTGGTAAGATCAATAACTTTAAAATTCTATCAACAATTCTATTTCATTTATTTATATCATAATGATAATGGAAAGGATTATTATTACTTACTAATCTAGAGGGAGGGACAGGTCAGAAGACGAGGGGGAAAAAAGAGCAGAGAAGACCTCTCAGAAAGGAACAACGCATGGGGCGGGGGGAGGATGTGTGGGGGGAGGGGGACAACTAGGAAGAAAGGGCAGGGACCCAACAACTGCTAATATTCCAGTTGTCATCTCTATTGAGATTGATTGGTCTTTTTTCAATTTCTATAGCTTCCCTAAATTTCTGGTGATGGAAATGCATAACATTGGCAATCACACAAGCTTCTTCAATACATACATGATGTTTAGTCTTTTCCGCGTGTTCTGCTAGTGCAGAAGACTAGGTCCTCCCATGTTTTATGTCAGCTGAGTGATCATTAATCCTTTGATTAATAGAACGGCCAGTCTCCCCAATATAAGAGGTCCCACAGGAACATGATATAATATAGACACCTTTCATGTCCTTGGGGTCAACCGGGTCTTTTACTAATCTAAAGGACCTACGGATGGTTTTAAGGGGTCTAAAGGTTGATGGAACATTATGCCTCTTAATAATTCTAGTAATATTATCAATGGTCCCCTGGATGTAAGGGAGATGAACCCCTGAGAGGCGATCTTTAGGGTCTCTTTTGACCATTGAGTTATGGCTAGCTTTAAGGAATTCTTTCTGACCGAGGTGCCTACTATAACCATTATTAACAAAAACATTAAGGAGATGAGCCTTCTCTTTTTCCAGGCTCTTTTTGTTAGAGATTCTGAGCGCACGAGTTGTTAGTGTGTTGAGAATGCCCAACTTTTGAGTCGGGAAGTGATGGGAGCTGACATGAAGATACTGCTCAGTATGCGTTTTCTTCCAAAAAACTTGGTGGGAGAAAGATCCGTCATCATTATTTGAAATGATAACATCAAGGAAATGTAGGCACCCATCAACTTCCTGCTCCATAGTGAAATTTATGGAGGTGGACTGATTGTTAAGGTGATTGAACTAAAGATCCAATTCTTCTTGGCCATGAGACCAGATGACATCAATGTCATCCACAAATCTCTTCCAAAGCTTGGGTCAGAGATGGGATGAGGCCAAAGCCTTGGATTAAAAATCTTCCATGAAAATATTAGCAACAACTGGGGACATGGAGGAGCCCATGGCAACCCCATAGGTCTATTCATAGAACTCACCTTCAAAGCTGAAAAAAATGGAAGTGATACAAATCTCAACTAATTGAGCAGTATCAGGGTTTGTGAGGCGATTGATGACCTCAATGGCATCCTTTATAGGAATGCAAGTGTAAAGGGAGACCACATCAAAACTCACAAGAATGTCCCCAGGGTCAAGCTTAATGCCCTTAAGCTCCTCCACAAAGGACGCTGAGTCTTTGACGAAAGACTCTGTGAGGCCAACCAGGGGCCTAAGCTTCAAGGCAAGGTATTTTGCAAGAAGGTAAGTAGGACCTCCAATGGTATTGACAATGGGCCTAAGGGGAGCCCCCTCCTTATGAATCTTCGGAAGCCCACAGATCCTTGGAGTAATGGGGCTACTCTTAATGAGTTTATGGCAAAAACAACTCACAGAGTTATAAGACTTGATCGCAAGAGCCACTACTCTTGAGATCTTTTTCCGGGGATTCTTGGGAAGATTTTTATAACTTCCACTATTAAAAATATGATCCAACATCTTATGGTGATAATCTTCTTTGTTGAGGATGATGGCAGCCCCTCCTTTGTCGGCTTTTAGAACCACGATATGTTTATTGTGGTTTAAGGATTTGAGAGCGTCAAATTCATCCTTGCTGATGTTGCTAATGGGGGGCTTTGCCTTCCTGAGGATGACAGCGCAATATTGCCTTATCGTGTCCTTAATATTATCGGGTAAGCCCTTAATCCCAAACTCAACGTCATAGATAATGTCATCTACCAGGATCTTTTTAGGGGCTAGGGTAAAATTTAGTTCTTTACCCAGAAGACTAAAAACAGAAGGGGGAAAAGAGAAACTCAAAGAGATTGACAACCTTATTATTATGAGAGGGAGCGAGAAGATTATTATTATTATCATTATTTGTCGAATCATACTCATAATTAATTATCTGATCATAATCATTGTTTTTATTTTTATTATTACAATTATTATGAAATTTCTTACTACTAAGGCTATTAATTTTATTAATATTAGTTAAATTATTATTATTATTACTACATAAAGAAATATTAATTTCATTAAGCTCACCCTTATATGCATTAATCCTCTACTTAATGTTAATATAATTAACATGAACATCACATTCATTATAATTGAATTCCATTCCATTTGACATGGCCCTAAGTGTATTATTATTAAGACAATGGGAAGGATTACCCAAGAGACAGTCAGAACTCGGACCTGGATTTGGCAATGGCGGCTTATCAGGTAGATTGACGGAGGAGATGATGATGATCGAGTTGCTTGACTTATCGAGGCAGGCATGCTGATCAGCAGCGATGGGTTCAGGCTTCGGTGACTGCGACTATTCTCGGGCAGCGTTTGATTGCAGTGATGGGACAAAACTTGTTAATCCATCTGGTCGGGAACCAAGTTCCATGGCAATGATTGAATGCAGTGGAACAGATCTTGTTAATTCTTCCGAGAGAGAACTAGGTTCGTTAATCAACAAGACAGGAGAACACTCATTTGAAGGGGGGAGAACGTGCTGCTCCTCCATGGTCTCAATGTAGCCCATTCTCCCCCCTTCAGATGAGCGTTCTCCTATCTTGTTGACTAACGAGCCTGGTTCTCACCCGAAAGAATTGACGAGGTTTGTTCCACTGCATTCAATCACTGCCTTGGAACCTGGTTCTCGACTGGATGTATTCATGGGTTCTGTCTTGTCACTGCAATCAAACGCTACCATGTCTTAATAATAATACACTTAGGGCCATGTCGAATGGAATGGAATTCAATTATAATGAATGTGATGTTCATGTTAATTATATTAACATTAAGAAGATGATTAATGCATTTAAGGGTGAGCTTAACGAAAATAAGATTGCTTTATGTAGTAGTAATAATAATAATAATAATTTAACTAGTATTAATAAAATTAATAGCCTTAGTAGTAAGAAATTTCATAATAATTGTAATAATAAAAATAACAACAATGATTATGATAAGATAATTAATTATGAGTATGATTCGACAAATAATAATAATAATAATAATAATAATAATAATAATATTCTCACTCCCTCTCATAATAATAAGGTTGTCAATCTTTTGAGTTTCTCTTTTCGCCCTTTTGTTTTTAGTCTTTTGTGTAAAGGAATAAATTTGCCCTAGCCCCTAAAAAGATCTCGGTAGAAGACATTATCTATGATGTTGAGTTTGGGATTAAGGGCTTGCCCAATAATATTAAGGACATGATAAGGTAAGATTGCACTGCCATCCTTAGGAAGGCAAAGCCCCCCATTAGCAACACCAACAAGGATGAATTTGACGCTCTCAAATCCTTAAACCACAATAAAGATATCGTGGTTCTAAAAGATGACAAAGGAGGGGTTGCCATCATCCTCAACAAAGAATATTATCGCCATAAGATGTTGGATCATCTTTGTAATAGTGGAAGTTATGAAAAGCTTCCCAAGAATCCCCTAAAAAAGATCTCAAGAGCAATGGCTCTTGCGATCAAATCTTGTAACTCTGTGAGTTCTTTTTGTCATAAACTCATTGAGAGTAGCCCCATTACTCCAAGGATCTATGGGCTTCCGAAGATTCATAAGGAGGGAGCTCCCCTTAGGCCCATTATCAATACCATTGGGGGTCCTACTTACCTTCTTGCAAAATACCTTACCTTGAAGCTTAGGCCCTTGGTTGGCCTCACAAAGTCTTTTGTCAAAGACTCAACATCCTTTGTTGAGGAGCTTAAGGGCATTAAGCTTGACCCTGGGGACATTCTTGTGAGTTTTGATGTGGTCTCCCTTTACACTTCCATTCCTATAAAGGAGGCCATTGAGGTCATCAACCACCTCACAGACCCTAATGCCACTCGATTAGTTGAGATCTGTCTCACTTCCACTTTTTTCAGCTTTGAAGGTGAGTTTTATGAACAAACCTGTGGGGTTGCCATGGGCTCCCCCCTATCCCTGGTTGTTGCTAATCTTTTCATGGAAGATTTTGAATCCAAGGCTTTGGCCTCAGCCCGTCTCCGGCCCAAGCTTTGGAAGAGATTTGTTGATGACACTGATGTCATCTAGTCTCATGGCCAAGAAGAATTGGATCTTTTCTTCAATCACCTTAACAATCAGTCCACCTCCATAAAGTTCACTATGGAGCAGGAAGTTGATGGGTTCCTAACTTTCCTCGATGTTCTCATTTCAAAGAATGATGATGGATATTTCTCCCACCAAGTGTTTCGAAAGAAAACTCATACTGAGCAGTATCTTCATGCCAGCTCCCATCACTTCCTGGCTCAAAAGTTGGGCGTTCTTAACACGCTAGCAACTCGTGCACTCAGAATCTCTGACAAAAAGAGCCTGGATAAAGAGAAGGCTCATCTCCTTAATGTTTTTGTTAATAATGGTTATAGTAGGCACCTTGGTCAGAAAGTGTTCCTTAAAGCTAGCCACAACTCAATGGTCAAAAAAGACCCTAAAGATCGAGTCTCAGGGGTTCATCTCCCTTACATCCAGGGGACCACTGATAAGATTGCTAGAATTCTTAAGAGGCATAATGTTCCATCAACCTTTAGACCCCTTAAAACCATCTGTAGCTCCCTTAGATCGGTAAAAGACCCGGTTGACCCCAAGGACATGAAAGGTGTCTATATTATACCATGTTCTTGTGGGACCCCTTATATTGGTGAGACTGGTCGTTCTATTAATCAAAGGATTAATGAGCACTCAACCGACATAAAACATGGGAGGACCCGGTCTTCCGCACTAGCAGAACACGTGAAAATACTAAACATCATGTATGTATTGAAGAGGCCTATGTGATTGCCAATGTTGTGCATTTCCATCACTAGAAATTTAGGGAAGCTATAGAAATTGAGAAAAGACCAAGCAATCTCAATAGAGATGACGACTGGAATATTAGCAGTTGTTGGGTCCCTGCCCTTTCTTCCTAGCTGTCCCCCCCCCGCTCCCCCCAATCCTCCCCCTGCCCTGTGCGTTGTCCTTTCTGAGAGGTCTCCTCTGCTCTTTCTTTCGCCCTCATCTTCTAACCTATCCCTCCCTCTAGATTAGTAAGTAATAATAATCCTTTCCATTATCATTATGATATAAATAAATGAAATAGAATTGTTGATAGAATTTTAAAGTTATTGATCTTACCAACCCTTTGGGTATAGTCATGAATGAATTAACTAGCCTATTAGGAATAGCTATATTCTTTATCTT
Source organism: Pinus tabuliformis (assembly GCA_031772625.1). Taxonomy (NCBI): domain Eukaryota; kingdom Viridiplantae; phylum Streptophyta; class Pinopsida; order Pinales; family Pinaceae; genus Pinus; species Pinus tabuliformis. The sequence goes on along the minus strand of CM062819.1, from coordinate 1,388,073,726 downwards.
TAGTTCTTTAATTTAATATTCTAATTCCATATAGCTTTAATAAGAATAATAAATCTATCAAATTAAACCTTAGTTAATTATTAAGATGGTGTAATAATTAATATAATTAGTTTCACTTTAATAAATAAATTTAATGATTGGTGCTAATTACCCCATTATATCTTTAATATAAATGAATAAGAAATTAAAAATGAATTCAACTAATAAAGGTCTTTTGATTTAATATCTAACTAACTAAATAATATTAATTTATATTTGATTTATATTATTTTAATAATAATAATGAATCTATTATTAGTTTATACTCATTTAATATAAACAGTTAAATTTATTCCTATTTAGTAATAAAGTTAACATAACAAACTTTTTTGAATGGCCCTATCCCTATCCAGTACAGTTTCCCGGTCAAACATAGTTGTTTCCTGGTACAATTTCCTAGTCAAATATAGTTGTTTCCTAGTCAAATATAACCGTTATTATAGCTGTTGGTTGATCTGCTCTCCCTATTTAAACTGTTTCCATGATTTGGTTCCTCAACTTGTCTTGACGATGAACCACACTTGTTGGTTCGAAACGCATCGACAAATGCATTATTATGTGATTGCCGCCGAAGAATATCCTAAAAAAACTTGACATGGATCACAAAAGCCTTAATTCAACTTTTCAACATCAACTTTAGGACTTTTAGGAACCAATCCAACACTTCATACAACTTGCCCTTGGGTCCAACTAAAGTTTTGACCAACTTGAGCCTCAACCGCTCTCATGCTATAGGCATGATAGTGTCCAAAAACCTAGAGTAACTCTCTATAGTATACCTAGGGGGGATAATATGGGGTACAAAGGAAGGTACCCAAGGGAATAATGTAATGGGCCATAGTAATAAATAAGGTGGTTAACCCATATCATGTAAGGGACCACAAGTAGTTAGTAATAATGTAATGGGCCCATGGTATTAGATAGATGGTATTGAGGGAACCATGGTAATGACCCATGGTATTGTATGTATGAGGCCTATATAGAGGCTAGAGACTCCATATTGAGAGAGGTCAAGGAATATTGTATGAACATGCATATGACTTGTGGAGTGTTCTCCTTCCTTAAGGAGTGAATATATGGTGTTGCCCTACCTTAAGGGTTTGATCAATAAAGAAGCATTTCATTTCTATCTATTTCTATCTTATTGTTTCTGGGTATATTTGTATTCTATTATATTTTTAGATCAGATCTATAACACTCTCCCAGACTTTCTCGCCAATGTCCAGAGATTCATTTTCCCAGTTCTGTGCCAACATCCCCAAGATTTGAGCCACTTTTCAAGCCTAGAGCCTAGGTCACTACCCAAAATGGAATGATAACTTAGGAGCAATAAAAGAACAGGGAAACAATGATGCAAAAGCAATAAGTTAAACAAGACCTTAATCAGACCCCTACTAGCCATGATAGGAATTTCGTCAAACATGTCACAAGCATGTAATCTATGGGTGTAACCAATAGAATTAAACATATGGATCTTGTACTTATCTGAGAATCGTGAAGAACCATTCTTCCATCATACCATTTTCTACATTACCATCTATTAGACCATAGATACATTATCCATTCATTTACAAGTAAAAACATGTTGAGAGCCATACATAGCTGTTGTCATAAAACACACATATAACCAACATAATAACAACATAAATACTCATGAAAGTACAACCATATAGACCACATATAATCCATCAAAATACTCATAGAAATACAAGGAGAAATAACCTTTCATTAATGATGCAAAAACCAAACCTGAGATGAGACTTCTACGTTCCACCCGACCATAGAATGGCTTAGCCAAATCTCTTTTCATCCATTCAACCCCGTGCCATATTCCAAGCATGAATGTGGGATTCAAACCAAAATAACCAACTAGGGCATACCGAGGCTAAAACACCTCACCCTCATCAATAGAAACCAGGCTTTACCATAATCTGTTCCGGATCACTAGGCCAACACAATTAACACATCATAACAAGCTTTATCGTGATCTCCACCAGATCACTAGGACAAATAAGCATGGATGCCACTGGATTTCTCCACCTACACCATGAGGAATTTTCCTCTCCTAGTCTCTCAGGGTTTACCACAATCCAAACCCGGATCACTAGGCCCTAAACCGAGATCCACTCTCTAGGCTCTACCACATACCCCAAACCTAGGAATAATAGGCCCAATGGAGAGAAAACCACCTCTTGGATTTACCGTATATCTTGTCATTCACCAGCAAGGATTCCTAGGCCCACCGAGGCAACACAATCTTGGCTTTACCACAACCCACAGTCTGTCTTAGGGGTCATTGGGCCACTGGCTTTATGTCCAGTTCAAGGACCACTAGGACATGTGCTCTATTATTCATAGATCCACCCCACTCAGCTTCGAATCCATCTAACAATCCAACTCAAGCAAAACATGAGAACCCCATCACACCATGACTATCCAGAAATGGCAAGACTAGGTTGAAAACACTCTTACACCTAGAAAAACCTAGTCACAACAACAAAAGAACCACATGAAATACCATGCATACCAAATCTAGCAAGGAAATGCACATGAAAATCGATACTTGCAATGAATCATGCTATATAATTGCTTGATCCTGCTTTCCCTGCTTGATCTTTTCTTCCTCTTGCCTTATTTTCCTTTCTTGATCCAATGCAAAAATGCTCCAAGAAAACTCTAAGTGTCCAAGAGTGAGAGAGAGAGAGAATAATGAGAGAGCTCAAAAACTCAACTGACAAAAGGTTACCAACTGATCCTTAGAAGCCTTTTTATGAATGAGGCCTCTATTTTCTTCATTTTCCATTATTTTCCTTCAATTTCCTCCTCACATGCAACCTGTGACCTTTCACCTCCTTTTTCTCCTAATTTTCATTATTTTCATAAATAAATGTGCCAAAAATGCCATTTTTCCTTTTCAAAGCCTTAGCCATTTCCTTTCCCATAAACAACCAAATGAACACCCCCCTAGGATGTGTTGCGCAACATTAAGCTTGGAATAAGTTTCCCATCAACCGTGGTTATTGTTTTTGCCTTTATTAACTTTTATTATATGGAATTTTCACCAGGGTTGTTACAACCTGGTTGAGGCATTGGCCTACCAGGTGAGTCTTTTGGTCAAGGGAATAAAGTATTGCTATCAATTGAATATTCTTTCTTATTATGAAAATCACTTGCAAAAAGTTACAAAAAAAAACATTTAGATATTTTTTAAAGTAAAAGAATTATGTCTTCCTTACACTGGAAAGTGAAAATATAAGATTTCTTTTTATTTTGAATTACTTTATTTCTTTATATAAAATTGATGTAAAATTATGTCAGTGACATATTTTTCTTATGATTAAGGGTAAATGATATAAAATTATTTTATTTAAGATGTGTATTAAAATATTTTATTTATAGTCATCATCAACAAATATATATGAATATGTATATTCCTTATACACACACACACATATTTGACCTACATTGAAATCATTTTAAAAATAAAAATATTAAATGTCTTCTTTACACTAGAAAGTGAAAATATAAGGTTTTTTTTTCTTAAATGTTGAATTACCTTATTTCTTTATATAAAGTTGATATATTATTATGTTACCTAATATGGAGATTGACTTCTTTCTTTTTTTAATATAATTCAGGGTGATTGATATAAAATAATTTTATTTAAGATAAGTATTGAAATATTTTATTTACAATCAACAACTACACACGCATTCTTACTTTTTGTCTTTTTATGAAGTTGATATTGAAATATGTTAATTTAAAACATAGGTATTCAAATATTCTATTTAAGGCCTACATGAACATATTTTTAAAAATAAAAAAATTGATGTTTCTTGCACTAGGAAGTGAAAATATAAGATTTTTTTTTTAATTTGAATTAATTTATCTCGTTATATAAAATTGATATAAATTTATATTACCTACTATGGAAATCAACATATTTTTATTTTATCTATGGTTGCTGGTGAAATAATTTTTCATATATATATAGCCTGATCATTTGCTGTTCTGGAGTGTATATATATATATATATATATATATATATATATATATATATATATATATATATATATATATATAGATATATATATATATATAAGAACAACAAATGATCAGGCTATTGAAATCTATTGGAATGCTGGTCCGGGGTCCAATAACAGAGTTGAAGTGGTGGCTTTAGCGGGTCTTCTTTCCTTTTGTATCTTTCTTGACATTCCGAATTTGCAAATCTATGGAGACTCGAGGGTAATAACCGATCATGTTTTGTCAAAACACTACATAAAAAACATTCATCTTGCTGGATGGTTGGACAGGATTGCAGCGTTATGGAACAACAGGAGGGACTATTCTATTTCTCACATTGACAGGAACAAAAACAAAAAAGCTGATGCATTATCTAAAATGGGTCTAACTTCTCCCCAAGGCATATGGAGGATGCAGATCAAAACGGACAGCAACAACTTCCAGATCCAGGACTTTTGTCTTTCGGATATATAACTCTTAAATTATGGTAAACATTCTGGTATGTTTTTCTTTACATTGCCCATACAATGGCATATTTCATAGTGAAGGTATGCACATACATACTTTGCAGTCATGAAAATCCTTTTGCTTTCTATATTTGTTGACCCCAGATTCAGAATCGCATATGCTACATATTCTGTATATTGTATATACGGCTATGCTTTTTGGGTCATATCAGCTGAATGTTGGATTTATGATGTTTGATGTTTGGATGGGTATGAGTTTTTTACATGCCCCGTATACTGTTTTTTACCTGATATGGAATTTTGTTAACACCTCATATGTATTTTGACCCCATTATGAATATATATACCGCTTTTTTTCTTGCTGGAAAAAAACACACTAAAAGAATTACACATATAGTAATGTCAATCAATTAATTTAATGTGTACAATTAATATGATATTATTGATGTTTTATAATGCTTTTAATTAAAACTAGCCATATATATATATATAACGTTATTTGTTTTAATTTAATGAATATTTTATTTTAATTAAAAAATACATAACTTAATATAAAATTATAATATTTATATAAAAATATTTAGGTTTCTCTATGTCGAATTATTTAAAAACTTATACTCTTAGAAAAGGGATCCCTAAACACTGATGTATTTATAAATTAAAATGATACATATGTTCAAAGCATGGGGGACAACAAGGACTCCTCATTCTAGATCATCACGAGTCCATGCACTTTGGTTAATAGAATAAACACTTTCTTTGTCAAGATATATGCTTCCATCTTTTTTGAGATGAGAAGGATGGCATATTAAGACCCATATGGATCCATCGATCTTAACCATGAATTTCAAAGGTATTAATATGGAATGTAGGTGTTTTATATTGGAATATATTAGTTAATATGTATATTTAAATAATTTATTTTAGTTTTATATATATATATATATAGATATATATATATAGATATATATATTTTAAAGTTGATATAAAATTATATTATTTAATATAAAGATGGAAATATTTTATTTATAATGGCAAGAGTAAAAGTGAAATAGTTTTAATACATTTATTTTATATTGGATTGTAATATTAATAATGAGAGCACAAGGAGAATGAGAATATTCATGTTTATAATGTTTTTAATCAAAACTAACCAAATAGTTATAATCATTATGTTTTTATTATAGCTAACATTATTTTTTAATTTAGTTTTTTTAGAGGACACGTTCCAACTCCATATTGAGTATGGATGGAATCACACATCATCCTCATATTGGGTTGTAGAATGCATCTCTCAATGCAACCAATTGCAATCGATCTGAACCTATCCCTTTTAAATCACTTTCGTAAAGTGTTTACCCTAATAGAGTAAGGTGCACAAGGAACTCTATGAAAAGTCTCCAAAGCCTACATAGCCGTTAATGATTATAGTTACCATCAACTTATCAGCCACTAGTAAAATCTAATTAGCCACCAACTAGTAGAATAGATGTTAAATCTGTATATTATTCGTAAATAATCATATATAAGGTCTAGAATAAGTAATGGTCAAATATTTTTAGGCTTAAGACTTATATGATCATGGAACCATTTGTCATCGCTACCAACAAAAACAGAGTGGAATGAATCCTTTTTCATGAGCCATTAAGTCCCCATTTTCGAGACACCATGAATGACATTACCTGGAAAGTATAACATATAAATGTCTACGGTAGTGTACAAGGATAAAAGGTCTAATTAACATTGGTTTCCTGCAGATCTCCTTAAAATGAATAATAACTAAAATCTAAGTTCGATCTGTGTGTCATCTATTTGAATTTTGATCAATATATTATATGTGACTACGATGACAAGGGTGTGATAATGGTGGACGGATCAATACCCTATGGGTTGAACCTAACGATTGAATATTACCCCTATGATGTGGATGGATTGGAGTTATGGTTTGTGATACTATCATGGGTTAAGGAATGCATGTCCTTATACTACTAGAATAATCATGCAGTGCAATATGATACAAAAATTTAAGCAAGGTGGGCTAAAACCAGACATATTGTTGATGAAGAAAAATTTTGTATTTGTTTGTTAAATCTAAAAAATGTATTTTATGAATTTATGAATTAGACTAGGAGTAATATAAAAAATAGATTTGGGTTTTGGTCTTAAATAAACATATAAATATAGTTAAAATATAGGGTTTACACATACTGAGAAAGTAGAGCATTGAGCAGGCTGAGTAACTACGACAAAGAGTAGGAATTCAAGAAAAAATAAATTATGGCAAGCATGAATAGGCCATATAGGGTGTTATTAATTTCAATATAGTCATGTATATGTGACTATATATTCACATGAAGATGATATTTTTACTTTCATATCGACAGGTCAGACTTATGTGTCACATATAAATAGTGACACACCTTAACTAACAAGAAATAAGTCATGCGCATAAGAAATGAACCATGACCATCAACACATATCCATCCATGCACATGAGGGATGCATCATAAGTGACATAATTAATGTTCTTACATGAAACATATAATTGGCACATCATAAGAAACACACATAATCTAAATTGGCCATTGTACATATTGGTTGCAATATATGAGAAGAAATGTAACATATTGGCTGAAATATACATGAGAGGATATGTAAGGGACCTATACCTTCTATTAACCAATCCCAAATGTTAACAAGAGGTTGATGCCTCTCTTTCTAAAAAATGTAATGTAAGCATAAATATGAGGAGGTGGGGAGAATATTGAAGTGGAATTTGAAAAAACATAGTTTTGTGCAATTTTAAAACCATAGTGTTTTGGAATTTGAAAACCCTAGTTATGTGGAATTTGAAAGCCCTAGTAATGTGGAATTTGAATACCCTAGTTGGTGGATAAGGTTTCTAGCTTTTTTTGAAGAGTCTTACTTGTGCCAGCTTCTACTAAACTATGGTCGACTAAGGATAATTGTGGATAACCTAGTTGATAGCTAAAGTGAAGTGGGGATAGCCTAAGATTTCAACATAAGATTTCTCTATATACACTTTCCTTGGGATGTTCTGTTCTTTTTATTATATTTATGAATTAAGTGATCCCCATAAATAATGTACTAAAGAAATGCACAAAAGCCATGATACACCATATTAGGTGTCACATATAAGTGATGCACATAAGCAATGGACCATGACCGTAAAAAAGAATCCACAAATGCACATAAATTATGCACCACAAATGATACATAATTAATATACTTACATGGCACACCATAAGAAACACACATAATCTAAATTGACCATTGTACATAATGCCTGCAATATACATGAGAAGTATGTAAGATATTGGTTGCAATATACATGGGAGGATATGTAAGGAACTTCTACCTTCTATTAACCAATCACAAATGTTGAAAAGAGTGTGATTCCCATGTCATTAAATGCAATCTCAAAATCCTTCGAAAGTATTCAACTAGACAATATATCCCTACAATATTGAGCAAACAAATTGTTGAGCCTTCATTGATAGGCTACCTCATTTTGATATGAATTTAATTGGAGTAGTTAAGGGACTAGTGAAAAAATTATTGCATGAGAACAATAGACCTTATTCTAACCAAAAATATGTGTTAAAATTAAGGAGTTCTAGAGAATATGAACACCAAATTAACCACTTTTCAACATTGATGATTGGTTAATAGAAGGTAGAAGTTCCTTACACATCCTCTCATGTATATTGCAGCGGATATCTTACATACTTCTCATGTATATTGTAGCCACTATTGAATATTTAAATCACTTAAAATAAAGTGTGGAAAGTGTATTAAACCTGTCAGATCTATAGATACTCATTGGTAGAGAGTTAATACTTACATGATACCTAGTTAACTTCACTGAGGTTATGGACACTCGCTGGAAGCGAGACAATACTAGGATAATAGAAAGATGAGCTAAAATGATTGCACTAAATCTTTATGAAATCAAATTTTAAAAATATTGTCATAATTATTGGTGAAAGTTTATAAGAGCATATTTTAGTTATATTTGATTGATGATATAATGTCTACATCTATATATTGACATAGATAATTGTTTCTTCCAATGTGTTTCCCTTTTTTGATATGACAACAACCTCGCCTAAAATTTTGAATTTTTTAGTGTCCCTATTGTTAAAATTTCATTTTGGTGAATTATTGTATAGATTTACTTGATTTTCAATTGTTTTCCTCCATAAATTCAATTTTTTATTTCATAATTTTCCTTGATCCTTGATTGTTACATTGTAAATCACCTAAACCCATGAGAAAATACAACTCTAAGTGTTTTTCCTTTTCATTTGATCATAAATAGGAAATTATCAAGACTTTCTGAAAATATTATTTCTATTCATTGATTCCTATGTTCCACGTTATTTTCATTAAAATACATGTTTTTCCATTTTCATTTTTTTCTCACTTCATTTCATAAAACCTCAAATATCAACATATCATTTATCAACTCTTCCTTTACATTCGTTCACTATATAATTTGGAGTGTCAATACCCCGCATCAATGGAAAATTAAATGACAAATAATGAAACTTTTCCCATCAGTCAATGATAGTTATGAATGACCAATATCTAATTATCGATACTCCATCATTAACCCTTCCACACTTTGATTTGATATCTGATATGCCAATGCACCCAATATATGCTATTTTTGATGTCTTGGACTTTAACTTCACAAAACCTCCAATATTTGATATTCAATATACAACATCACTATGCCACCTCATTCTTAGACATCCAATCATGCTTCACCACATTGAATTGTGCTGACATGGAATATGGCATGTTTCACTCACCATTTTTCATTTCTATAAAATGATTTGGAATTTTGACATGACATTTTCACCCATGTGGTATTGCTACATTATACAGTGTGACGTCACCCATTGAACTTTCCAATATTCAAATATCATATATCATCATATTGGGTTACTTGATAGTGCTATATCATTGATAAAAATAATATTACAATACTCGATATAATTAAGGAATGTCATTAAGCATTAAAAAAGTCTTAAAAATGATCTTAAAATGGATTAAACATTGGATTAAGGATAAACAAATTTTAATTTAAAATTGGTTCTGATCGAGGATTTCCATGTTAAATGAATTAGCCATGCTTTCTAAGTTTCAATCAAATCTTAAATTAAAAGAACCATCCACTCCCTATGATGGTATTGGCAGGGAATTAACTCTCATTTAAGATGAATTGTCGTCACAATTATACTACTATTCAAAACCTGATTGATATTTGAAAACCACACACAATTTTCAGATCTTGCTTCTGATTACTAGTATTCCAAGTGCCATACTTACCTTTTTCGCTCAATATAGTGTTAAAACACTGCCATTGAATTAAGTATTGATCACGGAACATTTAATTTCTAGCTATTTTTGCATTATAAGCAGTTTAATCAAATGCAAATTTTGAATTTGTTGCATATTCTAAGAATGTCTCCCAGGAAAACCAAAAAATTACAAAATATGGTTGACCCTTTGGAGGATGAAGACAACAACCCAAATTCAACTTTATTTTGTGACACTTCTTACAAGTCAGCTAAAATTCCATGAATTGGCAGGACATATTTGACTACATAAGGGGATTTCAATGAGGAATACCAAGAAGATGAAGACACCTACATTGATCTTTAGAGGCCAGCACTTCATAAAATTATAGCCATTCCTACTTTGATCTAGTATATAAATATGGTATGTTGGACACTCACTCAGTCTAATGTTAAAATCCACACAATCCTAAAGAGTAAAAGAGAAATGATAGGATTATCCAGGCTAGAAGACTTATAAATCATTTATAAATTTCCTAGTCCTTAACTCAAATATGATAAAGAGTTCCTTGAGGGTTTTATGACTAATAAAGGTATTAAGAATGATTTAGAGATGGTAGCTTTAATTAAAGGTGGTGGGTAAATGGTGATGCATTAAATACCAAAGAAAATAACCTATATCCTATTGAGCATATGAAGAGTTCCCCTGCAATCGGTGTTGCTACGCTTAGTAGAATACATGGTGGACAAAATTATTTGTTATCTAGAATAGAATGGGTCCCCTTATTACATCAGGCATTGGGCAATCGAAAACTCTTTGATTGGGAAACTATTTTGTCCTATAACTTGAAAAGATAGATTGAAAATTTCCTAAGTGCTCCTCCAAGGTTTTTACCTTAGCTCTTCATGTCAAAATTTCTTTTAGATATAGTTTGTGCCATGAAACCCTTCCCTTTGATGCAATGGAGTCCATATCTTGATTATGAGCTAATTCATATATATTGTTCCAAACTATGGGACAATAAGGAGATTAACTATTTTTATGAAATATGCAATAATTTTATGATTAATTTACATCAAGTGTTATTTGGTAATTTACACCTAGGTTTACTAAAGTATCCATGGATGGAATAGCCCCATATGGATATGAAGGGCCCTCTCTTGCCTTGCCAATATATCTCGCAAACAAGTTTTCCCTTAGAAAAATGACATATTAAATTGTCTCCATAGGTATTATTAAAGCTTTACATAATATATCAAATAAAGTTTGGCCCTCTTTCTCTATTATATTGTGGATTTATTCCCTAGAAAATTCCAAACATGCTAAGCAAGAAGTAACATCATTAGAGTTACTTAATTTTTCTTGTATTTCATTTAAGAAACATGATCCCATGAAAATTGTTCAGGAGCATGGAAAGACTAAAAAATGTTTGATTGTTTATTCCAATGAGGATTCACGTTTGGATAAAAAAAATTCAAAGATCTAGATCTTATGAGAAAGTAGCTAAGAAAATTCAAAAATTTCTAGAAGGCCCAAACAAAGATGCTTTCCTTGCTTTTCAAAGGCAGAGAGTCTTAGATTTGTGTAAGTATTTTAGTGTTGGAGAAAAAACACAATACATTCAACCAAAAGTCATGCAAATTGATCAACCTTCAGTTGTCCAACCACAGGGTGGATCATTAGCAGAAGGAGAATCTATACAAATTGAATACAACTTTATAGAGCCTTCATTAATTGAATCAATCCAATCAGAGCTTCTGAATTCATAGGAAGTACAATCATAGGAAACACAAGCTACATAAGTGCAAATGAATAAAATTCAAACATAAATTCCTATAGATGTGTCAGCACCTACAAAAATACATGTAATATAATCATAGGAGATTACAGAATCACAACCACATATAGAACCTAGTTCAAAATGTAAATCTCCTACTTTTAAGGATAACTCTGAAGAAATTACAAGGGTTATCACAACATCAACAATCAATAAAACACCTATAAATGTTTATACATGTATTAATCCTTCCAAAATTATTCTTATATATTGAACCCATTGAAGAAGAAGAAATATCTTTTAATGAATAATTCTTTAGTAGTGTTGGGAAAGCAAGTGCGAAGGAAAAAGTAAAAACCAGGTAGGGGAGATGCAAGCATCTCCTACCTGATTTGATAATCACCCTATGAGTGATCTCAGTTAAAGATTTATTAAACGAAGGTATTAAAGAATCGTGTGCTAGTGTGTGTCTATGTTATTTAGGCAACAGATCAATCAGATTGCAAATACACAGACACTTGAAATGGAAAACAGTAGAGAAATACAATAAGAAATATAAGAACACAAGAATTTTATAAGGAGTTCACCTTATCCTCCAGGGCTATGTCTCTGGTCCAGCTCTCAGTGGTGGCCTTCTTTTATTGTGTCTTAAAGCAGAGAATTACAATGAAGGAGCTCAATGTGAGTCTCCTAAACAAAATTTGCTTGGCAGGGTGGTTCTTGGATGCCCCAAGCCACTAGAGTACACAGACTCTTCTCCTTACCAGCTCTGTGACTTTTTGGTCTTTAATGGAGAGAGCCCAATGTGGTGCTCAGTCCGGACAGATCCTCTCTAGGATGGCTTGAATCTCTCAAGCTCTCTGGTGCTCGATGCTGCCTTTGGTCAGCTTGGCCCTCTGTCTTCCATTCTGCTTTTGCTTCACTATCTTTCTTTGGTTTTCTCTGTCTTCTTCCTTTTTCCTTCCTGTCTTCCTCTCAGGGTTCCGATGTTCAGTGTTCAGTGTTCTCTGCTTTTCCTGTGCATGGCTTAAGGCCATTCGTCCCCATGGCTGTTCAATTCCTCTTCCACTTCCCATCAAATCGCGTGCTACAGCTTCGCTTGGAGTTCCCTGTTCGGCGTCATCATCAGGCTCACAGGGAGTGGCCACTTGTCCTCCTGCAGTTGCGCCAACTCACTTCGTCGGTTCGGTTCTTCCGTTACGTCGTGGAATGAGTCTTCTACCACCTTGGTAGTCAAATCAGATGTCAAATTCTTATAAATCGCTGCTTAATCCCCTGTCAATTCCGTTTTCCCATTGGGCGCGATCTTAGCCGTTAGATTTAGGGCCTCCAGATCTGACACCATATGCATGTTTCACACAGTTGAATTGCTCGACCGTTAGCATGCGATCAACAACGGTTTTCTCTCTCCTTCGCTTGCCACGCATTGGGCGCTGAGTGGGATCACTCCATTTTCGCCAATTCCCCTTACCGCTTGAGGGTGCCCTTGATCAATACCACCGATTTTTTAGAGCGTGGGTCCTGCCTTGTCCTTTAGCCTTTTCCCCACGGTTCTCCCGGCTCTCCATGCGACCGAGCGCTCAGGGCCTTCCCATTTCAAGGGGTTTTGCCCAATGATGAAAAACTGCCTCTGTTTCCCGATCCAAGCTTCCTAGGGGCTAGTTTCGCCTCCTGCATAGTCTCCATGGGCCTCGGTCAGCGTGCTTTGACCGAGGTCCTCGTCGCTCCACGCTGGCTGCTAACTGCCACTGTTCAGAGGTGTTTTTGACCGTTGTTTCTTAATTCTTTGATGTCTGTCCCGACCTGATACAGTCATGGTCCTTCTGACAATTCTTCATGGATCCAATTCGGATCATGGCCTTCCCACTGAAAAAGCTTTTGGACCACCAAAAGTTGGTTTTTAAGCATCGACTAAGTGAGGGAATTGGTTTCTCACTTGTCCAATCTCAATCCACTTTGCACTACTCGGCTTTGAACCTTTGAGCCCAATCCTGAGGTACTCCACATCTCCCCTGCGCGTCGTCCTCACCTTCCTGTCCAGTACTGTGTCTTCTTGCAATTCATTAAGATATTCAGGTAGCAGGTCATCGATAGAAGGCAATTGACTCTGCTCTTCAGGGTCCTCAATCATTGAAGGTTCAAACAATCTCAAGCAATTTTCATTTACGATTGAGTAGATGTGCATGTAAGCTGGTAGATCAAGGCATAAAGCATTTTCACCAATCTTCTCAAGTATCTTAAAGGGTCCATACTTGATAGGCTTTAGCTTCTTACCTTCACCCTGCATCCTATCCATGCTGATATACAGCCATACCTGGTCACCAACTTCAAAACTACGCTCCATCTGATGCTTGTCATGCCTAGCCTTGTACTTGGCTTTGCTCTTTTCCAGTTGTTCTTGTACGGCCTGGTGGATTTCCTAGATTTGTTCAATGAACTTGGTTGCCTTGTCCACATCATTGTGTCCATCAACTGTGGTATCTTTACCAAAGACAAAGTCCAAAGGAGACCTTGGTGTGAAACCAAAATAGTTTTCAAAAGGATATCTCTATGTAGAAGAATGTTTTGCTCTGTTGTAAGCATGCTGCACATAACATAGATGTTCATCCCAAAGCTTAGGATGCTTGCTGAAATATCCTTTGAGTAATTGGATCATTGTCCTATTAACTACTTCTGTCTGGCCATCAGTTTATGGATGAAAAGTTGTGCTTTTCTTCAGTTTGGTGTCCACTAGTTCCCACAGACTTGACCAAAACTTCCCCACAAATCAGGTGTCTCGATTACATACAATAGAAGTGGGTAATCCAAAATGAACCCATACATGTTCAAAGAATAATTTTGTAGTCTGTTCAGCTGTAATCTGTTTATTACAAGGCATCAAAATACACATTTTGTTGAATCTATCCACAACAACATCTAGATAATCATGACCTTTCCTAGATTTAGGCAGTCCTCCAACAAAATCCATGGAAACACTTTCCCAAGGGTGAGAAGGTACTAGTAAAGGAGTGTACAAGCCTAGTTTTCTGTTGCTGGGCTTGCTTTTAGCACACATAGTACACCCTCTTACATATCTAGAAACTATCTCATTCATTTTTGGCCAATAACAAAATCTTTGTAGCTATGTGTTAGGTCCTAGATCTACCTCAGGCTGAGAAAGGCAGGTCTAGGGTAACATCAAACCATGCTTAACCTGGTAGCTAGCCCTACTAGGTCAGGAGAGGGCTCTCTCCTTGTCAATCTTAGGAAAATATGGCCAATAAAGCTTGAGATGATTGATATAAAGACTAATTTTAGGCTAGGTATATGCTCAGAGGAGTTTGATTGAATTTTATGGTGGTTTGCTGGATCAGATGTGAAAGGCAGTTTTGGGTCCAGGGAATGAGCTACGTTTTGCAGAGGTTTCTGTGGGGAAAGGTAGGCAAGTGCTTTAGTACCTTGAATTGAGTGAAATGGTGAGTCTTAAGACTAGTGAGGAGTTGGAGAGGGCATGGAAGTGCCATGAGTCCTCTTCAACAGTAGAAAACATGTAAAGCTAAACAAACCCTAAGGTAGAGCACTGCAACATCAATGATTTCCACCTTTATACTTGATTCATTTAGTTAAGTTGAAAAAGAGAGAGATAATGGCACACATAAACACATGATAACTTGAATTACAGAAGGAGAAACAATACTAAGTCACCTTGCCACAAGAATCCCACAAAATGCTACAAACCCTGGTCTATTTCCTTGCCAAACTGCAGAGATGATGTACAATAGTGCTCAAAGCATTCACAAGAGTCCAACCTTGACAAATGACTGAAAAAACACATGATATAGACCTCCAAACCACCTATTATATCCATCAGGGGTTGAATCCATGAGAAGAGGGGTGGTTTCAACCATATCTAAACTAGGAACACAAAAATAGGCAGTGGAACAACTTGCCTCTTAAACCTAGGAAACTGATTCATTCAACTCCAAACCACCTACAAATGATGTATCTACCTTATCAAGTCAATTTTTATCATTTTTACATCATAATACATCAATTTACATCATGTCACATTATGAATTTGACCATAAGAGAGAAAAAGTCAAACTAGAAGAAAACTAAGCAAAAAAAGAGTTTTTGAGCAAAATTGGCACTTTTTCATCCTGTGCATAGTGCCACTTTTTCTGTGCATAGCATTTTTTCCAAGCTGAGTTTGGAAGGCTTCTCGAGGTCCAAATCAGGTCCAGGATAGCTTGTTGGAAAGCCCTGTGAGTCTACTTTTTGGAACAACTTGACTTTTTTTGATTTGGAGTCAATTTGCCCCTCCAAAATTGCAATCTCCCAAGACTTCTTCCTGTGTGGCCAAAAAGTGGCAGAGAGGGCATTTTTGAGGTGTTTTTGGCCCTTTAGGTGACCCAAAACTTCTCAAAATTTCCTAGTGATTTCTGGGAATGCATGAATTTTCATAAGGAATCCAAAAATGCCAAATTTTCTTCAAAATTAGGTGCCTATCAAAAGTGAGCGCCAGGTGGTGCTACGCACCTGTTGGGAAAGCCTGTGTCAAAAATTTCTATGCGTAGCGCCATTGATTCTGTGCGTAGTGCCGTTTTCAGATCACGTTTTGGAGGCCTTCCCGGTGTCCAAATTGGGTGAAAGATAGCTCATTGGAAATATTATTGAGTCTAATTTTCAAAAAAACTTGAATTTTTTAGTTTTGAGTTCATTTTCCTTGACAAAAGTCAAATCTCCCAAGACTGGTCAAAATATGAAAAATGAGGCTTCCTAAAGGCAGAGTGTTGTTGCAGCCAACTTTTGAAGGTGTTCCTCAACTCCAAATTGAGCCCATGATAGCTCATTGGAAATATATTTGTGTCTAGCTATTATTTGACTCATCAAGAAAGCCTTTTGGCCAACCAAGCTAGTGAAATCTTGATTTTCCCAAGGTCACTTCAGAGGTGCATCAATTCTCCTGAGGCAACTGTATTTTTGACATTTCTCTAAAACCATAATACCTGTGTAAAAAGTGAAGGAGGTTTTTTTTTCCTTGGAGTAGTATGGACAAAAATGTCTCTTACTTTTTCCAAATTAATTTTTTCTTG
Organism: Pinus tabuliformis; assembly: GCA_031772625.1. Classification (NCBI taxonomy): domain Eukaryota; kingdom Viridiplantae; phylum Streptophyta; class Pinopsida; order Pinales; family Pinaceae; genus Pinus; species Pinus tabuliformis. The sequence goes on along the minus strand of CM062819.1, from coordinate 1,388,057,014 downwards.
CTTAGAAACATCATTTGAGTAAAACCTATCCCGATGTGTGGAACAGGGGATTTGTCGAAATGAAGTGAAATGAAAGGGGTAAGGGGCTTCTAAATTATTGAGAAAATTTTTGGAAGTAGGGAGGGATGTTAGGAAGCAAGGGAAAGTGGAATTTCAAAGATTGAGTGAGGGGAAGGGGTACAAAAGGGAAAAACACAGGCCTAGCCTAGAAAATTGCCAAATTGTAGTAAGAAACTAGGGTTTGTGCGAAAATGAGGAATTTGAGGGATATCAGTGATGGGAAGTGTTTAATAAGGTACATTAAGGATAAGGGAAGGTGTATGAACATTAGGATACAAGTTTTGTTGATGATTTGACCATCCAAGAGAAATTACCTTCAAAACCCTAGGAGAGGGAAATGAACCTTACCTAGGCACAACTGAAGCATGAACAAGGTGTAAAATGACCCATTGGAGCCTGACATGATGATGAAAACCCTCTGAATGATGGTACACTCAACTGAATGGTGACATGAATCTCTTGGGAAGAATCACTGACAGTTTCATCATCCCTCTCATATGTTGAATCTGTTTCCATGCTTGCAAATGTGGAGTGTGGAATGATGAGTATGAAGAGATTTTCTCAAGAATAGGTGACTGTTGTTTTCTTCTTGAGGATTTGATGGTTTGACTGATAATATAAGTGGAAAGGAAGGTTTTGATGCTAGCTGTAGGGTTATTAGGGGATGATAGGGTTTTGGGAATGCAAATTAGGGTTTGGGGAATAGTGGGAATTAGGTGTAGGGCTTAGGGTTTGGGAAAAAGGGGGTAAGATGAGTGTAAATGAGAGAGGGAAAGGGGAAGAAAATTAAGGAAATGTAGTGAAGAGGGATGGGATATGGGAAAATTATGCAAGGGCTTATAAACAACAAGAATGACAAAACCCTACAAAACCCTAGACAGTTTTGCAAGACAACTGTGCAACAATTTAGGGTTTGAATTTTCACCTTTCAAAACACCATCAAGGATGATAAAATGTCTTGCTATGGCAAATAGGAGGTTTTACTTACTTGGAGGAATGGTATTTGCAAAATTTGGAGCTTTAGAAAGTCGATTGAATGAGTTTTGAACTTGGTTGACTGGTGCGTTGCGCCAACGCCCAGGTGCGCCGCGCCCATTCAAAACTATGTGTAAATCTTGCGCCTGGTGTGCTGCGCCAGGCAGGTGCACCGCGCCAATGCCTAGGTGCACTGCGCCAAGAGAAATCTCGAAACTTGCTGCAATTTCCCTCTTTTCACCTCAAATGCGATTTTGTCTCTTGTTTTCTCTCACTTTAGCACAAAAATGATGTCTTCAACACAAATGATCCCTTTATATACAAGTGACTTTAATTTTTCATTTAGGAAAGACCCACTTTCTAAAGTTTCCTTTTCACTTTGCTTTTTAAAAACTCTGTTTTGTAGTTTGGCTCTCTTTTTGTCATTTGATGGACTAATGCTTGGATTTTCTTGTCTCTTTTCTAGTTGCTGGAGTGTTGGAGTTTGGCAAGGTGACCCAGGGCTGCAGATGGTGCTTTATTACATATGAAAACAATAAAATTACATAAAATTTGTACATGAAATGGAAAAACCTTGTTTTCACCTCAAAACAGAGTTTTGAGGTAAAAACCCTTTATGGAGCAAATCATGAGTAAAATTTGTGATTTTATGAACTTATTGAACATCCTCATGTGACTGTTGGCCTGTTATTGAGCTTTTGAAGATCATGGTGGTAAATCCTAGACCTAATGAGACTTGAAAACCCTAAAATGACTTCTGCAACTGAAATGAAATAAAAATGACCGCAAATGATCTGTACATGTGTAAATAGGCCAGCAGATGAAAATCATGAGGGAAATTGATAAATAACCACTACCATCAAATGATCCATGACATAATGGAATGTAGCTGATCGAATGAGACACCTAAAATGCATGCAAAAAGAGAAATTTGATCACTAATGGAGGGATGAAGATACCGACACTAACATTGTGCAATTGTTTTACTTACCCCAAAGTGACCTGATATCATAGAAGTATGTGCTTCCCTAATTATCTTTACTCTCTTAGTTTGTTGAATGTAGAGTTTCCCACAATGGTATAAGAGTCGGTCTTTTATATGATAATCCAATTCTTCTACTCTTTTGCCTTGACTCAAAGTTGCATATACATCTTTAAAGTCTATATCTTGAGCATATTGTTCAATGTAGCTTTCATGTAGCATAGAATTATGCTTAAGTATAGTAGATGCATTTATAATGGGTCTAGATAACATGTCTGCAACTTTGTTATGTATGCCCTTTTGATATCTGATGACTAAATGAAACTGTTGTAGAAAACCCATCCATCTGTAATGTCTTGATTGTTGCAACTTAGTTTGGGAGTGTAAATATTGAAGTGGTTGATGATAAGTATGTATTACTCTCTCTTTTCCCATTAAGTGATGTTTCCACTTTTTCACACTTTAAACTAATGCATACAATTCTTTATCATATGTAGGATAGTTAACTACTGCAGGATTAAAAGTCTTAGAATGATAACATATGGGTTTACCGTGCTGGTCAACACTGCTCCCATGGCATAGTCACTGGCATCAATTTGGATCTCAAATGGTCTTTGCAGATCAAGCAGTGCTAGTACAGGTGTTGTACTAATCTTTTCTTTCAAGGTGTCATAGGTTTTTTGATGTTTTCCTCCCCACTGAAACACCTTGTTCAATCCGGTTAAGGCATGTAAGGGAGCTGCAATTGAGGAGAAATTAGAAATGAACTTACTCTAATATTGTGCTACTCCTAAGAAGCTTCTTACTTCTGTAACAGACTTGGGTTTAGGCCAGTTCACAATGACTGCCACTTTAGAGGGATCTATCTTCAATTCACCACCCCCTACTATATGACCCAAGTAGTTTAGAGATGTTTTGCCAAATTCGCATTTTGAGAGTTTAACATAAAGTGTTTCTCTTTTCAAAACATCTAGTGTTTTCTTAACATGCTTTAAGTGTTCCTCCCACGTTTTACTAAAAATCAGAATGTCATCCAGATACACAATAACAAAATCATGAAGAAAAGGTCTGAGTACATCATTCATTAATCTCATGAAAGTAGCAGGAGCATTGGTCAAGCCAAAAGGCATAACCAACCACTCATACAATCCCTGCTTTGTTTTGAAAGCAATCTTCCATGCATCTTGTTCTGCAACCCTGACCTGATGGTATCCACTGTGCAAGTCTAGCTTAGTGAAATAAACAACGTCCTTCAATTGATCTAAAAGATCATCTATGCGAGGAAGGGGATAACGATTTTTGATTGTTATCTTATTCAGTGCTCGGTAATCAATGCACATTCTCCATGAGCCATCTTTCTTTCTCACCAAAACGATTTGTGACCCACATGGTGATGTGCTAGGCCTGATAAACCCCTTCTCGAGCAATTCCTGCACCTGCTTCTTGATTTCAACATTCTCTAAAGCTGACAACCTATACATTCCAATGTTAGGCAACAGAACATCTTGCTGCAGAATAATATCATGTACTATTTCCTTTTTGGGTGGCAGACCTTTAGGTTCTTGAAATAAGACATCATATTCTGGAACAACCTTTTCTAAATCAGCTTGCTGTTCAACATTACAGCCCTCAAATACATTGGTTTTATTAGGTTTCTTTTCCTTTACAACCATCAGTAAGAATTGTTTGCATGAATTTATCACTCTTTTCATCTGCCCTGAGTTTATGAGAGTATAATTATTCTTGAGCTTATGAGCTCTTACAAAGTATTCGATTCCATCTTTAACAAGTAGATACTTGTTCTTAGCTCTATAGAAGATAGCCTTCCTATCATACAATTAAGGACTTTCCAAAACAATTCCACTTATATCCAAAGGAATTATGTCTAACTCAACCTCATCTACAAATGCTGACCCAAAAGAAAACTTGAGTTTGCACTATCTAGTCACTTGTAGTTATGCTTTATCATTCAACCATCCTAATGGGTATGGTTTCTTATGAGTTGCTAATCCCAATTTCTTTAAAATTGCTTCAGAAATTAGATTTACTTGTGAGCCACTATCAAACAAAGTATCAATATTTTGATATTTGGAAATAACTCGAATATGGAAAAGCTCATGTCTTTTTCTCTCATTTTCTTCATCAATAACAGATTGAGCAGAATTACTAGTAGATGCTTTAGAATTCTTACCTTTTATACTTGTGGCTGCAATGGTTGTTTCATCTCCCGAGTCTGACCCCAAATCTTTCTGAATAGTTGTAGCAATCTTCTTATTCTTGCCCTCGAACTTCTTAGGACTCAGCTTTGGATGCAGAATCCAACAATGCTCATCATCATTCCCATCCTTTTTACAGTGAGTGCATGAAGCTTTTCTTTTTTGTGCAACGTTAGCCTTCATTGCTTTCCACTTTTGCTTTCTTTTCTCCTTGCTCTTGCTTGCAGTGGGTTGGGATGGTCCCCCAACTTCTGGATTTCCATTATTTCCTCTAGCTTCTAGATGAGTAGCTTGTACAAATACCTCATCTATACTAGTGGGATTGAACATGAGGATGGTATGCCTCATGTAGTTGTGTAGACCACCAATGTACTTCAACAGAGTTTTTGGTAAGTCTAATGAAATTCCTAGAATTAGTGCTCTCTTTCTAAATTCTTGAGTGTACCCTTGCACACTTTGCCCTTTTAACTGCCGAAGAGTTTGCCAACTCATCATGGCTTGTTGCATGTAGGCCAACGGATAGAACTAATTTTTGATTGCAGAAACAAATTCACTCCAGACAGAGATGGTCCTACCATGTCTTTTCATGTCAGCTTGAGCTCTTCCTTCCCACCAAACCAAGGCAGTGCTTCCTAGGCATAGGCTTTCCAGCTAAATCTTGCTCTTGTTTGAGTATATGTTCTGTAGCCTGCAATAAACATCAATTTGTCTAATCCAATTGTCCAACTTTTTAGCATTTAACTCTCAATCATATATAGGTAAATCAAATTTAACATCTAGCTTGATCAAAGATGCCTTCTTGTTGTGCACAGGGCTATTAGGAGGTGTGATAAAGCTTTCCTCCTTCCCTTTTCCCTTGGAGTGGTCATGGAAGTGAGACTCATCTTCTTTTTTATCTTGTTTAGAACCTGATGAATCTCCAGCCTTATGTTTTCTAAAGTCCCTATACATTTTTTCTACCATAGAATTTATGGATAGGAAGCTTTCTATGAATTGAGGGTCTGGCCCTACAGAACCTTCTTCTGACATTGTCTTCCTAGGATAGGCTCTCCAAATTTCAGGATTAGTTTCCACCAACTCTTCTTCTCCTAATTTGAGCTTTGATCTAGTGAGCATTCAACAGCTAAACCAACACAAGCTTGTCTAACCTTTACAACCTAGAGCTCTGATACGACTTGTTCTGATAATCACACTATGAGTGATCTCAATTAAAGATTTATTAAATGAAGGTATTACAGACTCATGTGCTACTGTGTGTCTATGTTATTTAGGCAACGGATCAATCAGATTGCAAATACACAACCACTTGAAATGGAAAACAACAGATAAACACAATAAGAAATATAAGAACACAAGAATTTAATAAGGATTTCACCCTATCCTCCAGGGCTACATCTCCGATCCAGCTCTTAGTGGTGGCCTTCTTTTATTGTGTCTTAAAGCAGAGAATTACAAAGAAGGAGCTCAATGTGAGTCTCCTAAACAAAATTTGCTTGGTAGGGTGGTTCTTGGGTGCCCCAAGCCACTATAGTACACAGACTCTTCTCCTTACCAGCTTTGTGACCTTTTGGTCTTTAATGGAGAGAGCCCAATGTGGTGCTCAGTCCGGACAGATCCTCTCTGGGATGGCTTGAACCTCTCAATCTCTCTGGTGCTCAATGTTGCCTTTGGTCAACTCGGCCCTCTGTCTTCCGTTCTGCTTTTGCTTCACTATCTTTCTTTGGTTTTCTCTGTCTTCTTCCTTTTCCTTCTCGTCTTCCACTCAGGGTTCCAGTGTTCGGTGTTCGGTGTTCTCTGCTTTGCCTGTGCATGGCTTAAGGCCATTCATTCCCATGACTGTTCGATTCCTCTTCCACTTCTCGTCGGATCACCTGCTACAGCTTCGCTTGGAGTTCCTTGTTCGGCGTCATCATCAGGCTCACAGGGAGTGGCCACTTGTCCTCCTGTAGCTACGTCAACTCGCTTCGTCGGTTTGGTTCTTACATTATGTCGTGGAATGAGTCTTCCGCCACCATGGCAGTCAAATTGGATGTCAAATTCTTATAAATTGCGGCTTAATTCCCCATTGATTCCATTTTCCCATCGGGCGCGATCTCAGCCGTTAGATCTGGGGCCTCTAGATCCGACGCCATACGCATGTTTCGCACGGTTGAATTGCTCGATCATTAGCGCGCGATCAACGACGGTTTTCTCTCTCCTCCACTTGCCACACATCGAGCGCTGAGTGGGATCACTCCGTTTTTGCCAATTCCGCTTACCGCTTGAGGGTGTCCAAGATCAATACTGCCGGTTTTTCGGAGCGCCGGTCCCACCTTGTCCTTTAGCCTTTTCCCCACGGTTCTCCCGGCTCTCCATGCGACCGAGCACTTGGGGCTTTCCCATTTCAAGGGGCTTTTCCCAGCGATGAAAAACTGCCTCTGTTTCCCGATCCGGGCCTCCCAGGGGCTAGCTTCACCTCTTGCGCAGTCTCCATGGGCCTCGGTCAGTGCGCTTTGAATGAGGTCCTCATCACTCCATGCTGGCTGCTAATTGCCACTGTTCAAAGGTGTTTTTGACCGCTGTTTCTTAATTCTTTGATGTCTGTCTCGACCTGATATAGTCATGGTCCTTCTGACAATTCTTCATGGATCCAGTTCGGATCACTACCAAACTAGTCTATATATGGGATGCTTCTAAGTTAAGTAACGAGGAATTTATAAATGAAGTAGCAAACTCCATGGGTGCATTTGCACATGAAAATAAATGCTATATAAATAACTTAAAGGATGTCATTCAACAAGGGAAAAATGAATACCTAGAAACTAAACCAAAAAAATTGAAATTTGTAAATAAATAAGAACATAAAAAAAAAATCAATGTCATATAACAACAACATCAAATGAAGATACAAGACATGGATAAGCAATTCAAGTAGGAAAATTCACAACTATAGGAGAAACTTACCAACCCAATTACAAGTTTGGTAGCAATGAAAGATAGAGTGATTGATCATTATTTGCTCAAGTAAATAAATTACAAGGAAGGTGATCCAATTTGGAATTGCATAAGAAAGAAGAAAAAAAGGAAAATAAATAATTGAGAAATACCAAGAAGAATTCGATTAACAACTGAACCAAATTCAAGAATTTCATAATGCTCTCACCCAATTATCAATTAGTATTAATGCTAAGTTAGCATAACTCATCCAAAAAAAAAGTTCTTAAATTCAAAACCTTTAAAACTAGCATGTGAAGCAATCAAAGCATCGAGGAGTTTCTCAAAGGATGTGGAGGTTGAATATCTTAAAAATAAAATTGCACTTTGAAGATTAGTCATAAAAGTTAAGCTATATTCAAGGCTTAGTTAAAAGTGGAATAAGTTTGTGCTCTAATACATGGGATAATTCAGTGGACATTATAATCACTTTTGAAATTACTAATGTTCATTTCTTGGGACAAGCAACGCTTAGCAATTTTCGTATTGTTGACATCCAATAACACAAGTAATACACAAAGAATCAACCATAGCTGATGAACAACTGGACATGCCCTAACATTAATAAAAACTAATAAAGTTTATATTCCTGTGAGCTAAACTTGGATACAAGATTTCTTGTTAAAATCACTCACCTCTAATGATTACAAGCCTAGTGGCAAACATATGTCGATGAGATCCAAAGGTAGAATTAGACATGTCAAGAAGGAACATCAAATCCTTAGAATCCACAATTATCTTCTTCAAAATAGAATTTTTTTATTTTCATAGTAAATAATGCTAAGTTAAGAACTTTGATGTAAAAATATATTTTGTTCCAACTGAAATAAGGGTTGGAAATTCTAGATAGCAGATTATGTACACTATTGTCAAGTCCTTTATAGGAATTGAAGATTAAGACTTTGGTGACTAATTCTGCACGTTGAACTATTTGATAATATTATTAAATTGTGAATACAAAAATTGAATCATTTATCTTTCCCTTACTTTCTTGAAGTGAAATGATTTAAATGCTTTGTATTTCTATGCATTATTGTATGAGAAATCAAGTTGTAATGAGAACTTAGGAATAATCATTTAAATAACTATTTATTTAATAATTAAGTTATCTTGATTGTTTGAATCTTCGTTTAATTTCCAAAACTAAATAGTAATTTTTCCTATAAACACTAAAACATGGTTAATCATATCCAACTATAGTAAACAATGGTGAAAATGTCCTAGTCAACAATGGTGAAACATTTAAGTATGGGGGATTACGCAGTGTATTATATTAGATATCATTTTTTGGGATTCAACTGCGTTAAGTAAGTCATTCAAACGTATGACCATTTCCATGAGAGGTAGTCGTAACTGACTAATTTCTCATGATTTTTGAATAGTTCACTTAGCACTCATTGCATCGGGTGATGCTCACAGGGGTGAAGAAGTGGGATTGAAACTAGTGAAATGTGGAGAACGAATCACATAGCATCAATCATCACTTCCGGGGCTTGCACCCGGTAACCAGGACTTCCCAGGAGGTCACCCATCCCAGAACTCCTCTGGCTCAAGCGCGCTTAACTGTGGTGTTTTTCCCACAATCAAGCCCACTTAGCTTGCTACCCCATTTGCAAAACCTTAGCAAGTATTGTGCCTCATGAACCATTCAAGTAGAGATCCCTTGACTCTTTTTGGATTTAAGTATGGGGGATTACGCAGTGTATTATATTAGATATCATTTTTTGGGATTCAACTGCGTTAAGTAAGTCATTCAAACGTATGACCATTTCCATGAGAGGTAGTCGTAACTGACTAATTTCTCATGATTTTTGAATAGTTCACTTAGCACTCATTGCATCGGGTGATGCTCACAGGGGTGAAGAAGTGGGATTGAAACTAGTGAAATGTGGAGAACGAATCACATAGCATCAATCATCACTTCCGGGGCTTGCACCCGGTAACCAGGACTTCCCAGGAGGTCACCCATCCCAGAACTCCTCTGGCTCAAGCGCGCTTAACTGTGGTGTTTTTCCCACAATCAAGCCCACTTAGCTTGCTACCCCATTTGCAAAACCTTAGCAAGTATTGTGCCTCATGAACCATTCAAGTAGAGATCCCTTGACTCTTTTTGGATTTAAGTATGGGGGATTACGCAGTGTATTATATTAGATATCATTTTTTGGGATTCAACTGCGTTAAGTAAGTCATTCAAACGTATGACCATTTCCATGAGAGGTAGTCGTAACTGACTAATTTCTCATGATTTTTGAATAGTTCACTTAGCACTCATTGCATCGGGTGATGCTCACAGGGGTGAAGAAGTGGGATTGAAACTAGTGAAATGTGGAGAACGAATCACATAGCATCAATCATCACTTCCGGGGCTTGCACCCGGTAACCAGGACTTCCCAGGAGGTCACCCATCCCAGAACTCCTCTGGCTCAAGCGCGCTTAACTGTGGTGTTTTTCCCACAATCAAGCCCACTTAGCTTGCTACCCCATTTGCAAAACCTTAGCAAGTATTGTGCCTCATGAACCATTCAAGTAGAGATCCCTTGACTCTTTTTGGATTTAAGTATGGGGGATTACGCAGTGTATTATATTAGATATCATTTTTTGGGATTCAACTGCATTAAGTAAGTCATTCAAACGTATGACCATTTCCATGAGAGGTAGTCGTAACTGACTAATTTCTCATGATTTTTGAATAGTTCACTTAGCACTCATTGCATCGGGTGATGCTCACAGGGGTGAAGAAGTGGGATTGAAACTAGTGAAATGTGGAGAACGAATCACATAGCATCAATCATCACTTCCGGGGCTTGCACCCGGTAACCAGGACTTCCCAGGAGGTCACCCATCCCAGAACTCCTCTGGCTCAAGCGCGCTTAACTGTGGTGTTTTTCCCACAATCAAGCCCACTTAGCTTGCTACCCCATTTGCAAAACCTTAGCAAGTATTGTGCCTCATGAACCATTCAAGTAGAGATCCCTTGACTCTTTTTGGATTTAAGTATGGGGGATTACGCAGTGTATTATATTAGATATCATTTTTTGGGATTCAACTGCGTTAAGTAAGTCATTCAAACGTATGACCATTTCCATGAGAGGTAGTCGTAACTGACTAATTTCTCATGATTTTTGAATAGTTCACTTAGCACTCATTGCATCGGGTGATGCTCACAGGGGTGAAGAAGTGGGATTGAAACTAGTGAAATGTGGAGAACGAATCACATAGCATCAATCATCACTTCCGGGGCTTGCACCCGGTAACCAGGACTTCCCAGGAGGTCACCCATCCCAGAACTCCTCTGGCTCAAGCGCGCTTAACTGTGGTGTTTTTCCCACAATCAAGCCCACTTAGCTTGCTACCCCATTTGCAAAACCTTATCAAGTATTGTGCCTCATGAACCATTCAAGTAGAGATCCCTTGACTCTTTTTGGATTTAAGTATGGGGGATTACGCAGTGTATTATATTAGATATCATTTTTTGGGATTCAACTGCGTTAAGTAAGTCATTCAAACGTATGACCATTTCCATGAGAGGTAGTCGTAACTGACTAATTTCTCATGATTTTTGAATAGTTCACTTAGCACTCATTGCATCGGGTGTTGAAACATGCGTAGTCAACACTAGTGAAACATCTAATCATAGTCAAAGATGGTTACCAATAGTCAATCATGTCAAACCATAGTGAAACATGGTCCAATGTGGTCAACCATAATTAATTATGATCAAACTTACTCCACCATAATTTAGTTTTATCAATCATAACCTAATAAAATCAACAAAATTCAATGATGATGACTCAGACCTTAAGAAAGTAAGAGATTAATTGAGACTCATTAATATTTTATTTATATCATTAAAAATAAGAGAAAAAAATGTTCCAACGTCACTCAAATAAGATATTATATATAATATTTAACAAAATAAATATATATTTACTAATTATATTATAATTCAAATTAAAAAAATATTTTAATAAACTTTTTTTTTTTTAAAACAAATTAATAATTAAGAGAATTCTTCGGTTTAAATCACATGATAGTATATTTGTCGATGCTTTTCGAACCAACAAGTGTAGTTCATCGTCAGGACAAGTTGAAGGACTAGACCATGGCTGTGTATTAAATAGGGCGAGCAGGTCATCCAACAACTAGGTTTGAACAAAAAAGGGCTATATTGAAAAAACAGCCATATTAGATCAGATTTAGATAAACAGCTAGATTTGACATTCAAATATTTAATTATATGATATTATTATGCTAAAATATTATTATAATACTTATTATATGTAATTTATGTGAAAAAATAATAATAGAATTAGGGAAAATTGCTAGAAATAATATATTTAGGGACAATAATTGAAAGGATTTAATAATAACTAATAATAATTAATATACTATTATTCTAATGAAGTTAATTGTGTTAACCTTATTGTTAATGACATGTGTAACTAATTAAACTAAATCCTCAAAGAATTAGTGAGCACGCAACTGGTCTTAAGCACGGGAGAATTAAGTCTTCCGCACTAACTGAGCAAGTGGAGAAGACCAAATATCATGTTTGTATTGAGGAGGCCAATGTCATTGCTAGAATTTTGCAGTTCCACCACTGTAAATTTAGGGAAGCCATTGAGATTGAAAGGAGGCCAAGCAATCTCAATAGAGATGATGGTTGGAAGATTAGCAGATGCTGGATCCCGACCCTCACCTCCTAGTCGTTTCCTCCCCCTCCCTCTTTTAGTAGCTTGTTCTAGATTTTTTCCCCTTGTTATCCTTTAACCTTCTTTCTTTAGCCTTCTTCCTTGGTTTATTTTAATCCTTTTCTTTCCTTCAGGGTTAAATTATATGGTATAAGATATTTAAATAACTAATTTATGTTCTAATAAATTTATGTTAATTAGTTACCCATCCCTTAATTTAATTCTATTATTATAAAACTATAATAAATTCCTTACAATTACTAATTCCCTAAAACTAGTAACTCTGGTTCCTAGTAGATTACTAAGAAATTGATACCCTATCCATTGATAGGAAGATACCATTATCATTTTGAATTTTACTTTTAATACCAATAGTAATAATATTAATATAATAATAATTGTGATAGTAATGATCTATTATAAGATCATTTTAGTTAATATTAATAATATCCTTAAATTTATTTAAATTTAGTTTAATTAGTTACACATGTCATTAACAATAAGGTTAACACAATTAACTTCATTAGAATAATAGTATAGTAATTATTATTAGTTATTATTAAATCTTTTCAATTATTGTTCCTAAATATATTATTTCTAGCAATTTTCCCTAATTCTATTATTATCTTTTCGCATAAATTACATATGATAAGTATTATAATAATATTTTAGCATAATAATATTATATAATTAAATATTTGAATGTCAAAACTAGCGGTTTATCTAAATTTGACTTAATATAGTGGTTTTTTCAATATAGCCGTTTTTTGGTCAAACCTAACCCTTGGATGATCTGCTCGCCCTATTTAATACACAGCCATGATCAGGTCCTTCAACTTGTCTTAACGATGAACTGCACTTGTTGGTTCGGAATGCGTCGACAAATATACTATCATGTGATTTAAGCCGAAGAATTCTTTTAATCTTGACATAGATCACACAAGCGTAAATTCAACAAATTAACAATATTGAGTAATAAAATAATATCAAGTTCCTAATTCAAACATATCATATATAAGTAAATAGTGATATTATAATATTTTTATTAACTTTTTATTAATAATATTTTGTAATCTCTTTTTATTTTCTTAGATTATTATTTTTAAATCAATTAAAATTAATATAGTTTATTTATAGAATAAAAATAATAGAAATTATGATGGCCTTATAATATTATAATTATGAATGAATTATAAAAATGACTCGTAAGTAAATTTTAAAATAATAATATTACAAAATATCAAATTAAAAAAATATAAATTATTTGGAATAAATTATAAAATAATATGAAATAAATTAATTTAAAATAGAAAGTCAAAAATAATTATTGAAGATATTAATTTTTATCCCTTAATGTTTTTTATTATTAAATGTTCTTTTGAGCATTGGATAATGATCGTTGCATATATTTTAGCAGTTTGTTGATCTTGCTCCTCATCTTAATCCTAATGATGAACCTAGATTGAAATTTGAAACCCGTCTACCAATAATTACCAATAATTCTCAATGTGATTTTCCAAAAAATCTTAACCATCATATCATGAATGATATGAATCACTATACCAAAAAGATATTGCAATCACACATTAACAATATTAATATATTTTTATTTTTTAAAACTATTAATATATTTTATTTTTTAAAAACTTTAATCTTCGTTTACTCATCTATAACTTGCAATAATAACATTAATGTATCTCGTCACATACTTAATCGATAATATATAATACGTAGAATATTAAAATTTAATCTGTATAATACATATCTATTAGTATATATATATAAATGTAGGAGTTACAAGAGTGGAGGAGTCTTTTATGACTGGGGAGAAATCAAAATTTTAGAGAATTTAAGTAGTTTGGGACAATTTTTTAGACAAAGAATTGCACGTCTTTTTTCTCATTCTGTTTGGTGACTTTTTTAATAATTTTGTATTTGGTCAAAGAATTTTCCTCTAGAGACAAAGTTTTGAATAATTTTCTGAATTACATTAAGAAGGTATTAAAAAATATTCCAAAGATGAGTTCCAAGTACATTCTAAAAATTAATAATCAGGAAGCAAATCAATGTGCCAACTAAAATTACAATTTAAACTTAAAGTTTAGAGAATTGATAGTTAATAGCCAATAATAATTGTAGATGCATAATGATTGAAAAATTACAAATTAAAAACATTTTTATTCATGATTGAAAAATTAAAAATTAAAAACAATTTTATTCTACCGCACATGATTGTAGACTCATCGACATAATGATTGAAAAATTGGAAATATAAACATGCTAATCTTACTAACGACAAATATATTAAATAATATATATATATATACCTTAACCTAAATAATAGATCATTAAAAAAATTATTAGGCGAATGCCATTTAAAAAAATAGAACATTGCTGGCTGGAAGAACGGAGACTCGGAAGAATAGATAATTCAAAAAGATATTAAAAAAAAGCTCGTCGTTTATATTACGGAGCACGTACTGGAAGAATCGAGACTTTAACGAAATGAGAAGCGTGGACCATGGCGGCCAGGTTGTATACGAAATGAGAAGCGTGGACCATGGCGGCCAGGTTGTATACCATGGAAAAAATCCTAGATCTATTTGCAGAAGCTTCAGGAATGGAAATCAACAAGGAGAAATCATGTACGTTTATCTTCAATACAATAGATCCTATCAAAAGACACCTAATCAGGACTTTGGGATTCAAGCAGGGGGAACTCTCAACAAAATACCTGGGAAACATGATTGACATTAATCCCAAATGGTGGAAGAATTGGCGAGGAATTATAGAAAGACTTCAAAACAAGATGGCTAATTGGGCATTCCGATCGTTAAATATAGCTGGAAGAATAGTGCTACTGAAATCAGTGCTACAAGCAATACCCATCTATCCACTATCAATTATGGCGGCACCCCAAAAAGCCTACTCAAAGATCAGAGAAATTTTTGGAAAATTCCTCTGGGGAGGCCCGAATCAACAAAGGAAATGGGCTTTAGTGTCCTGGAAAAACCTTTCAAAAAGAAAGGAGGAAGGGGGACTGGGATTGAGAGACCCTGAGAAATTAAACAAGGTGCTCGGAGCAAAATTATGGTGGAGATGGATGAGGGGAGGTAACGACCTTTGGAAGGAAATATGGAGATATAAGTATAATATGCCAAGGAAGACAGAGGAAATCCTTCGCTTGGAAGAAACTCCGAGAGGATCTACCATCTGGGATCTAGCAAGACAGAACATAAACCTAATAAATAACCATGCTTTCTGGGAGATTCGTGGAGGAAATGAAGCCAGATTCTGGGATGAGAAATGGCAACAACGAGAAAAACTGAGTAATTTACACTCCTTTCAGAACATACAACAAACAACATTAAGAAAGAATTGGCAGCATGTGAAAGACCACTGGAAAACGGAGGAAACAGAGGAAATATGGCGCCAGTGGAAAAAGCCAGAAGAATGGAATACAGACATAGACCAAGAATAGCAAAAAGCATATGTGAGAGAAATCGAATCAAGGAAAATAAAGGTCAGAATCGGAAAAGATATTCTCTGATGGGGCAATTCAACGAAAGGAGAATTCACAGTCAAAGAGGCTTATTACTTGATGGATCAGCAGGAAAGAACAGAGGAAAATAAGGAATTGAAGACAATATGGGACAATAAGTGGTGGCCAAAAATAACTCTATTCGCCTGGTTAGTAGCAAAAGAAAGGATTCTGACCTGGGATAAAATTCAAAAGAAAGGTTTTAGCGGCCCATCAAGGTGCAGTATGTGTAATATAGAGGTAGAAAATCAAGAGCACTTGCTGAACAACTGTGTTTATGTAAAGAACCTATGGGCAGAAACAAGGAATCTGTATGGTAAATCTCAAAGAAACCCCAGAGACATAAAACAAACCATATTCCAGTGGCATAAAGAGAAATTTCAATGCAAGGTAGTACAGAGGGCATGGAGACTCACGGTTGGCTTTGTGATCTGGTTGGTGTGGAAAGAAAGAAACCGAAGAACTTTCCAAGATAAAAATAAAAGTACTGAAGTAGTATGGAAAAGAGTCTTAAGTTCCGTAAGGGAAACAATCCTAGCTAAAGAATGGGAGGAGGAGGAGTGGAAAGCAGATCGGTATGAAGAACAAATTCTAACGAAACTAAACCTGAAATATGAAATGGTATATAATAGAAGGGTAAAAAGAAATAATAAGATTGTCCAGAGTCCAGATCAATTTTGCTACCCAAGAGAGCGGTTCATCAAACTGAACTTTGACGGGGCCTCGAAAGGGAATCCTGGAAATGCAGGATTTGGGGGAATTTTCCGGGACAGTGAGAAAACCACTAGATGGATTTTCGCGGAATGGGGAGGCGAGATGACAAATAATGAAGCGGAGCTATGGGCAGTTCACCAGGGCCTGAGAATCGCTATAAGAAATAGCTACAGAAATTTAGAAATTGAAGGGGACTCCCAGCTGGTTATCGAAATGTTGAGAAAACTCAATAATGGAAAAAAATGGGAACAAGTGGCAGTAAGTTGGCGAACGGCCGGGATAGTGCAGGATTTGGCAAAACTGATGAGAAGGATAGACTACAAAATTTTTAGCCATGTCAGACGCAAAGGAAATCAAGTGGCGGATTTTCTCGCCAACTGGGGAAGTACGAACAAGGACAGCAGGGTTGACAGTAAATGGCCGTTAGTTATCAATAATAAGAAATGGGAGGAACTGGCAATAATCATAAATCAAGACCATGAGAAATCTGCATAACAGACAAAATTACCCTAAACAATTGATGGATATGATGGACGGTCGAAACAGGTTAATAAATGAGTGCTGGGAGTGGCAAAGAAGAAATCTAAGCAATGAGCAGAAGACATTAAATCAGGCACGTACAAGTAATCGAAATAAGCAAACATCACATCGCAATAGCAGAGAAAAGATGGCGAGGAAAGGAGCAAAGGACGGCATGTCAGAAACCAAAAGTGGAAATGATACTCGGGAAACAGAGGAAGAAGATGGCGGCAAGCAAAATAACAGGTGGCACGGTAAATTTCAACAGAAGGAGAGGTGGAACGAGGTAAGGAGACTTATTAAAGAGCAGGGACAAGACGGGAGAAGGTAGAAGAGATATGTTGTAATGCGAAAAGACCTGTGTAGTAAGAAGGTGACGGACCACGGTAACGACGAGAGCACTGCACCAAACAAAGCAAATAACTGTAAGAGGAGGATCAGTATGGAAACCAGAAGGAATACAAGGTTCGAAGAAGAAACGGAGGCAATGGAGCGCAGAACCCGGGAGAGTAAAGGTAAGAGTGTGGCGAAGGAGGAAAAGGCGGAGGAAATTTATGAGATTCAGGATGATACTGAAGAGGAGGAGGAAAGGTATGAGGCAGTCAGGGAAATGGACAACCTGAGACGCGAGGCAGGCAGGAAGAGCAGGAAAAGGAGGATTGAAGAGCAGCTGGAGAATTCAGAAAGTGAAGAACAGCATGTCCGTGGACGCAAGCGAGGCAGAGGCGAAAGTAGCACGCCAGGCAGGGGAAATAGGGGTGGCAGGGGACAGTACAGAAATAGAGGAGAAAGAAAAAGAGGACAGAGCCCGCAAGGAAGGGGCAGAGGGAGAACAGGGAGATATTGTAGAAAGTCAAAAAGATCTCTAGATAGGAAAATCCAACATGCAGAAAGAGCCTACAACAAGAACACCAACCCAAAAATCAGGAGGATATTACAACACATGGAAGAAGAGGCCATCCAAGCTCAATCAGATTATGAGATGGAAGACTGGGAGTTCCTTCTTCCGGACCCAGGCGATACTAGGGGTAGGATGACTCTGTTTAAGCAGTCTATACATGTATATTGGGTAATGAAAAGACTGTTGGCAAAAGCTCTGGAGCAAGCAGCAACAGAAATGGCGGAATTGGCGCAGGGAGTTCCAAATTTAAGGAAAGAATTGAGAATAATGCAGATTACTTTGGAGATGCAAAACAAAAAGATGGAGGAAATTCACGCGATGATCAAGGAAGGACATCTAGGAGTCAACCAAGAAGCTGATCAACAACCAGCAGCTGGAGTTCCATGAAAACATATATGCATTAATTTTGATGAGTTTTCAAAGAGTAGTTAAATCTAAGATCCTCATTGTTATAGATAAGGAAATATGTTATATGCATTTAAGTAGTAAGAGTAAGTGTAAAGACTGTTTAGTTTATTTAGCTTGGACAAACAGAATCTGGACTTATTATTTTTGGTTGGCAATGAAAGACTTATGATGGCTGAGATACCTGGTTTCCCATAAGGGCGGGGTGAGGCCACCATGATACTGTAATATTTTGGTTTATGATAATAGAAAGAAGTACCACCACAATTTACAAAAATAAATAAATTAAGTTATCTTGATTGTTTGAATCTTTATTTAATTTTCAAAACTAAATAGTAATTTTTGCTATAAACATAAAAACATGGTTAATCATATCCAACTATAGTCAACAATGGTGAAACATGCGTAGTCAACACTAGTGAAACATTTAATCATAGTCAAAGATGGTTACCAATGGTCAATCATGTCAAACCATAGTGAAACATGGTCCAATGTGGTCAACCATAATTACTTATGATCAAACTTACTCCACCATAATTTAGTTTTATCAATCATAACCTAATAAAATCAACAAAATTCAATGATGATGACTCAGACCTTAAGAAAGTAAGAGATTAATTGAGACTCATTAATATTTTATTTATATCATTAAAAATAAGAAAAAAAAATGTTCCAACGTCACTCAAATAAGATATTATATATAATATTTAACAAAATAAATATATATTTACTAATTATATTATAATTCAAATTAAAAAAAAATATATTTTAATAAACTACTTTTTTTAAAAACAAATTAATAATTAAGAGAATTCTTCGGCTTAAATCACATGATAGTATATTTGTCGACGCGTTTCGAACCAACAAGTGTGGTTCATCGTCAGGACAAGTTGAAGGACCAGACCATGACAACGGCTAGGTTTGACCAAAAAACGGCTATATTAGGTCAGATTTAGATAAACGGCTAAATTTGACATTCAAATATTTAATTATATAATATTATTATGCTAAAATATTATTATAATACTTATCATAGGTAATTTATGTGAAAAAATAATAATAGAATTGGGGAAAATGGCTAGAAATAATATATTTAGGGACAATAATTGAAAGGATTTAATAATAACTAATAATAATTAATATACTATTATTCTAATGAATTTAATTGTGTTAACCTTATTGTTAATGACATGTGTAACTAATTAAATTAAATCCTCAAAGAATTAGTGAGCACGCAGCTGGTCTTAAGCATGGGAGAACTAAGTCTTCCACACTAATTGAGCAAGTGGAGAAGACCAAACATCATGTTTGTATTGAGGAGGCCATTGTCATTGCTAGAATTTCGCAGTTCCACCACCGTAAGTTTAGGGAAGCCATTGATATTGAAAGGAGGCCAAGCAATCTCAATAGAGATGATGGTTGGAAGATTAGCAGATGCTGGATCCCGACCCTCACCTCTTAGTTGTTTCCTCCCCCTCCCTCTTTTGGTAGCTTGTTCTAGATTTTTTCCCCTTGTTATCCTTTAACCTTCTTTCTTTAGCCTTCTTCCTTGGTTTATTTTAATCCTTTTCTTTCCTTCAAGGTTAAATTATATAGTATAAGATATTTAAATAACTAATTTATGTTCTAATAAATTTATGTTAATTAGTTACCCATCCCTTAATTTAATTCTATTATTATAAAACTATAATAAATTCCTTACAATTACTAATTCCCTAAAACTAGTAACTCTGGTTCCTAGTAGATTACTAAGAAATTGATACCCTATCCATTGATAGGAAGATACCATTATCATTTTGAATTTTACTTTTAATACCAATAGTAATAATATTAATATAATAATAATTGTGATAGTAATGATCTATTATTATAGATCATTTTAGTTAATATTAATAATATCCTTAAATTTATTTAAATTTAGTTTAATTAGTTTCACATATCATTAACAATAAGGTTAACACAATTAACTTCATTAGAATAATAGTATATTAATTATTATTAGTTATTATTAAATCTTTTCAATTATTGTCCCTAAATATATTATTTCTAGCAATTTTCCCTAATTCTATTATTATCTTTTCACATAAATTACATATGATAAGTATTATAATAATATTTTAGCATAATAATATTATATAATTAAATATTTGAATGTCAAAACTAGCGGTTTATCTAAATTTGACCTAATATAGTCGTTTTTTCAATATAGCCATTTTTGGTCAAATCTAGCTGTTGGATGATCTGCTCGCCCTATTTAATACACAGCCATGGTCAGGTCCTTCAACTTATCGTGACTATGAACTGCACTTGTTGGTTCGAAACACGTCGACAAATATACTATCATGTGATTTAAGCCGAAGAATTCTCTTAATCTTGACATGGATCAAAGAAGCGTAAATTCAACAAATTAATAATACTGAGTAATAAAATAATATCAAGCCACTTTAATCTTCCGTTTACTCATCTATAACTTGCAATAATAACATTAATGTATCTCGTCGCATACTTAATCGATAATATATAATAGGTAGAATATTAAAATTTAATGTGTATAATACATATCTATTAGTATATATATAAATGTAGGAGTTACAAGAGGGGAGGAGTCTTTTAAGGAGAAATTAAAATTTTAGAGAATTTAAGGAGTTTGGGGACAGTTTTTTTAGATAAAGAATTGCACGTCTTTTTTCTCATTTTATTTGGTGATTTTTTTAATAATTTGGTATTTGGTCAAAGGATTTTTCTTCGGAGACAAAGTTTTGAATAATTTTCTCAAACACATTAAAAAAGTATTAAAAAATATCTTAAAATGAATTTCAAGCAAATTTTAAGAATTAATAACCCAGAAGCAAATCAATGTGCCAACTAAAGTTACAATTTAAATTTAAAATTTGGAGAATTGATAGTTAATAGCCAATAATAATTGTAAATTCGCATAATGATTGAAAAATAAAAAGTTAAAAACAATTTTATTCTACCGCGCATGCTGGTAGACTCATCGACATAATGATTGAAAAATTGGGAATATAAACATGCTAATCTTACTAACGACAAATATATTAAATAATATATATATATATATATATATATATATATATATATATATACCTTAACCTAAATAATAGATCATTAAAAAATTTATTAAGCGAATGCCATTTAAAAAAATAGAACATTGCTGGCTGGAGGAACGGAGACTCGGAAGAAATAATAAAAGATATATCTCGAGTCTCAACCTAAATAATAGATAATTCAAAAAGATATTAAAAAAACTGATATACATTGGATTTATTTATTATTTATCCTGTAAAATCAAGCATCACACCATGTCCAACAAATAAGCTTATTTACCATGGCCGACATCAACAAAACTGTTAGAAAAACTTTTAAGATATTATGTCTTTATCATGGCCCCCATCAACCTGTCAAATAAACAGACTTATATACCATTTAATATTATTGAAATATATTTTAAATATTATGACCACATTATCATCCCCATTACAATGTCCAGCAAACGAATTTATTTATTATTTAAATTTGTTAAAGATATTTTCAGATATTTTAATTGGAGGATTTCTTTATCATCACCATCACCAAAAGAAAAAACTCATTTATTATTCTAAAATTATGTTATTTTTTTTGATAGAACATCATATCAATTATATAAATAGTTAAAATGTATAATAAAACAAAGGGAATAGCTACAAAGTGGCCATTGCACGCTAATATAAGAAATTTATTTTATGTAAGCAAATATACTCCCAAAAAAAAAGCGTTGGAACCTCGATATAAATAAATCTATTTTGTATTATTTGTATGGTGTAACTATGATTTATCTAATGAATTTTATTTTCTAAGCTATGAATTAATTAAATTATAAGTTTATTCTAAAATAATAGTAAGTCATATATATATATAGAAACATGTAATAACATGATTTTTATTTATGGAGATTTATTTCTATTTTATTATGGATATTTGTTACAATACATGAGCCAATATCATGACTAGTCATTACCAAATGGTTAAAAAAACAAGTCATTTCATGTGATAATTGTTCATGTGACATTATTTTTAATTACTGAATTAAATTGAAATGGAAAAAAAATGCACAATTACTCTAAAAATATGTTAACCTTTAATTTTTGTATAATATTAATAAGCATCCACATTTAAATTTAAATATATTAATATCTAAATCCCGTGTCATTATGTTGATCAACAATTTCGACATAGACTTGATTTTCATACAAAGACCTTGTAGCCTCCGGTTCAACAGTAATCATACTCTATCACCCACTCTGAATGATTTCTCTATCCTATGTCGATCATGCCTAGCCTTGTATTTTTCTCATGACTTCTTTAGTGCTTTTTGTACCCATAAATGGATCTATTTGATCTTCTCAACTTACTTTTCTACTCTTAAAGCATCTCTTGTGAGATCCTCCCTCACTCCTTGCTTCCCATAGACACCATCCAAAGGTGAAGGTGGAAAATATCTTAAACAAATCTCAAATGGTGACTTACTTGTTGAAGTGTGCACTACTCTATTGTAGGAGTGTTGTATGTAGACCAAATTTCCATCCCAAGTAGTTTGATGCTTCTGATTGTAACCCCATAAATCTATATCAAATTCCTATTAACTACTTTTATTTTCCCATCTTTTTGTGGGTGGAATGTTGTTGACCTCTTCAAGTTTTTGTTAGAATGTAGTAGACCTCTTTAATTTTTTTTTGCATCTTCTATCACAACATAGTCCAAAATACACTAATAGATTTGGTGTCTCTGTATGACATGATGCTCCTTGGTATTCCAAAGTGCACTAGGACCTATTCAAAGAATAAGTTTATTACTTCTTTCCCACTAATGGTATTTTTATGGGGAACTAGAATGCACATCTTGCAGAACCTGTGAGATACCACAAATAGGTAGTCATATCCCTTCCTAGTAGTTATTAAACCTCCCACAGAATCCATGGAATACTTTCCCAATAATGAGTGGGTATAGGAAATGGATGGTTTAGACCCTATTTCCTATTATTGGGCTTGTTGGTACAACATAGTATACATCCTCTAATGAACCTAGATACACCTTCTTACATCTTGGGCTAGCACACATACTTTTGCAAATTGGAAATTTTCTTCCCAACACTAAAATTAATTGCAACATTGGAGGTGTGAATATTTCTAATTAGTTGCAATTCGAGATGATAGTCAACTATGCTATCACCATCATCATGACTCTAGCCCTATAGCTATTGATGAACATCCCTAAAGTCCTCTTCCTTTATACATGCCTCTATGTATGCATCATATGTGGAAGGATCCATGATGTCAATGATAGTTCCCAAAGATGTCAATTTTGATGTAGGTGGTCTTAAAAGCATGTCAACCAACTTGTTTGTACACTTGATCTCTAAATTAAACTGATATAAGAACCCCGTCCACTTGTAATGCCTAGTTTTTCATAAACTACTCTGGGCTTGCAGGTACTATAACAACTATTGATCTATGTGGATGATGGTCTCTTGACCCATTGGATAATGTTCCACTTTTTGACTTGTACGATAGCATAGTGCTTCTTTTCATAAGTTGGGTAGTTGAGAACAGTCCCATGAAATAATTCAAATTGTAGCATACAAGCCTTCCTCTCTCCATCAACACTACTATTATGCCACACCCACTTTCATATGTCTCCACTTCGAAGGGTTGTTGCAAGCCTGGTGATTCAAGAACTAGTGCTTGACTTATTTTCCTTTTCATCTCTTTAAAGCACTTCTATTGACCCTTCTTTGACTGTAAAATCTTCCCATTCATTGTTATGGCACGAGGTCTCGCAACTACTCCTAAAATGAAGCTATGTATTTTTTAGGTATTATATTGCCCCCAAAAAACTCTTAACCTTTGAAACATTTATAGGCACCGACCACTTCATGATGGCCACCATATTTGCAAGATCTATCTTAAGCTCCTTCCCCACTAATCAAATAGACTAAATACAAAGAATTTGTGCAAACTCACACTTCTGGGTATTTTCCAGTAGTTGGTGCTTCTTCAATGTCTTTAGAACCTACATCAATGTGAGATGTGTTAAGGTATTAGGTAACACTGTATACTCATATATCATCCAAATAAATAATAACAATTGAATCTAGATATGGGCACAATATATAATTCCTTAATCTCATGAACATATATGGTGCATTGGATAGACAAAATGGCATGAATAACCACTCATACAAATATTTTTTGGCTTTTAAGGTGGTCTGCTAGATATCTTCTTCTTTGACTCGAACTTGGTAATACTGTGATTTTAAATCTAGCTTCGCGAAGTATTTTTCTTACTACAACCGATCCAATAAGTCATCAATCTTGGGTAGAGGATACCTATTAGTGAGCATAATCTTGTTTAATGCTCTAGAGTAAATGAAAATTATCCAAGTCCCATCCTTCTTTGACACAATTATGATGGGTGAATCACATGGTGAGATACTTAGTCGAATAACCCCTTGCTCTAAGAGTTGTTGCAATTGATTCACTTCACTAGCTTCTATAATGGATTGTCAATATGTCGCAATATTTAGCAATGGACAGTCAGGAAACAATTAGATTTCGTACTCCACTTCCCTATTGGGTGACATTCCTTCAGGCTCCCATAACACTCCCTTGTATGCATATAACAATTTTTCCAGTTGTTGTCTCTTTTTCATAATGTACCCCTCCATGGATTCCTTCACTCATTGACTCTTCTATAGAATTATTTTCTCTTAAGAATAGTGCAAAATAAATTTCACTAGAACTATTCAATTTCTTGGTTTAATTGGCACTTATGAGTGAAATCTTCAATTTTCCTTTGTGCACATTGATGATGAAGGATTTTCCATCCTTGATGAGGTGGTACTAGTTGGAGCTTTGCATGAAGATTTCATCCCTCATATACATGGAGGGACTCCCAAACACAACTCCACATACATAAAGTGACACTACATCCAATTCTTCTTCATCAATATAATCAACACTTATAACAAATTTAATTTTACACAATTTTTTTTACCTTTATCTCATCCCCCTTGTTGACCCATCCCAATGTATGTGGGCTAGGATGGTCATGGACCTCCAATCCAATTTTTTTTACTATATCCACTATTATGCGATTTTCCTATGATCATGAGTTGAAAAAAGCATCAATTTTTTCCTTTTAGACTTTTATCTTCATATTGAGAGTAATTTGGTCATATCCTTCTCTTCACGTTGTTGAAGACTACTCAAATTCACCCCCTTCTGTATTGATGTGTAGATAATCTTCTCATTCACGTTTGATTTTCTTTCCACGTGATTGCTCAAATCAATGACTATGAGATTTTTTTTCTTTGTTTCCTTATTTTAGCTCTTTGGTTTGATCTCCAGATGTAATTTCCAAAGCTTCTCTTCTCTATGACCATCAATATTGTAGTGTTTGCAGTGGTTTCTAGGATGTTTGCACTAGCGTGTTGTGGTTATTGTCTTCTTTTCATTTCCTCCTTTATTATTCTTCCCGCCTTCCTTGGAAGCTTCCTAGTGTTGCTTCTGCTTTGAATCAATAGATTTCCATTTCTTTTAGCATATCCTTTCCAAATATTGTTCTTACAAAAGCCTTGTCCATTGTTATTAGTTTGAAAAACATCACTTTCTTTCACAAATGGCTATATGTAGACTCCTAATATACTTGAGGATTACTATGGGGTAATGGGAGAGATACCCATCATTATTTCCATATTTTTAAATTTTGTGGTGTACTCCTATATATTTTTCCCTTACCTTTTCCTAAAGTAATTCCATTGGATCCATTGCTCCTTGACATACTTGATAGGATATAATTGGGATTTAACAAGGCTTTAAAATCCTTCTACCTAATTGTTGTGTTGGAGAATGTAACTAGATTCGGTCTTCATAATGACTTTTGTAATCATGATATTGTATATTTTATATAAAAGAGCAAAATATTTTTTATTTATTCAAGCATGGGTTTCATGCTCAAAGTCTATGTCAAGGCATGTTCTTCATGCTTCTAGGGCTTGTTGAGTTAGAGAAGAGTTTTTTGTAATGTATTATAGTCTTATTTAGACTTGTTGTAACTAAATAAAATCATTATTTTTGAGTCTAGTAAGTCAATTTATCGTCCAAGACCAAGTCGGCCCTGCCAAGGAGAAGTCGACCTGGAAGAGGCCTATTCAATCTTTTGAAGAGTGTATATATAGCATGAGACTTCGACTCATTTGGAGCACTTCACAAGTTCGATCTGCAATTGGACAAGTATATAATGTAGAGCGAGCAGTCAAGGAAGAATGGAGAAATCAAATCAAAGGAAGAAGACTTGAGAAATCTATCTTTTCTGTCAATAGGTGTGAGCATATTAGGGTTTTTGTGCAGATTGTAGGGTCAATACTTTTAGGTCCGAATTGCATACCTAAAGTTGTAGGACCGAAAATTTGGTTGGAGCATATTTTGAAGAGTTTGACCTTCGTTGACTTTGGTAAACCTTGACTTTTTTGGAAGAGATCCTATTGGAGGGCTGACTTGGTGTTTGGGAGGAATCTTGAATTTGGTATTTGGGTCTTGGAAGTCTCAGTTTGATTTGATTCTACGAGAAGTATTCCTTTTTGGTTTTCTCCTGGAATGGTTTTTCCCTGGCTTGGAGCCTATATCTTGTGTATTTTGTATCTTTGTGATTTTTATTGTTTTAGTAATTACTTGATGAAGAAGAAATAAAAGTAATAAAAGGCCAACTAATATCAAAAGTAACTATCAAGTAAGGAAAGCAAACTCTAATCTACAAATAATTTGATTTTTCAACATGGTATCAGAGCTAAGGTGAAGGAAGGAGGTTGGAATATCACATCTTTGTTGGAACCTTTGTTGAAAACAAATTTAAAAGCATTCATCTACTCTTTATTCTCAAACGGAAAGCTTTAAGAAGAAAGGTATCAAGACTCTTGGAAGTCTCCTTGTAAGTATCAAAGGATACATCTTGAAGTACATCTCAAAGCTAACAAAAGAAGTGATGGATGGAAGCTTCTTCTTTGATCTCTCAGGTACTTTTAATAATGATAATGTATGGTTTATTGATAGTGGAGCCTTTACACATATGACAGGTGAATGCAGTCGAATCCAAACTTTATCAAAAGGGACCTCTTCTCATTTAATCGAACTTGGAGACACGAAGAGCTACCTTGTGAAATTGATTGGATCTACTTTGTTGAAGCTATAGTATGGAAGTATTCATATAATTAATATACTTTATGTTACTGGTTTGAAGAAAAAATTTCTTTCTATTTCTTGCCTAGAAGATAAAGGTGATAGGATTTCTTTTGTTGATGGCAAAGTTTTGGTTTGGGGAAAGGGCTCTAGTATTGAACATGCTAAGATAATTGGGATTTGTGAGGGGACATTGTATAGACTTCTTACACGTCTTCCTCAAGCTATAGTACGCATATATGTTAGCCCTTCTGAATTGTGGCATAGAAGGTATGGACACCTTCACTACAACATATTTCCATCTCTTGTCAAATGATCACTGGCATTCCTTAATTAAAGGAATAACATGAAGGAATTTTTGGATGATTGGCATTGTCTGATTGGTTGGTGGCACTTGGTATGTTGGAATTGATGTCAACTAGACTAGTATTGAGGTCAAAAGCAACATATGTTAACATTGATGTGAGAATGATTGTTTTGGGTGAGTCCCATGGTTGCTGTAGTATTCTATAGAGAATCATCATAGTAGCATGATTAGTGGATAAGCCATAAAAATATGATTATGATGGTTGGAAGTCGTAGAGTTTGGAGTCAAAGGTTGGGGCTATGTAGCAGAGCTGGAAGGAGAACATCCTGATCCTTGACCTGTGTGGGATCATATCTAAGTTAGAAGTCAGGCCCATTCAGAGGCCAAGGTCGCGCAGAAGAATTGACAGGAGAACACCCCGACCCTTGACCTATGTGGGAACCGGTATAGGAATCATGGTAGATGACGTTAGTGTGACATGATAATATGGAGGACACATGGTAGGAAGATTCAACATTCTTAGGTAACCTAATGGGCCAAATCTAGGTGAAATGTGTCACCATACAAAAGGTGCCACATGGCCTAGATTATTTTAACATGATGTAAGATGGTGATTTGGCAGAACCAGGGGAGGCTTTTTGAATATTTAACCATGTATTTGGTCTTTGACATTGAATCAATAAAATAGGCCCATAGCAGTTGAAAAGGATTTTAGTCGGGCTTATCGGTAAGCCAGGGTTGAAACAAATGTAGGCGCATAAGCAAACAAAGTGGGGTGACTCCTGACCTCCTGACCTACATTGGAAGGCACACCCAAGTCATGGTTATGCAGTGTCTTTGTGTGTTATACATCTGAAGTCATTTTCACTGAACAAAATGTATTGCAAGTCTACTGCATAGGGTCATATGACCCAAGTCTCAGATAACATACTAATAAACCCAGAGTAAATGGAATTGACAAGAAAAAATAGATACAAGGAAATAAGGACCTCGATCTTTAGCATATTAATGTTTTCCGACATAGTCAAACCTGAGTTCTCCTCATGCCATGAAGAGATAAATGAAAATAATGGAGATTAGACCAAGCTCTAGAAATCTATGTCGTTTGTACAAGAAAAAGTTAAATGAAGAAGATCCTTGAGTGTGTTGGTCGATTGAGAATTAATTTTCAACATGGAAGAATCACTAAATCCCTTTCTCAAATTTAATATAATTACAGTGGCCAGGCGCTGGGATGTAATAGGAGAATGGAGAGCCTTTTAAAAGTACACACTCGGGTAGAGTGAAGCATAGAGTGAGCCTCACTAAATAACCATATACATTGAGTGAACTAAACCTACCTAAAGAATTGAATTCAAATGCCCATCCTCTAAATTAAATCACTTGTCGTGACTGAAAACACAAGATACAACATCATGAAAGAGCCTTACTATTTTGGGTTTATTCTTTGCATTAACTATAATGAAGCTACAGTTGGATTTGATTCTCAGTGATTAATGCAATTGTAGTGGCCTTACACTCTGATGGAACAATAACATGGAGAGCCATGCATAGGTACACTTCCAGGCACTGTGTTATAGAGATAACATCGATCACAACATAGGAGACGAACAAAACCATGGAGAGTAGTTATGCAAAGTGAGGGAATACATAATTGTTGAGTGTCACAAAGTGCAATGTAGGGGGTGTGTGATTGAGCTAAGTGTCATTGAGTGAAGGTGTATCACAGAGTCGAGACTTGAGTTATTTAAGCTAGCAGAGAGAAAAATTCGAAGGAGAACTAGGGAGTTGAAGGAAGGGAATTGATACTAGAGCATACCATATTTGTTTTTGTATGTATATTCATTTGCCTCTATTTTTAGTTTAAAAATTGTATGAAAAGTAGAAAAGTGGCTAGAGAAGGTAGTGGTCTGCATTCTTAAGAGGTGTAGTGACTTACTATCCTAAAGGGGGTTGGTGCCTCTCTTGAGTGGGTGCTCACAAAAAAATTGATATAATTAAGTAGGTGCTTAATTCACATCATAACAACAAACATATTGGTGGTTTTCTCCATTTGGGTTTCCACGTAAAAATACCTGCGTCAATATGTGTATGTTTCTCATGTGCTGGATTGTACATACACGTAAATGCATTATCTCGTTGTTCATTTGTATTGTGTATGAAATCTCTCACAAGTAATTGAACTTAGTGAAAAGAATAAAAGACTTATACTTAAAACTTTAAATAACCTCACTATTACTATTTCACCTCCCTCCCTCATCAATTCCTTATTCCAACAATTGGTATGAGAGCCAAGTTCCTTTAGGAATAGTCTAACTAGAGGAAGGTAGATCCATAAGGAATTATGTCTAGGTAAGAGAGTCAAGATGCTTACTCAAGCAAGATACCAGTGTTTGATGGGACAAACTATTCCTTTTGGAAATTTAGGATGGAAGCTTATCTTATGTCCCTAGGAGTAGATGTTGGATCTCTGTACTAGTAGATTATGATGTCCCTGATGTCCCTCCCACTGATGCAGATGATAAAAAATTGTATGGAAATAGATCTAAAGCCAAGAATGCCATTATCTTTGGCCTTAGTCAATCCGAACTCATAAAGGTTATGCATTGTAAGTCTTCCAAGGAAGTGTGGGTGAATCTCAATTAGATTCATGAAGGAGATGATAAATTCAAGCATGCCAAACTTCAAACCTTTAGAAAGAAGTTTGAAAGATTAAAAATGAGTGAAGAAGAAAGCATAGCAGAATACTTCCCTAAAGTTGATGAAGTAACCAATATGATTAGAGGACTCAGTGAAGAAGTTAAGGAAGATATGATTGTTCAAAAGGTCTTAAGATCTCTACCCATGAAATTTAATGCCAAAGTCTCTGTGATTTAAGAAATGGCTGATTTAAAGAGTTTCAAGATGGATTAGCTACTTGGTACTCTCACAACCTATGAGATGAGAGTAGGAAGAGATAAGTATGAACCCAAGGAGGCAGTGTTCAAAGTGTCTAAGAAGGAAAAGGAGAAAAAATATCATCACAATTACTCCAGCTGTGAATCTGATCAGGAGTTGACTCAATTTTCCAGGAAATTAAAGCGTGGCTCAAGAAAATATAAAGGGAAGTTTCCCTTTAAATGCTTTGATTGTGGAAGAGTTGCGAATTTTTCTTCCAAGTGCCATTACAATGAAAGGAAAAAAAGGAAGATGATAAAAAATTTAGAAAAAAATCTCAAAAACATCAGAGGAAGAAGTTCTAAAATAAAAAAGGGTCTCTACTCCAAAGAGGATAGTTCAGCACCAGAGTCAGACAACGAAAACTCTTCAGAAGATGATTCAAATAAGTATTTACTCATGGAATTTGGAGCAGACTCCAAGAAAAAAATATTATTGACTTTGAAGAGGAAGAAGAAGAAGTAGGAGTAGCGTACTTTTAAGGGGAACTCATCAGTGCTCTTTATGAGTTAAAGTAGGCCAAGAGAAAGAACATGTAGCTAAAATAACAACTGTAGTGTGTTGAAGAAAGTATGCACAACTTAGAAAATGAGGAGTTTGTTTATCAAAAGGAAAAGCTTGAAGAATCCATTAAAAGAAAAGATAGTTTAGCCCTTCTACTAGTAGAAAAACAAGGAACATGTGAGAAACTAGAAGAAGAGAACAAGGATTTAAAACATAAATTGTTTAAGGTAAAGAAGGAAATGATCTAAAAAACATGAAAATATGAAATTCTGTCCTTGAAAGTCAAATTAGAAGAAGCTAAATGAAAGGAAGAAGTTATTCATGATTTGATCCATGAATGGAAGAGAACTGTCAGATTCTCGAGGTAGAGGTCGTCTCTCTGAGAATGGATCTTGAGAAAGTGGAGACTGAGAAAGGTATAAATGAAAAAATTGCATAAGGAACAGGAAATCTAGATCGGATTCTAAAAATTCAAAGGTATTCAGGAAACAAAACAGGCCTGGGATACTCTAGACCACATGAATATTCTATGGGAAAGATGAACTCCAGGTTCGTAGGATTTGACGAACCTTAGAGCTATGAAAATATGTATCAAGAAAGAATAAATGAAGACAAAAAGGTGAATAATAACTCCATCCACCCCAAGGAGCCCATCACTGGAATAATAACTCCATCCACCCCAAGGAGCCACACAAATGGAGAATGAATCAATTAGCCACACAACAAAGGTACCTTCATGCACAAACTCATGAAATTTCCAACTTCAGGTACTCTCATTTATTTTATGGTAATTGTTATAAATGTCACATGTTTGGACATAATATTGATGATTGTAGAAGGATCAAAGTTGAAAGAGATAAAAATTCCAGATATAATAAGTATTAGAATCTTCAATCTCAAAGCTCTCCTCTCAGAGATCGAAATGCCTTCTCTCCCCTAGTGAGTGATGTTGAATGTTTAAAATGTAATAATTTTCAACAGAAGGCAAGTGAGTGGAAAAGCAGGTTTGAGTACCCATCTAAGTCCCAAAACACTTGGCAGCCAACTTTTCAAAAAGATAAGGAGAATTAGAAACAAAAATATGGAAAGAGCATGGAATGTGGACTTGCTCTATTAGCACAAAATCAAGAGAATAGATGGTATGTGTATTGTGTTTGTTCCAAGCATATGACTAGGGATAAGAGCAAATTTATGTTGCTAAAAGAAAAGGATAGAGGGAATAATGTCACTTTCGGCAACAATGCGCCAACACGAATTAAGGGTAAGGTCATAGTCAATCTTGATCAAAAGACTAAAGCCAAAAATGTGTTGTATGTAGAAGGTATCAAGCACAACTTGCTTAGTGTAAGCCATATGTGTGACAATGGCTATAATGTGACTTCCAAGGAATGTGAGATTCGAAATGAAGAAAATGGAAAGATTATGGGAAAAGAAATCAGAACTCACAATAATGTATGTGTTTGAATACTCTAGAGTACGGTGTTATTTGAGAAAGACGAATGAATCCCGGTTATGGCACAAGAGACTTAGTCATTGAATTTTGTTAGTCAAGTAAGAGTCAATAGGCTAGGAGCTGTGAGAGGATTGCCAAGACTGTCAAAGCCTGATGGTTCAATCTGTAAGTACTGTCAATTTGGTAAGCAGACTAAGACTCATTTCAAGAAAAAAGAGTCTCTTCATCTAGACAACTCGAAATAATTCACACAAATATCTGTGGCCCAACTAGAGAAAAGATCCCAAGAGGAGAAAGGTATTTTATGCTCCTTATTGATGATTTTTCCAAGGTCACTTGGATCGTTCCCTTAAAATAAAAATCAGAAGCATTTAAACATTTTAAAGCTCAAGTAGAAAATGAGAAAGATCTAAATATCAAATGTTTAAGATTAGATAGAGGAGGAGAATAAACTTCAAGATATTCTGAATAATTCTATGAAGAGCATGGCGTAAGGAGGCAATATTCTATGGCTAGAACTCCACAACAAAATGGAGTAGTTGAGAGAAAGAACAAAAAAATCCAGGATATGGCTAGATCTATGATGGATGAAGAAGATGTACCTCACATATTTTGGGGAGAAGTAGCATAAGAAACAATGTACTTATCAAACATAACACAACTC
This sequence comes from Pinus tabuliformis, assembly GCA_031772625.1. Taxonomy (NCBI): domain Eukaryota; kingdom Viridiplantae; phylum Streptophyta; class Pinopsida; order Pinales; family Pinaceae; genus Pinus; species Pinus tabuliformis. Next base: position 1,388,023,939 of record CM062819.1, on the reverse strand, counting down.
GGGCCTAATAGTGATAAAACTCCCTATGAGTTGTGGAAGGGAAGACCTACACCAGTTAAACACTACAAGGTGTTTGGGAGAAAATGCTTTATCAAAAGGAATGATAAATCCTGGAATATTTTATTCATGTGCTGGTGAGGGTATATTACTCGGGTAATCTGCTCAAAGTAAAGGATACAAGTGTTACAACAAAAGGACAAAGGGGTTGAGGATTGCATTGATGTAGTAGTAGATGAAATAGATTCACAACCTGAGTCCTCCAAAGGAAACATGAACTTAGATGGAGAAGATATTTCAACCATCATGTCCTCAGATTATGATGAAACAGATTCAGATAATGAAGACGTAGAAACAAGCACAACTCCAAGGCCCAAAACACCTTCCATGTATCTACATAAAGAACATCCTGAGAGTCTACTTCTTGGAGATCAAAGGCTTGTTGTTCAGACTAGAAGGAAATTTGTTGGCAGTTCAAGTTATGCAAATGTTGCTCTTCTATCTCAGGTTGAGCCTAAAAATCTCAGTTAGGTAAGTGAGGACAAGTCCTGGGTGAGGGTTATGAATGACAAAATTAACCAAATTGAGAAGAATGAAACTTGGGAGCTTGTTCTAAGATCCAAAGAGAAAAAATTCATAGGTACAAAATGGGTCTTCAAAAATAAGCTAAATGAGAAAGGTAAAGTAATTAGGAACAAGGCTCGATTGGTCTACAAAGGGTATGCACAGATAGAGGGGATAAATTTTGAGGAAACCTTCACACTAATAGACAGACTAGAAGCTATCAGAATGTTTCTTGCCTTTGCTAGTCAAAGACATCAAGGTATATCAAATGTATATGAAGTCAAAATTTATCAATGGAGATATGGAATAAGAAGTTTATATTGAGCATCTAGAAGGATTCACACTCACCGAAAATGAAGGGTTTGTGTGCAAACTAAAAAAGGCCTTATATGGACTCAAACAGGCTCCCAAAGCCTAGTATGCAAGACTGGATCAGTACCTTTAGCAATAAGGATTTAAGAAAGGCACTATAGAAAACAATCTGTATATAAAATCTGAAGATGATCATCTACTAATTGTAGTAGTGTGTGTGGACGGCATAATCTTTGGTAGTGACCTAGAACAATTAGGACATCAATTCATAAATTGTATGAAAATAGAATATGAGATGTCCATGATATGAGAATAATTGTCCTTCGTGTTAGGATTACAAATTTCTCAATCAAAATATGGGGTATTTATCTCCTGATCGAAATACCTATGAGAAACTATGAAGAATTTTAGGATGGAAGATTGCAATCCAGTTAGCACGCCCATGGTTACATGCTGCAAATTATACAAATAAGATGAGACACCGATGGTAAATCAAACTGACTATAGATCAATTTTAGGAAGCTTTTTGTATCTCATAGATTCGAGACCAGACATCATGCAAGCAGTGGGTCTTGTGGCCAGATTTCAAGCTTTCCCTCATGAAAGTCATGTCATCACTATCAAAAGGATTTTCAAATATCTTCAAGGGACAATAGATTATGGATTGTGGTATGCTAAAAGAAGAGAGTTTAAGTTGAAGGCCTATACTGATGCTAATTGGGTAGGTAGTATTGATGATAGGAAGAGCACCTCTAGTGCAACATTCTTTTTGGGAAATTGCTTAGTGTCCTAGGTCAACAAGAAACAAGACTCCATTTATTTATCAATTGTTGAAGTAGAGTATATTGCAGCTGCCACTTGTTGCTCACAAATTATATGGATTAATCAGACCTTGATGGACATTAAGGTAGAGTTGGCTGATCCCATTCCATTGATATGTGATAATACTAGTGCCATTATTATCTCTAAGAATCTTGTCATGCACTCAAAGACCAAGCACATACCTATCAAGTTCCATTTCTTAAGGTAATATATTGCAACTAGCATTATTCGACTTGGATATGTCACCATAAAAAACCAACTTGCAGACATATTTACTAATCCATTGGCAAGATAACCCTTTGAGTATATCATGCAAAAGATAGGGGTTGTGACTCTTCCTCCCAAATGACTCAATTATAAGGTGTGTTAGTAGCTACTCAACATGTGGGATCAATTGAAGAGTAAGTTGCACTGCTTAAGGGGGAGTTCTCAAGAGAATCCTTTGCCATTGATGCTAAAGGGAGAGAAGACTATTGGTGCTTAGGAGAAGAACAACAATGAAGAAGACCATGCCTGATTTTATGGGGAGCTTACATTGTTGCCATAATTTCCAAAGGGGGATATTTTTAGACAATTTTCATTGTCTGATTGGTTGGTGGAAGTTGGTATGTCAAAATTGATGTCAACTATAATAGCATATAGGTCATAAGAAACAAATTCTAGCATTGATGTGATCATGATTGTTTTGAGGGAGTCCTATGACTACTAAATTATTATGTAGAGAATCATCATAGTAGCAGGCTTAGTGGACAAGCAATAAAAACAAGATTATGATGGTTGGAAGTCCCATAGTTTAGAGGAAATTATGTCTCAAGAGACTAGATCAGATGTATATGGAAACGAATTCATTGGATAGTGATTTCAAAGATATTTCCAATGGTATGCTGAAGTCCAAAAAAGGCCTTCTAGATCAATAGTTACAAACAATTGAATTTTGCATATAGAAAAGTTCATTCCTCAAAACTTTGGCAGATTTTGAAGTAGGTCAGGCTTTGTCTGAAGTAAGGCCAAGTTGGAGGCTAGGGTCGCATAGCAGAGCTAATAGGAGAACATCCTGACCCCCCAACCCCCGACCTATGTGGGACCATCTTTAAGTCAAAATTTGGGCCTAGTCGGAGGTCGGTGTCACGCAAAATAATTTGCAAGAGAACACCTCGAATCCCGACCCCTGACATATCTGGGACCTGGTACATACATCATGGCAAATGATATCAGTGTGATAGGATAGTATGGAGGACACGTGCATTAGGGGAATTAGTTTAGAGGAGATTATGTCTCAAGAGACTAGATCAGATGTATATGGAAATGAATTCAGAATCATTGGATAGTGATCTAAAAGATATTTCCAATGGTATGTTGAAGTCCAAAAAAGGCCTTCTAGATCAATAGTTACAAACAATTTAAGTTTGCATATAGAAAAGTTCATTACTCGGGACTTTGGCAGATTTTGAAGTAGGTCAGGCTTCATCTGAAGTAAGGCCAAGTCGGAGGCCAGGGTCACATAGCAGAGATGACAGGAGAACATCCTGACCCCCCAACCCCTGACCTATGTGGGACCATATTTAAGTCAAAAGTTGGGCCTAGTCGGAGGTCAGTGTTGCGCAAAATAATTTGCAAGAGAACACCTCGAATCCCAACCCCCCAACATATCTGGGACCTGGTACATGCATCATGGAAAATGATATCAGTGTGATAGGATAATATGGAGGACACGTGCATTAGGGTAATTTTGAGGTCTAAAATGGGCTTCATAAGGAAATTATAAAAGAATAGTGGAAATAATAAACTGATATTAGATTACATCATCAAATTTTAGAGGGAAAAAAGAAAAAAAACTACTTTTTCAATTTGTATTTTCAACTTATATCCGTATGAGTTTGCTCAAATTTCGAGCAAGAACACTCATTGGATGTAGAGTTTGATTCCTCATCCAAGGAGTACCCATGTTGCATAATTTTGATGGACCCTGCTACACAAAAAATGAGAAATACATGAAAAACATGATTGCAATCACGTTATTTCATGTATTTCTCATTTTTTGTTTAGCAAGGTCCATCAAAAGTATGCAACATGGGTACTCTTTGGATAAGGAATTAATTTTTTTATCCAATGAGTACTCCTACTTTAAATTTGAGTAAAACATTTGGGAGATAAGTTGAAAATATGATTTGAAAAATTAGTTTTATTATTTTATTATTTTTTAATATTTCTACTTTTTTACTCCAAAAAAGGTGAATCATCCCCCATGGTTGACACCATCATCTTGAGTCCTATTGGTTCTTATAAATTTTATTTTGGTTGTGCATTTTCCTTAGGAGGCCCATTTTAGACCTCAAAATTCCCCTAATGGTAGGCATATTCAACATTCTTAGTTAGCCTAATGGGCCAAATCTAGGTGACACATGTCACTGTATAGAAGGTGCCACGTGGCCTAAATGATGGCAAAATGATTTAATATGGTGATGTGGCATAACCTTAAAGTTTGTGCCAAAGGGAGGTTTTGTCAATATTTTTCCTGTGTATTTGGTATTCGACATTGAATCGATAAAACTAGCCTAGAGTAGATGAAAAGGCATTTAGTTAGGGCTACATGAAAGTCAGGGTTGAAAGAAATGTAGGTGCATAAGCAAACAAAGTGGACCGACTCCCGACCTCCCAACCTACATTGGAAGGTGCACTAAGGTCATGATTATGCTGTATTTTTTTGTGCTATACATTTGAAGGCCTTTTTTCTAATGAAATGTATTGCAAGTCTACTGCATAGAGTCATATGACCTAAGGCTTAGATAACATACTAATAGACCCAAAGTAAATGGAATCGACAGGAAAATTGAGATACAAGGAAATAACGACCTTGACCTATAGCATTTTAATGTTGTCTGACACAATTAAACTTGAGTTCTCTTCATGCCACGAAGAAATAAATGAGAATAATGGATATTATACCAAGCTCAATAAATCCATGTCATTTGTACATGAAAAAATTAAATGGAGGAGATCCTTGAGTGTGCTAGTGGACTGAGAATTAATTCTCTACATGGAAGAATCACTAAATCACAGTCTCAAATTTAATACAGTTATAGTGGCTAGGTGTTTGGATGTAACAAGAGAATGGAGAACCTTTCATAAGTACACACTTGGGTAGAGTGAAGAACATAGTGAACCTCACTGAATAACCACAAACATTGAGTGAACTAAGCCTTCCTACAAAATTGAATTCAGATGTCCAACCTCTGCATTAAATCAATTGTCGTGACTGAGAACGGAAGTTAAAACAACATGAAAGGGCTTTGTTGTGTTGGGTTCATTCTTTGCATCAATTGTAATGCAGCTACAGTTGGATCTCATTATCAGTGATTAATGAAATTATATTGGTCTTGCACTCTGATGGAACATCAACATGGAGATCCATGTAGAAGTACACTTCCAAACACTGTGTTGCAGCGACAACATGGATCACAACACATGAGAGGAACAAAACTATGGAGAGAAGCTATGCAAAGTGGGGGAAAAATAGAATTTTTAAGTGTCATAGAGTGCAAAGCAGGGGGTGTGTGACTAAGCTAAGTGTCACTGAATGAAGGTGTATCACAGGGTCGAGACCTGAGCTGGTTGAGCTAACAGAGAGCACAGTTCAAAGGAGAATTGGGGAGCTTAAGGAAGGGAACTGACACTGGATCAGACTAGATTTATTTTTCTATGTATATTAATTCGCCTCTCTTTTCTGTTTGAAAATTATATGAAATGTACAATAGTGGCTAGAGCAGGTAGTGGCTTGCATTCTTAAGAGATGGGTGACTCTTGGAAAGTAGTGGCTTGCTATCCTAAAGGGGGTTGGTGCTTCCCATGAGTGGGTTCTCACAAATAAATTGATGTAATTAAGTAGTTGCTTAATTTACATCATAACAACAAAGAAATTGGTGGTTTTATTCCTGTGGGTTTCCATGTAAAAATACATGTGTCAATATGTGTATGTTTCTCATGTGATGGATTGTATATACATGTGAATGCCTTATCTTGTTGTTCATTTGTATTGTGTATGAAATCTCTCACAAGTAACTGACCATAGTGAAAAGAATCATAGACTTATACTTAAAACTTTAAAGAACCTCACTATTACTGATTCACGCCCCAACCTCCCCCCACCCCTCATTAGTTCCTTATTCCAATAGGAATTTTTAAGGGATGTACTCTAGAAAAGAATGTGAAGAAACCCTTTGCAAGAAGTGATACATGATCCAAGGAAATCCTATATCTCATACACTTTGATGTGCGTGGACCTATAGCAGTAAAATATCTGGGAGGCCATCAATAATATGTGACATTCATTGATCATTATTCTAGGAAAACTTGGATATACCTCCTCAAGAATAAAGATGCAATACTTGAGAAATTTCAGGAATTCAAGAATGAAGTAGAAATCTGACATAAAGGAAGATAAAGACCTTAAGGTCTGATAATGGTAGAGAATATACCTCTAAATAACTTATAAAATTTTGTAAGGAAGAAGGAATAAAGAGGGATATAATTGTTTATTATAACCCTGAACAAAATGGTGTGGCTGAAAGGAAGAATAGATCATTCGAAGAATGTGTTAGAGCCATACTTCCTGACCAAGTTCTCTCTAAGTTTTTATGGGGAGAAACATCTGTAACAACAATCTACTTATAAAATTGGAGTCCTCATAAAATTTTCAATAATATTACTCTAGAATTTAAGCTTTTATAGGAAAGAAACCTAGAGTGGATCATCTCTGAATATTTGGATGTCCAGTTTACATGCACATTCCAAAGGATAGGAGGAAGAAATTGGATCCTACAATTACAAAATGAATCTTTGTTGGTTATAATGCTTCATCAAAAGAATAAATAATCTACATTAAAGATGATCATCGTATTGAAGTAGAGATGTCATATTTGATTAAAATGTATCTTACAAAAGATCCAAAGATATCACGGTTGATTCTAATGAAGAAGAGGTACCCATTTTTGAGGAAATCTCAAGGGATAAGAATATTCAAGTTCTTACGTCTATTCATGAAGATTTTGAAGGACCTAGTGAACTTGTACATCATGTTGTTATTCTAGAAACTTGTAAGAGACCTACTGGGTTGAGGACAACTCTAAAAGAGGTTGAGGGACATGTAGTAGCTAAGGGAATTTTTAGAGAAATTAAGAGACCTAAAAGGTATTCTAGTTATGTAGCTTATATGACTAAGCTCATTGAGGTTGAACCCTCCTGCTATGAAGATGCAATTGAACATCAAGAATGGAGGAATGAAATGCAAGAAATAATACCAGTCAATTATGAAGAATGATGTCTGGGAAATTGTTCCTAGACCAAGTGACAAATATATTGTCACTTCCAAATGGATATACAATATCAAACATGTAGTGGATGGGAGCATTGATAAGTATAAATCTAGATTTGTGGCAAGAGGCTTTTCACAAAAGGAAGGTATCGATTATGAAGAAACCTTCGCTCCTACAACAAGATATACAACTATTAGATCACTTGTCTCTTTGGCTACCACTATGGGATGGAACATTCATCAAATGGATGTTAAAACAACTTTTTTGAATGGGACCATTGATGAAGAGGTTTATATTTAGAAACCTCAAGGATTCGAAGTCCATAAGAAGGATACACATGTCTGTAGATTGAAGAAGGCTCTATATGGCCTTAAATAAGCACCTAGAGCATGGTATGCCTAGATGGATGAATACCTACTGAGACTTGGTTTTGTTAAAATTTCTGCAAATTCTAACCTCTACATCAAAGTGGTCAAGGATGAAACTATGGTCATACTTTTAAATGTGGGTGACTTACTTGTCATAGGTGTGGAAAATTGGATACAAGAATGCAAGAGGTAGTTGGCAACCAAATTTGATATGAAGGATTTTGGACTTATGCACTATTATTTGGAATTAGAGGTTGGAAGAAACTTGGTAAAATATATCTTGGTCAAGTAAAATATGTGATCAAGATATTATAAAACTTTTCCATGATGGATAGTAAGAGAATGACAACTCCTATTATTACTAATCTAAAGAAGTTGAGGAGTTCAAAATATAGTTCAATGGATCCTACATGCTATAGGCAATTGATTGGCTCCTCAATATATCTAGTGAATACTAGACCTAACATTTGTTTTGTAGTAAATGTCCTCAATTAATTTCAAATGGAGCCAAGGCATGACCATTGGATAAAAAAAACATATCTTGAGATATCTACATGGGACAATGCATAATTGTCTTAGATATTCTAGTAGTGAGATTTAGTTATTGGGATATACATATTCTTATTGGGGTGGTAATGATAACTATGGTAGAAGCACTATTGGTGGATGCTTTAGTTTGGGATCTTCCATGATCTCATGAATGAGAAATAAGCAATATATTGTTGTTTTGAGTAGTGTTGAAGCTGACTAGATTGCTATAAGATAAATTTGTAGAGAGACTTTTTGGCTTAGAAAGATACTATCAGATTTTTTCAAAGGAAAATTGAGCCCTACAATTGTACATTGTGATGAAAAAAATTGCATAAGGTTGACTGAGGATCCAATGTTTCATTCTAGGAAAAAACATATTAACAATAAGTACCACTAGATCAGAAGCTTGGTACAAGATGGGCTTGTGAAGCTACATTATATCTCTACAGATGAACAAGTAGTTGATATTATCACAAAGGCACTTCCAAAAAAGAAGCTTGAGTACTTATGAAGAAATCTTGGTTTGGTGTATATCGCCTCCTTGATTGAGAGGGAGTAATAATGGATATTATATTCCCTTTTCCATGTGTCATGCACTAGGCCAGGACTAACATACATACGTCTAAGTGAAGGCCATGAAGGGAGAATAAGGTATGGAGGATTATATCAACTGATATTAGTACTTATTGAGGATTGGGAAATCCAAGATAGAAGTAGCCTCATAGACTAATACTCTTTGAGATTGAGGTAGGGAATCCAAACCACAAGTACTTGAAGAGGATTGATATTCTTTTAGGATTATGATTCCAAGATCAGAATAGTCCTAAAAGGACATACCTAGTGAACATTTGAATGTGGTATGTTCCTTAAGAGGTAACGTGGTGTCTCACATGAAACCTCCTAGCATTATGCTCTAAACTAAATAGAGCTTGTTAGTTAAGGCCTTTCTATGTTGACAATGTTGGTTATGATATTGATGCTTAAAAGATGGCTTATCAATCCAACTCTTCTTATGAGAATACTATTGGTTTAAGGGGGCTTGACCCAGGTTCAAAGTGTGTTCACACCAATAAAACCCTTAACCACTGGCCCTCTCGGTAACAACCTACAAGCATATCGCAGTCTCACCCAAAGTGGTTATGGGAGGTTGAAGAACTAGGTTTCTACAACCAGAGGGATATGTGCATTGTTGGGTTCGTGTATTTACTTATGTTTTCTACCTTCCTACAACTTTGCATACATGAATAACTTTGCATTGATGATTAATCTTACAGATTGGTATTTATAAAAGAAAACAACGTAACATGTATTCTTTTGCATAATTTTTCATGCATAACGATATCAATAACAATAGAGAATAAATACAAAAAGCTACATAATACTTCACCAAAACCCCTTCTTTATTAATAAGGATCTTGAATACATTCTCTTCCCTGATCTATGCACCCAGCTACAGGCGGTTTGCATACTCAACCGCAGACTCTTCAAGGCCTTTGTGCACTCAGCTGTAGAGCCTTCCTGTAAATACATACTCAAGACAGAGAATACGAACAATCTATACTTAGTTCTTCTATCATATCATGATATTTCAAAAAGCATTACATATTCTTTATATAGACTTCCTTAATACAATACCACGGTTCGCATACAATGGATTTGACAAAACAATGGACTAATACCCAATACTTGTCACAAAATAAGGGGCTTTGACCTGCCTTAAAGCCCCTAAAACACAGTGTGATGAATATAACTTCATTGGCTCCGTGTATTTCGCTCCTCAAAATGCAAAGTCTTTGACCCAAAGTTTGACCAAGATGGGTTGTGCCCAACAGGACCCCAACACTCACCCGTGACTCATCTCGAGTCACTCAACTTCGATTCCCTTGATTTTTGCTGCAATTCCATATTATACTGCATTATACTACTAGACCGTCTCTGCCATTTGTTTCTCTTGTTTGTGTGCTTCCTCCAGCAATGGATGCATTCTGGGCCTTTTATTGTCAGAAGGAGAGACACAACTGTGACAGACAAGAGGAAAAAGCAGAAGGGGTTCCTCATGCTCCTGTATAGTTTCCTTTGTTTCCACCTCTGTATCCTTTCCACTTGTACCTACATCCTGTGGGGTACCCTTCTCTATTCCAACTACTCCACCAAGTGGATTCATCCATTCTTCTTACCATTGCTATACTACGGTGAGAAAATTGTCTCCAGTTACTAAGTATGGAAATGGGTGCCATGTCTCAGTTGGGTCCTTTGTTGCCTTCACATAAGCTCTGTGGAAGTCTGCTTTGAAATATGTAATGTGAAAATATTGATATACAAACTAGGTGATAGCCTTGGATGTTGATTCACCACCATGTGTAGATCCATTTCCATTACCACAAAGAAAACCCTATTCTCTATTGCATGTGTCAGTTTCTTAGTAAACTAGAGGGAGGCATACCTCGTTGCCTCATAAAAATCCACCTCGACAGATGAAATCTGTGAGTCTTCTAGTTCTTTCCATGCAATTAGCGCAATGAGTATTAACAACCAAGCATAGTGGAATGGATTCCCCTCTTCCTATGCTTCACTGTTTTCTGTCAAAAAATCCTCGCACAGATAGGAAACCCAGTTAAATTGGACTCTTGTGCTACACTTCGCAACCAAAGATATTACTGTTGTAGGCACCTCATTGGCCCTGCACTTCCTCATTATATTACCTGCCAATATGCGTGTGGTGAAACACACTTCTTTGTCATCAATGGAGTTGATGTCATATCGACGTGACTTCTTCACTAGTCCAAACTTTTCCTTCATCATTTGTTCCATCTCCTTATCCTTATTCTTTCCCACAAATTCTTCTACGAGGTCTTTTCCCTTATGGGGAAATGCTATGATTTTTCTGATTAACATGTCATCAATCCAGATCCTTGTCCCTAGCCAAATGCGTCCATAATGTACCATTGTGAGGAGCTGCCACACATATTGTATTGGCTGTACTTCAAACGAAGTGTGGCACATTCAACATATTCAAGAGGCCTACTCTCTACAATCCTGCAACCCACTAGAATGACTCTAGCATCATGACTCAACTATATGGGTACCGAACCTACTTCAGATACCTACTTGGTTCAAATTGAGGGTATTTTCTGTGATCGTTAAAGTCCCAATCTTCCAACCTTAGTTGGGGTATCCTCCTGAACACTTCGCCCTCAAACGATACTTCCTCCAACAGAAATATAGTGAACACATTGAAATTCCCATCCTTGGGCTCCTTAACTGGCTTGGCATTTGGTTTTCTTGGTGGCATGGAAGGTGGGAGCACAACGAGAATCTCTTCGCCCTATGGCTTCATACGTTGAAATTCAGACTCTGCCTCACTTTCATTGACCTGTTGAGGTGCCTTCTGCTATATCAACTTCTTTCCTTTCTACACTAACTTATTCCCTTTATCTTCTTTGTTCTTTGTGAATACTTCTATCTGTGTTTTCTTCCTCGGGGATGTTCTAAGTTCTGCCCCAGAGACCTCAGCTCTTCTTCTGCTTCTTCTGTGACTATGGTTATGTAGGTACCCGCTTTCTTGAAAAACTCTGGCGCCTTGGGGACATAGGTACCTTCGCTCCTTGTTCCTCCATAATACCCGCTAGTCCTTTCTTTGTAAATATTCCAACAAGTTCGTCAAAACTCCTATTAGACATATAGTAGGTCTCTTCTATGTAATTTCTCAACTTCTCCATACAACAAAGTATCAAATGTGGCACAAGATATAGTTTTCATAACAATTTTGATTTCCAACCTCATTATTTCTTCAATATTTTCTCATTTAGTGTAGGTATGGGGCTAGATACAGTCAACTGTGCTTCATAAATTCTCTTTTTCCGCGCTAGTTAATGAAAATTTTGATTTAACAGTAGATTTTTCCTTCCAATGGTCATATTTCTGTCCAACTTGGATGAACCTTCCCTCGTAGTGCAGTCACCTTTTCTTTATCACAGTTCCTTTAGACTTCATCATATTCCTAAATATCGTGCAGTAATCTTCCTTCGGTGAAGTCTGTTTCTGTAGAGTAGTTTATTTTCCCGTGCCGACTTTCAACTGTAAGTGGCACTAAGAAGTCTTCCCTTCAATTTTCAGTGCAAAGTTCTAGGGACAACTTCGTCCTTGCATATCTTCAATCTACTACCATTCTCTCATCCCAGAATTAGCTGACCATTAAAATTCGCTAGTTGAACTGCATCACTATTAGAGACATGCTTGATCATATATTGTCCTAACCAATGTGTTTTAAATTTTCCTTGGAACTTTATGAATTTTTTGTCATGCAATAATACAAGATCTCCTTCTTGGAATGTCTTCTTCTTGATATGCCTGTCATGCCAGGCTTTATACCTTGCTTTCTGTACTTGCTGATGGAACCCTACTATAAACATGTCTTCTTCTAGAGCTATTATATGTGACATTCTTTCCTTCATAATGTTAGGGTCTACCATATCTATGACAGCTATGATTCTCAAACTTAGCACAATGTATTCCATAGGCATAACTACCTCTTTTCCATATGCCAATCTAAATGGTGTCTTCCCTGTCAATTTATTGCATGTTGTTCTATATGCCCACAACACCACAGAAATTCTCAAATCTTAGTCATCTCTATTCACATTGCATACCTTGGTCAATGCGTTCTCTAGAATCTTATTGAAATCTTCCACTGTTCCATTTGCCTGAGGATGATAAGGAGTGTTATTTTGGTGATGACCCTAGAATTCCTTAGTTAGTGCTTCAATTGTCTTGTTCAAGAAATGTGTGCCTTGGTCACTCATAATTGTCTTCGGATAGCCAAACCTAGACAATATATATTCAAATATGAACTTCACAGTAGTTTATGCGCTTCAATCCTTCACTGGTTGTGACTCAACCCATGTTGTCAAATAATCAGTTGCAGTGATTATATACCTCACACCAATCTTCTTTCCTGGCAAACTAATAGGTCCAATAAATTCAATCGCCCATTTGTCAAAATCCTGCAAAGTTACCTATGGCACTAGTGGCATCTCATCTCTTCTATATGGCTTTCCTATTATTTGACATACATCACATGTTTGACAAAATTCTTTTGCATCCTTATGTACTGTGGGCCACCATAACCCAAATCTCAATATCTTTTGCATAGTGTATTTTCCTTAATAGTTCCATCTTGTGACTCCTCCATGAGCTTCTGTCAGAGTATCTATGCAATACTTCATCTAGTCCCATTTTGTACAAGTGTCCAACAATCAACGAGAAATTAGTTGCTCGAATGACCAACTCCTTCTTTTGCTTCATAGTGTACTCCACAGGTGCCATTCCTATGATTAGAAACTGAATAATATCCGCGAAGTGATCATCTGTGACTCTAATTGTGAATAAATGTGCATTGGGCAGGTTATCTTCGATATTTGTGGGTTCTTCTCCTATCTCTATTCTTGATAGATGATCAGGTCCAACATTCAATTTCCCTGGATTTACTATAACTTGGAAGTCATACTCTTGGAGTGATAACAACCATCGACAAATCTTTCGTCCTAAAGCAGGCTTATTCACCAAATGTTTCAACGCGGAGTGATCAGTGAAAATTTTGAAATGCGCCCTCAACAAGGTAGTGCCTAATTTTGTAATGCATACACCGTAACTAATCCCTCTCTTTCCATCATGCTATAGTTCTTTTTCGCGTTGGAAAGTTTCCTGCTTTCAAATTCTATGGGATGATCAATTTCCCATAATTTTGGCTACACTAGCACTACACCCAACGCTATGCAAGATACATCAACACGTGCATGGAAATCCTTCTTCAAGTTCGGGAAAATTAGAATAGGCGCAATTACTATCTTCTCTTTCAGTACATCCAAGCTCTTCTGGCACTCTTTGCTCCATTGAAAAGTCACATATTTCTTCATAAATTTCTCCATCAGTGTAGCTATATGTGTGTACCCCTTTATAAATTTTATGTAGTAGCCAATTTTTCCCAGTGTCATGCGCAGTTGTCTCACCTTTTTTTTGTGTTGGTAGATTCATAATAACAGTGATTTTCGTGGGATCCACCATTAATCCCTGTTTACAAACTACATGTCCCAATAGTATACCAAATGGTGCATAAAATATGCACTTCTTCAAGTTCAATGAGATTTGGTACTACCTACATGTATCCAACATCAACGTTAAGCTTGCCACATGCTTCTTTAATAGGCCAAAGATTGTCCAATTGTCGAAGTATACTTCCAGAAACTTATGTATATATTCTTTGAAAGCCACAATTACAACTCTAGAAAATATAGCAAGCACATTCTTTAGTCCAAAAGGCATCACCGTGTATTGATAAGAGCCCCACTTTGTTGCAAAAGTCGTTTTATGTCTATATTCTAGCGCAATCCTGATTTGATGGTATCCTGAAAAACCATTTGTGAAATAATAGGCCTCCCATCCTCCTACATTGTCCAACACTTCATTTGTAAATGGTGTAGGGAATGGGTCATGTAGGCATGCATCATTCAATTTTCTTAAGTAAACAAAAATTCTGAATTCCCCTTTCTCCTTACTTTCCTGAACCACCATGGGACTTACTTATTTGGACTCTTCGACAGGTTCAATTATCCCAACTGTTAACATTTTGTCTAATTCTTCTTTCACCTTCTCCTTATATTTAAGATTCAGACTATAAGGTCTTTGCTTGACAAGCTTCGCATCTGGCTTCAAAGGAATCCTCATGACTCCCAAATCTCCTAATATGCCCTCATATCTAAAAAATTAGTAGGGAAAAACTCCTGATATTCATGCAAGAGATCTATTATCTTGCTGACTGTGTCTTCATCTTAGTAATCTCCTATTGTTGTGTACTTCGGTTCCACCTCTGACCCTATATTCACCTTCCTCGTCTTCAATGGATTTGTATATCAGGTATCTTTATCTCAGGTCCATTTACTTCACGATGACCTTATGACTATTTGATGTCAATGTTGCGGGGATATTCATCCTCTTCGGTAGTGAGATTATAGCATCCCATTACATTGCTTATCTACGTAGCCCAATCAGGTTTTCAGATAACTAGAACTTTGTTCTCAAAAATATTCTTCTTAACTATATTGAGTGCTGCATCTATATGTGGATAGTCATATTCAAATCTAAATGTCATTATAAATCCATCAACTGTCTCTACCTATCTAGTAGTACCATGTCGAAGCTCGGTTTCTAGATACCAATTCTGAGGAATTGTCTCCAAGGTATGGATGAAGCCATGCACCAATTCTTCTCACATGAGTTCTCTCCAATCTGTCATAAAGAGCTATATGTGGTCTCTAGGATCATTCTAACCATCATACTTGTCTACGAGCTCTGTTTCTACTTTTCCAAATCTTACCTAGATCAAACTTCTACATTTTTTCCCATCTCCTGTATTCCTCTTATGAGTACCCCACCATCTAGTAGGAGTATCACTCAGTGCTTGATCCAGATCTAACAACCTCTGACATTCTGGTAACCGTATTTCACAATCTCTAAAGAAAGTATTTACATCACCCAACCCATCATATAAAGGTAAATGACATACCTCGGTTGTCATACAACACATTACTTTAGTGATCCTTGCACATCACCTTGTAGACACTTCATGCAACCTGTTCTACCAATTTTCCAATTCTTCTTCTGAATCTTAAGTGCAGGAACTATCTTGCTCCCAAGTCATTTTTCCACCTATAGTGGGGTTAATCAATTATTCTTCTTTTGTTGTTATCTGGTAAATGTTTTCGATATCATCCTTGTTGTATTCTTCTCTGAAAGGTTCAATATATCTCAGTCACTCCGATGGATCTAATGGCACAATAACTCTCATTTTATTGCTTTCAAATATCATTTGCCTTTTCTTCAAGTTAATTTTACCCATGTTATCAAATTCCCAATCCAATCCAAGCAACATGGGGTAGGGATTATTGTCATCCACAATCTCAATCACTTTGAAGTTAGTGGTAGTGTGCACTCCATCAATGTCTACTGTGATACCTAACAATCTTCCTAGAGGGATGATCTTCTGTTGATTCACCATATCTAGATGGATAGTTGACCATTGCAGCTTCGGTTTACCCATCAATTCCCAAGTTTTCTTTGGAAAGACATCGACATCAGATCCTACATCCAAGATAACTTGATCCATGTCATATTCCTCAATCTACACTGTAAGCCTCATTCCCTTTCCAGTCTGCTTCTTGTGTCTATACATATTATTCACTACGTGCATCTCACTCTACGGTACCTCTTTAGGAGCACAAGATTCTATCAATTATTTCAATCCATCTACGACATTCTAATTTCTCAACAACTTCATGCATGTCTGTAGAAAATACTTCAAAATATTCGGATCCACATCTTGTGTTGCAATCAGTACTATCTCGTAATTATCCTTATGAGTCAGATGCATGGTAAAGGTCGAGGCTCCATCATCCATAAAGCTTCGCCTCGCCTCCATGAATACTTGCTTTTCCCTCGGGATATCAAATGCAAGATATTTCTCAGTGGTTTTTCTTACCCATGTGGCTTCAAATTCCTTTTTTCCATTGGCTTTATCATTTCCAGTTGCAGCGAAACTTCTTGTTACAATGTCGATGTGTGGTTGATCTTCCCTTAGCTCAATGATCATCATTTGGATATTTATTGCAGGCTTCTAGATTCTTTTCTCCTGCATCTTTGAAATAAGGATGGGGCATTTTTCTATCACATCATCAAAGGACTTACAATAACTGTAGTTTTTTGTAGGGTTCTGACTGTCTTTTGCGAAGTGTCCAACTTGTCCACAGTTGTAACAAATAATATAGCCACATCCTCGACCAAATCCTCCTCATCCTCCTCCTCCTCATCCTTGAAATCCTCCTCAACCAACGTGCTGGACTAGCTCTTCGTGTGTATGTCCCTCAACTTGTAGCCTATAACTATCAGCAGTGTGCTCCATCATTAAGTCATAACTTCGACATATTTTCTCATCATGGCCTACTGATTTACAGAAGTTACAAAATAGCTGCTTCAGGGTCTATACATAATTCTATAACAGGTAGCAATCTTTAGAGCGATTTTGGTGTCTCGTTCTAGAAATATCACACCACAGACCTTGGTTTTCTGGATTAGGTGCTCCACTTTCAAAATAATCTCTGAACACGGGGCATTGATCCTTATAATGACCCTCTACTTTTCATTTTGTACACCATACTTCTGATCTGGTCTCTTTACCTTTCTTGCGGTTCTGAAATTCCAAGGTTAGATTGGGTAGTTGACTTTGTATCTGTTGTACTCTTGCGTGAGTATCTCCAATCGGTGAAGCTTCAAGCTTCATCGTAATATCCAATGCTTTAGCTTTATTCATGATCTTCTGCTATGTCAAAGGTAACATAATATGTGGTAGTAGCACAGAAATGAACCACTCTTTATGCTTTTGTGGGGGTATATCAAAGATTACTTGACCCATCAAAACCTTGAATCACCGATCCAACTCCCACACAGATTCAGTCATTGTCTAATTGATTGCTTTTAACTTTGTGATGCACTATGATGCTGATTTCTACTTCTTTGATTCTGACCCCAATACTTTCTTAATTTCATCCAATGAAGTAGTCGAGTTAGTCACAGAGTAATTCATATACCATGTTACCTTTCTTGAGGTCCTGAAATTCCAAGGTTAGATTGGGTAGTTGACTTTGTATCTGTTGTACTCTTGCATGAGTATCTCCAATCGGTGAAGCTTCAAGCTTCATCGTAATATCCAATGCTTCAGCTTTAGTCATGATCTTTTGCTATGTCAAAGGTAACATAATATGTGGTAGTAGCACAGAAATGAACCACTCTTTATGCTTTTGTGGGGGTATATCAAAGCTTACTTGACCCATCAAAACCTTGAATCACTGATCCAACTCCCACACAGATTCAGTCATTGTCTAATTGGTTGCTTTTAACTTTGTGATGCACTATGATGCTAATTTCTACTTCTTGGATTCTGACCCCAATACTTTCTTAATTTCATCCAATGAAGTAGTCGAGTTAGTCACAGAGTAATTCATATACCATGTTAGTGCTCTTTCTCGCAGCAATGTGATGAGCTTTGCCTTCATTACATCGTCACTAGTGATCTGTCTTGTTGTCCATAATACATCAGCTACAAACCAAAACTCATCAGGACCTTTGATCCCAGTCCTTTAAAAATACGTAGCTTAATGTCATCAACCATTCTCCTTCTCAGGGGGCTAGGTGGAGGGGGAGGGGGTGGGGGTGTAGGGGAATTATGGGGAAGGGGATGCGGTGTAAGGGGAGTGGATGGATGGGTAATCCCAAAGATGCCCTGATTCTTCTTAATTGATCCGAATCAGATCCATAAACGGTTGTCATAGAACCATGACTGAATCGGGATGAACAAATATGTGAAGAATCTAAAACAGCAATCGAAGACACCCTGAACCAGTGGCCATGGCAGCCGGCGTGGAATGACGAGGACCTCGGTCAAAGTGCGCTGACCGAGGCCCATGGAGACTGCAGGAGGTCAAAATAGCCCTTGGGAGCCCCAGAATGGGAAAAGGAGATGATTTTTGATGCGCGTTAGTGCTTAGTGCTAACGCACATCGTTGGGAAAACAGGGCTGAAATGGTAGAGCTTAAGCACTCGGTCACGTTGGGAGCCAGAGGACCATGGCTAGAAAAAGGTAAAGCGCCATCGTACGAAGGTGGGACCCACAACCTGGAAACCGGAGGTTTGATTGGGGTGCCCTTGAACGGTAAGAAGTTTTGGAGAAAGCAGAGCGATCACACTCAGTAATCGACGCGTGGCAGCATAGGTGAGAGAAAAACCACTGTGATCACGCGTTATCGGTCGAGCAAGTCAACTACACTCGATGTGCGACTGACGTTGGATCTGGAGGAGCCCAGGTCAGATGGCTGAGATTGCGTCCAATAGACAGAGCGGAACTAAAAAGGAATTAAGCCGCAATTAAGGGGATTTGGAATCCGTTGACTGCCACGGTGGAAAAGGAAATGAATCGATGAACAGGCTGGCATTGTTCTAGTGAGGACATGTGGCTACTTCTCGAGCAATCATGCTGACGCCGAACAAGGAATTACAAGCACACATGCGATAGGTGAATCAACGTAGGCGGAAGAGGAACCGAACAGGCATGGAGGTCGAGTGGCTAAAGCCATGAACAGAGACAGTGAATGCGATCAGAGAAAAAAGAGAGCGAAGAGTCCAAGCGACCTAGAGAGACAGTGAACAGTGAACCCTGAGAGGAGGACTGAGCACAGAGAGCAGTAAAGCCAAGCAGAGGAGACAGAGGGCCGAGCTGACCACAGGCAACATTGAGCACTAGAGAGCTTGAAGATTCAAGCCTTCCAATAGAGGAATTTGTTCGGATTGAGCATCACAATTGGCTCTTTCCACTGTAGACCGAGGGTCACAGAGCTGGTAGGAAGAACAAGAGTCTGTGTACTCCAAGTGGCTTGGGGAATCCAAGAACCACCTTGCCAAGCAAAATCTGCTTCAGGAGAACTCATATTGAGTCCCTGTATTATAATTTCTCTGCTCAAAGACATAATAAAACAAGGCCACCACTAAAGCTGGACCAGAGACGTAGCCCTGGAGAATAGGGTGAACTTCTTATTAAAAATTGTTTGTGTCTTTGTGTTTCTTACTGTATTTCTCTACTGTCTTTCCATTTATTTTATGTGTATTGGCAATCTGATCGATCGGTTGTTTCAATAACACAGAACACACACCAGCACATGGGTCTATAATACCTTTTTGTTTAATAAATCATCAACTGAGGTCACTCATAGGGTGATTATCAGATCAAGTGGTATTAGAGCTCTAGGCTGTAAGGTTGGACAAGCTTGTTTTGGTTTAGCTATGAATGATCACTAGATCAAAGCTCAAATTAGGAGAAGGAGAGTTGGTGGAAACTAATCCTGAAATTGGGAGAGTCTATTCTCGAAAGCAATGTCAAAAGAAGGTTCCATAGGGCTAGACTCTCAATTCATAGAAAGTTTCCTAGCTATAAAGTCCATGGTAGAAGAAATGTATAGGGACTTTAGAAAGCATAAGGGTGAAGATTCATTAGGCTCCAAGCAAGATAAAGAAGAAGATGAATCTCATTCCCACGACCACTCCAAAGGAAAGGGGAAAGAGGAAAACTTCCCTACACCTCCTAGTAGCCTTGTGCATAATAAGAAAGCATCTTTGATTAAGTTAGATGTTAAAGCCGATTTGCCTATGTATGATGGAGAGTTAAATGATGAAAAGTTGGACAATTGGATAAGACAAATTGATGTGTATTGCAGAGTACAAAATATAGACTCAGATAAGAGTAAGATTCAGCTGGTAAGCCTACGCCTAGGAGGCACTACCTTGGTTTGGTGGGAAGGCAGAACCCAAGCTGATATGAGGAAGCATGGTAAGACCATCTCTTTCTGGAGTGACTTTTTTACTGTAATAAAAAAGTAGTTCTATCCATTTGCCTACATGCAACAAGCCATGATGAGTTGGCAAACTCTTCGGCAGTTGAAAGGGCAAAGTGTACAAGGGTATACTCAAGAGTTCCAAAAGAGAGCATTGATGTTGGGTATTTCATTAGACTCACCAGAAACTCTTTTGAAGTACATTGGGGGTCTACACAGCTACATGAGGCATACCATCCTCATGTTTAATCCCACTAGTATAGATGAGGTATCTGTACAAGCTACTCATCTAGAAGCTAGAGGAAAGAATGGAAATCCAGAAGTTGGGGGACCATCCCAACCCACTGTAAGCAAAAGCAAGGAGAAAAGAAAGCAGAAGTGGAAAGCAAGGAAGACTAACACTTCACAGAAAGGCAAAGCTTCATGCACTCACTATAAAAAGGAGGGGCATGATAATGAGCACTGTTGGATTCTGCATCTAGAGTTGAGACCTAAGAAGTCCAAGGGCAAGAAGAAGGAGACTGTTGCAGCTATTCATAAATATTTGGGGTCAGACTCAAGAGATGAAACAATCATTGCAACCACAGGTATAAAAGGTAAGAATTCTAAAGCATCTACTAGTAATTCTGCTCAATCTGTTATTGATGAAGAACATGAGAGAAAAAGGTGTGAGCTTTTCCATATTCGAGTTGTTTCCAAATATCAAAAGATTGATACTTTGTTTGATAGTGGCTCACAAGTAAATCTGATTTCTGAAGCAATTGTAAAGAAATTGGGATTAGCAACTACATCTCATAAGAAGCCATACCCGTTAGGATGGTTGAATGATAAAGCACAACTACAAGTGACTAGACAGTGCAAACTCAAGTTTTATTTTGGGTTAGCGTTTGTAGATGAGGTTGAGTTAGATGTAATTCCTTTGGATATATGTGGAATTGTTTTAGGAAGTCCTTACTTGTATGATAGAAAGGCTATTTTCTATAGAGCTGAGAACAAGTATCTACTTGTTAAAGATGGAATCGAATACTTTGTAAGAGCTCATAAGCTCAAGAATAATTATACTCTCATAAACTCAGGACAGATGAAAAGAATGATAAATTCATGCAAATAGTTCTTACTGATGGTTGTAAAGGAAAAGAAAACTGATAAAACCAATGTATTTGAGGGTTGTAATTCTGATCAGCAAGCTGATATAGAAAAGATTGTTTCAGAGTATGATGTCTTGTTTCAAGAACCTCAAGGTATGCCACCCAAAAAGGGAATAGTACATGATATTATTTTGCAACAAGATGTTCCTTTTGCTAACATTGGGATTTACAGGTTATCTTCTTTAGAGAATGTTGAAATCAAGAAGCAGGTGCAAGAGTTGCTCGAGAAAGGGTTCATCAGGCCTAGCACATCACCATGTGGGTCACCAATCGTTTTGGTGAGAAAGAAAGATGGCTCGTGGAGAATGTGCATTGATTATTGAGCACTGAATAAAATAACGATAAAATTTTTTTATCCCCTTCCTTGCATAGATGATATTTTAGATCAACTGAAGGAAGCTGTCTATTTCACCAAGCTAGATTTGCACAGTGGATACCATCAGGTCAGAGTTGCAGAGCAAGATGCATGGAAGACTGCTTTCAAAACAAAGCAGGGATTGTATGAATCGATGATTATGCCTTTTGGCTTGACCAATGCCCCTACTACTTTCATGAGATTAATGAATGATGTACTCAGAGATTTTCTTGATGATTTTGTTATTGTGTATTTAGATGACATTCTGATTTTTAGTAAAATATGGGAAGAACATTTAAAGAATGTTAAGCAGACATTAGATGTTTTGAAAAGAGAAAAACTTTATGTTAAACTCTCCAAATGTGAATTTGGCAAAACCTCTCTAAATTATTTGGGTCATATAGTAGGGGGAGGTGAATTGAAAATAGATCCATCTAAAGTGGCAGTCATTGTAAATTGGCCTAAACCCAAGTCTGCTACAGAAGTGAGAAGCTTCTTAGGAGCAGCACAATATTGGAGGAAGTTCATTTCAATTTTTTCCTCAATTGCAGCTCCCTTACATGATTTGACAGGATTGAACAAGGTGTTTCAGTGGGGAGGCAAACAACAGAAAGCCTTTGACACCTTGAAAGAAAAAATTAGTACAACACCTATACTAGCATTGCGAGATCTACAAAGACCATTTGAGATCCAAACTGATGCCAGTGACTATGCCATGGGAGCAGTGTTGACACAACACGGTAAACCCATATGTTATCATTCTAAGACTTTTAATCCTGCAGTAGTTAACTATCCTACATATGATAAAGAATTGTATGCATTAGTTCAGAGTGTGAAAAAGTGGAAACATTACTTAATGGGCAAAGAAACAGTAATACATACTGATCATCAGCCACTTCAATACCTACACTCCCAAACTAAGTTGCAACAATCAAGACATTACAGATGGATGGGGTTTCTACAATAGTTTCATTTAGTCATTAGATATAAAAAGGGCATACATAACAAGGTTGCAGACATGTTATCTAGACCCATTATAAATGCATCTACCATACTTAAGCATAATTCTATGCTGCATGAAAGCTACATAGAACAGTATGCTCAGGATGTGGACTTTAAAGATGTATATGCAACTTTGAGTCAAGGAAAAAGAGTAGAAGAATTGGACTATCATGTAAAGGACCGACTCTTATACCATTGTGGGAAAATCTGCATTCCACAAACTGAGAGAGCAAAGATAATTAGGGAAGCACACACTTCTCCAATATCAGGTCACTTTGGGGTAAGTAAAACAGTTGCACAGCTGCAAAGGTTTTGCTATTGGCCAAGAATGAATGAGACTGTTTCTAGATATGTAAAGGGGTGTGCTATGCGTGCTAAAAGCAAGCCCAACAACAGAAAACTAGGCTTGTACACTCCATCGTCAGTTCCTTCTCACCCTTGGTAAAGCATTTCCATGGATTTTGTTGGAGGACTGCCTAAATCTAGGAAAGGTCATGATTATCTATATATTGTTGTGGATAGGTTCAACAAAATGTGTATTTTGATACCCTGTAGTAAATAGATTACAGCTGAACAAACTGCAAAGTTATTCTTTGAACATGTATGGGTTCATTTTGGATTACCCACTTCTATTATATCTGATCTAGACACCCGATTTGTGGGGAAGTTTTGGTCCAGTCTGTGGGAACTAATGGACACCAAACTAAAGAAAAGCACAACTTTTCATCCACAAGAAGATGGCCAGACAGAAGTAGTTAATAGGACAGTGATCCAGTTACTGAGAGGATATTGCAGCAAACACCCTAAGCTTTGGGATGAACACTTGTGTTATGTGCAACATGCTTACAACAGAGCCAAACACTTTTCTACACAAAGATCTCCTTTTGAGACCTGCGTTGGTTTCATACCAAGGTCTCCCTTGGATTTTGCCTTTGGTAAAGATACCATGGTTGATGGACACAGTGAAGTGGACAACGAAACTAGGTTCATTGAACAGATCCAAGAGATCCACCAGGCAGTACAGGAACAGCTGGAAAAGATCCAGGCCAAGTACAAGGTTAGGCATGATAAGCATCAGATGGAGCATAGTTTTTCAAGTTGGAGATCAAGTCTGGCTGTATATCAACAAGGACAGGATGCAAGGTGAAGGTAAAAAGCTAAAACCTATCAGGTATGGACCCTTCAGGATACTTGAGAAGATTGGTGAAAATGCTTTTCGCCTTGATCTCCCAGCTTACATGCAAATTTACTCAGTCGTGAATGCAGATTGCTTGAGGTTGTTTGAACCTTCAATGATTGAGGACCCTGAAGAGCAGAGTCAATTGCCTTCTGTTGATGACCTACTACCTGAATATCTTAATGAGTTGCAGGAAGATATAGTGCTGGACAGGAAGGTAAGAACGACGTGCAGCAGACAGGTGGAATACCTCAGAATTGGGCTTAAAGGTTCGAAGCCGAGCAGTGTGAAGTGGATTGGGATTGGACAAGTGAGACAACAGTTTCCTCACTTAGTCGATGCTTGAAGAAAAACCAACTTTTGGTGGTCCAAAAGCTTTTCAGTTGGGAGGCCATGATTTGAATCGGATCCATAAACGACTGTCATAGAACCATGACTGAATCGGGATGAACAAATCCGTGAAGAATCTAAAACAGCAATCGAAAACACCCTGAACCAGTGGCCATGGCAGCCGGCGTGGAACGACGAGGACCTCGGTCAAAGCGCACTGAACGAGGCCCATGGAGACTACACAAGAGGTCAAAATAGCCCCTGGGAGCCCTGAAATGGGAAAAGGAGATGATTTTCAATGCGCGCTTAGCGCTAACGCGCATCGCTGGGCGAACAGGGCTGAAATGGTAGAGCTTAAGCACTCGGTCACGTTGGGAGCAAGAGGACTGTGGGCGGAAAAAGGTAAAGCGCCATCATATGATGGTGGGACCCACAACCTGGAAACCGGTGGTTTGATCGGGGTGCCCTTGAACGGTAAGCAGTTTTAGGGAAAGCGGAGCAATCACACTCAGCGATCAACGCGTGGCAGTGGAGGTGAGAGAAAAACCACTGTGATCGCGCGTTATCGATCGAGCAAGTCAATCGCACTCAACATGTGACTAACATTGGATCTGGAGGAGCCCAGATCGGACGGCTGAGATTGCGTTCGATAGACAGAGCGGAACTGACAAGGAATTAAGCCACAATTAAGGGGATTTGGAATCCATTGACCACCAAGGTGGAAAAGGAAATGAATCGACGAACAGGCTGGCGTTGTTCCAGTGAGGACACGTGGCTACTTCTCGAGCAATCATGTTGACGCCAAACGAGGAATTCCAAGCACATAGGCGACAGGTGAATCGACGTAGACGGAAGAGGAACTGAACAGGCATGGAGGTTGAGTGGCTAAAGCCATGAATAGAGATAGTGAACAAGATCAAAGAAAAAAGAGAGCAAAGAGTCCAAGCAACCAAGAGAGATAGTGAATAGTGAACCCTGAGAGGAGGACTAAGCACAGAGAGTAGTAAAGCCAAGCAGAGGAGATAGAGGGCTGAGCTGACCATAGGGAGCATCGAGCACCAGAGAGCTTGAAGATTCAAGCCTTCCCATAGAGGAATCTGTCCGGATTTAGCATCACAATTGGCTCTTTCCACTTTAGACCGAGGGTCACAGAGATGGTAGGAAGAACAAGAGTTTGTGTACTCCAAGTGGCTTGGGGAATCCAAGAAACACCCTGCCAAGCAAAATCTGCTTCAGGAGAACTCATATTGAGTCCCTGTATTGTAATTTCTCTGCTCAAAGACATAATAAAACAAGGCCATCACTGAAGTTGGACTGGAGAGGTAGCCCTGGAGAATAGGGTGAACTCCTTATTAAAAATTGTTTGTGTCTTTGTGTTTCTTACTGTATTTCTGTACTGTCTTTCCATTTATTTTCTGTGTATTGGCAATATGATCGATCCGTTGTTTCAATAACAGAGAACACAAACCAACACATGGATCTATAATACATTTTTTTTAATAAATCATCAACTGAGGTCACTCATAGGGTGATTATCATATCATTAATTCCTAACATCGGCGCGCCTTCAAGATGGGAGGGGGAGTGTCATGGGGTTGTAGGGTTACTTATTTCTTCTTCACTCTCAGATCCTCCTAACAGGGGGCTATAGTTAGTTTCACTTAAATTATTTGGATCTATTTTGTATCATTTTCCACTTCATGTAGACCCTGGTTCAGGCTTATTTCCTCTTCATCTAAACATTAATCTAATTGCATTCGCAAAATCCTCTTTTCACACAATAACATCTTAATCCAAAGATTAAAATATCTTAAGAACTTACCTCGTGGTCCTTTGAAAAATATTCATTCAACTTTACTATAGTACATGATCGCATCTATCAAGAGCTCAGTGATAAATCCTCTCAAATGCTATCAATCTAGAAATCAACAGCCCTTGAGATACTTTTACTAATGTTCTTGAGTCGTTGTATCAATTCAGGGTTCCATTGCTTAGGTTCATTTCTCTTGAAACAAGTCTTATGCTCGGTCAAATTAGATACCCACTCGCACAATTCAATGTAGAGCGAACCAATGAATATTTCATATTACTCTTCAAATATATACTTTTGCAACCACTCTTCAGCTGATAATCGAGGATTTCAGTTTTCTTTTCCTACAAATTCTCTTTCTTTCTGTTCAACCCACTCTTGCATTTCTTTCTTCGATGGATTCCAAAACATATCCCTTAAGCAGATCCTGATCCTAAAAATAGAACCATTTTTTGGTTTAAGGTGGCTTGAGCCATGTTCAAAGTGTGTTGCGCACCAACAAAACCCTCAACCACTAGCCCTCTCAGCAATGACTTGCAAGCAGATTGCAGTCTCACCCGAAGTGGTTATGGGGGGTTGCAGAACTAGGTTTTTCCAACTAGAGGGATATGTGTGTTGTTGTGTTCATGTATTTACTTATGTTTTCTACCTTCCTACAACTTCACATACATGAATAAATTTGTGCTAATGATTAATATTACAGATTGGTACTTATAACCTAAAACAACATAACATGTATTCTTTCGCATAATTTTTCATGCATAACGATATCAATAACAACAGAGAATAAATACAAAAAGGTACATAATACTTCACCAAAAACCCTTCTTTATTAATAAGGATTTTCAATACATGTTCTTACTTCACCTATGCACCCAGTTGAAGGTGGTCTACACACTCAGCTGCAGACTCTTCAAGGCCTTCGTGCACTCAACTACGGAGCCTTCCCCAAAATACATTCTCAAGAGAGAGAATATGAACAATCTATGCTTAGTTCTTATTTCATATCATCGTATTTGACAAATTATTACATCTTTTTTATATATACTTCTTTACTACAAGACCATGGTCCACATACCATGGATCCAACAAAAAATAGACTAATACCCAATACCCATTACAAAGTAAGGGGCTTTGACCTGCCTTGAAGCCCCTAAAACACCGCACGGTGTTAAGTCCCTATAATAATAGTGTATTCCCCATTATTATTGTCATTATAGCCCTTATTGTCATTTTTGTGCCCATGTTTTCCCCATATTATTATTATTGTGCCGCATAGAAGCCCACTGTTGTTATTGTTGTGACCTCACATTATTATTGTTATGTAGGCTCTGATTATATTATGACCCTTAGAATCCTATACATAGAAATGATGTTTTTTCATTTGAATTATCAAAGAATTATTCATTTGTGTCATGTAAAGGGGATTTCCCCCTCGAAGAGGCTATTTTTTAAGTCGTTGATCTATCTTTTCCTCTATTTTGTGAGCTAGTTGCATAACATTTGGTATCAAAGCTTTGGATTCTAGGGTTTCACTACTTCAAATAGGACATCGTGGAATATTTGCTATAACATTTTTTTAAGAAGCTTTAGAAGTTGAAAAAAAACCCATTTGAGGAGAAATCGTGGTGAAATGTCGTGACCAAACTTTAGATCTTTTCACACCATATTTTCGGAGATACGAGCCGAGGAAGATAGGGTTTTTGCATGCTTAAATATTCCATCACAAATAGGTGACCTTGGTAAAAGCATCATAACTTTCTCTCTAAGAATTGGATTTGAATTTTGTAAAACGTGAAAGAAAGAAGATGAAATACAGTTTGTTGGGTATCATTTTTCAGGGCTGAAGGTCGAAACAATTACACGTGGAACTTCATACAATTTCACTCTACTGAACCAATTTATAATCAGATTAGCATGGGAGATTGGGCATAACTCTTTCTTGGAGAATCCAATCACGATCAGACTTGTGGAGTTGGAAAGAAGACTCATAGGGATACCACAGGATGGAATTTTAGACCTTGTAAATTCGCAATTACAGAGATACATCAGATTCAATATCGAGATCCTACAAAGTGAAAAAAAAAAGTGTGTATTTTTTTAAAACTTGCATAAGTTTTGTTTAAGAAATTAGTTTGATGTGATTCAAAGGGAATTGTGAAGCATAATTATCATTAATTGATTACCCGAAGAAATAAAATGGAAAACACCTAGTAAGAAGCCTAAAATCTCTACTATGACACATGAAGAAGAGGAAGAAATGCAACATGATATATCAAAATTACGAGACCAAGTGCAACAAGTTTCGCTCTCACAAAAAGTAACTGAAGCTAAGATGGATGGTTTAAAGAATACAATGGAATCTAATATGGCTGGCATGGATGCTAAGATAGATGGCATGGAAGCTAAGATGGATGGCATGGAAAGAAAGCTTAAAGGCAACATGGAATATTTAAAGATAGATTTGACAAAGTTGCTACAAGAAATGATTCTTAATGGTGAAAGGGTAGTAAAGGAAACTCATGCTGAGAACAAAGGAAATGTTAATCATGATTTCGTAGACTCTAATGTTGGATTGAAGACCCACTAGGTTCCAAAGTTCGATATGAAGAATTTTGATGGCAAGGATCCCGTAACATGGATACTACATATGGAGCAATATTTCAATCTCCATAATGTGAAAAACACACAAAAGGTATGCATCATAAGTTTATATTTGGAACCCAATTAGTTTTTATGGTATCGATGGCTTTGATCTCGTAAAAAAATATTCACTTGGTCAATTTTTACGGAGGAAATGATAGCACATTATGAGGATACGAAAAGAAACACATTCTTTAGCTAATTGATGAATCTTAAACAAAGGGGTTCAATGGTGGAGCACATTAAGGACTTCCAAAAATTGAATATAAGGGTAAGTGATGTTCCAGAGGAGCATAGGATTGATGTGTTCATAGGGACTTTAAAGGATAATATCCAACATGAGGTTCACCTTTAGGAACCTGATTCATTGGAGAAGGCATTCAGGTTGGCAAGAAAAATTGAAGGCAAAATTATGGCCACAAGGAAGCCTACCAATCGCAACTATAAATATGGAAGTGTTGCTGCCCCTAACCTTCCTCAACCTACAAGGTTGAGACCACAACAATTGGAAGAAGAAATATCAAAAGGGCTTTGTTATAGTTTTGATAACAAATACACTAAAGGTCATAAGTGTGCTGAGAAGAAATTGTTTTACATAGATTGTGTGTAGGTTTTAACCCCGTACAGAAATTACCTGCATACGAATTCTAAAAACAAAAAATAAACAATGGCGAGAGAATATCACATAAAACAAATAAACACAGAGATTTTCCCCTGGATCCCAAAACTGGGACTACCGAATTTATTTTTCATTATATTCCTTTCAATGTTACAATACATATATATACATGCCAAAGCATCCATAAACCCCAATCCATTAACCCTGGATTAGAACATAACCATAGTTCCCTTGACCGAATCTACAAAATACCATGGACTGAAAACCATCGCGCCAAAAACCATGTGCGAAATCCATGCACAAAACCATAGGTAGGTCCGCCCACCTAATATAGGGTCCAAAAAATATAACACCATTGTGGCTAGTCGTGGAAAGAATATAACACAACCCAATATTGTGAAGAGGAGGAAGAAAAGGAACAAGGAACACCAAAATAAGAGGATATACACCTGGAACCAACCCTAGAAAAAGAAGAAATGAATCCGACCATATCTTGTAATGCATTGGAAAGAATTACCACTCCTCAAACTCTCAAGATAGAAGGACATATCAAGAAGAAAAAGTTAAAACTGTTGATTGATTCGGGCAGTACCCATAATTTTATTCATTGTAAGATATCCAAAGAATTGAATTGCTTCCTATATCCAACACCAGAGTGTCAATTTATGGTTGCAAATGGAGGAACCATAAATTTATCTAGAAAGTGCCATAATATCAAGCTATTCATGGGAGAATATTATTAAATAGTCCAATGCTTTCCATTCCAATGCGTGGTGCTGATGTTGTATTAGGAGTCCAATGGATACAATCTTTGGTTAGAATCACTTTTAATTTTCAAGAACTTTTCTTGAATTTTTTTTGGGAAGGAAAGGAAGTGGAATTAAGGGGTATCGCAGGGAAACCAAGAAATATAATAAGCTCTAACAACATGACAAAGCTTCTAAAGAAAGAACAGTGAGGCGTTATTGTACAATTATGTTCACTAGAGGTTCCCACATCAAAAGCGTCTATTTCTATAGATCTCCAAAAGGTCTTGGATAATCATTCCAAGGTATTTGAGACTCCCAAAGGCCTCCCACCTATTCGCGATCATGACCATGTTATTCATTTGATTCCACAAAGTGTTCCTCCAAAAATCAGGCCTTACAGATATCCCTATGCCCAAAATAGTGAAATTGAACGTATGGTTGCAAAAATGCTAGAGGATGGTATAATTCAACCTAGTCAAAGTTATTTCTATGCTTTAGTAGTATTGGTGCACAAGAAGGATGGATCATGGCGCATGTTTCTAGATTATAGGGAGCTCAAAAAGCTCACTATTAAATATAAATTTCCCATTCCTCTCATTGATGAATTATTGGATGAATTACATGGAGCAATTTACTTCACCAAGTTGGATGTTCATTCAAGATAACATCAAATCAGAATGAAGACTGAAGACATTATGAAAACGTCATTTAGAACTAATGAGGTTCATTATGAATTCTTGGTCATGCCTTTTGGCCTTACTAATGCCCCTTCTACATTTCAAGGTTTAATGAATTCCATTTTCAAACCCTTCCTTAGAAAATTTGTGTTAGTATTTTTTGATGATATACTAATCTACAACAAGTCTTGGAAGGATCATGTTCAACATGTTGACAGGGTACTCAAACTATTGGAGGAGAAACAATTATATGAAAAAACTTCCAAATGTTTCTTTGGAGTATAGGAGGTGGAATATATGGCTCATATTGTATCTCATGAAGGTGTTAAGGTAGACCCTAGAAAAATTAGAGCCATTAAGGAATGGAAAATTCCCACATCCATAAAGCATCTGCGAGGATTTCTTGGGTTGACAAGGAATTATCACAAGTTTCTTAAGAATTACGGGAGAATAGCAGCACCTCTAAAAACATTACTGAAGAAAGATGCATTTTATTTGACTCTAGAAGCAACGAAGGCCTTTGAACATCTTAAAGAGGCAATGTGCCAAGCACTGGTATTAAATACGCCAGACTTCACAAAAACCTTTATTGTGGAATGTCAGGAAATGGAATTGGTGTTGTTTTAATGCAAGAAGGAAGACCCATTGATTTTGAAATTCATCCATTTAAAGGAAAGTATTTACACAAAGATATTTATGATAACGAAATGTTGGAAATAATACATGCACTTAAGAAATGGCAACCTTACCTAATGGGAAGACACTTCAAGGTAAAAATAGATCTTGATAGTCTTAAATACTTTTTAGAACAAATATTATCTTCAGAAGAGCAGTAAAAATGGTTCACTAAGATGTTGGGTTATGACTTTCAAATCATCTACAAAAAAGGTAAGCAAAATGTTGTTGCAAATGCACTCTCAAGAAAGGATGAGGATGTAGAAGCATTGCTTTGTGCCATTTTCATTATCCAACTAGTTTGGATAAAAAAATCAAGGGATGAATGGAAGAATGACGAAGAAGTGTGGGCACTCATTCAAAAGTTGCAGCAATATCCTAGTATATCTGAAAAATTTAGTTGGAAAAATGATTTGTTATGGTACAAAGATTGCTTATACCTCCGTAAGAATTCCCAACTCAAACAAAATATTCTTCTAGAATTGTACACCTCTCCATTGGGAGAGCACTTGAGATTTTTAAAAACATATCACAGGGTTAAGAAGGAATTTGTTTGGGATGGCCTTAAATATGATTTCAAAAATTTGTGGCAGAATGTTTGGTTTTCCAGCAAAATAAAGTTGAGACAATTGAGACCCCGAGTTTGTTACAACCTTTATCCATTCCAAGTGAACGTTGGGAGGTGGTTTCAATGGATTTTATCACAGGTTTACCCAAGTCCAGAGGAAAGAGTGTCATCATGGTGGTAGTTGATAGATTTACTAAGTATGCACACTTTTGTGCATTATCTCATCCATTTAAAGCCAATACAGTTGCTACTACATTTATGGAAACAATACAAAAGCTACATGGAAACCCAAAGATTATTGTAGGTGACAAAGATCCCATTTTCACTAGAATTTTTTGGACAAGATTATTTTCTTGTCTAGGTACTTAGCTGGCTCATGGATCATCTTATCATCCTCAATCTGATGGGAAAACTAAGATAGTGAACAAATTTTTGGAAGGATATCTTCGTTTCTCTGTATATGATAAACATACACAATGGGTCAAGTGGTTTCCTCTGAATGAATGGTGGTATAACACTTCCTTCCATACTATAGCGAAAATGACCCCATTTATTGCACTTTATGGATATGATCCATTGTCCATCACATCATATTTAAGAGAAAATTCTATAGTTCAAGTAGTGGGAGATCACATCGAGCATCAATAACAAGTTCTTCAACTCTCAAAGGATAACCTCACTTTGGCACATAATATAATGAAACAACATGCATATAAACATTGCAACGAAAGAAGTTTTGATGTAGGTGACTGGGTATTTCTACGACTACAACCATACAAAAAAATGTCCCTCAAGCAAGCTAAGAAGGACAATAAATTATCACCAAAGTATTATGGTCCATACAAGGTGTTGCAAAAGATTGGTACTATGGCATACAAATTGGATCTTCTTGCATCTTCCCGAATGCACCCAGTTTTCCATGTTTCATGCTTAAAGAAGGTTATAAGTGAAAAGCTCGCAGTTCAAACAATATTTCCAGAACTTGACAAGGAAGCAAAATTAATATTGGAACCTGAAGCACTCACAGAAATAAGAACTCAACAACTACAAAATCGATCAATTTCAGAGTATCTCATCAAGTGGAAGAACTTACCCGCGGAAGATTCCACATGGGAGGATGAGAATTTTATACAGAAGCATCCAAAACTACTCAAGCGTTGAGGAAAACATTTTTTTGAAGGAGAGGGGCATGTTAGGTCCCTATAATACTAGTGTATTCCCCCATTATTATTGTCATTGTATCCCTTATTGTTATTGTTGTGCCCATGTTGTGCCCATATTGTTATTATTGTGCCCCATAGAAGCCCACTATTGTTATTATTGTGCCCTCACATTATTGTTGTTATGTAGGCTCTGATTATATATTTGTGACCCCTTAGACCCCTATATATAGAAAGGAGGTTTTTTCATTTGAATCATCAAATAATTATTCATTTATGTAATGTAAAGGAGGTTGCTCCCTCGAAGAGGCTAATTTTGAAGTCATTGATCTATATTTTCCTCTATTTTGTGATCTGGTTGCATGATAGCTCTGCTCCTAAAAATGCAGAGTCTTTGACCCAAAACTTGGACCAATTTGGGCTGCGCCCAACAAATACTTCAATTTGAGAATCCTTATACCTCATGATGGATTATGAATACCCCCCTAGTTGAGATGGAGAGTTGGAGAATGTAACTAGATTCGGTCTCCATAATGACTTTTGTAATCATGACATTATATATTTTATATAAAAGAGAAAAATAACTTTTATTTATTCAAGCATGGTTTTCATGCTCAAAGTGTAGGTCAAAGCATTTCTGCATGCTTATAGGTCTTGTTGAGTCAAAAAATAATTTTTGTCATGTATTGTAATCCTATTTGGAATTGTTGTAACAAAAGAAAATCATCATTTTTTAGTCTAGTAAGTCAATTTATCCTCCAAGACCAATTTGACCTTGCCAAGGATAAGTCAGCCTAGAATAGGCCTATTTTATTTCTTGAAGAGTGCACATATAACATGAGACTTCGACTCATTTCGAGCACTTCACAAGTTTTATCTGCAATAAGACAACAATATAATCTAGAGTGAGAATTCAGGGAAGAAAGGAGAAATCAAATCAAAGGAAGAAGACTTGAGAAATCTATCTTTTCTGTCCACACATGCAAGTAGATTAGCATTTTTGTGCAAATTACAAGGCCGATAAGTGCAAGTCCGAATTTTAGGCCTAAAGTTGTAGGACTGAAACTTTGGCTGGAGCATATTTTGAAGAGTGTGACCTTCATTGACTTTGGTAGACCTTGACTTATTTCAAAGAGATCCTATTGGAGGCATGACTTGGTGCTTGAAAGGAATCTTGACTTTGGTATTTGGGTCTTGGAAGTCTCACTTTGATTTGATTTTATAAGAAGAGAAATTCTTCCCTGTCTTGGAGAATATACCTTATGTACTTTGTATCTTTGTGATCTTCATTGTTTTGGTAATTGCTTGATGAAGAAGAAATAAGAGTAATGAAAAGGCCAATTAATATCACAAGTAATTATCAAGTAAGGAATGTCAAATCCAATCTACAAATAATATTATTTTCCAACATTTGGGATGATCTCCCTCCAAACTAAGGGTTTTGATGTGGATTTCCCACTA
Source organism: Pinus tabuliformis (assembly GCA_031772625.1). NCBI lineage: Eukaryota > Viridiplantae > Streptophyta > Pinopsida > Pinales > Pinaceae > Pinus > Pinus tabuliformis. The sequence goes on along the minus strand of CM062819.1, from coordinate 1,387,989,228 downwards.
GGTTAGGCCATGGCTCTCTAATTTAAAACAAGAAAATGAATTTTTTTTGTTCCTCTTATGTATCGTGAACACTAAATAAACCTCTAATTGATGCAACCAATGATTTAGTTTTAAATAATGTGTCTCACCTTGATATGGATTCATATCCACCTTCGATTCCATCTTGAACAAACATTATGAATGGTTCACAGTGCTCAAACTAGGTTGCTCATTTTTAAGTTTCCTAGATTCATTCTCTGGTTCTTACTGATCCCTCAAGTTTCACTCTAATATGACCTCTGAGTTAGAACCCGCATATTCTCTTATAAATCTGAGCTTATTGATTAAGGTTATCATGAGGAGGTTTAGATTATGTATCTTATAATCATACTTCGATCTATGAAACCCTCTCCTTTGTTAGTTCTCGAGGGTTATCATAAACTGATTCTTGAACAATGACTAGTTTTTTTTGCCTTCCTACGTGAACCAATTTGATCCCTTGCAACTTCTCATAAATACCCAAATGAAATTGCTCTAATAAAAATATGATTTATAAATTTTTATAATGGATATTCCACTAGATATTTTGTCAGTACATATCCATTAAAATAAATCGAAAATCTACACTAAGAAGGGTTAATTCCTTTATATTCTTGACTTGTTATTATTGATTTGTATTTTATGCATGACAAAGAAAAAATGTAGAAAATAGAGAACAATAAAATACAAACACACACCAATCACAATGAACAAAAATATGTGTTGGGAAAACCTTTCAGAAGAAATCACAATTGTAAGGTGAGCACATTGTGCACTCTTTTGTTTGGAATGGTAATCACACAAGTACAAAGGAGAAGGAAATCTCTATGGAGTTACGAATAACTATGGACCATGGGATGCTATAGAACAAAAATACCCTCTATTCTTCTTACTCTTTGTAATATCATCTACTCTTCTCTACTATGGAACCAAATGCACTGAAATAAAATGGAACCCCTTTTCCTCCTAGCGGTCCAATTATCACAAAACCTTAAAGGAAACTAGGGTTAAGTTTGACTCCTTCAGCTCTCAACTAGAGATTAAAAAATGATGTTTCTAAAGTCTTATTCGTAGTGTCCACATGTATAGCCCCTTTTCCATTAATAATAGGGTTAATGTGTCATCCTCTTGAATCATGGTGGATAAAGCAAGAAGGTCAACTTATGGGTGGCATAACTTTTTACCTATACAAACTTTGATTGATGTCTTTCTTTCACCCTTACAAAGGTCTCAATGTGTAGAATAATTCCAAAGGGTTCAAAATAAGCAAGAGATTTTGGACCCCAAAACATCATTTAATGTCTCAAATTTCCTCTAAATAGTTTTAGACCCCAATTTTCCAAATTGGGACCTGCCAATAAAAATTTCCCTCTAAATTGACTCCTGAAATTTTTACATTATGAAAGCATCAATATGGATGAAAAATAGTATAATGGTCAAATGGCAGTCATGAAATTTTTAAGCTTGCTAAAGACCTTTTCCATGGTATTTATGAAGTATATCAAAGTTTTATGAGACATCATCAATTAGAAGGAAACATAATACGTGCTTCCTAAAATTAAGGCCATTGACATTATTTCAAATGCACTAGCTCTAGAATATTCTCAGACATATGCTTATTACTTTGGAAAGAAGCCTTTGCATGCTTGGTGAGTGTGCACACTCTACATTCTCCATGATTCTGAATATTGAATGCTAAAAGACGTGAATATCTCCCTCAAAATAGGCATTTCTGTATGATGCAAGTGCCCCATACTTGTGTGTAGAAATTAGGTTGTAGATTTGTAACTGATCATGAAGTTTTAATCAAAATCACAAGACAAAAGCCTACTCTACTTCTCTACGGGCATTAATTCACAATTTAGAACAAAAATCCCAAACATGCAAGAAGAAATAACACACATGAAAAAAGTGTTTCTGTATGGGGAAAAATATTCTAAAAACGCCAATACATGCTTGCATTAATAAAATTAATAGAGATGTATTATAATTTATTTTCTCAACTGAGTTCACCCTGCAAGTGCACAACCTATCTCTCTGCTCATTGAAGGCCTCTGACCTAGACTTTTTCAAAATTTTCCTCGGCTTGAGCTCCTATTTCCTTGCGATATTCCTTGAGGAATTAGCCCCAAAAAAATCCTCTATTTGAATTATGTAATTCCTTAGGTTGATGATCTGACTTCATGTGACACCAATACAATCAAGAATAGTCTACAACTGATGTTACACTGCCTTGGAATCTCCACCTCAACTGGGTAACTTGAATTCTCTGCATGCACTATATATCTTGGGCTAATTAATCAGTTAAATGGATGATCACTAAGTTTGACTTAAGTCCCACTGCTTAACTAACCTTCCACTAGTCCCTCCAAAACTTGGAACTATTTTAATTGAAAACAACTTGAGATAACTCACCTTGAGTGTTACAAATTAGAAATCAGACATGAAAAACTAAACTCTATCTCCTCCAACTCCAATTTATTGAGTAAACTAGGTGACACAAGCCATGTCACACAAATTAACATCATCCAAGTTGTCTACTGATGTGGAAATTCAAAATTTCTCAATTTAATAAAGGAAAAATCAAATTTAGAATTTCTTTCTGATTTTTTCAACACTCCCTCTCAGCAAGAAAGGGATTATCAACCACCCCTATTATGCACCTGTGGAGCTAAAACTTCCCTCTTGACAAGGCCTTTGTCAAAATGTCAGCATCTTGTTCCTTTGTTAGGATGTACTGCAACAAAATTATCTGCCTCTGCACAAAATCCTATAAATGGTGATACCGGATATCTATATGCTTGGATCAATAGTGAAAGACATGATTTTTAGAGATCTTGATAGAATTCTAATTATCACATTAAATCAAAGTTGGATCCAACATCTTACTAAACAATCCAATAAGTATATTTCTCATCTAGATTGCTTCACATGTTGCTTGACTGGAAACCATGTATTATGCTTTTGTCAAGTTGAGTGCCATAGATCTTTGCTTCCTCCTATACCAAGAACTATTGCGGACCCAACACTGAAAATTCCACTTGATTTACTCTTTTATTCTGATGGACTGCCCACCAAATATGCTTTTATGAAGCCACATATCTTCACTCCCTCTATCCATCTATACCATAGTCCAAATTGGGTATTGCCTCTAGGTATCGTAGAACATGCTTAGCTTCCCTCCAAAATAGTTTGGTTGGCCTAATGATAACTTGGCTCAGCTGGTTGACTACATTACACATATCTGGTCATGTGTTCACAAGATACATTAGGGAACCCACCAATTGTTGGTAAACAATAACATCCACTTCCTCACCTAAAGTGGCATCCTTTTTCCACCATTTGGTTGCTAGAGGTGTCTCCAAGGGTTTGCAACTATCCATGTGGAACCTCTGAAGTATATTGTTGGAATAGTTTCCCTGAGAGACAAATGGTTCCACATCACCTTGCGATACTTCCAATCCAAGGAAGTAGTGCATGAGTCCCATGTACTTCATTTCAAACTCTCTTGTAAGGTCCTCCTTGAAACATCTGATCAGTTTCTCATCACCAGTTAAAAAAAAATCATCAACATATAAGACAATAATCAAAATTTTCCTTCTACCAAGATATGATAGAGGTTTGCGTCTACTTCACTTTTGGTGAAGCCCAAACTAGTCATATAGCTGTCGATCTTGGTGTACCAAGCATGGGTTCTTTCTTGATACCATACAATGCTCACTTGAATGTTCACACATGAGACTTCCGATCAAAAGTATTGAAGCCTTCTAGTTGCTAGATGTACACCTCCTCCTCAATAACTCTATTGAGGAATGTTATTTTTACATCCAAATGGTGGATCTTCCACCCCATCTGTGCAGCCAAAGAAAGAATTGATCTAATGGACGAGTACCATGCTATAGGAGTGAAGGTCTCCTCATAGTAAATCCCCTCAACTTTAGAGTACCCCTTGGCCACAAACCTGGCCTTGTATTTTTTTGTGCTTCCATCTATTGCATGCTTTACCTTGACGATCCATCTCAAACCCACAACAAATTTATTTGTTGGTCTTGGGACCACTTCCCAAACACTGTTCTTTACAATGGATTTGTATTCCTCAACCATTACATCAACCCATGCAGGTTGATCTACTGCTTCCTCGAAGGAAGATGGCCCACTCTCTACAAGCTCAGTCATTAGAGCCATGTAGATAGTGTACCGATCTAGTCACCTTCTCTGCCTATGTTTATTTGAAGGAGCACCCACATTCTCCCTCACATCCTAAACAAGTCTCACAGCTTCCCTGGTCCTTTTATTTCCTTTTATAGATGGTTCTTATTGGGTGGATTTTTCCACTTTCTAGTCCTCAATTTGTGGCTTCTTCACAACTTCCTGAGGCTCCTCCTTTGGGGCTAAAATCTCCTCTTCTGGTGGGATTTGAATCTCCAACTAAAGAGAGCACCACATGGATTTATCTTCGTCAAATTTTACGTCCCTTCACACAATTTTCATTCTAGGGGATGAAAAGTACACACAGTAGTTGTGGGGAGTTTCTATGTAACCCACAAATACCTCCAATTATGTTGTTGTCTCTAGCTTATTCCTTGATTCTTTGGAGACATAGTAGTAAATAGAGGTGCTAAAAGCCCTAAAAGTGCGACACATCCAAATTTCTCCCCTAGAAAGCCTCCTCCAGTGTAATCATTCCCATAATCTGATGTGGACTCTGGTTCTACAAATTGACTGATGTGTCGCATGCCTTGGCCCACAAATGTAGAGTTAGGCCTTAATCATGTAGCATCACCCTCACTGCTCCCATAATGTTATGATTCTTTCTCTTAGCCACCCCATTCTGTTGTGGTTTGTGGGGTGCTTTCAACTCTCATCAATTTACTTCTTTTGCACAATTTTTTTAAAATTCTTTCGACATAAACTAACCTCCATTATCACTCCTAAGAGCCTTCACCTTCTTATTGGTTTATTTATTAAACAATGCCTTGAATTCTACAAAATTGGAGAATGTCTCATCCTTCTTTCGCATGAATAAGATCTAACACTTTTGTGAGAATTCATCAATAAAAATGACAAAATATTTGTGATTGGTAGTGGAGGCTGTCGAGAATAGTCCACACACATCAGAGTGGATACTTTCAAGGATTGCATATGATTTTCTCTCCTAATCATGGAATGTGGATTTTGTGTACTTCCCCAAAGTAAATCCTTTGCATACATCTTGCTACTCAAGTGCTGCTTTAAGGAGGCCTATGGTTATCTGCTGCATGATCTTCAAAGCATGATGATGCAAATGGCCAAGTTTTTTATGCCAAATTTCTCCAAAATCGCAGCTTTGCACCTTCTTTGCCTTTGTGATCAATGAAACACAGTCCCCCGCATCTACCTTGTACATGTTATTCCCACAAAACCCAATCTACTTCACTTGTCCCATGGCTTTGTATCTCAGGAATGCATTTCATTTGCTAAAGATCACATCATAACCATGGTCTTCCAAAATTGAAATAGAGACGAGATTTTTCTTTAGCCCTGGAATGAACATGACATCCTTGAGCTCAAGGGGGGAGCTTGACTCCCTCTGAAAGGTAACTGTACCAATCCGAGTTGTGATATACCTTTTGTGGTCCCACATCTTGATGTGCATCTGAAAATATTTCTCCTCTAGGTCACTGTTGATGCCCCGAAAATCATTGTATCAACATTGGGGGATAACCACCCGGTTCGGACCTTAATGCAACTCCTTTTCCGTTTGGAATGGTGGCTCCGACTGGGGATAATGGGACCAGTTTCCCAGAAATGAATAAACGGGATGGATGAATGATTGATTGTCTAATCTAATGATAGGCGAATAACTTAATCTATCAGCAAAATAAAAGAACTACTACTAATCCCGGGAACTATTGTATTTTGAAGTGTAGCGCTTGATGATCTATGTTTATTAACAGGCATATAGATGACTCCATCTAATAAACATGGACATTTATTCATTCAAAGATTACTTTGCTCAAATAGTTAAACAAAGTGATTAACACAATATTGCTACACTCATCATTTATATCATCAATACATATATGATCAAAAGAAAAGCATTACCATAAACATCCAATAGTGGAGGAAATAAAGAAATGTTGTTAAAACACATACATATATTCGATAATAGCAAAGGCGATCAAACGACAATTCATATAAAAGGAATGAATTCAGACATAGATAATAGTACCATATGAGCTGCTAGTCACTCCCGATATCAATCGCTGTTTGAGATTCTTCTTTCAACGCAGAAATACTTTCAAACAAAGACAGTAGTGCACATTTGCATAAAAGCTTCTTTGCCAAAATTAGAATAATTGGTCCAGTTTTATAAAAGAATATGCCTGAAGTACAGTAGTGCAACTTCAGGCTTTAAGTCAAGTCCAAAACTTTACGACCCTTTCCAAAACAATTAAAGGGTCTATAAATACTGAATTAAACTAACTATCTATGAAACTGAAATCCTACTTAATTGGTATCAAATGATCTTGAATATCTCCTTCTCAGCAACCTGGCAGTCGGCGGCATGAATCATCAAGTAGGTTGTTTGCCTTTAAACTTGAGCTGACTTATCACAAGCATTGGCTCCACTTCAGGCGGTCTGTTGAGGCGGGAATTGAGCTGGGCGGCATAGGTGGCATCCTGAATATCGGGAATAATATACCCAATTGCATCTGTAAGGCATTTGAGGGCGGCTCTTTGACTGTGCGGTTTTACTAAGAAGAACCAATAGGCATCCCATGTTAAACTGTTAATCCCAACAATTAATCTCCCATTTTTCTCTAGATCTGGATAACATGACTGCTCCAGTGTTTTCGCTGCTGTCAATTTACCTGGAGTGCATTGGGAAATCATGTTAGACAAGTAGAGAGTATTATTAACCAATTCAACCAAATTACTTGTGGTTGATTTGCATCTTGAAATTGCCCTCTCTGCTTTCATTAACTGGGACTGCCATTCTGTAAATAATATTTCTTTATGTGATTCTAAAATCCTTGGTAAATTTGCCGCTTTTCCCTGATTGGTATCTTGCCACTCAAGAAATTCAGTTAATGTTTCTTCAGCTTGATCCAAGTCTGTTCTAGCATTTTCTGTTTGTTTACTTATTGATGTCGTCAAATCGCATAATGGTTCGGCCTGGGCGATTTGTTGACATAAAAGCTTGATCTGTGTTATTAATGCCTTATTTATCTGTAATGCTTCTGATTTGAATTCGGCTATTTGTGGAAGATCCTTTGTCTTCTCAAGCTGTGCTGATAGTTGAGCAATCTGCTCATCTTTTGACTTCAGCATTTGTTCATTTGCTGCCCTCAGTTGTGCCAAGGCCTCAGACAACTCTTTCTGCTTCTGGACTGCGCTGTGATTAATCCTCTATTTCTCTTCCTGCAATTGTTGAGTTAGTTGATTATTTATTTGTTGTTGTGTCAACAATTGCCGTTCTGCTTGCTTTGCCCTCTGTTGTGCTTCTGTTAGTTGTGCTTGTAATAAAAAGATCTCTTGGTCTTTTGTTTTTAATAAAAGACTCACCTCTGATGCCTTATCTATTGTTGCTGCCAAATAGGCTCCAGCATATTGTGATAGTTTTTTTAGGTCATTAGAGGGGTCAAACTCCTCCTTCCAAACCACATTGCCCGTGACCGTTTGTTCTGGGAATAGGGAAGGTTGATCAGTCCTTCTCCTCTTCCTCTGTCTTTTTACCACAGCTTTGTGTTGTGGGCTATAGAGCACATCCAAGGGAGGAATTTCTTCTATCTGCAAAATAATTTGATCGGAGGGATCCTTTGGGATTATTTCTACTTCCTTTGAACTAGGTAGGCCGCTGGTTCCACTTGGAACCTGTTTTGAAGTGGTCTCCTGTGTATCTGCCGCTTTTGAAGTTTCGGTGTCTTTTGAGCATTCAAGACCACTGATAATTGAATCAAATTGCTGCCATTCCTGGAGCAATTTGGGATCAATTTGAGTATCTACATTTACCTCTATGTTGCTCTGTTTTTGCTCTTTAGTCTGGGTTTCCTCTTGCACTTTCTCCTGTTCTCTTGTTGTAACCGAAGGTTCCTTAGTATGTCTCTGTTCAGGCTCGCTTGATCCTGTTGTTGGGGTTGTCGCTAACAGATCTAGAGGCAGAGTTTTCAACCTCTGTTCTCTAAGTCTGTTGAATTCAACTAACCCTTCATCCTTGTACTCCATTATGGCCAGCGATCTAACTTGATACATTGATTCAGCTGAGGAGAACAGGTCATCAAACTTATCTTCTATATGATCAAACTTTGTCAATTTGGCCTGTTCAAGTGCATTATAGGCGACTTTGTTGGGATCAAATCGCCTATTAGGGAGAGTCATAGAGTTAATGAATTCATCTTCGTAGCTTCTTTTTCTGCATGTTTGAAATCATGCAAAGTGTAGACACCACATCTCAGAGGAAAAGAGGGCTAGACTTGCTTCTTATTTTTCTTCAGAGTTTGTGTAACTCCTTCGGCAATAATCTGATAGGCTATCTCCCTTGCCAACAGTTTATCAGGTATGTACAAAGGAAGGACATGAGGTTCGGCTTGGCTGCCGAAAATTCTTATATAAGTAAATTTCTCCTCTCCGAACCATCTTCCTATTGATGTCAAATCAATCCCTGCTTGGTAAGAAATTTTGGGAGCAGGTTTATTAAAAATAGAATAATGAATGGGTAACATGAAGCCGTTGTAGACTTGGTATAAATGGTGCTTATAGGAAGTCTTCCACAATTTCTGATGGTATATGTGAATAGGCATGGGGTCTTGTGGAGTCCACCTCCAGCCGAGCACGGGAAATTCAGAGTTAAAACACAGGGTATCTAATATATAAGCACTGTAATAGAATGGGGGAATAAGCCTTTCGGAGACGGAAGTTTTAGTTCTAAAATTAAGAACTGTTGTTGCTAGCTTATCTGATAGTATGGTCGCCCAATCCATTATTTCACTGTTACATGCCGCTTCCATCAAGGGAACCATTTCTATAGTGAAATTAGAGGAATCGTGCAACCCCCACAATCTACACATCATTATCCCAGCATAACAATACGGAGAACATAGGGAGTCAACAGAGTACTTACCAGAAGTTTCATGCTTGTGTTTTGCCAGATTTTGCCTCCATTCCCTAATGGGTTCGGATTTAGTTTCTTTCTCACTTCGGAATTTCTCCAGAAATGCCTTGTTGTACTTCTTCTCTGGCTCAGGCAAATGATACATTTGCCTTAAATCATTAGCCTTGAATGAACCGAAGATTCTCCCATCTCTGGTGCAGAAGGTTCTGTCTGTGATGGGGATTTCCTCAATTGCCCACCTCACTACATTCGTATATGGGAGAATTTGTTCCCGAGCCCCTATCTGATGAAGGAAAGAGTCGGCCAAGTCTTTTAAAGTACCATCAGATTTTCGATTGGAACCCGCTGTAGCTTGTACTGCCATTACCTTTGGTTCTTCTGCCTCGATCAAATTATAGGTACTTTGCCAAGTGGTCTTGCCAAGTCCTGAACATGTAGTACCAGATATCAATCCTTTCTTTTTAGTTGATGGATCAGCGATGGCTTGTCCTGTGGCTGGTGCAGCGGAAGCGATTGTGGTTTTCTTAGACTTCTTCCCCATTCTGCTTGAATCTATTACTTCGGGAGAATTATGCACAGTAGTGGAAATAAGCGTAACACAGAGAATTGGTAGCGAAAACCAAATACGAGTGAGATATATTGATCAATGCACGACGAAGGATTAACTTAAAGTGGCCGCGGATAAAATCTATGAGAATATTTTTTAAATTTACTATTTCATTAAATGGTTGTTAAAACCTGCCAATCCTTTAAATGCCCATCATATCGCTTATCGGCCGAATGATTTGTTTAAGCGTGCCTCGGATGTTTTGGCGGTTGAGCGCAGGTGAATCACTGTTTGAAAGATAAGGCCTTTAATACAAATTAATCGTAATACCTCTGCTTTAACGGTTTTTTGAAGTTTGCGCTTTTGGCTTTATCGCAATCGGGTGTCGGGAAAAACTTAAATATTTATATTGACACCTTTTGGAATCCCCGATCGCCGATAGCGATATCGCATCACATCGCATCAGGAGTATTAACTGGGACACTTTAGACATCATGCATGGTATATCCCCGATCGCCGATAGCGATATCGCATCGCATCGGGGCGAAAGGGACATGATCGCATCGCATCGGAGCGAAAAGCACTTGATCGCATCGCATCGGAGCAGGAGGCACTTTTATTATGGGAACTTATTATTACCGATATCCGATAGCCTATTGCATGTCATCGCATCAGAGAAAACCAATGGGCCTTTAAGTTATGCCTCCTTTGTCATTGCGATATGCGATCTTGCGATCGCTTTATCGCAGTGATAAAAGCTTAATCATTTATATTATAAGACCAAATAATTGGTTTGTCAAAAAGGTTTTTTGTAATGTTTTCACTTTTTTTTCGGACCTTTTTGAATAATACAAAGTTGATACCAATTAAAAATGAAAAGGGACCCATTTCATATTATAGTTTTGTAAATAAAATGGTATGAAATGGGGGGTTGTTGTAGAGCACAACAGTCACTAAAAAAGTCTCTATTCCTCGTCTTATGGAATGATCCACCTAAGTACAAGTACCACACACTCCCCATCATTGTGTTGGTCATGCATGTAATGAGGGTAAAGTCAAGTTCTAATTGTGAATCCAAAGATTCACCTGCTTCTCCTCCTGAGGTCTTCTTGGTTTTTGTCTTGTGTGGACACTTTGTGCCATAGTGCTCGAATTCATGACAATGGAAGCATTTAATTTTTTCCAAATCCTTCTTCTTTCCCCCTTGACTAAATTCTGGTTTGGATTGGTATTTCTTCCCTTTTCCATTCGTTTCCTTTCTAGCTAATGCAAAGTTTTTTTCATCCTTGCCCTTGGATGAAGTCCCGTATCTAGTATTCCACCTTATTTCCTCCTATACCAAATTGGACAATAAGCGATCCCAATTTAGTAGTTTCTCTCTCCCATTCACTGAATCTTGATAGCTATGCCAGCTCTTGGGAAGGCCCAGAAGGGCTTGAATTACCATGTCTTCTTCAGGGACATTAACACCGACCCTGCTAAATTCATCATGACACTCTGTAAAGTTGCTCAGATACTAGAGAATTGTGTCATTCTTCTACATCTTGATACTTCAAAGTTTATCCTTGAGAATTAGCTTCCTGTTGTAACCACTATTCATGAACAATTATGTCAGTGATTTCCACATCATGAACGAAGTTTATTTGAATTGGATATTCGAGACAATATTATCCCGTACTCCCTCCAATATTATTCTCCTTGCCTTTGCTACATATTTCTTCCACTAAGAAAGGTTCTGGATATCAAATGCTTGAGGTTTTGCAACATCTGTCTTGATGTATTCTAGAAATCCATTGTCATCCAATACTGCCTCCATGCGATCCTTCCATGCAAAAAAATTAGAGGTGCCTTCTAAGGCATACTCTAGCCTTAGTCCATTGAAGGCCAACTTCTGAGCTTTGAAGAAATCCTGCTACACTAATCTTCAAATTCGAACCTCTGGGAAACAAATTCAAATTTCCTGCTCTAATGTGAATCCAACTCTAATACCATGTAGAAATTAGTTTGTACTCATGAAGTCTTAATCAAATTCATAAGACACAAACGTACTCTACTTCTTTATGGACATTAATTCACAATTTAGAAAACAAAGCTTAGAAATGCAAGAAGAAATAACACACATGAAAAATTTATTTTTATCTGGGAAAAGAAATTTGCTAAAAACCCCAATGCCTACTTTCATTAATCAAATGAATAGAGATGTATTACAATTTATTTGCTCATCTGAGCTCACCCTACAAGGGCGCAACATATCTCTTTGCTCACTGAAGGCCTCTAGTCATTTTTTTCCTCAGCTTGAGCTCCTATTTCCTTGTGTTGTTCCTTGAGGAATTAGCCCCTATTATTTAGTAAATTTCTCTAATTGAATTCCACAATTCCTTAGGCTAATCGTCTAACTGCATGTAACACCTACATACTCAATACTAGTCTACAAATGATGTTACACTACCTTGGAATATCTACCTCAACTGGGTAACTTGAATTCTATGCATGCACTAGCTATTTTGGAATGATTGATCAGTTAAATGGATGATCACTGAGTTTGACTAAAGTCTCACTGCTTAAATAACCTTCTACTATTTCCTCCAAAAGTTGGAACTAGTTTAATTAAAAACAACCTGAGATAATTGACCTTGATGGCTACAAATTAGTAATCACACATGCAAAACTGAACTCTAACTCTTCCAACTTGAATTTACTAAGTAAACTGGGTGACACAAGCCATGTCACACAAGTTAACATCATCCAAGTTGTCTGTTGATGTGGAAATTTGAATTTTCTCAATCTAATGAAGGCAAAATCAAATTAAGAATTTCTTGATGCATTTTTCAAGATTATGTGCCACATATCACACAAGTTATCATTATTATGAACTACAGATCAAATAGATTAGATAAGAAAGTTTGAACTAATATAATTCCAATATGACTTAGCCTCATAAACAACAACATTCCTAGTGAAACACTTACTGTGTGTCATAAGTTGAATTAAAAATATAATATACTAATAAATGTTGATATTTAATGACTTGATTTCTCAAACTTCTTAAAAATATATAAATTTGACAGTCGTTAATGGAAAACCTCTCACTTTTTGAAATCTCAACCAATCAACCAGAATAGTCATGTTACTGTAACCAGAATATCAAACAACATACTACACATCACAGAAACCAGATCCTGTTACTGCAAACCCTGATCAACCATCTGTCAAAATATGTATGCTACTTTGGAGTAGCAAACTCGCATGTGTATGCATCTTTCATGAAGCATACCTACGTACAGATCTTAAACCACTGAAACCTGAAAACTGAAACATTGTCACTCTGAAAAAAACACTGAATCATACACAAATTTACTGCATCATTATGAAACAATCACATAACTTTCTATGATATTCAATCATAATCAACAAGTAACTTCAACATTCTTCAATCAATCAATCCATAACCAAAGCATTAATGTTTAAGCTTAGATCATCAAGAAGACTTCATTGACAGACATCAGAAACACATCAAAACTGATTAAACTGATTAGACATCCTTTTCATAAAAACCCTACTTTCTGTATGTGCTTTCCTCAAATCATATCTGCGTGTGTACGCACTTTTTAGGAAACAAACCCGTGTGTACACAACTTACCAAAAACACACTCGCATGTGTACATTCCTTGTAGGCTATAAAACCCATGTGCATATTTGTAATTTCAGAATCAAATATTCGCTGCAACACAAAACTTCAGACATACCTAGATCTCGACATACATAGGAAAATCACGCGTTAAGACACTATCAACCTAAATCAAATCATCTCATAATCATGATTTTCATCTCAGATCTATTGGATCTGATCCATCATCAAACTCCCGGGTGCATACTTAGTTTTAAAGCAAAGCATCAATAGCCCATTACATGTGTATTTTCTTTAGATATAACTATTCATAATATTAACATCACTTGCACACATCTACCACTTTGATTTTCATGTCCTTATATAGTTTAGCCCTTATCCAATATCACAGGTCAAAACCATACTCCAGCCAATGGTTTTCCTAGATGGGATCAAAACATCTATTGCTAGGCTCAATACCACGGGGAAATACCATGGTACAAAAAATTTACATGCTTTTTCTTCTTCATACTCACCTATGTACGCGACATTGCTTAATAGAACGAGTGTATAATTTTAGAATTTCAACTTTATCATTCCAGTGCCTCTGAACTACTATGCCTTTGTCAAAAAACTCTGTCACATCTATAGACATATCTTGTTGAAATCTATATCAAGTTGGTTTCCATCAAAGAACAATTCATCAAGTAGGTTGTCATCAGGGACAACACATCAGGTAGGTTTCCATCAAGGACAACACATAATTCATAATGCCAACAATATTCCCCTTTGGAATTGATGGAAACCACTTTGGTGTTTGGTCACCATAACCTATAAATACCTATAAAACACATCAAGCCAAGCACCAAACCAAGATACTCTCCCCCTTTGACATCAAGGGCAAGGGGCTGACCAATGTTGAATGAAGACTTTTGTATCTGAACTTCTCAGTATGGAAATTGATCATGATCCCCTTGAACACATGTTGAGGTTTCTAAAGGATGTACATTGAAGTACATGACTCTATGACTCATATGTCTTGTCCTATCACCAAGGCCTCAATCTTACATCTATCACCCAATCACATTGGTTTTACATATTTGACATAATTATTACATCAACTTCCCAATCACAGTGGGATTACAAATTACATCACATGTCAAAAAGGACTTGACCACAATAGTCCATACATGACTAAATTTTACAGTGATTACATCATAGCTCTTTACATGACCTTTACATCAAATAATAGATAAGACATTTATAACCAAGACCAAATACCTCAATAAAACCATGATAGTCATCAGCAACTATCATACACCATATATGATCTGCACCATAAGCATCTGTCAGAAACATGAACAACAACATGTTGATGAACATTATTATGTATCAAGCAAATATAATGCCAACAATGCATTATTTGAAGCATAGAAAATGCTCCCCCTGAACCTGTGTCATCTCTACAGACTATACTTAACTAATTCTAGAACCAGCAAGCAAAATGGATCTTATTTCTTCAACATACCAATATATACATGATTGTTCAGTTCAAAACTCGCATATACACACAATTTTTCTTTATAGTATCCAAGTACAAAAAGTGAAACACTGAAATTTCACACCTCCAGCTCCCCTGAGTCTATTCTGTTTGTACCTATGCATTATGACTACACCAGAGACACTGTCAGTAGTATAAGAAACATGAAAATAAAAACAACCATGGGAGTCATCATCAATTCACATATGTATTACTCCCCTTGAACATGAAGAATCAACTGAGTGATGAAGCAGATACCGTTCCTAATTTTTGTCTGAGTTATTCAAATGCATCACGTGGAAGAGGTTTTGTAAAAAACTTGTTCTTTTGAGGGAACATATTCCAGTTTAACCTTTTTTTCAAGCACATGTTCTCTTAGAAAATGATATTTAATTGGAATATGCTTGATCTTGGAGTCCATAACCTGATTTTTTGAAATACTAATTGCACTTGTATTGTCACATAGAATGGAAATGGGTGGATAACAATTGATTTGAATATCTTACAATGTTTTCATCATCTAGAGAAGTTGTGTGCAACATAATGTAGAAGCTACATATTTTGCTTCTATAGTAGATAAAGCAATTGAGATTCTTTTCTTACTGAACCATGATACCAAGTAGGGCCCCATATAGAATTCTCCTCCACTAGTGCTTTTTCTATCATCCACATTTCCTGCCCAATCTGCATTTGTATAAGCATGAAGAGTAAGATACACGTCTTTGGGATACCATAAACCAAAGTCTTGAGTGCCTTGTAGATATTTTAATATTCTTTTGACTGCTTGAAGATGAGTTTCCTTTGCATTGGCATAAAATCATCTAGCAATGCCGACTGCATGCATAATATCTGGTCTTGTTTCGGTAAGATAAAGTAGACTTCCGATCATGGATCTGTATTCTGGTTGGTTGATTGCGAGAGAATCATTATGCGAGCTAAGAATACATCCTGTTACCATGGGTGTGCAGAGAGATTTGCAATCTTCCATTCCATATTTCTTTAGAATTTTCTTAAGGTACTTTGTTTCTGAGAGTAAGATGCAATTCTTTGCTCGTCGTACTTGTAAACCAAGAAAGTATGTTAGTTCACCAAGTAAAGACATTTCAAATTCTGGCTGCATAATAGAAGCAAACCTTTGACTCATGGATTATTCATTGCTACCAAACATTATGTCATCCACATAAACAATAAAAATTAAAATTTTACCATCATCCACCTTTATATATCGGTTTCTATCTACAGACCCCTTAGTGAAGCCTTGTTTTTGAAGATATTTTTTAAGATGATAATACCATGCACGAGGGGCTTGTTTTAGCCCATATAATGATTTATTAACCTTGCAAACAAGTTTTTCATCATTTCCTAGAATAAACCCTTCAGGTTTTTCAATATAGAAATTTTCTTCTAGATTCCCATTTAAAAATGCAAATTTAATATCCATTTGGTAAACTTTGAAATGATGAAAGATTTAAAAGGCAAGAAACATTCTTATGGCTTCAAGTCTAACTACAAGTGAAAATGTTTCTTCAAAGTCTATTCCTTATTGTTGAGCATAACCTTTGCAAACAAGTCCTGCTTGATTTCTAATTACTTCTCCATTCTCATTCAATTTATTTTTGCATACCCATTTTGTCCCAATAGTATTCTTATCATGAGGTCTAGGAACTAATTCCCAGGTGTGATTCTTTTCTATCTGGTCAAGTTATTCATTCATAGATTTAACCCAACATTCATCTTTGCTAGTTTGATCTAAATTTTGTGGTTCAATTGTGGATAGTAAGGCTAGATGACTAGTGGTTCCAACAAGATTTCTTCTAGTCCATATTCCAGATTCCTTACCACCTATAATTTGAGATTCTGGATGGTTTTTCTGAACATATCTTGACGAAGTATTTTCTGGTGCTTCTGTATTGCCACTTCCTTCATATGATGTTTCATTGATTCTTTCCTCCTCATTATTTTGGCTAGATGTAAGAGGATCTTCGTCATCTATTGGTGCTTCCCTCTTGATACCTATGGATGCTTCATCAATGAAAAAATCAATGCATTCAACAATCTTTTTAGGTCTTTTATTGTAACATTTATATCCTTGGCTTCTAAAGGAGTATCCAAGGAGAATTCTTTCATTAGCTCTATCTTCAAACTTTCCAAGTTTATCATTATTATTCTTTATGTAACACTTACTTCCAAAAACTCTAAAATTCTTAATAGTTGGGGGTTTACGTACCAAAGTTCATAAGTTGTTTTATCATTATTCACATGGATATGATCTTTGTTAAGAATATTTACTGTTGTATGTGATGCTTCACCCTAAAAGGTACGAGGTGTCTTGAACCCATCAAGCATGGCACATGCCATTTGTTGAATTGTTCTATTCATTATTTCTACTACCCCATTTTGTTGAGGAGTCTTAGCTATAGAAAACTGCCTCTTGATGCCATGTTGTTCACAAAAGTCAAAAAATTCAAGTGATATGTATCCTCCTCCCCTATCATATCTGAGACATTTGATTTTCAAGTTTGACTCATTATCTACTAAATCTTCGAAGACTTTAAAGTTATCAAATGCTTCATATTTATACTTTAATAAACCAATCTAACACATTCTAGTAAAATCATCAATAAATAAGATGAAATATTGTTCACCTCTAAGTGACCTATTCTTTACTGGCCCACAAAAATCGTTATGAATAAGTTCAAGATGCCTACTCACAGAACCTTCTTTGGCGTTTAATTGTACCCAGGTTTGCTTACCGAATTGACATTATTTCCATATGCTATTTTCTGGTAGAGAGATGTTTGGCAAATCATAAAATACTCCTAGCTTTCTTTACTTATGTAATTTACTGAAGCTTAGATGTCCCAATCTTTTGTGCCATAACCAACCTTCTCCTGCATTGCTTAAGTAACATTGTTCTAGACCGCCTTCCAAGATATAGACATTACCCAGAGTTCTTGTTCCTTTTATTATGGTCTTTCCTGTATCGAGATTTTGGACCACACAATTCTTTGATCTGAAAAAAATTTCATTCCCTTGGTCACACATCTGGATGACACTTAACAAGTTATTCTTCAATCCATCAACAAATAAAACATTTCGAGCTTTAAAACTTTCTTTTAACATAACAAATCCTTTTCCTTTGATAGTAGTAGGTGTATTGTTTCCCAAGGTTACATTATTTTCTTTATTTATTTAATTAAAAGACATAAACGTATGTTTATCAACTCTCATGTGTTTTGAACATCCACTATTAATGTACCACCTATTTTCTTTATCCCTTGCATATAAATCTAGACCACAGTTCTCAGATTCAATGGTTTTATTTTTCCATACCTTAAATGTTGTTTCCATTTGCTTATCCCGAGATATTGATCGTCCTTTTCTCCAGCATTCATATTCCTTATGCCCAAAGTTATTGCAAAGGGAGAATTCAATTTCATATTGAAGAGGAGAGAAGGCATTGTGAGAGTATTTCTCATTCTTTTGTTTTCTTGCTTCCCTAGTCATGATAGTTTTGCAAGCAACACATTAAGCAACCTTATGACCAAAATTGTGACAAGAAAAACATTGTTAATTAAAGTAGAATCTCTGTATTCAAGCTTCTGTGATCCATAATGAATTAAACAAAGTCTTTCGGTAGAAATCACATGAGAGAATTTTTTGGTCGACACATTTCGAACAAACAAGTAGAATCGTCTGGGAGCATAGTACCTTCTAGTGTTGTTCTTTTGATTGAACCGAGAAGAGTTTACCTGGGAGGTATTTGGTCCTTCGTTCTTTCGTTTTAGGATGGAGTGATGTTGATTACTTCCTTTTACTGCATTGATATAGCTTCATGTGTTTGTATTTGGTCCTTTATTCTTTTGTTGTAGGACGAAGTGATGTTGACTGCTTCCTTTTCTTCCATTGAGATAACTTCCTATTTTTGTAGAAGACTTTATTATCTTTGAATTTTCTTCACAGTATCCAGGACCTGTCTTTATAAGAGGTGAGTGTTGAACCTTGATTATTTCATCCAATGTTTCAAATCCTTTAGAAAATCTAAGATTAAGACTTTTTGATTTCTCAAGTTCTTTCCTTAGACTAACTATTTCACATTCTAGCTTCTCATTATGCTCTTCGTTTTCTATGATTTGTTTCTTCAAAGCTTCTTCCGCTAATTTAGCTTCTTCTAAACAAATCTTAAGATGAGATATTTCTTCAATAAAAATTGTCATTTTCTTCTAGGGTGTCCATGAAATTATCATCAGACTCATCTTGCGATCGCTTTATCGCAGTGATAAAAGCTTAATCATTTATATTATAAGACCAAATAATTGGTTTGTCAAAAAGGTTTTTTGTAATGTTTTCACTTTTTTTTCAGACCTTTTTGAATAATACAAAGTTGATACCAATTAAAAATGAAAAGGGACCCATTTCATATTATAGTTTTGTAAATAAAATGGTATGAAATGGGGGGTTGTTGTAGAGCACAACAGTCACTAAAAAAGTCTCTATTCCTCGTCTTATGGAATGATCCACCTAAGTACAAGTACCACACACTCCCCATCATTGTGTTGGTCATGCATGTAATGAGGGTAAAGTCAAGTTCTAATTGTGAATCCAAAGATTCACCTGCTTCTCCTCCTGAGGTCTTCTTGGTTTTCGTCTTGTGTGGACACTTTGTGCCATAGTGCTCGAATTCATGACAATGGAAGCATTTAATTTTTTCCAAATCCTTCTTCTTTCCCCCTTGACTAAATTCTGGTTTGGATTGGTATTTCTTCCCTTTTCCATTCGTTTCCTTTCCAGCTAATGCAAAGTTTTTTTCATCCTTGCCCTTGGATGAAGTCCCGTATCTAGTATTCCACCTTATTTCCTCCTATACCAAATTGGACAATAAGCGATCCCAATTTAGTAGTTTCTCTCTCCCATTCACTGAATCTTGATAGCTATGCCAGCTCTTGGGAAGGCCCAGAAGGGCTTGAATTACCATGTCTTCTTCAGGGACATTAACATCGACCCTACTAAATTCATCATGACACTCTGTAAAGTTGCTCAGATACTAGAGAATTGTGTCATTCTTCTACATCTCGATACTTCAAAGTTTATCCTTGAGCATTAGCTTCCTGTTGTAACCACTATTCATGAACAATTATGTCAGTGATTTCCACATCATGAACGAAGTTTATTTGAATTGGATATTCGAGACAATATTATCCCGTACTCCCTCCAATATTATTCTCCTCGCCTTTGCTACATATTTCTTCCACTAAGAAAGGTTCTGGATATCAAATGCTTGAGGTTTTGCAACATTTGTCTTGATGTATTCTAGAAATCCATTGTCATCCAATACCGCCTCCATGCGATCCTTCCATGCAAAAAAATTAGAGGTGCCTTCTAAGGCATACTCTAGCCTTAGTCCATTGAAGGCCAACTTCTGAGCTTTGAAGAAATCCTGCTACACTAATCTTCAAATTCGAACCTCTGGGAAACAAATTCGAATTTCCTGCTCTAATGTGAATCCAACTCTAATACCATGTAGAAATTAGTTTGTATATTTTCAAGTGCTCATGAAGTCTTAATCAAATTCATAAGACACAAACGTACTCTACTTCTTTATGGACATTAATTCAC
Source organism: Pinus tabuliformis (assembly GCA_031772625.1). Taxonomy (NCBI): domain Eukaryota; kingdom Viridiplantae; phylum Streptophyta; class Pinopsida; order Pinales; family Pinaceae; genus Pinus; species Pinus tabuliformis. The sequence continues at coordinate 1,387,968,806 of CM062819.1, read as the reverse complement.
AATTTAGAAAACAAAGCTTAGACATGCAAGAAGAAATAACACACATGAAAAATTTATTTTTATCTGGGAAAAGAAATTTGCTAAAAACCCCAATGCCTACTTTCATTAATCAAATGAATAGAGATGTATTACAATTTATTTGCTCATCTGAGCTCACCCTACAAGGGCGCAACCTATCTCTTTGCTCACTGAAGGCCTCTAGTCATTTTTTTCCTCAGCTTGAGCTCCTATTTCCTTGTGTTGTTCCTTGAGGAATTAGCCCCTATTATTTAGTAAATTTCTCTAATTGAATTCCACAATTCCTTAGGCTAATCGTCTAACTACATGTAACACCTACATACTCAATACTAGTCTACAAATGATGTTACACTACCTTGGAATATCTACCTCAACTGGGTAACTTGAATTCTATGCATGCACTAGCTATTTTGGAATGATTGATCAGTTAAATGGATGATCACTGAGTTTGACTAAAGTCTCACTGCTTAACTAACCTTCTACTATTTCCTCCAAAAGTTGGAACTAGTTTAATTAAAAACAACCTGAGATAATTGACCTTGATGGCTACAAATTAGTAATCACACATGCAAAACTGAACTCTAACTCCTCCAACTTGAATTTACTGAGTAAACTGGGTGACACAAGCCATGTCACACAAGTTAACATCATCCAAGTTGTCTGTTGATGTGGAAATTTGAATTTTCTCAATCTAATGAAGGCAAAATCAAATTAAGAATTTCTTGATGCATTTTTCAAGATTATGTGCCACATATCACACAAGTTATCATTATTATGAACTACAGATCAAATAGATTAGATAAGAAAGTTTGAACTAATATAATTCCAATATGACTTAGCCTCATAAACAACAACATTCCTAGTGAAACACTTACTGTGTGTCATAAGTTGAATTAAAAATATAATATACTAATAAATGTTGATATTTAATGACTTGATTTCTCAAACTTCTTAAAAATATATAAATTTGACAGTCGTTAATGGAAAACCTCTCACTTTTTGAAATCTCAACCAATCAACCAGAATAGTCATGTTACTGTAACTAGAATATCAAACAACATACTACACATCACAGAAACCAGATCCTGTTACTGCAAACCCTGATCAACCATCTGTCAAAATATGTATGCTACTTTGGAGTAGCAAACTCGCATGTGTAGGCATCTTTCATGAAGCATACCTACGTACAGATCTTAAACCACTGAAACATGAAAACTGAAACATTGTCACTCTGAAAAAAACATTGAATCATACACAAATTTACTGCATCATTATGAAACAATCACATAACTTTCTATGATATTCAATCATAATCAACAAGCAACTTCAACATTCTTCAATCAATCAATCCATAACCAGAGAATTAATGTTTAAGCTTAGATCATCAAGAAGACTTCATTGACAGTCATCAGAAACACATCAAAACTCATTAAACTGATTAGAAATCCTTTTCATAAAAACCCTACTTTCTGTATGTGCTTTCCTCAAATCATATCTGCGTGTGTACGCACTTTTTAGGAAACAAACCCGTGCGTACACAACTTACCAAAAACACACTCGCATGTGTACATTCCTTGTAGGCTATAAAACCCGTGTGCATATTTGTAATTTCAGAATCAAATATTCGCTGCAACACAAAACTTCAGACATACCTAGATCTCGACATACATAGGAAAATCACGCGTTAAGACACTATCAACCTAAATCAAATCATCTCATAATCATGATTTTCATCTCAGATCTATTGGATCTGATCCATCATCAAACTCCCGGGTGTATACTTAGTTTTAAAGCAAAGCATCAATAGCCCATTACATGTGTATTTTCTTTAGATATAACTATTCATAATATTAACATCACTTGCACACATCTACCACTTTGATTTTCATGTCCTTATATAGTTTAGCCCTTATCCAATATCACAGGTCAAAACCATACTCCAGCCAATGGTTTTCCTAGATGGGATCAAAACATCTATTGCTAGGCTCAATACCACGGGGAAATACCATGGTAAGGACCCTTGGTATTTAGAATACCATGGTACAAAAAATTTACATGCTTTTTCTTCTTCATACTCACCTATGTACGTGGCATTGCTTAATAGAACGAGTGTATAATTTTAGAATTTCAACTTTATCATTCCTGTGCCTCTGAACTACTATGCCTTTGTCAAAAAACTCTGTCACATCTATAGACATATCTTGTTGAAATCTATATCAAGTTGGTTTCCATCAAAGAACAATTCATCAAGTAGGTTGTCATCAAGGACAACACATCAGGTAGGTTTCCATCAAGGACAACACATAATTCATAATGCCAACAATATTCCCCTTTGGAATTGATGGAAACCACTTTGGTGTTTGGTCACCATAACCTATAAATACCTATAAAACACATCAAGCCAAGCACCAAACCAAGATACTCTCCCCCTTTGACATCAAGGGCAATGGGCTGACCAATGTTGAATGAAGACTTTTGTATCTGAACTTCTCAGCATGGAAATTGATCATGCTCCCCTTGAACACATGTTGAATTTTCTGAAGGATGTACATTGAAGTACATGACTCTATGACTCATATGTCTTGTCCTATCACCAAGGCCTCAATCTTACATCTATCACCCAATCACATTGGTTTTACATATTTCATATCATTATTACATCAACTTCCCAATCACAGTGGGATTACAAATTACATCACATGTCAAAAAGGACTTAACCACAGTAGTCCATACATGACTAAATTTTACAGTGATTACATCATAGCTCTTTACATGACCTTTACATCAAATAATAGATAAGACATTTATAACCAAGACCAAATACCTCAATAAAACCATGATAGTCATCAGCAACTATCATACACCATATATGATCTGCACCATAAGCATCTGTCAGAAACATGAACAACAACATGTTGATGAACATTATTATGTATCAAGCAAATATAATGCCAACAATGCATTATTTGAAGCATAGAAAATGCTCCCCCTGAACCTGTGTCATCTCTACAGACTATACTTAACTAATTCTAGAACCAGCAAGCAAAATGGATCTTATTTCTTCAACATACCAATATATACATGATTGTTCAGTTCAAAACTCGCATATACACACAATTTTTCTTTATAGTATCCAAGTACAAAAAGTGAAACACTGAAATTTCACACCTCCAACACCCCCTGAGTCTATTCTGTTTGTACCTATGCATTATGACTACACCAGAGACACTGTCAGTAGTAAAAGAAACATGAAAATAAAAACAACCATGGGAGTCATGATCAATTCACATATGTATTACTCCCCTTGAACATGAAGAATCAACTGAGTGATGAAGCAGATACCGTTCCTAATTTTTGTCTGAGTTATTCAAATGCATCACGTGGAAGAGGTTTTGTAAAAAACTTGTTCTTTTGAGGGAACATATTCCAGTTTAACCTTTTTTTCAAGCACATGTTCTCTTAGAAAATGATATTTAATTGGAATATGCTTGATCTTGGAGTGCATAACCAGATTTTTTGAAATACTAATTGCACTTGTATTGTCACATAGAATGGAAATGGGTGGATAACAATTGATTTGAATATCTTGCAATGTTTTCATCATCTAGAGAAGTTGTGTGCAACATGATGTAGAAGCTACATATTTTGCTTCTATAGTAGATAAAGCAATTGAGATTTTTTTCTTACTGAACCATGATACCAAGTGGGGCCCCATATAGAATTCTCCTCCACTAGTGCTTTTTCTATCATCCACATTTCCTGCCCAATCTGCATTTGTATAAGCATGAAGAGTAAGATACACATCTTTGGGATACCATAAACCAAAGTCTTGAGTGCCTTGTAGATATTTGAATATTCTTTTGACTGCCTGAAGATGAGTTTCCTTTGCATTGGCCTGAAATCATCTAGCAATGCCGACTGCATGCATAATATCTGGTCTTGTTTCGGTAAGATAAAGTAGACTTCCGATCATGGATCTGTATTCTGGTTGGTTGATTGCGAGAGAATCATTATGCGAGCTAAGAATACATCCTATTACCATGGGTGTGCAGAGAGATTTGCAATCTTCCATTCCATATTTCTTTAGAATTTTCTTAAGGTACTTTGTTTCTGAGAGTAAGATGCAATTCTTTGCTCGTCGTACTTGTAAACCAAGAAAGTATGTTAGTTCACCAAGTAAAGACATTTCAAATTCTGGCTGCATAATAGAAGCAAACCTTTGACTCATGGATTATTCATTGCTACCAAACATTATGTCATCCACATAAACAATAAAAATTAAAATTTTACCATCATCCACCTTTATATATCGGTTTCTATCTACAGACCCCTTAGTGAAGCCTTGTTTTTGAAGATATTTTTTAAGATGATAATACCATGCACGAGGGGCTTGTTTTAGCCCATATAATGATTTATTAACCTTGCAAACAAGTTTTTCATCATTTCCTAGAATAAACCCTTCAGGTTTTTCAATATAGAAATTTTCTTCTAGATTCCCATTTAAAAATGCAAATTTAATATCCATTTGGTAAACTTTGAAATGATGAAAGATTTAAAAGGCATGAAACATTCTTATGGATTCAAGTCTAACTACAAGTGAAAATGTTTCTTCAAAGTCTATTCCTTATTGTTGAGCATAACCTTTGCAAACAAGTCCTGCTTGATTTCTAATTACTTCTCCATTCTCATTCAATTTATTTTTGCATACCCATTTTGTCCCAATAGTATTCTTATCATGAGGTCTAGGAACTAATTCCCAGGTGTGATTCTTTTCTATTTGGTCAAGTTATTCATTCATAGATTTAACCCAACATTCATCTTTGCTAGTTTGATCTAAATTTTGTGGTTCAATTGTGGATAGTAAGGCTAGATGACTAGTGGTTCCAACAAGATTTCTTCTAGTCCATATTCCAGATTCCTTACCACCTATAATTTGAGATTCTGGATGGTTTTTCTGAACATATCTTGACGAAGTATTTTCTGGTGCTTCTGTATTGCCACTTCCTTCATATGATGTTTCATTGATTCTTTCCTCCTCATTATTTTGGCTAGATGTAAGAGGATCTTCGTCATCTATTGGTGCTTCCCTCTTGATACCTATGGATGCTTCATCAATGAAAAAATCAATGCATTCAACAATCTTTTTAGGTCTTTTATTGTAACATTTATATCCTTGGTTTCTAGAGGAGTATCCAAGGAGAATTCTTTCATTAGCTCTATCTTCAAACTTTCCAAGTTTATCATTATTATTCTTTATGTAACACTTACTTCCAAAAACTCTAAAATTCTTAATAGTTGGGGGTTTACGTACCAAAGTTCATAAGTTGTTTTATCATTATTCACATGTATATGATCTTTGTTAAGAATATTTACTGTTGTATGTGATGCTTCACCCTAAAATGTACGAGGTGTCTTGAACCCATCAAGCATGGTACATGCCATTTGTTGAATTATTCTATTCATTATTTCTACTACCCCATTTTGTTGAGGAGTCTTAGCTATAGAAAACTGCCTCTTGATGCCATGTTGTTCACAAAAGTCAAAAAATTCAAGTGATATGTATCCTCCTCCCCTATCATATCTGAGACATTTGATTTTCAAGTTTGACTCATTATCTACTAAATCTTCGAAGACTTTAAAGTTATCAAATGCTTCATATTTATACTTTAATAAACCAATCTAACACATTCTAGTAAAATCATCAATAAATAAGATGAAATATTGTTCACCTCTAAGTGACCTATTCTTTACTAGCCCACAAAAATCGTTATGAATAAGTTCAAGATGCCTACTCACAAAACCTTCTTTGGCGTTTAATTGTACCCAGGTTTGCTTACCGAATTGACATTATTTCCATATGCTATTTTCTGGTAGAGAGATGTTTGGCAAATCATAAAATACTCCTAGCTTGCTTGACTTATGTAATTTACTGAAGCTTAGATGTCCCAATCTTTTGTGCCATAACCAACCTTCTCCTGCATTGCTTAAGTAACATTGTTCTAGACCGCCTTCCAAGATATAGACATTACCCAGAGTTCTTGTTCCTTTTATTATGGTCTTTCCTGTATCGAGATTTTGGACCACACAATTCTTTGATCTGAAAAAAATTTCATTCCCTTGGTCACACATCTGGATGACACTTAACAAGTTATTCTTCAATCCATCAACAAATAAAACATTTCGAGCTTTAAAACTTTCTTTTAACATAACAAATCCTTTTCCTTAGATAGTAGTAGGTGTATTGTTTCCCAAGGTTACATTATTTTCTTTCTTTATTTAATTAAAAGACATAAATGTATGTTTATCACCTCTCATGTGTTTTGAACATCCACTATTAATGTACCACCTATTTTCTTTATCCCTTGCATATAAATCTAGACCACAGTTCTCAGATTCAATGGTTTTATTTTTCCATACCTTAGATGTTGTTTCCATTTGCTTATCCTGAGATATTGATCGTCCTTTTCTCCTGCATTCATATTCCTTATGCCCAAAGTTATTGCAAAGGGAGAATTCAATTTCATATTGAAGAGGAGAGAAGGCATTGTGAGAGTATTTCTCATTCTTTTGTTTTCTTGCTTCCCTAGTCATGATAGTTTTGTAAGAAACACATTGAGCAACCTTATGACCAAAATTGTGACAAGAAAAACATTGTTCATTAAAGTAGAATCTCTGTATTCAAGCTTCTGTGATCCATAATGAATTAAACAAAGTCTTTCGGTAGAAATCACATGAGAGAATTTTTTGGTCGACGCATTTCGAACAAACAAGTAGAATCGTCTGGGAGCATAGTACCTTCTAGTGTTGTTCTTTTGATTGAACCGAGAAGAGTTTACCTGGGAGGTATTTGGTCCTTCGTTCTTTCGTTTTAGGATGGAGTGATGTTGACTACTTCCTTTTACTGCATTGATATAGCTTCATGTGTCTGTATTTGGTCCTTTATTCTTTTGTTGTAGGACGAAGTGATGTTGACTGCTTCCTTTTCTTCCATTGAGATAACTTCCTATTTTTGTAGAAGACTTTATTATCTTTGAATTTTCTTCACAGTATCCAGGACCTGTCTTTATAAGAGGTGAGTGTTGAACCTTGATTATTTCATCCAATGTTTCAAATCCTTTAGAAAATCTAAGATTAAGACTTTTTGATTTCTCAAGTTCTTTCCTTAGACTAACTACTTCACATTCTAGCTTCTCATTATGCTCTTCGTTTTCTATGATTTGTTTCTTCAAAGCTTCTTCCGCTAATTTAGCTTCTTCTAAACAAATCTTAAGATGAGATATTTCTTCAATAAAAATTGTCATTTTCTTCTAGGGTGTCCATGAAATTATCATCAGACTCATCTTCAAATGCCATAAGTAATTGACAATATTGGTAAAACTCATATCCTTCATCATTATCATTATTTCATAGACAAGGGATGGATTTCATTTGGAAAAAAAGCCCATACCTGATAATGCTTCTTCATTCTTGATCAATAAGAAGTGAGGTGCTTTTGAATATCTACTTCCATTCACTATTTTCTTTCTTTGAGTGTCTTTCTTCTTTTGCTTATTTCCCATTGTCTTGATGGATCTCCTTGAAGCGATCAAGCTTCTGTCGAAGGACCTGATCTAATACCAATTGTTGGGAAAAATACTAAGATGGGGGGGGGGGGGGGGGGTGAATCAGTATTTTCAAATCATTAAACTTTTCAATTTTATATCCTGATTTATATACGTGACTTTACTAAAGGGAAACCATGTGTGTACGTGATTGTTCTTAATACAACTAACATATATCCAATAGACTAACTTTTTAGTTAAATAATCTTTTGTTTATCTCGATCCAGTGCATCAGTACTTTATTAAACATTAAATAGACAATAACCATGTTTAGTAAGAACAAAATAAAACATCACACATAAGAAACACACATGTACACCATGATTTAAGGTGGAAACCCAATGTGGGAAAAAACCACCTATTGTTGTCGTCTTTGTCTTCTTTTTAATATAAAGAAAAGCTTTTACAATCTTTTACTGGTGCAGACTCATACCAGTACCCAGGCACCCACTTGTAGAAGGATACAACCTTCGCTCGTTCTCCATCTCCTTCTGGAAGGGAGCTCCAACCCCCTGAATCTTATACTGACATAAACTCATACAAGTACACAGGAACCCACCTCCAAAAGGCTACAACCTTTTCTTTCTATCCAACTCCGACTGAAAGGGAGCTCCAACCCCCTGATATGATTTACCATATACTTCTAGAAGGAAGCTTCAACTTCCTCATTGAAGGATTCAACCCTCAACACTTTCGGGGACCACATTTCATGAATTTTCATATTGGATCCACTTGCTACATAACATCACAACTTGTAGCCCATGTTTCATCAAATTTTCAGACTGGACCCACTACCAACATTTAAGCTCAATATCAATCATCAAAATTGAAACTTATTATTGCACTCAATAATCAATCTCTGACCCAACTGAATCACATAATCACTAAAACACAATCACTAAATCTACTGAAATCTCAACTAATCAACTAGAACAATCAGATTACTTTAACAAGAATATCAAACAACATATTACACATCACATAAACCAGATCCTCTTACTGCAAACCCTGACCAACCATCTGTAAAAATATGTACACTACTTTGCAGTAGCAAACTCGTATGTGTACGCGCCTTTCATGAAGCATACCCACGTACAGATCTTAAACCAAGGAAACCTAAAAACTAAAACATTGTCACTTTGAAACAAACACTGAATCATACACATATTTACTACATCATTCTAAAACAATCAAAAAAATTTCTCTGATCTTTAATCACAATCAACAAGTAACTTCAACATTATTCAATCAATCAATCCATAACCAAAACATCATTGTTTAAGCCCATATCATCAAGAAGACTTCATTGACAGACAACATAAACACATCAAAACTTAAACTGATCAGACATCATTTTCATCAAAAACCATACTTTATGTACATGATTTCCTCAAAGCATATATGCGTGTGTACATTCTTTTCAGGAAGAAAAACTGTGTGTATGTGACTTGCCATAAACACACTCGAGTGTGTACGCTCCTTGTAGACTATAAAACTCACGTACAGATCTGCAATTTCAGAATCAAATCTTCGCTACAACACAAAACTTCAAACATACCCAGATCTTGGAATACATAGGAAAATCACGTGTTAAGACGCTCTCAACCCAAATCAAATCATCTCATAATCATGGTCATCATATCAGATCTATTGGATCTTATCCATCATCAAACTCTTGGGTGCATACTTAGTTTTAGATGAAGGAAAGCATCAATAGACCATTACATGTGTATTTTCTTCAGATATAACTATTCATAATATTTACATCACTTACACACATCTACCAATAGATCTTCATCTCCTTATATAGTTGATCTCTTATCCAATACCACAGGTCAAAACCATACTCCAGTCGATGGTTTTATTAGATGGGACCAAAATGTTTTTTGTTGGGCTCAATACCATAGGGAAATACTATGGTGCGGAAATTGTATGTGCCTTTTCTTCTTCATGCTCACGTGTGTACGACTAGATTTTCTTAACAAAAACCACATATACTTATGGAATTAAAAATTTATCATTCCTCTTCCTTTGATCTACTATGCCTTTGTCACATTTGTAGACACATCCTGTTGACATCTACATCAAGTTTGTTTCCATCAAATAGCAACTCATCAAGTAGGTTGTCATCAAGGACAACACATCAGGTATGTTTCCATCAAGGACAACACATAATTCACAATACCAACGTCTTGAGTTGTGGTCATGAGATGGAGTCCCTTTGTCTTTCCTTGGAATATCAACCTACTTGCTTAGTTGCAAGAGTGTATTTTGCATGTCTTCCTCCTTCATATCCTTCCTCATCATCCTACCATGACAAAGTACCTGTATCTGCAATTTACTCTTGATGAGATGACATCAACCCGAAAACCTCCCAGACTAAGATGGTGCCTTCAAGTTCAAAGATTGAGCCTAAATTGAGTTACAGGTTGGAGAGAGAGGCTCAGCGACTCTGCATTGCACAGTCCCAGGAGCCAGGACCGAGGCTTGAATCTTGGAACTACAATGCACAGTCTGGGCTATGCTCATAGGTTGTCTTCTACGCAGTTTTGGAGATGAGCGAGTCTGGTTGAAGGAACGTCCTATGGAAGATTTCTACGTAGTTCTAGAGAGGAAGATTGACTCAATTCTACTTTGTTTGGGGAGACAATGGTTCAAGATGATTGGAGGACCACTAAAGGAAAATTCTGCGTAGTTTTGGAAGGGAAGGTTGACTGATTAGACTACGCAATTCTAGAAGGGAAGACTGGTCTTGAGCTCAAGAATTGCGCATTCTAGCAGTCCCGGGGGACAAGAATTGTGCATTACGTAGATCCAGGGGTCAAGGTCACAAGCTGTTGATTAGAACTGCCCAATGTGTGGTCCAAGCATGCTGGGTGAAGCCAAGTTGAGGGGTGAGGGAGCTTCCTCAGAAAAGCCTAAGTTGGACCATTGAGACTGAAAAGTGAAGTGATGAAGCTTCAACTATGTCCTAACACTTAGAATACTTGAAAATTCAACGACATTGACCACCCATGACACATGAACAATAATTTATCTTGTGTGTGATCGCTCAATGACCAACTACGATAAGTGTGACACCTAAGATAGACTTTCTGATGACTTTGATGACACTTGTGAGACAATGCTCAAAACTTTGTGAATGAGTGTGATAGATGTTCATATGGTTAGGAAAACTTGTTAACACAAATATGAGCCCTTGAAACCACCAGAATTAGCTGATGCAAAAAGTGTGACAACCAACATGAAAAAAGACAACATCTTGCATATTTTGCAAAAGGGAACAAAACAATTAGAAAAAACACATGGAATGACTTTCAATGTTTGCGACCATACATGTCATTGAGGACATAATGATATGAAAGTGATAATTTATCCTTCATACTAAACTAAGAGGTGAATTTCAGTTTGATGAAAGATGTGCTATATTCTTCATACCTACCCTCCAAAGGGTTGTGAATTAGATGGAGTATTCTTGTAGTCTTGATCTCGGATCTTCTATCATACCATAGGATTCCTTGGTCTTCTTATCTGATGTTTATCTTTTCTCCTCAGTGACTTAATTGTGATCTAGCATGTCCTCCTTCTTCATCATCTTTCCATAGTGTAAGAGAGTACTTGCAACTGCAACTCACTCATTACGAGACGACATCGGTCTGAAAACCCATAGCCTAGGATAGAGTTCTTGGATTCATGAAATAGGTTGGGACTGACTGACAAGTCAAGGAAGAAGACCTAGTGACTACACAATTGCATAGTTCAAGCAGCCAAGGATCAATATTGATCATTGGAACTGCGCAGTGCGCAACTCAAGTCACAATGAGGGAAATTTTTTCATGGTGCCCATGAAGGGAAAAATTAGCATAGTGCCCACTGAGGTACAAAATTGTGTAGTTCAAGCAGGTAGTGGCTGCTGTGGTATGGGGTTTTGGGAGAACAAACTATGCAGTTTCAGGAGGCAAGGGGGATTTGGCAGCTGAGAGGCTTGAGGTATAGAACGGCGCAGTTTTGGGAGGTAGTGATCTCTGGCCGAGGGAAGGACATTGGAGGAAGCATCTGCGCAATTTCGAAGGTCAAGGTATTCTGGGATTTCTACACATTACGTAGTTCCAACAAACAAGGGAAATGCTTGAAGGTTGAAGATGTGAAGCGCACAGTTTAGGAAGGCTAGATGAGGCTTGGCTGTTAGGAATCCTCCGGAATTTGGCTAAGTGTGGGATCAATGGAACCAATGTGAATATTAATAGAACTTGACTGTGACCACACAATTGGACACTTAGTGATACAACATGGATCATTCAAAACATATGAAAACATACTTCCCTTAATGCAAGAAGCATTGTGGAAACTTACGACAAGTGCATCTCCCATGATAGACTTTGTGAGGATAATGACGCCACTTGTGTAATAGTACTTGAAACTTCCGAAATGAGTGTGAAACATGTCTATATGATGAGAATAAATCATTCTCACAAAGTTTTCCCTTTGAAGAAAACCATAATCCCCGTTTGAATGATGAGTGATAATTCCCATGCCCGAAGACGATACTAGCTATATAAAGATAAAAGTGTGGACAACACTTGAGATCCAAGAAGGGAGCTTGAAATCATCAGCTGAAAAATAAGTGACTAAGGAATGACTGATCATAGGATCCACAGTAGGCTCCAAAATTTGAGTGTAGGCCAAAATTTTGGAGGGTGTTGCAGCTGCTACACCACTTGGCGACACATTGGTAGAATTCAAATTCTCTGTTTTGGTTAACTCCTTCCGTACAAGGCCTTGCTTCTTCATGGAGTATTGATTCACCATGATGAAAAATTGTCCCTTCCCACTTGCTCCATGAACAGACATAGTCCCCTTTATACCTTCTCAGTTGAACACAACATAAGAGTTAGCATAATCACAATGTTTCAATATGGGAAGGGTAGTGTAGCTCGCGAGCTTAATATTTTTATAGTATAATTTTTCATCTCTGGTGTTGCTTTGCTACTAGAGCCTAGTAGGCCTAGAAATTTCTTCGATGGAGTCACATAGAAACAAACATTGCTCCATCGTTGACGAGCCTAGATAGTACTCTGGTGGAGTTGCTTTCTTCACCTATCTCTGCGGGAATCCTTTCTCTCCTTTCACCTTTATTTATTTATATAAAGAGAAATGTGCATTGGCACTTATTTATTTTGGGGTGGAAGAGGGATTTCGACTTATTGAGAGTAGAAGAGTTTGTTTATTCAGAGAAGTATATATAGACCTATAATTTAGGTTTCCTCATTTATATTTTTCTCCTTCTCCATTTCTACTAGTTGGATAAGCTTTAGAACACGAAAGCAGAAAAATGAGTATAGGCATGATGTTTCTGGACTTAGACATGGGTTCATGGTTGGGCCAAAACTCTCCTTATGGACGGATCATATTTTCCATTGGAACTTCATTGGCCAAAAGATGTAACCAACACAAGGAAGATGGAAAGATGGCTAGCCAAATGCTAAAGTATCACAAGACTTTATAGTTCAGCCACACACATATTAAGAAGCTAAAACATTTGCAGGAACAACATTTATTTGCATGATTAAAACAAAAGGAAAAACTCAACAAGAAAGAAAAACAAGACAAAAAGAAAGAAACACATACAACAAGGAAACATAACCAGAAGAAAAAAAGGACAAAGTGGCTAAAACAAACATGATGTAGAACAATAATAGGAAAACGAGGATAGACTACAAAGGACGAGTGCATAAAGGGTGCAAGAGAGGGAAAATTAGTATGCAACTAATCCTACTCCTAACCTAACAATTATTAGGTCGAGTCACGTGTAATGAAATTTCCAGTGAAGCCAACATAATTGTTTCCAACCTGCATCCACAAAGATATGAACAATTAAATAGATATAAAGTGATGTGCAACATAAAAACTTGAAAATCTTGCACAAGAAAAGGAAGGTCTTGCCTGTGGCCAAAAAGGTGTGTCACAACCACTAATTTCATCCAATTCACATGTTTACCTTTTCGATGAATCCCATTTTTCAACAAACCTCGAAAGCTTCTTGCGGATGTGTCTTCATCTACATTAAGCCCCTTCACAATCATGGGGAAAGATTAGAACTTATTGTTTTCTACAAATTTTGCCAAGTAAAATTGTTCCATCCATTCAACAATTGGATCATAAAATTCATAATGCCCCCCTTGAAAACCTCGAAATCTTGGAAAATATGATTTTTCAATTAGAGGAGTGGGATCACGATGGGAATCTTGTAAGGGAAAATATATCTGATCATTCTCAGTAGTCATGCCAAGATAGTGAGGACCTGCCATAACCATCAGTAAAGGTTAAGTGCCTCGCCTGCTTGACAAAAATATAAATAGAGAGATGTTGAACAATAAAGATCAAGGGGTGTGAAAAATGTATAGTTGGATGTGCATATGGGAAAATAATAAGCTGAATGATAGTCATTGAAGACAGAAAAATGATCAGGTGAGATGATTGAAGCATCAAATTCCTAGTTTGTAATAAATGAAGAAAAAATTATTTGAATAATCTCGTGAATGCTCTGAATGATCGAAAAAAGTTCCTTGCGAACCAAATATGACAGACCACCTTCCTACAACTAATGACAAATTATACAAGCATCGTAGTCATCAAAAGATTTTAAAAATTATGCTAGTGCCACTAATGCATGATACCAATTTGGACATGGTGAACGGAGAAGAACTTGATTCATGTGACAACTTGTGCATTCATTATCACTCAAGAGGATTTCTAGTGCAATGAGAGGACAAATTTGCAACATCGAATTTGCAAGAAGACCTAAGAATTGACCATTAAGGGATGAATTCGATAAGTATGATTCCTTCGGGCAAAGATAGTCCTTGGAATCACCAACTTTGCAATTCCATGACTCTGTGAGAGATTCACATTCCATACCCAAGTTTGATGCGATATATTTGCATGCAAATGAATGAACTATAACAGATTCTTGAATTCAGTCAGAAGTAAAATCTTTAAAAATTGGAAAGGTTCGTCTAGAATACCAAACATTTTTCACAAGGAGATTTACATTGAGTGAAACAATGTAGTGAGATGAATTGTGCGAGAGAAACCAGATCTGACTTAGTTTGTGGGGCTTACCAGAGTCACGAGATCCTGATATAATCATCAATAGTAGTTGAAGTGCCCCGACTCCATGGTAGGTTCCTAAACTTCCCATGATTGTAGAATCAAATTTTGAAGGTTGGACAAGATCATGCATGGTTTGAGGATAACTACTATTGCTAGTTTTAGTAAGATCACTACTCATCAGATAACAACCATCTCTGTCACAGATTTTACCGGATGTTTCAACTTCAACAACTAGATTGATTAAGTCGAAAGACTCTTCTGATCGCAAATTTAAAGATAGATGAATCAGTGAGATCTCATGAGAAATATGACTTGAAGAGTTTTCCTCATGAAAGATAAGAGATGATGAGGAGTGGGAAGGGTTCTCTATGATTTGACTGTTTTCAATTTCATCATGGACAACCTCACTGCCTTGTGTCCATCGAGTAGATAACTCATCGGATGAAGAAATAAAAGAGCATGGAGTACCTCCATCGCAAGTAGATGGTTTGCAAATAGTAGGACACAAAGGATAGTGAGGTGAAGAGGAAGTTTCGATATGAACATCTTCTTTAGCCAAACCAGATTCTAGATCTAAATTAAAATCTTCATGAGAAATTGAAAGATCATGCGATGTGCTTGGGCATTCGTCACGACATACAACAATAGAGTCATCGTCATTAGAATGATTAGTGCCGAAGGTTGGGGGTTGATTAGGAATTGATTGCATTGGATTGTCTACCAAGATTAGCAGATTTAGAATCAATCAAGAACGGAAATGCAATATCTTGACATGGAACATCCTGAAAAAGAGAGGAAAGATTGGAAGTGTCTTCACCTTTCTGCTCCTCTACTCATGTAATTTGACTTCTTTGTACTTGATCGAAATTTGAGGCAACAAATTGAGAATCAAGAGAATGTGAAGATCCAACTGGTGGAGCATATTGTGTTGGGTGTGGAGCCTGATTATCTTTTGTATTCAAAGGTTTTAGCCAGATGTATACCCCAGGAAGATTGTACACCCCTCCACACGGGGGGGATAATCCCCCTTGACTGGAGGGTTCGGAGGCCAGTGGTCCCGGGGCGGGGGTTCGGGGGCAGCGCCCTCGAAGCTAAAAATAGATGTAAAATTGCCTTGTAAAAGTCTAGTAATTTCTAGTCGATTTGGGCCGTTCATTAGGCAGATGATCTGACAATAGAAGTTATGTTTAGTTTAGGGTTTTTTTCCCTAGAAGGCAACCCTTCACTATATATGAGGGAATTGTATTGCGTCTATGTATATCTGTATTCTGAGTGAGGAAGAGAGAGGAGATTGAGAGAAAAGAGGGTGTTACAGCAGATCTAGTATAGGTTGAATCTCTTTAGTTTGCTAGATAATATAAAAGGAAGAACTGGTTGTTTTTCCATGGATGTAGCCCAATCTGGGTGAACCACGTATATCTGTGTCTCTCTTGTTTTATGCATTTTCTATGTTTATATTTCAACAATATTTTATGTGTTCCATTGCTTTGTAATATATAATTTTCTAACAACTGGTATCAGAGCCGAAGGCCTATTTGGCTGATAAACTGGCAGGAGAGAAGGGTTCCTAGTTCGAGTGGGAGCAATGGCGGAAGATGGTAGGTTTAGGGTCGAAAAATTTAGTGGCTAAAACTACCAACTGTGGAAGATGCAAATGGAAAATTATCTGTATCAGAGAGATTTGTACCTACCATTGAGCGGAAAGACAAAGAAGCCGACGAGTATGACAGACACAGAATGGAATATTCTCGACAGAAAGGTAGATGGAACAATATGGATATGCCTAGCAGCATCGGTAGCGTTTAATATTTCAAAGGAAACGACAACAGAGGGTTTAATGTCAACATTGGCCAAACTATATGCAAAACCTTCGGCCTCAAATAACGTATTTCTTATGAAGCATTTATTTAATATGAATATGTTATAAGGTGGATATGTTGCTAATCATTTAAATGATTTTAATACAGTTACAAGTTAGTTAAGTTCTGTAGGGGTAAATTTTGATGATGAAGTTAGGGCTCTGTTATTTTTATGCTCATTGCCAGAAAGTTGGAATGGATTAGTTATGGCCATTAGTAAATCTATCTTTGGATTTAGTACTTTAAAGTTTAATGATGTTGTCGGTGCAATCCTTAGGGAGGAAATGCGACGGAAAAGCTCCGATGAGACACCGGGTAATGATTTGACTACAGAGACTAGGGGAAGAAAAATGGAAAGAGGAAAGAGCCCAAGTGTTATGAAACCAACTCAAGAAAAGATAGAAAAGATAGATCAATGCCTTAGAATTCAGCCTCTTCGAGGGGGCAACCTCCTTTACATTACATAAATGAACAATTCTTGGATGATTCAAATGACAAAACCTCCTTTCTATATATAGGAGTCTAAGGAGTCACAATATAACCCAGCCGACCTAACAATAATAATATAAAGCCACAAAAATAACAATAGAGGGATTCTATGGGGCACAGTAATAACAATATGGGGATAATAGGGGCACAACAATATTAATAAGGGGTACAACTACAATAGTAATGGGGTAATCCCTAGTATTATAGGGACCCAACATGCCCCTCTCCTTCAAAAAAGTGTTGTCCTCAACGCTTGAGAAGTTCTGGATGCTTTTGCATAAAATTCTCATCCTCCCATGTGGAATCTTCAGCGGATAAGTTCTTCCACTTGATAAGATACTTCGAAATTGATCGATTTTGTAGCTGTCGAGTTCTTGTTTCTGTGACTGCTTCCGGTTCCAATATAATTTTTCCTTCCTCGTCAAGTTCTGGCAATATTGTTTGAACTGGGAGCTTGTCGCCTATAACCTTCTTTAAACATGAAACATGGAAAACTGGGTGCAATTGAGAAGCTTCAGGAAGCTCCAATTTGTATGCCATAGTACCAATCTCTTACAACACCTTGTATGGACCATAATACTTTGGTGATAATTTATTATCCTTCTTAGCTTGCTTGAGGGACATTTGCTTATATGGTTGTAGCCGTAGGAATACCCAATCACCTACATCAAAACTTCTTTCGCTGCGATGTTGATCTGCCTGTTGTTTCATTCTATTTTGTGCCAACACGAGGTTATCCTTTAAGAGTTGGAGGACTTGTTGTTGATGTTCGATGTGATGTTCCACTGCTTGAACCTTAGAATTTTCTCTTAAATATGATGTGATGGATGGTGGCTGATACCCATAAAGTGCCATAAATGGGGTCATTTTTTTTGCTGTATGGAAGGAAGTGTTATACCACCATTCAGCTAGAGGTAACCATTTGACCCATTGTGTCTGTTTATCAGATACAAAGCAACGAAGATATCCTTCCAAACATTTGTTTACTATCTCAGTTTGCCCATCAGATTGAGGATGATAAGATGAGCTATGAGCAAACTAAGTACCAAGACAAGAAAATAATTCTGTCCAAAAATTTCCAGTGAAAATGGGATCTCTGTCACTTACAATAATCTTTGGGTTTACATGTAGCTTTTGAATTGTTTCCATAAATGCAGTAGAAACTGTACTAGCTTTAAATGGATGTGATAATGCACAAAAGTGTGCATACTTGGTAATTCTGTCAACTACCACCATGATGACACTCTTTCCCTCAGACTTCGGTAAACCTGTGATAAAATCCATTGAAACCTCCTCCCAACGTTGGCTTGGAATGGATAAAGGTTGTAATAGACCCAGTGTCTTAATTGTTTCAACTTTATTTTGTTGGCAAACCAAACATTCCGCCACAAACTTTTGAATATCTGATTTAAGGCCATCCCAAAAAAATTCCTTCTTAACCCTGTGGTAAGTTTTTAAAAATCCTGAGTGCCCTCCTAAGGGAGAAGTGTGCAATTCCATAAGAATCTTCTGTTTTAGCTGGGAATTCTTACAGAGGTATAAGCGATATTTGTACCATAACGAATCATTTTTCCAGCTAAATGTATCAGACATACTGGAATCTTGTTGTAACTTTCGAATAAGTGCCCACACTTCTTTGTCATTCTTCCATTCCTCCCTTGCTTCATTTATCCAATCTGGTTGGATAATAGAAATGGCACACAACAATGCTTCCACATCCTAATCCTTTCTTGAGAGTGCATCTGCCACCACATTTTTCTTCCCTTTTTGTAGATGATTTCAAAGTCATAACCCAACATCTTTGTGACCCACTTTTGTTGCTCTTCAGAGGATAACCTTTGTTCTAAAAAGTATTTAAGGCTATCATGATCCGTTTTTACCTTGAAGTGTCTTCCCATTAGGTAGGGTCGCCATTTCTTAAGTGCATGGAGTATTGCCAACATTTCCTTCTCATAAATAGCTTTGTGTAAAAACTTTCCCTTGATTGGACGACTTTCAAAGGCAATGGGTCTTTCATCTTGCATTAAAACAGCACCAATTCCATTTCCTGAAGCATCACATTCCACAATAAAGGTTTTTGTGAAGTCCGGTGTAGCTAAGACCAGTGCTTGGCACATTGCCTCTTTAAGATGTTTGAATGCCTTTGTTGCTTCTGGAGTCCATGAAAATGCATCTTTCTTCAATAATGTTGTTAGAGGTGCTGCTATTCTCCCATAATTCTTAAAAAACTTGCGATAATACCCTGTCAACCTGAGAAATCCTCGCAGATGCTTTATGGATGTGGGAATTTTCCATTCCTTAATGGCTTTAATTTTTCTAGGGTCTACCTTAACTCCTTCATGAGATACAATATGACCCAGATATTCCACCTCTTGTACTCCAAAGAAACATTTGGATCTTTTTGCATATAATTGTTTCTCCTCCAATAGTTGTAGCACCTTGTCAACATGTTCAACATGATCCTTCCAAGACTTGCTGTAGATTAGTATATCATCAAAAAATACTAACACAAATTTTCTAAGGAATGGTTTGAAAATTGAATTCATCAAACCTTGAAATGTTGAAGGTGCATTGGTAAGGCCAAAAGGCATGACCAAAAATTCATAATGACCCTCATGAGTTCTAAATGCTGTTTTCAGAATGTCTTCAGTCTTCATTCTGATTTGATGATATCTTGAACGAAGATCCAACTTGGTGAAGTAAATTGATCCATGCAATTCATCCAGTAATTCATCAATGACAGGAATGGGAAACTTATCTTTAATAGTGAGCTTGTTGAGCTCCCTATAATCCAGACACATGCGCCATGATCCATCCTTCTTGTGCACCAATACTACTGGAGCATAGAAAGAACTTTGACTCGGTTGAATTATACCAGCCTCTAGCATTTCTGCAACCATACGTTCAATTTCACTCTTTTGGGCATAGGGATATCTGTACGGCCTGATGTTTGGAGGAACACTTCCTGGAATCAGATGAATAGCATGATCATGATCACGAATAGGTGGGAGACCTTTGGGAGTCTCAAATACCTTGGAATGATTGTCCAAGACTTTTTGGAGATCTAGAGAAATAGATGATTCCAATATGGGAACATCTAGCGAACATAATTGTGCAATTACACCTCTTTGTTCCTTTTTTAGAAGCTTTGTCATACCGTTAGAGCTGATTATCTTTCCTGGTTTCCTTGCAATACCCCTTAATTCAACTTCCTTTCCTTCCACAAAAAATTCATGAAAAGTTCTTGAAAATTAAAAGCTATTGTACCCAAGGATTGTAGCCATTGGACTCCTAGTACAACATCAGCACCTCCCATTGGAATGGAAAGCATTGGGCTAGTCAATACATATTCTCCCATGGATAGCTTGATATTATGGCACTTTCCAGAGCAATTTATTGTTCCTCCATTTGCAACCATCACTTGACACTCTGGTGCTGGATATAAGAAGCAATTCAATTCTTTTGCTACCTTACAATGAATAAAATTGTGGGTACTTCCTGAATCAATTAACACTATTACCTTTTTCTTCTTGATTTGTCCTTCTATCTTGATGGTTTGAGGAGTGGTAATTCCCACTAATGCATTACAAGATATGGTTGGATTCATTTCTTCTTTATCTAGGCTTTGTTCCTGGAGTATATCCTCTTCTTTTGACCTTTCTTGCTCTTTTTCTTCTTCCTCTTCACAATCTATGTAGAATAATTTCTTCTCAGCACACTTATGACCTTTAGTGTATTTGCTATCACAACTGTAACAAAGCCCTTTTGCTCTTTTTTCTTCCAATTGTTGTGGTGTCAACCTTATAGGTTGTGGAAGACTAGGGGCAACAACACTTCCATCTTTATAGTTGTGAGTGGTATGCTTCCTGGTTGCCATAATTTTGCTTTCCATTTTTCTTGCTAACCTGAATGCCTTCTCTAATGAATCAGGTTCCCAAAGGCGAACATCATGTTGGATATTATCCTTTAAAGTCCCTATGAACACATCAATCCTATGCTCCTCTGGAATATTTTTTACCCTTATGTTCAATTTTTGGAACTCCTCAATGTGCTCCATTATTGAACCCTTTTGTTTGAGACTTATCAATTGGCTAAAAAAAGTGTTGCTTTTTGTATCCTCATAATGTGGTGTCAATTCTTCCGTAAAAATTGCCCAAGTGATAATTTGTTTACGAGAGCAAAGCCATTGATACCATACAAATTGATTTGGTTCCAAATATAAAGTTGCAATACGTACCTTTTGTGTGTTTTGCACATTATTGAGATCGAAAAATTGCTCCATTTGTAATATCCATGTTGTGGGATCCTTGCCATCAAACTTCCTCATATCGATTTTTGGAATATGGTGGGTCTTCGATCCAACATTAGGGTCTATGGAATCATGATTAACATTTCTTTTGTTCTCATCATGAGTTTCCTTTACTACCCTTTCACCATTAGTGACCATTTCTTGTAGCAACTTATTCATATTTATCTTCAATTCTTCCATGTCTGTCTTCAAATTTGTCTTCCAATCATCCATCTTAGCTTCCATGCCATTCATCTTAGCTTCCACGCCCTTTATCTTAGATTCCATGCCATTTATCTTAGCCTCTGTTAGCTTTTGTGAGCGTGACATTTGTTGCACTTGTTCTTGTAATTTTGATATATCATGTAGCATTTCTTCCTCTTCTTCATGAGTCATGCTAGGGCTTTCAGGTTCCTTACTAGGTGTTTGCATTTTCTTTCCTCGGGGCATCCGTTACCGATAATAATGTTCTACTATGCCCTTTGAATTCCTTCAAAATAAATTTTCAAACCAATCTTAAGCAAAAATTTAAAAGAATCTACACACCTTTTTTCACTTTGTAGGAGCTCGATATTGCCTCTGATGTATCTCTGTACTTTCAGATCATCCAGTTCTGAAATTGCGACCTGTGGTAGCCCTCTGTGTCCTCTTTCCAATGTCGCTAATCTGATCCAAATTGGATTCTCCAAGGAAGAGTTATGCAAAATCTCCCACAGTGACCTGATTATAGACTAGTTCAGTAGAGCGAACTTGTACGACGTGCCACGAGTCACTGTTTCGACCTTTGGCTCTGAAAAATATATACAAGAAACTACAATCCGTCCTCTTTCTGTAACTTCTTACGAAATTTCAATCAGATGCTCAGAGAGAAAGTTATGACGATTTTCCCCAGGTCACCTGTTTGGAATGAAATTCAGGAGTCTGCAAGAAGACCAACTTCCTCAGATCATATCTCCGCAAATATAGCGCAAACAGCTCTGAAATTTGGACCCGAGATTCAGCGCGATTTCTTCTCAAATGGTTTTTTTTTTAGCTTCTGAAACATCGCAAAAAAAAGTTATAGTGAAAATTCCACGATGACCTGTTTGGAGCAATGAAACCCTAGAATCCAAAGCTCTGATACCAAATGTTATGAAACCAGCTCAAGAAAAGATAGAAAAGATAGATCAACGCCTTAGAATTCAGCCTCTTCGAGGGGGAAACCTCCTTTACATTACATAAATGAACAATTCTTGGATGATTCAAATGAAAAAACCTCCTTTCTATATGTAGGAGTCTAAGGAGTCACAATATAACCTAGCTGACCTAACAATTATAATATAAAGCCACAAAAATAACAATAGAGGGATTCTATGGGGCACAGTAATAACAATATGGGGATAATAGGGGCACAACAATATTAATAAGGGGTACAACTACAATAGTAATGGGGTAATCACTAGTATTATAGGGACCCAACACCAGGATATCGCAGTAAGTCAAGAAAAGGTAGATCCAAGTCCAGATCGGGGATAGTGTGCTAGAAATGCAGGAAGAAAGGACACCTGAAGAAAGACTGCAAGTCTCAGAAGGGAAAAGAAGGAGACGCGCAACAAGAAACTAATCATGAAGCGAATGTAACAGGTGATGTGTTGCAAGATGCTTTGATTCTTTCATTAGAAAATATTATTGATGCCTGGGTGGTAGATTCAGGGGCCTCATTCCATGCCACACCTGATAAGAAATATTTTCATGATTATGTTCAAGGAGATTTTGGACAGGTTCTATTGGGTGATGATAAACCCTGTAAAATCGTTGGAATGGGCACAGTTTTCATAAAACAACATAATGGAAATCAATGGCTATTGAAAGAGGTAAGGCATGTTCCAGATCTGAAGAAAAATCTGATTTCAACAGGGCAGTTGGGAGGTGAAGGTTACATAACTACTTTCACAGATAAAACCTAGAAGGTCACAAAAGGATCCCTGGTAATAGCAAAATGAGAAAAGGTTGGTACATTGTATTTATGCAATGGTATTTCTAATTCTGTTAATGCTTTAACCTCTACAGGAGAAGATACGACATTATGACATCAGAGGCTCGAGCACATGAGTGAGAAGGGGATGCAGATTCTTCACTCAAGAAATTTGTTGCCAAGTTTGAAGCATGTTGATTTAAAATTCTGTGAGAATTGTATTTATGGAAAATAGAAGAGAGTCAGATTCCTTAGAGTTGGGAAAGAAAAGAAGAGCGAAAAATTAGAGCTTGTGCATACAGATGTATGGGGACCTACTCAGGTATCATCTCTTGGTGGCTCTCATTATTATGTTACTTTTATTGATGATGCAACCAGAAAAACCTGGATTTATTGTATTCGAAATAAATCTGATGTATTTGATATTTTCAAGAAATGGAAAGCTTTGGTTGAAAATGAGACAGGAAAAGGGTTGAAGTGTCTCAGATCAGACAATGGAGGTGAATATTGCAGCAAAGAGTTTTATAGGTACTGTTCAGAGAATGGAATTTGTAGATAGAAGACAATTCCAGGAACACCACAAGAAAATGGTGTGTCAGAAAGGATGAACAGGACGATCATGGAGTGCACAAGGTGCATGAGATTGCATGCAGGATTGCCTTTACAATTTTGGGCAAATGTTGTAGATACTACTATTTATCTAATAAATAGAGGGCCTTCAAGTCCCTTGGATGGTGGTATTCCAAAGGAGGCATGGACAGGTAAAAAGGTAAACTATTCTTTTTTAAAGAATTTTGGTTGTGAAGCCTTTGTCCACATCAATAAAGAAAATAGAACAAAGCTTGAGGCAAAATCAAAGAAATGTACCTTTATTGGATATGGTGTTAATGATTTTGGTTATCGCTTTTATGACTATGAAAAACACAAAATCATTAGGAGTAGAAATGTCATATTCAATGAAAAGGTTTTGTATAAGGATCAACTGCAGGAAAAGAAACAAGAAAAAGAAAACAGAGAATACACAGTGCTTGATGAGATCACAGAAAAAGTGATGGTGACTGAAAATCATAATGATCAACATCCAGAACAACAACCACAACAGCAACAAGCACTTCAAACACCTAAAAGTGGTGTTATAAGATCTACCAGGATGAGTAGACCCCTTGAACGATACTATCCTTCATTATATTATGTATTGTTGACTGATTCTGGTGAACCAGAATGTTATGAAGAAGCAGTGCAGGTAGAAACCAGGAAGAAGTGGGAGCAAGCCATGAAAGAAGAGATGGACCCCTTAGCACATAACCAGACTTGGGACTTAGTCAAGTTTCCTGCAGGTAAAACAAAATTGCAGAATAAATGGGTTTACAAGTTGAAGGAAGAAGATGGAGGAAAACGGAGGTACAAAGCTAGACTTGTGGTGAAGGGGTTTGCACAGAAGAAAGGTATTGATTTTGATGAAATATTTTCTCCTGTTGTTAAAATGACTTCAATCAAAACTATTTTAAGTCTAGTAGTAGTTGAAGGTTTGCATCTTGAGTAGTTAGATGTGAAGACAACCTTTCTCCATGGGGATTTGGAGGAAGAGATATATATGCAGTAGCCACAAGGATATGAGGTAAAAGGGAAGGCGAAACCAGTGTGCAGGTTGAAGAAGAGCTTGTATGGCTTAAAACAGGCTCCAAGGTAGTGGTATCTAAAATTTGACAGGTTTATGTCTGAACAAGGTTATACTAGATGTCACATTGATCATTGTGTTTATCTCAAAAGGCAAAATGATGGAAGCTATATTATATTGTTATTGTATGTAGATGACATGCTTGTTTCAAGTTCTAACATGCAGGAAATAAATGTGCTCAAAAGAAAATTGGCAAACTCATTTGCAATGAAGGATTTGGGTGCTGCAAAACAAATCCTTGGTATGAGAATAACTAGAGATTGGACGAATCACAAATTAACATTGTCTCAAAGTGAGTACATAGAAAAGGTGTTGAAAAGGTTTAATATGCAGAATGAAAAACCAGTTAATATACCTTTGGCTAGCCATTTAAAATTAAGGAGTGTCCCAAGACTCAGAAAAAAATGGCTCATATGTCTAAAGTTCCATATGCATCAGCAGTTGGAAGCTTAATGTATGCAATGGTCTGCACAAGGCCTAATATTGCACATGTAGTGGGAGTTGTAAGCAGGTACATGAACAATCTAGGAAAAGAACAGTGGATGGTGGTGAAGTGAATCCTCAAGTATTTGAGAGGTACCACAAATCAAGCATTATGCTTTGGTGGTTCAAACATTGCTCTGTAGGGATATGTTGATGCAGATATGGCAGGTGATAGAAATAATAGGAGGAGCACAACAGGGTATGTGTTTACTGTAGGTGGAATAGCTGTCACTTGGATCTCAAAACTGCAAAGTGTTGTCGCACTCTCAACAACAGAAGCAGAGTATGTTGCTACTACAGAGGCTAGTAAAGATCAAATGAATTGGTTACAAAGGTTTCTGGATGAATTGGGTAAGAAGAAAGAGTTGGGCAGGTTATACAGTGACAGCCAGAGTGCCATACATCTCGCAAAGAAATCTACATTTCATTCCAAGACCAAGCATATACAACTCGAGTACCATTTGATATGGTCAGCATTGGAAGATGGACAGTTGAAGCTGGAAAAGATACACACTAGCTAGAATCCTGCAGATATGTTAACAAAAGTTGTAACTAGGGAGAAACTGAGAATCTGCTCAGTTTCAATTGGTCTTCAAGTATGATGAAGAAGATGAGAAACAACGAGGTCCAAAGTGGAGTCATTGTCTAGCAAATGAAGCAGCAGTGGAGTTGCTATAATCAGTCTCCAAGTGGGAGATTATTGGGTGTGGAGCCTGATTATCTTTTTATTCAAAGGTTTTAGCTGGATGTATACCCTAGGAAGATTGTACACCCCTCCACGTGGGGGGGAGGGCATAATCCCCCCGAGGGCCAGCGGTCCCTTGGCAGGGTTCGGGGACAGTGCCCCTGAAGCTAAAAATAGATGTAAAATTGCCTTATAAAAGTCTAGTAATTTCTAGTCAATCTGGGTCGTTCATTAGGCAGATGATCTGACGGTAGAAGTTATGTTTAGTTTAGGTTTTTTTCCCTAGAAGGCAACCCCTCACTATATATGAGGGAATTGTATTGCGTCTATGTATATCTATATTCTGAGTGAGGAAGAGAGAGGAGATTCAGAGCCAAGAGGGTGTTATAGCGGATATGTTGTAGGTTGTATCTCTTTAGTTTGCTGGATAATATAAAAGGAAGGACTGGTTGTTTCTTCGTGGATGTAGCCCAAACTGGGTGAACCACGTATATCCGTGTCTCTTGTTTTATGCGTTTTCTGTGTTTATATTTTAGCAATATTTTGTGTTCCATTTCTCTGTAATCTATAATTTTCTAAGATATTGATCAAGTGGGTCATGGTACAAAAAAGTCAGGATGTGTAGATGATAGAGAGTAATAACAATCTAGATTAGCTTTGAGTCTAGAGTTGTAAATGGTGACATCATCTTGCAGGATGGAGGAGTGAGTCTTCACCATAGGCTTCATGAGCCATTCTGAAATTTCCACCATTGAATTTGAATCGTGAGAAAGAGAAGATGAGAATATAGATTGGAGATTTGATTTGCAAATTTCCCAGTTTTACAACCATTGCAAGGAGGCACCCAAATCAGGACCGGAAAGGGAGGAAGACAAAGAACAAAAGGGGTAGTAAGCTCCTCCTCTAAAATTTGAGGTGCCTCATAACTTGCAAGATTTGGGGAAGTGGAAAAATTAGGAGGTTCATGTTCACTATATGAAGAGACAAGAACCAAGCACTCAAACTCTTGTTTCAAGAAATACCAGTTCAAATGTTTTTTAGGAATTTCATAACGGAGGTGAAGGGATGGATCGAAAAAATCCTGAACTGATTCATCCAGCCTCATTCTTAAAAGATTGATTCTTACACAAACATCTTGATAGTTATACTTATCAAAGGCTTTATGAAGCTTCTTAGCAAGCCGGTTGAACGAATGGATAGAAGCAATGGGTAATGTTTGACATCATCGATCAACAAAACCTTCGAATGTGGGTGAGTAATCTAGCCATGACATATTTGGAGCGTAATTCTTTTACAAAGACAAAGACGAACAAATTGAAACAGATTTTCACGAAAAGTTGATTAACCCTCATCATCGAACTTAAATTCGGACAGGTTATGAATAAATTTCGCAGGGATGGTACAATTAAACTCTTTAAAAAAACATCATTGGATTGTGATTTTGGGAAGATCCATTTTAAATAAGAGATTTAAACAAGATTCAATGGGCACATCCTGTCGTTTTTCCCTCCTTCTAGTGCCATTTTTTTTATGGTGCTGGAAATCCGTTAACCAAGGGGATCTCCCCGATATGAAGTCCTAATCAGAACTCACAACATTTGATGTAGGAGTCCCATTCGGTATAAAGGTCTGGTTTCCAGATCCTTAAATATTTTCCTTGGCTCTAGTTGTCAGCACAAGAGAGTGATGCAATGGTGTCTTCAAAAAGAAAGGGGATTTTGCCTAGTGAGTATGCAGTGCAACAATGTCGAGGTTCTTCTACTACAAAGGCGGAGAGAAACGTGAGCTTCTAAGTGAGAGGTAATAGTACCACCCAGGAAGAGACACACTTGAACTAGAAGGACCTGTCTAACATCCAGAAGAATATTTCACAATGGATGCGATGATCATTACAACCAACGAGCAAGGAAATATCTGTTTGGTATCCTGCGGAATAGTCCACAAGGATGGGACAATGTTAATAACCATTACAACACATTCTCAACAAGATAAGCAGTAAAATAACCAAAATAGTTCAACTATCTTAGTACGCGTGCAAGCAAACATGAAATACAAACGTCCATAGAATAGTCTTACAAAAATTCATAATCCATGTATGAAGAACGTGTTGGCCTTAAAAGGATTTTTTTATTAACCAAAATTTCCAAGACACATGTTTACAATGTACATCACTAGCCCTAGTAGTGGGACACTGGAGCCACTCCTTGCTCCTCAAAGAACTAGTTGATCTCTCTAATGCCTTGCAGGAGGAGCTAAGGTGAAAAGTCCTTTGCTCATACAATTAGGGAAGTATATATAACCAAGGGATGATGCTTCCCCTTTGCGACTCTTTGACTACCCTCATGACTATTCAAATTCCCATGAATTTTCATCTTACATGACTCTCCATATTACATGTGTCCTTTGGACTTCCACTTTACAATGAATAAAATGTACATGGTCCACAATGATGATGTGGCATATGACAACTCGTGACAAGACATGACACGAAATTGCTAATGTGAACTTCTTGAGGGACATTGCAATGTCAAGCCACTGTTTCTATTGTGAATGATGTTTTCTTGAGAATACTCTTATCTTCCACCTCCTCATAACTTGGTGAAAGGAATCTTCAATGGTCTCAATTCTCGAGTTGCGGTCACAAGTTGGTGTCCCTTTGTCTTGCCTTGGAAGTTCAGCTTTCTTACTCAGCTTCATGAATGTATTTTGCATGTCTTCCTCCTTCATCTCCTTCATCTCACCATGACAACATACCTATATCTACAATTTACTCATGACAAGACGACATCATCCCGAAAACCTCCTAGACTAAGATGGTGCCTTCAGCGTCAAAGATTGATCCAAAATTGAATTGCAGGTTAGAGAGAGAGGCTCAATGACTGCGCATTATGCAGTCCCAATAACCAGAGCTAAGGCTTGAGGCTTGGAACTGTGCAATGTACAATCCATGCTAGGCTCATAGGTTGTCTTCTATGCATTTTTGTAGATGAGTGAGTTCGATTGAAGGAGGGGCCACTGTAGAATATTTATGTGCAGTTATGGAGAAGAAGAATGACTGATTTTTGCAAAATTCTGGGAGACAATGGTCCAAGATGAGGGGAGGACCACTAAAGGAATCTTCTGTTCAACTTTAGAAGGGAAGGCTAACTGATTAGATTGCACAATTATGGAATGGAAGACTGGTCTTGAGCTGAGGAATTGCGCAATGTAGTAGTCCTAGGAGACAGGAACTGCGCATTGCACAAATTGAGGGGTCAAGGTCACAACTTGATGACTGAACTATGCAATGCGCAGTCCAGGCAGGCTCGGTGAAGACAAGTTAAGGGTCCGGGGAGATTCTTAGGAAAATGATAAGTGTTGGACCAATGAGATTGATAAGTGAAGTGATGTAGCTTCAAATTTTTCCTAACACTTAGAATACTTGACAATTCAACAAAATTGAACACCCATGACACATGAAAAGCACTTTCGCTTGTGTGTGACCACTTCATGACCAGCTACGACAAGTGTGACACCCAAGATAGAATTTATGACAACCGTGGCAACACTTGTGCGACAATGCTCAAAACTTTGTGAATGGTTGTGATAGATGTTAATATGGTTAGGAAAACTTGTAAACACAAAGATGAGCCCTTGAAACCACTAGAATGAGCTTATGCAAAAAGTGTGACAACCAGCATGCAAAAACTCAACATCTTACATATCTTGTAAAAGGGAGAAAAGCACTTAAAAAAACACATGGAATGACTTTCAGTGTTTGTGACCATACATGTCATTAAATACATAATGATATGACAGCGATAAGTTATCCTTCATACTACACTAAGAGGTGCATTTTAGCTTCATGAAAGATGTGCTTTGTTCTTCATTCCTACCCTCCAAAGGGAAGTGGATCAGATGGAGTCTTCATGCAGTCCTAATCTCTGATCTTTTTTCGTACCCTAGGGTTCCTTGGTCTTCTTATATGATGATTATATTTTCTCCTCAACTCCTTAATTTTGATCTAGCATGTCCTCCTTCTTCATCTCCTTCTTCGTCATCTTGCCATAGTGTAAGAGAGTACCTGCATCTGCAACTCACTCATGATCTACACACAAAGCACTAAATTGTGCATGTTGAATATTTATTTTTTTATGCAAAATTATAATTTTTTATTATTTTTCCAAGTTGGCAAATTAATAATAGAATTACAATTTTCAAACACATGTTTGTGCATGTATTAAAAAATCAAGAGTAGCCTTTTGAATAAGACTCATAAATGCAGATAATACATTTTTTTGAAATTTATTTGTTTTGTATATTTTATGTTATTTATTTTTCATTTAGCCCTTTCGAAATTGTCTAAAAAAAATTCAAGCATAAGATTTAAAATAAATTAGATGAAAAATATCATATGAATTTGAAAATTTCAAACTCATATGCCATTGGATAGATGATTCATTCACGAATCTAATGTGATCAATTCCACCACCTAAGGAAAATATTGTCTTAAGTTCACCATGCTACAAGATGGTGTTGCAGAGAAATCTACAGAAGGGGAGCTAAAAATCTATTTTTGAGGCCCTCGATAGCTCGATCAAGCACTTAAAATGCTCAATTGAGATATTTAGATAAAATTTGAAATTTCTCAAGTGAGGGTTTAACAAACCCTTGCTTAAGCTACTGACAGGGTTAAAGAAAACTCTCAAATGATCTATTGTTTATATCTCGATCAAGCTCTTCTAATAATTAACCCCCATGAACACCAATAACCAAATATTAATATTAATTGATATTAATTGACATTGTTACAAATATGGGAGTTCGATCAAGCATTTCTTGTCATAAATTTCCGCCAACGAATTACTAATTTATGCATGTAACCGAGAGTTCGATCAAGCTCGTTTTTCCACCCAAAAAAAAAGTAGAACACAGCAAAACATTTGTTCATGGAACAATAACAAAGAGTGTGGGAATTACACAGAGATTGACAATAAACATGGGAAATTGGAGGATTCGTTCATGAAAAGGGGCTCAAGTGATAAACCAAGCGGATGCCCAAGAAATTGCTAGAGAAGGGATGAAGAAAAGGAGATTAAGATTGAGAGAACAAGAATAGTATCAAATTCAAGCAATTGATGCAAATATAGGTAATTATTTGTCCCACTTTTCATACTACCTGCCCCATATTGTATGCATTAGGAAATATGATTTTAATAAGGGAACAATGGAGAATGAAACAATAGAAAATTGAAGCAATCCTTGATAGTGGTTTTCAATGATGGACCCATTTTTAAATGGCTTAGATTATTTTGAGATGAACATGCATAAGGAATTTTTATTTTTGTATGTACATTAGTCAAATGATATCAATGTAATGGTTTTAAGCCATGAGAAGGAAACTATATCCCCATAATTGCAATGATGATGGTTCATGGTAAACCAATAATCACTTGTCATGATAAATGAAGGTTTGTGGTCAATGAAAAATCACTTGGTGTGATTAATGGTTCATTGCAAATTGGAAACCACTTGAGAAGTGAGATTAATAGTCCATTGCAAATTGTGAACCACCTAAGAATTGTAATGGTTGAGGGTAACTCACAAAAACTAAGGATGTGATTTAACCAAAGAAAATCGTTACATTTCCATATTATTTACATGAATTACAATTCATGGCAATATTTACAAGAGGGATTAGAAAAAAGGGTTGTCACATAGGTGCTCCAAAACCTAGAAACATTAGATTGATTGAAGCTTGATATCCTTATAGGAGTTAAAAGAGAGAAAATGTGTCAAGATCTAGGAGCAAGAGTATCCCTCCTTCCAATGTGCACGTTGAGAAGACATTCTTTGTTAAACATATAACAACATGAAATATTCATGACATCCATCATCATAACATAATGGTTCCTTGAATCCTAAATGATGATCCCTACCTTTTGAACACCTCACAAGTTTCTTCTTGCAATCCTCATGAAGGTTATGAGAATTTGTTCAATTGTGTTCAAAGACATACAAAGTGTAGTGTAGATTCTTTCTTGCACAAAAATGAGTCTATTATTGCATATCACTACAATGCTCCATGGAAGGCTCATGATTAATCAATATTATTCATATATTATAAATGCAAAAGAAATATTAGCATGCATGTATTGATGATATGCTAAATGTTTACAATGTTAATCTTCTTAGACTGTGGCAATCTAATGTTGATTTTCAGCTAGTTGTTTCTCAACATGTAATCGTGAAATATATTGCAAAGTATGCTTCAAAAGTATAAAAGAGGTTATAAATTTGTCAAGATATGATGAAAAGAATTGAAAACATAAAAGACATTGGATATCCTTCTTTGTGTGCATAAAAAAGGTTCCTTGTAGAAACACTTGTATACCATGACATTACAACACAAGAAATCTACCTCTTGTTTTGTGTAGTTGAAATTCTTTTTCTCTTGAATGTTGGAACAAAAGTATTAATAAAACTATCAAGGGATGCTCATCAATTATCATGCCAAAATAGTGTTGTTCAAATATATAAAACTCTTCATAATTCATAGAGAATTATATATATATATATATATATATATATATATTACATGCCCAATGTAAGAAAGAGCCATGGAAACATAGATGTTTCCATTCCATTGAACTAAATTTTTGTCATTCTCTAATGCTATTCCTAGTAAGGGTTCAAAAGAACTCAAGACGTTTTTTGGATGAAGTTGCTTTTATACAACCATTCCATAACATTTCATTAGATATATACTTTTCAAGTGAAATAATGATTAAAAATTTGTGAAATTTTGGATATCAAAAATGGCACATTGATTAGGTTCATTTGTCACCTGAAAACGCTAAAGAAGATGATAACAACCTCAAATAAGAAGTTGATGTTAAATACTATTCTAAAGAATGATAACTTGTCTCCAAAAACTTCTCCAAATAGAGTCAATGTTCATACCTTCAAAATATTTTTGAAGTGACTTTGATATATATTTTGATTTGGAAAAAACTATGTTATTATATGGTGTTGTAAAAAATGTTTCTAGTTTTATAAGAAATTCCAATCCAAAGGAATTGTTTCTAATAATTTAGATGAGAATAATTTTTTCCATCATCTTCATTGTTAGAAAAAAAATTACTTTCTTTTGAGATGATTTTACACCATCCAATTGAATATGAAAATTCCAATCCTCTTAAAGTGATTATTCAAGGAATAGTTGGCATTGGAAAGTCTCACTTATTCATTATATTTATCAAGCTCTTTCTAATTTGGTAGTTATTGGTATTAGGATTTTTCTTTTGCTCACTTCAATTGGTATTGATTTGTTTAACATACATGCAAAAAATATACACTATGCTCTCAAGATTCCTCTTAAATATATGAAACAAATGCATGGCCAGTCTCCAGAAATATTTCAAGAAGAAATTCAACACATATTGGATATATTTTCTTTGAAAAAATTAGCTTTATAGGTCCAATGTTATTCATACAAATAGATTCTCATTTACAAATCTAATCCTTTTAGTGGTATGATAATCATTATTGTGGGTGACATTGGTAAATTACCTCATTTAAGAGATATACCTTTGTATGCAAGTAAAATAGCAGGGAATTTCTTGTGGAAAAATTTCAACTTTGTTTTCTCTTTTGATACAATATTCCACTAGAAAGGAAATGTTCCAAAGCAATCCTCTTTATGAAAAATGTTAACTAATGTGACAAACCGAGATCCCTTTATTGTTGATTAGGATATTCCCATGTTACATATTGATATGAGATTGCCTCCTACATAAAATGGTTTCTTTCATTCAACAATGCACTTTCTTCCAACAAATAATTTGGTCACCCTGCATAACAGGAAGATGCTAAAATCATTGAATTCTCTAATTGTAAGACATGTTGTAGAGCATAAAAAATGTTTATTAATTGTTGGCATTGATTATGATAAATTGAAATATGAAATCCTATTGTGTTTTAGCCATGAGTAGGGATATTAAAAAATCCTTCATCACTAGATAGAAAATAATTCCTAGGGGAAGTGATGTTGTGTCACAAGGAGGTAAAACCCGAGGTATGCTAGTTAGTGCTTTCACTTAGCGGCTACCCACCACTTTGGTTCTAAGTTGATCACATACCATTTGAGGGTCAATGACTTATCCCCTATCTGGTGAAGGTACCATAGTGACAAGGTAAATTATCTTACCCTATAGGTGACCATTGTGGTAAGCAACGCTACCTAGATCAGATTTCAGTGGCTGTTGGTGCCCTCCCTAGTATCCATCGTTATAACTAGTTTTCACCAAGTACATGAGTACCATCCATCTTATGAGGTTGAGACACCTGTTGGTGGTGGCTTGTAGAAAGGTTCTAGAGACTTGCATTGAATGGACAAGACATATAGGTTTCTAGGAATGTTTTCTTTTCATGTTGCGCAGATGTGTGGATTTCAAAGTACTTGAAACTTGTTTATAGCATCTTTATTTCATTTCTTGCATAGTATTTCCTTTTCATATTAAATAAACACATGTATTTAATTGGGAAAATGAACTCCATTTGTCTGACATCTCCCCACACTAAATTTAGTAGTCATGATTATAGACCTTGGCCCAAAACACTGCCCTCGAAGACTTCAAATTATTCCTCCTATTGAAGGGGGCTTTTCTCCCCTTACAACTCATAAAAAGGTAACCACATACATTCCATCTCAGGAATTGGTAGTTGGATCATATTTACATGCAACGTTGTTTCTTCGATATATTCAAGGGACTCCCCCTCAGTCACCTTCTACTATTAATTACATAGGATTCACTCACTTTTATTTTTTGTATTCCACTATGTAGGGATGGAAATTAATCAACCACATGAGTAAAAATATGTGCCATATAAAGTTGTTCAACCATTATAAGAATAAGGTGTTCCCTATCAAGTTGATCAACCACCAAAAGAATGGGTTGTTCCCTATCAAGTTTATCAACCACCAAAAGAATGGGTTGTGCCCTCTCAAGTTGATAGGATAACATGGAGTTGCAATGGTTTGGAAAGGGGTGGAAGGTTTGGAGAAAATTTGAATGAAAGCACAAGATAGGGCCTTAGGGAGCCTATCCCTAATTGCACTGTTATAGAGAATGTCACTAACATCATTCATAAATATCTTGAGAAACATTCAGTTGTTAAACAAGCTCAGATACTACATTGGTTGATCAAACATAAGAAAAAAAAAACATGCCACAAAGCTTATGGGTATACAAAATGCTAAAAGTGGGAAGATACTTGTGAATTTAACTAAAAAAATATCGAAGGAATTCTCTATGGTTGGAAAATCAAGAAAACCCAATGTTTGAGCTACTTGTAGGGAAATTACAATTGTTGTTGTTGCACCAAGTACATCATGACAACAAATGTTGGCAATAATGTCAAAAATTCTCCTTGTCTTGTGACAAACATTACATAACCATACCAAACTCAGGGTTTGAGTAAATAAAAATGATGAAGCTACTTACTGGGATCTTATTACTAAGAAACCCTTCCAAGACAGACTTACAAGAAGAACTAGACCACTTGTGGTAGAGTTTTGGGAGAGCCATTCTCGTGCTATACCAAACTAAAAGCGTGTTGTGCAGCATCACCTGTGTAAAGGTGAGTATGTAGATCATGCTGAGAACATTGTAGAAATGATAGAAGTTGCACTATTTGAAGAATTTGTGGAAATAAATCCCCATGTCAAGATGTCCATAAGCATGTTTTGAAAATTGAAATCATGGTTTATTAGGCCTAATACAAACAATGAAATGTGTTTTTTCGATATCACGTTGAATTCCAACTTCATTACGACATGTTTCGGGAATTTTTCAAGAAGAAATGGCAGGACAACCATCCTCCTCCCATAGTGTGCAATTTGGTTCATCAATATTTTGCAAAAGGGAGCGAGAAGAGTTGTTTTACAAGAAAATATGTATAGGTGGGAGAATATGCATTGAATGTGGTGATTTGGCATTGTTCCAAAGGAAATTTCCTATTGATACCAACTATTTAGGGATGCGATATGTCATGATCACATGGAAGTGAGTTTGTCATGGTAAATCAACCATCTTATTCAACTCTGGCACCTAGGAGGATAAACTATGTTGAGGATGAGATTCCTATTTCAAAACTTATGGAGAAGCTTCAGAACTAGATCTATAAATATGTCAAACACTCATATAATTCTAGGTGGAAAGCTTCTGAATTTAAGCATTCTAACATGGTAATCCAACCAAGCACAATATTATCAATGGTAGAATTTGTCAAGAATTATAAATTTTCTTCTTAGACAGAGCCACTGATTAAGTACTATCACTCAGACCAAGTGTCCATATTCGTACATATTTTGTACAAACATGCACAATTGAATTTGGATGGTCGGGATGACACTAACGAGTCACACAATGCCATTAAGGAGTATCACTTCTACATCAGTGATGAACATGAACACGAAACGTTGTTTATGAAACATTGCTTTGGCTTAATTTATGAATCATTCAAAAATAATGACATATCATTCAAAAATAAATTGATTTGGTTAGATGGTTGTGTAGGGTAGTTCAATTCAGCACAAAATTGTTATTAGTTGAGTCGAATACAAAAGGAGACAAAGATTCAACATACTTGGAGCTTTTTTTAAATGGGACATGGAAAGGGTGAGCATGATGGTGCAGGTGCTTGTGTGAAATGAGAACTTAGGAGGTACAAAATAAGCCATGATGAAAATTGACTGAAATCACCTGTAGAGTTGGTGAACTGATGCAAATCTCATTTAGGACATTAAGGTCATGAACAAATTAGGCCTATTCATAGGTTTTTCTGGAAATTTGAACTTGGAAATGTGAATAGATCCATTCCTTTGTATTGTAATACTATAGCAGGCATGAGGGAATTACACTCAGTGTGGAGTAAAGACGCAGGGGAAATATTTGTCATCGAGACAAGAAAACTCACATGTTTTAATGAGTTTGGCATTGGTGTAAATGGATGTAGAATTGATCAATGTGAAAAACATTGGTACGTGAAAGGATGAAGGTATGTCCCTCTTAATCTAAGGGGACCTCATCCAATTTCGATGTGGAAAGAGATGCCCGCTGAAGAGGCTATTGTTGTAGTTAATCCTGATCGATTCTCTGTTGTTGTAAGGGAAGGTATGTGGTGTACATCATTAAAAGTTCCATCTATAAATTGAAATATCGAATGTATAATAATACATATTTTGTTTTGGTTGTAGGCAATGCCTTTGTTGTCATTGCACCCTCAAGAAATGAAGAGAACATGCCTTACTATTTGTTGTGATGCACATAGGTAAAATGCAGGTTGGTTCGATAGTATGAAGATGGACAATTCCAATACCAAATTGGTGACATGGTTGTGATGGGACATTTTTTTCAAAAGGTGAAAAAATAGGGTGGTCACATTATTTATAGATATTTTATGGCTGAATATTAATCTTTCCAATACAATCATCTAGTCATACCATCTTGGATCAGTCTCACATAAATTAAAGTGAAGGCGGGTGAACTAGATGAGTAAATGATGCAAATGGAAATCCACGAAGCCAAGTCTATATCAGTCAAGTGTAATCTAATCTATAACAAGAGATCCACATACGAATTTTGTAATTTAGAAATGTGACAATTGAATACTTATGTAAATTAGTAATTTTGAATGTGAATAAAAATCATAGAGAAATGTTTCCCTCTTATATTAGATATTAGGAATAAAATCATAAAGAATAAAATCAAAATGAAAATGGAAATGAATCATAGAATGAAGCCATATAAAGTAGACACTAATAGATTTGGTTCACCTGAGTTGAGCTACATGTATGAAGAAATGGCCAATACTACATTTTATTCCATCCAATAAAATGAAGGGATACGACCTAAAATGCATCCACTACAACCTCTTCTTCTCTATTCAATTGTCACCTCTCTTAATTAAAATTTTATCTCAATAATACATGGCTGCAATATAATCTCCTCATAAAATGAGGGTTACATTCTAATGAAGAAAACCTAACATATATTCTACCATAATATTATGAGCTAATGATTAACATTCCAAATTGACTTTTCCTTGTAGGAAAAAATCTAACATATCTTATACAAAGCAATTTTTCAAGGAAAATTATCTTTTGGGGGGGGGGTTTCCTTTAAATCCCTACCAAGAGTGTTATATAAATTGCATTCTTATCCCTATATGGACTACTTAGGTTTAAAGAAAACATATGAATCTTAACTTTAATTTTAAAAATAGTGACATTAAAATTTGTAGGACTTAATATCACTTTGTGGATTATAGAAAATGAATGAACTCATCTAACATTCATAACAACATTATCATATTGATATAATAGTTTAATATTAGATCACCTTTTTAGAATTCATGTCATCATTACAATATTACACACTACTAAAAATAAAAATTTACAGATAACAAAATAATGAATTTAATTTTAATGTAGAACCTATTCATTATTGTTGGTTGAATGTATTCACTATACATACATTTATCAATTGTTTAATTATGTGTGTTTTCAATTGTTAGTTGGATAGAGCATTATGCCTTCCTCATCACCCATTTTAGTTGATTACATTGTCATTTCTCCCAGATATATAACTATGTTGGCTTTGAAAATAATGCATAAAGTAGTCGTTGTTGCTACATGTGTTGATAGTGATAACTCACATAGAGGTAATGATTGAGTTAAATCATATAAATTAATGTTTTATATTGACATGCATAACATGTTTCCTTGGATTTTATTTCCAACTTAACCACATCACATTTAGGTGCTTCTTGTACCTATCCATTCTAGTGCACCTACAAATGGTAATGTTGTTTCCATTTTACTGTCTTTATACCCACCATGAATTTGAGTGAGACTAATGTTCAAAATTTATTTTTGGTGTATCTATTATGGGACCATATTGTAGAAGTGAATCTACTTGTGTCACATCCATCATTATTGTCTCATTTTTTTTTTACAAGTTACACATGTATGTTATTCATGTTAGATAATTAAATCATGTATCTAATTAGTTCAACACTTGGTGATTATAGCCATTGGAAAGAGTATCCCCTTCACATACTACTATGCCCAATGTAGTCACATCCACTATTATTACATCCAAGAATAATGTTTGACCAATGGACTTTTTCCTAGTGAAGGATGATAATCTCTTAATACCATAATCACTTTTTGTGGTGTGATGAATAGTAGATGAAATCATTAATGGTCAAACATTGAATTTTATTTGTATTCATAATTCATTGATTAAATGATCATCTATAAATTTTGTAAAACGAGATTGCAGAGAGGAGTTTTATGAGGAAGACACCATGCACCCATGCCCCTCTTGGTTGCAATGAGGTTTTATTACAAATTATTGAATAAAAAATAATTTTTTAAAGTTCGTTGATTTATAACTTTGAGGACAAAACTTATAAACATTGTTTTTTTTGTTCCCAATCATGGAGATGCACTTTGATCCTAGACATAACTAGGCTTAATATTTGGTGGGGGGGGGGGGAACAAAAGAAATATCAACTTTTGAGAAGCACATGTCATTGGTCAAGATGGAAAGAGTTATTGAATTCCTCAATTATCCATTCTAGTATTTGGGCGTGCCATCCTAATTTTAATTTGTGCAATGATATGCCAAATGTAGTATACACATGTAAATATATCAAAATACATATACTTTGAGATATGTACATTCAAGCCAATTTGGAATATGTACTTTAAACATATACATTTTTTAATGAAATATTTATAACTCATTTTTTTCAAGTTTAAATTCATTTGTCTTATTTAAATCCATTTATATTATCATTTCAATTCATTTGTATTCTAATCAATCCATTTTAGTTCATTTTAAGTATCAAAGTGACTTGCATGGTAAGATTGTACTTATTTTCTTAGTCCATGAAACTAGAAATCAAAATGAATCTTTTGTAAAATTTTACTTCTTAAATATTGTAGATTCCATATTTGTGGCTTGATGGTGACTACATAATTATTTTACTTCTTGAATCTTGTAAATTCCATATTCATGGCTTGATGGTGACTACATAATGCTTTTCTTATACCATGGAGTTTTGAGTTTATTACATATGGATTTGTTATAACATTTTATTTTTCAATACCATGGAGAGATAATTTCAGTCTAGCATATAATTGAAAAATATTGACAAAATATGGATGAAAAATGTCATTAAATACAAAATAAAATTATATTTTAAAATATAAATAAGTATTCTCATATGGTAAAAGGCACTTTCAATTAAAAGAGTGGTATCAATATTTCAAAATCTTTTCCCTCATTGCGTCAAAGAAAATGAGTATGGAAATACTTATTCACTTAAAACACCTCTACCCATTGAATGAATAACCATTAAATTAATTTTACTATCATTGTTATCTTTTTAATAAAATTTATGTTGTAGAAATTGATTTAAACTAGATAAATAATTAACATCTATAAACTTCCATAAACTAAAATAATAAGCATCCATAAACTGAAATAATGTTCATGTATCCAGAAATTATCCATATGAAATATACAAGGCATTGTACCTGTGAATGTGACCTATGAAATGGGCCTAGAAATATACAAAGTATGTGGTCTAAGTACCACTACCCTTATGTGTCTTCTGGTAAAAAATGGTGTCTAGTTCCTGGTATTGTAATATAACAAATTCAAATTCAAATTATTTATCATTATTTGCAGAATAAACAATATAGAGATAAATGATTTTTCCATGTTTATTTACATATGAATCTACTAACTTGACTCGAGCTCAAATAAAAGGTGTGTGGGATGGGGGTCTGATCAATCTAAGTTTGGTGCTCTTGGGCTTGTGGTTCAACAATTGGGGCCCATGTCAATGGGCTTGCATCAAGGTTTCCTCCATACCTAGCATCCCACTCATGCACCCACATCGTTGCAGCTTGGACACCAACCTACATCTAGGCCTGTGAGCACAATGGAAAAGGCAAATTATAAGTAATCTATAAATTAATTAGCATGAATGTAACTTAAGAAAAAGAAAAAATTGAAATGTTAGGAATAAAGAAGTTCACCTCGAGTGCTAGTCCATGTGGCTCTACATAGTGACTCTCCTCTTTGTGAGAATGATGACATGGAGATGGTGTTGGAGACTCCATGTCCACACACATTGATGGAGCCTGCTCTGGACAATTAATTGATACCTTAAATGACCTCATAAGATCATCTATATATCC
This sequence comes from Pinus tabuliformis, assembly GCA_031772625.1. NCBI lineage: Eukaryota > Viridiplantae > Streptophyta > Pinopsida > Pinales > Pinaceae > Pinus > Pinus tabuliformis. The sequence continues at coordinate 1,387,927,379 of CM062819.1, read as the reverse complement.
TTGTGTTTACATGTTTTCATTGACATATTAATATAAATGAAATCTAATACGAACTTATTAATATAAATAATGTATAATTTGACAATAAGAGTCAAATTTTTTGTATATGTGTGCCTCGCCTATGGAAAGTTGGTCATACATCCTCCAAGTGTCATGGATGACATCATGACATCTTCGTGAATATCCCAAAAGTTGGTCATGAGGTAGAATCTTGAGCACTTCAACAAGAACAAATTGAACCGGTGGGGAACGAGGCAACGATGTTGATATGCTCCTCTCTCCATGTAATGTAATGTGTGCACTGACCAATATCGTTTGCATGGTCTCCACAATGGTATCCCTGATCTCAACATTGAGTCGTGATGAGTCCTCTATCTCGCTCGGTAAAACCATGCTCTAAGACAGTGGTACATGGGAAACACCCCCACGAGCTCTAGTAGGATCATAGCTATGTCCTCTGTCGGATCCATACAACCATGATGGGGTGATGGTGTAATATGGACTCATATGTAGCATGAACTCTGTAGGTTTTAACCTTGTACATAAATTACCTGCATATGAATTCTAAAACACAGAAAATAAACAATGCGAGAGCATAACGCATAAAACACATATACACAGAGATTTTCCCCTAGATCCCAAAACTGGGACTACTAGCTTGATTTTTCATTATGTTCCTTTCAATGTTACAATACATATTTATACATGCCGAAGCATCTAATACCATGGACCGAAAACCATCGCATCCAAATAGGGTCCAATTTTTTTTTCCCTAGGACACTGCCTTGAACCCCGAAGAGGGGGCTACCTGCCCCCACTCAAACCCCCTGTGACCCCCCCACTGCAAAATCAACGTAACGAAGGGGGGGCTCTGCCCTCCCTCTAACCCCCCAATTAACTACATCGGCTAGTTGTGGAAAGAATATAACACAACTCGACATTCTCCCACTTGTTGTTTTCCTTCCACAGGGGGCCACATGAGAGCTTAGTCATTTATCCAGCCTTGCAATGCCCATTGTTTCTCTACACCAATAACACTTCTCAAAGCTCACAAATTTTGTCAATGCATCTACAATATTCTTCAAAGTATCCACCTTTGCTAGCAACACCTTTTTGTCTTCTATCATATCCCTCACAAAGTGATACTGAACATCAATGTGCTTTGTCTTTGAATGGAAAGTAGGGTTCTTTTCCAAGAAAATTGCACTTTGGCTGTCACAGCCTATCCTTATAGCTCCCTGTACTAACCCCATACTTGAACATAATCTCTGAAACCAAACTGCTTCCTTGCTTGCATGAGTGGCTGCCATGTATTCTGCCTCTGTAGTTGATAGTACCACTATAGATTGTTTCTTACTCATCCAACTGACTGCACATCCAAATAGGTTAAAAACATACACACTTGTAGATCTTCTTTGATCTAGATCTCCAGCCCAGTCCGCATCAACAAAGCCACGGATATCCAAAACTCTGTCCAATGCTGGTCTTCCTTGGAAGCACAAACCATAATCACTAGTGCCACGCAAATACCTAAAAACCTGTTTCACTGATGTCTAATGCTCCTTCCCTAGTTTTGACATAAACCTGCTCAATAATCCCACTACATGTGCAATGTCTGGTCTAGTAAAGACCATCGGATACATCAGGCTACTGATTGCACTTGCATATGGAACACGGGACATATCCTCTTCCTCTTCTTGTGTCTTGGGACATTGTTCAGCAGATAACTTTACACCTACAGGAATAGGAACCTTCACCGATTTACTATCTTGCATATTAAACCTCTATAGTATTGTCTCATCATACTTCCTCTGGTTTAACCAGAGCTTTCTCTTTGCCCAATCTCTTTTAATTTCCATGCCCAAAATATAGTTTGCAGCACCAAGATCTTTCATGTCGAATTTGGAGGACAATTGGGTCTTAAAATCCTAGATAATTCCTTTTTCATTTCCAACCAGCAACATATCATCCACATACAAGACCAAATAAATAGCATGGTCACCAATTAATTTAAAATACACACAGTGATCTACCTTGCTTCTGGTGAAGCCAAGTCCCCATATAAATGTATCAAAATTCTGATACCACATCCTTGGTGATTGGTTTAACCCATACAAAGACTTCTTTAACTTGCATACTAGTTCTTTCTTACCCTTCACCACAAAGCATTCTAGTTGCTTCATGTAGATCTCCTCTTCCAGATCACCATGAAGAAATATTGTCTTCACATCCATCTGTTCTACCTCAAAATCAAAAGCAACAACAACAAATAAAAGTAATCTAATAGAAGCTACCTTGGCAACAAGAGAAAAAATATCACCAAAATCAATTCCCGACACCTAGGAATAACAGAGTTCAGGCTTCTATGATCCATATCAAGTTAAGAAAGATTCTTCGGCGAAAATCACATGGAATATCATTTGTCGACGCGTTTCGAACCAACTAGTGTGGTTCATCGTCAGGACAAGTTGAAGAAATAGATCCAGCTTAGCATGATAAATAGTCTGAGCAGAGTCTCCAACGGCTAAATTAACGGCTAATTTTGACCTTAGGACCCAGGTCAAATTCTTATTTACTAATTTAATGATATTATTATAATTATAATAATTATTATCTTTCTTATGGAAATAAGTTAAATTAGGTAAGGTTGGTTTTAAAAAGGGAATCTATTTATTTATTTAAATTATATATATATATATATATATATATATATATATATATATATATATATATATATATATTTTAGGTTATAAAGGTAGGATTAATAATTTTAATGGTTGGTTAGATAATTTATTTATTTATTTATTATTAAATAATTATTATTGGTATTCTATATATATATATATATATATATATATATATATATATTTTAATTAAAATCATAAGTTGACTAGTATTTTTATTCATATTATAAGTTGACTAGATATTATAATAATAGAATACCTAAAAATAAATATAGAAATAATAATTTTATTTAAATTATATTAATATAAAAATAATAATAATTTTATTTAATTTTTATTAATATATAAAAGGTAATTAAGTTAGAGAATCAAAGATAACTATTATAAGTTAATGGGAAAATTAGTAAATGCCTCAATAGAATATATAAATAAAATAATGTTAATTAAAAGAATCATTTGATTAATAATTTAAAGTTAGTTAACTAAATGACCTAAAATAATAATTTTATTTCCATTTTATTAATATAAAAATAATAATTTAATTTAAATCTCATTTAAAAAAAAAAAAAAGGAAATTATTACCATAAGTTAAAGGAAAAAGATATAATAAAATAAATTAATATTATTTAGAAGAATCATACAGAAAAGGTAAAAAAGGACCTTATAAGAACAACAAGGCCAAAATTGGTTAAAAATCTAAAGGACAAAATTAGTTAAAAGAAGGACATCAAAATAAGACGGCTACAAAATATCAAAAGACATAGAAAGAAAGGAGAAAACAAAAAATAGAAACGACACTAAAATTAAAATAAAAATAAATTAGTTAAAATAAATAAATAAATAAATAAATAAAAATAAATAAAATAAATAAATAGAAAAAATAAATAAATAAATAAATAAAATAAAATAAAAAATAATAAATAAATAAATAAATAAAATAATTAATTATATATATATATAGAATAAAATAAAATAAAATAATAGTAACGAAAAACGACAAAAAAACAAAGAGGATGAAAAAACGACTAGGACGAGAGGGCAGGGACCCAACACCTACTAACTTTCCATCCATCATCCCTATTGAGATTTCTTGGTCTCTTTTCAATCTCAAGCGCTTCCCTGAATTTTCGATGGTGGAAATGCGAAACCTTAGATCCTGACACGGCCAAGTTGGTTGAGATCTGTCTCACTTCCACCTTCTTCAGTTTTGAAGGGGAGTTCTTCGAGCAAACATGTGGGGTGGCAATGGGATCCCCCCTTTCCCCTATTGTTGCTAATCTGTTTATGGAAGATTTTGAGTCTAAGGCTCTGAACTCTTCCCGGCTCCTTCCTAAGCTTTGGAGGAGGTATGTGGATGACACCAATGTCATTTGGTCTCATGGCCAGGTTGAGCTTGATCTCTTCTTTGACCATCTCAATAGGCAATCCTCGGCCATTAAGTTCACTAAGGAGCAGGAGGTAGATGGTTGCCTTCCTTTCCTTGATATTCGTATTTCTAGGAATGATGTTGGCTCCCTCGCCCATCGAGTTTTCCGGAAGAAAACTCATACGGAGCAGTATCTTCATGCCAGTTCCCACCATTTCCTGGCGCAGAAGATGGGTGTCCTTAGTACCCTTGCTACTCGGGCCCTGAGGATCTCAGACAAGAAGAGCTTTGAAAAAGAAAAATCCCATCTGCTGGATGTCTTTGCGGAGAATGGTTATAGTAGATTCTTGGGTCATAGGGCTTTCCTTAAAGCCTCCAGGAATTCTATGGTTAAAAGAGAACCTAGAGATCGTATTCCAGGTGTCCATCTTCCTTATGTTCAAGGGACCACTGATAGAATTGGCAGGATTCTTAAAAGGCATAATGTCCCTGTGACCTTTAGGCCCCTGAACACCATTCGTATGTCTCTCAGATCAGTGAAGGATCCTATTGACCCTAAGGATATGAAGGGCGTTTATATGATCCCTTGTTCCTGTGGGACCCCCTATATTGGGGAGACTGGTCATTCCATTAATCAGAGGATTAGCGAGCACGCAGCGGATCTTAAGCATAGGAGAGCTAAGTCTTCCGCTTTGGCTGAACATGCTGAGAAAACCAATCATCATGTTTGTATTGAAGAGGCCAGTGTTATTGCTAAGGTTTCACATTTCCACCATCGAAAATTCAGGGAAGCGCTTGAGATTGAAAAGAGACCAAGAAATCTCAATGGGGATGATGGATGGAAAGTCAGTAGGTGTTGGGTCCCTGCCCTCTCGTCCTAGTCGTTTTTTCATCCTCTTTGTTTTTTTGTCGTTTTTCGTTACTATTATTTTATTATATATATATATATATATAATTTATTTATTTATTTATTTTTTAACTAATTTATTTTTATTTTAATTTTAGTGTCGTTTCTATTTTTTGTTTTCTCCTTTCTTTCTATGTCTTCTGATATTTTGTAGCCGTCTTATTTTGATGTCCTTCTTTTAACTAATTTTGTCCTTTAGATTTTTAACCAATTTTGGCCTTGTTGTTCTTATAAGGTCCTTTTTTACCTTTTCTGTATGATTCTTCTAAATAATATTAATTTATTTTATTATATCTTTTTCCTTTAACTTATGGTAATAATTTCCTTTTTTTTTTTAAATGAAATTTAAATTAAATTATTATTTTTATATTAATAAAATGGAAATAAAATTATTATTTTAGGTCATTTAGTTAACTAACTTTAAATTATTAATCAAATGATTCTTTTAATTAACATTATTTTATTTATATATTCTATTGAGGCATTTACTAATTTTCCCATTAACTTATAATAGTTATCTTTGATTCTCTAACTTAATTACCTTTTATCTATTAATAAAAATTAAATAAAATTATTATTATTTTTATATTAATATAATTTAAATAAAATTATTATTTCTATATTTATTTTTAGGTATTCTATTATTATAATATCTAGTCAACTTATAATATGAATAAAAATACTAGTCAACTTATGATTTTAATTAAAATATATATATATATATATATATATATATATATAGAATACCAATAATAATTATTTAATAATAAATAAATAAATAAATTATCTAACCAACCATTAAAATTATTAATCCTACCTTTATAACCTCATATATATATATATATATATATATATATATATATATATATATATATATATATTTTAATTTAAATAAATAAATAGATTCCCTTTTTAAAACCAACCTTACCTAATTTAACTTATTTCCATAAGAAAGATAATAATAATTATAATTATAATAATATCATTAAATTAGTAAATAAGAATTTGACCTGGGTCCTAAGGTCAAAATTAGCCGTTAATTTAGCCGTTGGAGACTCTGCTCAGACTATTTATCATGCTAAGCTGGATCTGTTTCTTCAACTTGTCCTGACGATGAACCACACTAGTTGGTTCGAAACGCGTCGACAAATGATATTCCATGTGATTTTCGCCGAAGAATCTTTCTTAACCTAGGAATAACCTTTTGCTAACAACCGAGCTTTGTATTTCTCCACCTTTCCTTCTGCATTTGTCTTCTTCTTGAAAACCCATTTGCTGCCAATGGGTTTCCTTCTAGTTGGAAACTGCACCAGATCCCAAGCCTCATTTTTGTGCAAAGATTCCATTTCATCAACTATGGCCTCTTTCCAGAGTTTTCCATCCTCTGAATCTGCTACTTCCTTCATAGTTCTGGGATCATCATCAGTAATAGATAAAACAAAATTTGAACAGAAAGCATATGGACTATATCTTTTTGGTTGCCTTCTTTCTCGAACTGATCTTCTCACAACCAGAGTTTGTGGCTCTTAATATTCTGATTCCTCTTCTGCTGTAGAGTCTGATTCTTCCTCCTTTAGCTCAAACTCTATATTCTCAGGTTCCTTTGATGGGACTTCATGTTTAATAACATTTTTCACCTCTCTGAACACCACATCTCAGCTGTACACAAACTTCCTTATTACTGGGTTCCAAAGTTTATAACCCTTTAAACCATCCTTATACCCAATAAAGATGCACTTTCCAGATTTACTATCCAACTTGGTTCTTTTCTCCTTTAGAACATGTACATATGCATCACATCCAAATACCCTCAGATGTGAAAGAGAGGGTTTCTTACCAGTCCATACCTCTTGTGGAGTCTTATCCTCCAACACTGATGAAGGTGATATGTTGACTAGGTAACGTGTTGTCTCCATTGCCTCTAACCAGAATTCCTATCCTAACTCGGCACCACTGAGCATGCTTCTTGTCCTTTCCATCAACGTCTTATTCATTCTTTTTGAAACTCCATTTTGCTTAGGTGTGTATGGAGTAGTCTTCTGCCGTGCTATATCACACTTCTTACATAATTCTTCAAATTCCTAGCTATAAAACTCTCCACCATTATCTGACCTCAACGCCTTTATTTTCTTCTCTGTATGGTTTTCCACCAGAGCCTTAAATTCTTTAAACCTGTGAAAGACTTCAGATTTCTTCTTCAGGAAATATATCCATGTATTCCTTGAGAAGTCATCTATGAATGATACATAGTACACAGACTTACCCAGTGATGGAACCTTCACATGTCCAAACACATCACTGTGCACAAGCTCTAATATCTATTTCACCCTCTTACCACCAGAGGGGAAACTCACCCGGTTCTGCTTCCCATATACACAATTTTCACAGAAATTAAAATCCAGAGAGCTATTCCTCATACCTTCTACCATACCTTTACCATGAAGTATTCGAAGGCCCTTCTCTCCAATATGTCCAAGACTTTGATGCCACAACATGGTCTTCTCTCCAGAGACCACTAGATTTTCTGCTCCACTTTCAAGAACCATAGAACTATTGCACCCATCAACAATAGTGCTACCTTGAAACTTGTACAGAGTTCCAATCTGAACTCCCCACATCAATACCAGTGCTCCCTAAACCATCTTACATGTATTATTCTCAGACATTGTTTTCACACTTGCACCATCCATCTTGCTTACAAGAATCAGATTTCTAGCCAATGCATGAATATGCAGAACACCCGAAAGTGTTCTAACCATTCCACCTTTCAACTTCAACTTTACTTTTCTGCGACCGACGATTCTAGCCTTCCTATCGTCTCCTAAGAAGACATCACCACCATGGTATTTCTCATACTCACAGAACCACTTTCCATGGGGAGTGAAGTGAAAGGATGCACCTAAGTCAATCAACCATGCCTCATGATCTACATGCATACTTGAAGAAGCCAAGTACACATCCCCACCTTCATCTGAGGTGGTTTTCGCCTCTGCAGAAGGAGCATCATCAAATGCCTTTCCTTTATCAGAAGCTTTAGATTTACAGTCCCTTTTTTAGTGTCCTTCCTTTCCGCATTTCTAGCAAACCACCTTTAGAGGCTTTCCTAGAGATTTAGATCTCCCTCTAGATTTAGATCTCCCACTCGATGACTTATTTTTGTTTCTATTTTGGGACCGTCCTCGTACAGACAAGGCATCACCATTCTGGCTCTCCATATTTTTCCGTCTCATCTCCTCCATCAGCAAGGATGAGACTATTTCATCAAACTGTAAGGCAGTTGCATTGCTACCTATTGCAATAACCAGACTATCCCATGAATCTGGTAAAGAACACAACAAACTGATGCACGTATCTTCATCTGAAATTTTAATATCAACAGATAATAACTGACTTACCACAGTAATAAATGAATTCTGATGCTCTGTCACTGAGTCTCCATCTTTCATTCTCAGGTTATACAATTTTTTTTGTAGGAACAGTTTATTCACCAGAGACTTAGATTGGTACAAAGTCCCTAACTTGTCCCATAAAGCCTTAGCTGTAGCTTCCCCTGATACATTCAACAATATTGAAACTATGACACACAATCGTATTGTGCTATTTGCTTTCTGATCCAACTTATTCCATTCTTCATCGGACACTCCCGTTGGTTGAGTACCTGGATCTACCATCATCTGCTAATATTTATCCACCAAAAGATCCTCCATCTTGAGTTTCCATAACTCAAAACTCTGACCATTAAATTTCTCGATCTCTATCTTTGCACTGCTTGCCATCTTCTTTCACCACCAGAATCGATTTCGCAGATCTCCCATTGAACAGGGTCTACCACAGGCCTGAGCGAAACCCCTCAACAACAAAGGCGTCCCCTTGAAGCCAAAACATCTCTGATACCAAATGTAGGTTTTAACCTCGTATAGAAATTACCTGCATATAAATTCTAAAGCATAGAAAATAAACAATGCAAGAGAATAACACATAAAACACATATACACAGAGATTTTCCCCTGGATCCCAAAATCGGGACCAATAGCTTGATTTTTCATTATGTTCCTTTCAATGTTACAATACATATTTATACATGCCAAAGCATCCAACACCATGGACCGAAAACCATCGCATTCAAAACCATGTGCGTAAACCATGCACAAAACCATAGGTAGGTCAGCCCAACCTAATATAGGGTCCAAAATTTTTTCCCGGGGTGCTGCCCCAGACCCCGTAGAGGGGGGACACCCGCCCCCCTCAAACCCGCTGTGACCCCTCCACTGTGAAATCGGCGCAATGAAGGGGGGGCTCCGCCCCCGCTCTAACCCTCTAGTGAACTATGTCAGCTAATCGTGGAAAGGATATAACACAACCCAACAAAATCTACATATAAATTCCAGGAAAAGTAAAGGGGGACCTCATCATGGTGGTGGAACTGGCCCCAAGCTCTAATGAATTGATCATAAACAAATAGAACATCATCAAAATGCCTAATATATTTGAGTTTAATCGGACCATGATGTCTAGCATGACCCGCAGGGATGTCAAAAAACTCCCCATGCACATCAATGCCCTCGATGGTGGCTTTCACTACCTCCTAATCATTTGTGCCTCTAACATCCTACCTCCTAGTTCTCTCTATAGCAAGCTGGCAGCTGCTCTGTGGGCCCGCCCTCTAGTAGGCTTGTATCAACTCATTGATGCTCTCTAACATTAGATTCAAGATACATTTAGTCGATGAGCAAGCAAGGAGTGTACCCAGATCTCATGTAATCCAAGAATGATGGACCCTAACATCCTGGAGTGTGATAGTGGTTGTGTTGTCATCCCACGGAGGGATCAAATTTTCATTATCACTCTTAGATTCACCCTGCTAAGGCTCTACAAGTCATAAAAATAATTTAACATATATAACACACTAAACATAATAACACATAGATTAAATTCAAACACATAAATTGAAGACTTTTTAAAAATGAAAGAAAATTTAAAGACATAAACACACAAATTAAAGACAATTTAAAATTGTAGGAGATGTACCTCGAATGGGTAAATCTAGACAGTGTGCAACATCATCAACATAGATAGATACACTGCCTCTCACACTCCCACTTGTGTTGAAGCCATGATCTACCAATGAAACACGACATCTGGGCAGACTATATGATCTCTGTCAAGCTCAACCATATGTCATTGATCCTCCCACACATTGACGACCTGCTGATGGGGCGACATGGGAGAAGGCTCTGCATAAATTGAGTTGGAAGGCTATTGATTGTAAGATGGATAAAGTAGAAAAATTGAGACTTGATTCAAATCATATAAAAAAACATGTAATCATGTAATACTATCAAAATTAAAAAACATAATGTTAGGTTGAGGCAACCGTATCAAAAAGTGTCAATGCTTAAAATTACATTTAGTCAGAAATGTTAATTATTTTGGACATAAGTATGTTAGGTTTTTTCAATCTAATACTAACTATAATATAGAAAATTTATAAATAGAAATGAAAACATAGAATGTTAGCTTGAGTGAAACCATATAGGAAAGTGCCAACACCTAAATTTACATTCAATGGGAAAGGTTAATTACTTTGTACATAAAGATCTAGATTTAACTATAAGGTAGAAACATTAGAAATGAAAATGAGAAAATATAATGCTAATTTGATTAAGGGATACAATAATCAATTAACACTTCAAACTAAATTGAGTTGGTGAGGTAGGTTTTCTAGGCCATCATGATTTAAAATTAAGACTAGTATAGGGATATGTATAGAGGAATAGAGTTAAGGAATAGAAGGCAAGACTAGTATAGAGGAATAGAAGCAATATAATTTTATTTTAAGTATGTAAGAGCCGTCCAAATTAAATTACCTAATAGAGGTAAATCAATGGAAGGTGAAGGATGACTAGTTAAAGGGGTTTTGTTTTTCACATAGATATGGAAGTATCAAAATAACCAATATATGAGATGAAGGTAACATGAATACAAGAAATTCCTTCAAGTACCATGTGAATAGATTCATGAGGTTTCTTGGCTACTTTTAAATATGATGACCATTATCAACATTTTTCCATGTATGTTCTAAATTGACGAAATGAATTATTTAGATTATCTACCATATAGTGTAATGATTTTGGTTATAAGCATAGTAGAGGGAGTAACTAAAACGATTATTTTTAGAGTACATGATGATAGTGATGATTGAGATATCATCTCATCTTAGGTCATTGTTATGCCCTCTTCTTTTCTTTTCCAAAAAATGAAAGTAATTTCATAGGCAAAACAAAAATTACATGTTTCACATGCATAAAGAACTTAATAAAAGGTCTTACCCGTAGTCATACTTGTCCCCAAAGTTCTTAAAATAAAAAATATAATATATATTATCCCATAGGACTTGTAAAAATGAGAGTAACAAAGTTTCTATGCTAATTATAAAGATTATAAGCTTCCATCATATATCTTTAGAATTGAAAAAAAAAACTAATACATATAAAATAATCCAAGAAAAAAATTAGCATATAAATAGATAGTTTAGATTGAATAAAGAATGTTGACAAGAAAACCATTTCTAAACTCAAGTAGAATCATCTAGTCTTCCTAAACTTTAGAGTCCCTTTTTTGATAAGTTATCAACCAAAGTATTGAGTTCCATGTAAGCACATTCAAAAATAGTGATCAAATCTAGTATCAATACTTTAAGGTTATTAGCCAAAGACCTAGGAATAACATTTTGGATATGTCTAGCTCTACTAATCTAATTAATAACTAAAGAAGAATCTTCATAAACACACAAGTTTGAAATTACTTCCCCACTTTGGAAAACCATCGTTAAAAAATCTCTGATTGATAGATTTATCTATCTATACCCTAATTATATATCTTAACACCTCTTTTTTTATAAACTAAACTCTGAAAAGCTCTTCAATTGTACTTGTATAAAGAATTTTTTCAACTCGAGTGATTTTTTTACTACTTCCATAAGACCTTTGCTTACTGCAAATGATCACTCGAAGGAGAACTTTTGTCAATTTTTATGGCATTCCCACATGTATTATCAACTAGCCTTTAAACACATATTTGTCTAATACTTTTCAATGAACTAAAGCATGGTTGCTAATGCATTTCAAATAATATATGACAAATAATAAATATCAATAAGGAGGATCACACTTTGGCATATGGAGTTTATTTGCTCAAAGTTTCATGGTCTAACATTATGAAAATTTTTAAAAGAGTTATGTTAATATTATTTTTGTCTCTAATTTTAACGAGATTTATAAAAATTAATTTTAAGTTTGAAAAGTTTAAAAAATATTAAGAAAATATTTAATTAATTATAAATATTAGTTAAATATTTATTTTGTAAATAATATCATATTTATAAATTTTAATTAAATAATTTATTTTATAAATAATTTAACATATTTTATAGTTTTATTAGATTTATTTTATTTTTATAATTATAGTCAAGTCCTACTAGCACAATCAATTGAGGATGAGCCTTGTTAGCAAGGAAACCTAGGATCAAACCTCACATGGGGTGGTTGTGCCCTGTGCTAGGGGAGGAGACATGTTAAAAAATCTAGTCAACTTAGGGTTGGTGTGGCCTAGGCCGGATGGGATCCCCGAGTGACTTTGACAGATTTGATTCCCTTGGGTCACGGCTCCTCAAACCACAAGTCAGTCCTGTATGATAACAGACAACTTACAAAAAAAAATTATTATTATAAATGTGAATAAATATCAGTTTATAAATATTATTATTGTTTTATGTTAAAAGGTGGATACTTCCTTATCTCAAAGCTACCCACATTATGATGTGCAAATTGTAATTTTTAAGAAAAAAAGAAAAGAAAGAAAAGGAAGCAAATATTGGCATCAACTCATCTGCATAATCTAAACTTATCTTTTGATTTATTATGTAACTTTTATAATTTCAAAATATAAAATTGTTTATTGATTTACCATGACATTTTTATAATTTTAGAATTCCAATTTCAATATTAAATTATTGATCATAATGTTATGAACAAATTTCAAGTTAAGATTTATTAGTCCCTGCAAATGCATAACTCTAGTAATTGATTTTCATATTGACCATTATTAGTTTAGCATTGACAAATACAACTTATAATTTTGACTTTGACATATGACATACTAGGTGCTTAATGTTTCTATAGCACATTACAATAGGTATTTTCTTAGTAAAACATGCCTCCAATAGTCCCATGAAACCATATTTGTTGTCATTAACTTCCTCACCACTATTAGCAATAATTACCTCATTACAATCTTAGGTTTTACGTGCATTAGGATAATTAAAATTTTGGACTTAATATGGATTTAGACCACATTGCCAATTTGATCTTAAAAACACATATATCAAGCATTGTCATTTCTAGTTATAACTAAATTGTTCATGTTTTTATTTTTTTCAAAACACACATGCACATTATGGATGAACAACTTTTCTCATGTTATCCATAATGCATTTTCCTTTTCCTTTATGGTTGGGGAAAAAGAAAGTTTTAGCTATGATAGGTAATAATACTGGATGGATGTTGGATAACATTAGATGATGGAATATGTCAAAGTTCATTTTAGGTGCTCCATATGCCATATCTATGGTCACCTTAGGAGAATGTGCCCCAAGGAGTTGTTTCTTGGTGAATACATCGTGGAAGAGAGGATAGTAGCAAACAACACAAATGCTTTTTGGAAAAGGTGGTAAAAGGGAAAATGCACAATAACAATTTTTTAAAGGTAAGTTAATTTCTAAGAAACTTAATTCCAAGTTCAAGCACCATGTGCTAGGAATGTCAACAGAGATGATGGTTGGAAATTAAGTAAAAGTTGTATTCCAGCCCTCTCCTTATGATCCTCTTCCCCCCATTTTTTTTTCACTTTTGGTCTTTTTGTCTTTTTTATTTTATTTTTTTATTTGAGTTTAGCAGATCATCTGTGACTTATTTCTCTTTTTCCCTTTATTTATACCATACATCCTTATTTTGATTTATCCTTTTTAACCCTATTTTTAACTTATTTAATTCCAATTATTGATCTCCTATTTTCTTCAATAGTATTTAACCTCTTTTTCCTTGTAATACATATTATTGAGATTGAAACATTATTAGTTTTAATATTCTTATAATCTCCCTATTATAACTTATCCTTAACTCCCTTATTAATTTATGGGTTTTCTGATATTATATTACTCCTTACTATTTTATGATTTTTATTAATTCCTATCCCCCATTGAAAACCTCTCTTTACCTTATTTTTGGAACCTAACATCTATTTTATTACTAAATGAGGAATATTAAATAATTTATATCTAATTAAAAAAAATGGGATTTTAAATAATATTAAAATATAAAAACCACTTCTTAATAATATTAAAATATTAAAACTTTGTATTACTAAATTTATGATTATTAAATAATTTATATCTAAAATATTTTTTGGGATTTTATATAATATTATAATATTAAAACTATTTTTAAATAAAAATATATAAAAATTTCTTGAGTTTTAAATAATATCAAAATATTAAAACTTTTAAATAAAAAAAAAATATTAAAGCTTTTTAAATAAAAATAAAAATATTAAAAATTTTAAGATAAAAATAATATTTTATTTTCATGTTTGATTGTTCTTCAACTACTAGTTTTCAATAGCAAATTTGGGGCAATGATGCATCCTTACTAGTTATTCCTAAAGAGTGTACGATTTCTTTCACATTGTCTTGAGGATGAACCACATTGGTTGGTGGGAAAAAGGAATATATATATATATATATAGAGAGAGAGAGAGAGAGAGAGAGAGAGAGATTTATTTATTTATTTTAAGTTATTAAATAAATAAAGCAACTTCAATTTGTTTTAGTATTATGGTATATTTTCTTGAAATAGTTGATTAAATGCAATAATTTGTATTAAGGAGATTAAAATATATTAACAATTTTGAATTATAATCTACTAGAAAAATTATAAATTAAAAAAAAATTATTTAAAAAAAAATCAATATTGTATTTTATTTATTTTTATATAAATATATAACCACACATTATATATGATATAATATATATTTTAGATGACAATTTTAAACACTTAAATTCTATTATGCCATTAAATGTTTAAATTCTATTATACCATTAAAATTTATATATAAATTAATTATTATTATTTTTTTTAATAGTTATATTTATCATAAAATATAAATGTTGTTTTTATAAAAAAATATTACTTAATAAAGAAACATATATAGAAAAGATAATTTACTAAATTTTATTTTTCATGACACTTATTATCAATATCATTTGGACACTCTAAGTATGGAGCCACAAATGTTTTCTTCTTCTCATTACTCTTTCATAAATTTGATGATCTTATCCATTCATCCTCCCATTTGAGAAAGGATTTGGCAAGGCATTATATGCTTGTTGTCAATGATGTTGTCTTTATATTATAAAAAAATAAACTGGAGAATAATAATAATAATAATAAAAAAATAAAATAAAATAATAAAATAATAATTTGTGTTTTTGCATTTTTTAATTCATTTCTTGTTTGTTTGGTATAATGGGATAAACATACCGGCTTCCTCGTATCATACTGTTTGAGTAAATGCAAATTCGTCTATTTAATCATAGACATGCTCAAATAACACTTTTGAATTGTCATTGTCTATTTGACCCTATGTAGCCTTGAATATTAAAATTTGTTCTCTATTTTCTCTATCCAATACCCTAAAAACGTATTCTTGATATATTAGTCATTGTAAGGTAGATATTGTTCATGGTTAATCTAATTCTCAAGGTCCTATTATTAATAAATTACAAATATATAAATAAAGAGATCTTGCTTATGAAGACGAATATAAATCTTTTTAATTTATAAAAAAGTCATTTAAAAAAAAGTTAATATTATTCATAGGGGGTCGGGTCCTTAGGCTTCAATACTATGTAAAAACATAATATAAATAAGATAAGGAAATACATCATATTTATAGAATCTTGTAGACTCTAGACTTCAAATTTTCTCTCAAAGTATTTGCTAAATGATATGATTAAGTCTTCAAAAAGAATCTCTTTGTATGGCATATCCAACAATATCTATGGTCACATCAAACCTACTTTAAACTATTTAATCTTTCTTTATTGAAATAGATTCTTAATAAGGATCCTATAACCATTTGGCAATATCTACTCTTGAGATAAATTACTTTTACAAAAACATATAAATATTGTCTTTAAAACATATACAATCTTCACTATGCATGTAACCTATAAAAAATTCTTTGTACTAAAAAATAGGGTACAATTTAACAATGTCAAAGTCATGTACCATCGGGTTGTATGTTTTTGCTATTTCAAATTGATGAAACATATAGTATTAGCATTGATTGTGATGATTAACTAATATCATAATCTTTTTTGGAAAGTATTGGACGAAGCACTAGTGGCTTGGAGGGAGAAACCATTGTTTATTTTCCTAACATAAGTTTCCAAATCTAATTTAGAAAGTAATGATCCAAGAGAATTGCAAGAATACTAAAAATATATTTAACAAAATTAGTTATCATAATTACTATAAAGACACATTTAACATTCAAAAAACATAACAACCATAATTCTATCATTTTGTTTCCATTTACCATGATTGATAATAGTAAGGGACTGAGAGCTATTGAGGAAAAGATTAAAAAAAATTAAATCAAAACCACACATAATGCTATGGAAAATCCATTTTCTAGCCTCACAGAGTGTATTTGCGAATGTTTTCAAGCCCTCCCAACATACCCAAAATATTGTTTAAACTACTAAGTTTAGGATTTTGTTTTCCATGAACCACGGCCATAGCATGGCCATGTGGTGGTTTTCATTTAAATCAAGAAATAATAAATAATTTATTATTTATTAGAATAGGTAAGGTTGTATTTTCAATAACATAGTTAACAGAGTAATCATGTATAGCATTCAGTGGCAAAATTTCATTGCCATTGGTATGGGACTCCGTCAGGACCTCAGCCCGCTCGGAGGAAAGCGGGTTTGACTTCAAAACGCCAAAAATGTTACCAAAGTGGCTGAGTGAATTATGAAATGAAATGAACATGGGGAATAAATTACAAGATAAAATGAATATAAATATATATGATTCGATTGAAGTATCTCACAAGATCGAAAAGTTATGAAGTCCTCTGAATCAAATATAAATATAAATATAAAGAGTCATCGATTGCTATCATATTCATAGATATCAATAGACATGGATTACTAACATCTCTTATTCATCCATATGAATAGTCATGAATTTATACTAAGATCCTTATTTCTTAATTAATGGATTTCAACGCACCACTGTTATTTACCAATACATGACATTATGAATTAATGCCTTATCAGTAAAACTATTATTGTTTATTAACCAATCACATTGTACTCACACATTTTTTAATATATGACATTCTAATGGCACATGGTGTAAATTAAATAGCAGTGCTGTTGGGAATTCCCTTGCCAGTGAGTCCTCCTTTGTGAGTCATATCTGAGGTGTTTGGATAAAGCAAAGTATAGGGAACCTTGGCCGGACCACACCTGTTCTTCAGTATTTCCGAATTCAGGTTTCTTTCTGTTATATTCTTCTCTATCAACTTCAACTTTGTTCCGAAACGTTCAAAAGCCTCTATCACACGTTCATCGTCACTCCATTCATTCGTGGCTCTCTGCCCCAAATAAACCTCGTCTGTTGAATGCCTCGACAGGATTTCTATGAGGGCTATACCAAGGGTGGTTTGAAATGGGTTACTTAGAGTTCTAAGGATAGCCAAGTCTGGATTCTCCTCCAGCTCTGAGAACTCCTGGGACCCTTCTTCAGGTACTAACCTTCTGCTGATGGTGGGGCGATCAGGCATGTATCCGCCGTAAGAGTATTGCCCGTAATCAACCGCAGCGTGAAGAGCCGAGGCCACCCATATGATTGTTGTTATTGCCTTTTCAATTTCTTCCACGCTCTCCATGCTGTACCACCATGTCTCGTCCTTCTTGTCTCCGTGACCAACATTTCTGATTTCGGTCCACCATGCTTGAAGCTCTGTATCAGATTTCACTGCATCATCACTCTGGTAGTACAAGGACAGGTACTCCTTAACCCATGAAACTATTGCGAACCATATCTCCAATCCATCCACAGCATAAGGGTAGTCTTCGATCATCAGCTTCAGCCCGTAGGGCGTTGATGAGTCCACCACTGCCATACCCCTGTCAAGTTGTAGCCACATATATATATTAATCAAAATTCACATGGATGAAACAGATCGAGATTAGATTTTAGGCAGTATTAATTATGATTACCTCTTAAGGAGATCTGCAGGCAACCCTTGTTCGTCAAACCTCCAGTCCTTGTACGCTACCGCAGACATCTCCATGCTATACTTTCCAGGAAATACTGTTGTTTCAAGAATGCCTCCACCATTTATAAGAATTTGGCGAGCCAGAGCATTAATGTTCATGGTGTCTCGGAAATGGGGACTCAGTAGCTTATACACGGGATGCATCACACTCAGCTGTCTGTTGGTGGCGATGACAATTGGCTCCGTGACTGCGTGAGTCTTAAGCCTGAAAAAATCCCACCATTACTCAGTTGGGACCCTATATTATATAATGATATTGTAAATACTAAATAGATTCTGAATATATATTCCCAATTCTGCATGCTTACCAGTGGCTGATAAGCTCATGGTAACCAGAATCATTAACGGCTACGTAGCATTTGGCGAGCTGCCATAGAGCTCCTTGTGCGCCTTCCTCTGCAGGAGTGAACACCTTCTGAACACTTTCGCGGCGTTGATGTGAAGGGGGTAGGCTCAGCTCGATTGCGACTGGCCTTAATGTGCCATCCTTCTTAAGGAACAGAATTATTCGAGAAGCATATATCTTGGTGGTAGGCAGAGCGTTGATTCGGTTCACATAAGGCATGAAGACGTCATGGTGGTCCAGAATGAACAGCCTGTTGTTCTCCAGACTCTGAACGTACACATCATATTAATTTACAAATACGTATCTTTGAATATCATACCTTCGAAAGTGATCCAATTTCTTGACTATAAGATTTTTAATAATTTAATACATCTGACCAAAGATAAGAGACCTATAATATTAGTTTATATATACGTATTTTTGAAATCTTCAATATAAGATTTTTAACAGTATAATTGCCTTTGATAAGAGACCTATCATATTAATTTATAAATACATATATTTGAAAGGATCCAAGATTTATGTTGGACTATAAGATTTCTGATAATTTAATATACATCCTTCCATCGACACGAGATATACTTTTTAAATTGAAGTTCGTCTTAAACGGTTAATATTTATTATTATTTGATAATAATTTAATTTTTTTAATTATTTGTAATTAATAATTTATTTTTTGTTAGGGTGAATTTTCTTTTAGCCATAAAATTAATTTATTCATAATGGTTTTTGGTGATTATGTGTTATAGACTTATTGTTTTCGTTGGAAAATAAGGATATCGTAAAAGAGATTTGATGAAAGTTTTTGGAATTGTTTTTAAAAATGATTTAATTATTATATTTTATAGAGGTGTATATATTTTATTTTCTATTAGATTTGAATTTGTGATGTGTTATCACTGAGTATATATTTTAAATTATTATATTCACATAATTGTAAGTAATAAGTAATTTCATTTATTGAAGCTAGTTTTGAAAGGAAAACAAATATATTAGAATTGATACATTAAGAGAAGTTTCATATTTTATAATATTTATAGATGATGTAACTAGCTTGATTTCGGCTTATCTCTGAAAAACAAATTAGGCGAGATGTTTGAGAAAATCATGTTCTTGAAAGAGAGACTAACATATTGTTGAATTGTTTGAGAACATATAATGATTGAGAATATTGTTCCATCCAATGACTTTAAGCATTATTGTAATAGGTTTTAGATAAAGCAAGAGAAGATGATACTCCTCAACATAATGGTACTATGGAAATGATGAATTAGTTGAAATGGTGAGAAGTATCTCAAATTTAAGATTTGAAAAATATTTTTGGGTAGAAGCACTAAGGATAATTTGTTCTTCATCATCACCTAGTATAATTAGAGATGGTGGCATTCATGTAGAAGTTTGATATAAAGTATTCTCATCTGAAATTTTCTTGACGTTAAGCATTTATGCATAATTCATGTTAATCTCCACAAATAAAATTTGAGGGGATTGACAGCCTATTTAGCATAAACTCTATTTGGATATAGAGTCAATTTACTTGCAAGTAACCCATGGTATTATCACATTATGTAGTCTATTTAATGACATGATGAACCCATTGTAAATTGCCACTTGAGTCATTACTAGAGCATGGTAAAAGAAAAAAGACACTTTAAAAATGTTAAAGAATTTGTTGGAAAAATCACTTAAATTGTTTTTTTAATAAACTTTTCATAATTTTATATTTAAATGATTATTATATTTCTAATAGTTCTCTTTTGCATATAACAATTTCAAGGTTGAGTGAGTCTAAAGATTAAGAACATGTGTTTCCTTGTAAGAAATCACATGCTCAAAACCATAAAAGAATAAAATATATATACCTTATTAAATTTTAGTAATCTAATTATTTGCCAATAAATTAATTATCCCACACACAAGTAAATTCCTTTTTCCTTGTAAGAAATCACATGCTCAAAACCATAAAAGAATAAAATATATATACCCTATTAAATTTTAGTAATCTAATTATTTACCAATAAGTTAGTTATCCTACACACAAGTAAGTTCCTTATCTCACAAACCAGAAGTATAATACACAAAGAATAAAATATATATACCTTATTAAATTTTAGTAATCTAATTATTTGCCAATAAGTTAGTTATCCTACACACAAGTAAGTTCCTTATCTCACAAACCAGAAGTATAATACACAAATACGGATGTTTGACTTATCAAATTATCAAATATAAAATCGTAAATAGTTACTGCATTGAAATATGGGATCTTTATTATACTATACTGTAAATATTTGTTACCATTCTGCATGCAATGAATTTCATTTACATAATTACATAAGCAGAATCGGATTAAGAAACACGTATAACGTTTGGATGATACCTGCTTTACTGTTAGCCCATCGAGATTCTTTTGTATATGTGAAGCGTTAATGGAACTGATCTGACAACCATATATCTCTGGGTCCAGTTTACTTCTCGGAGGAAAACTCTGTGAAATCAATCATTCTGTCACTTGAACCATTGATAACATGAAAACAATGTAAAGTAAGGATAACTTAAAATCAAACGAGTTGAGTTTTGTATATCTATAATGGCAGAAGGGGCCAGCTCTTTGCTAATTACTTGAAGTCTCTGTATAACAACAGGATGGACACCGGCCAACATCTGGCGCGCAAACTCTTCGTCTGTCCTCCACGCAAATTCGTCAGCTGTGTAAATTCATTCCATAATTTGTATCAATTTCAATTAATATCTGGTTGAAATTTAATGCAGAATAAGAACATGAAGGGATCAGTTTAGAAGAAAAGTACTGACTGGCAATAACTTGAGGAAGCGGATATTTGAGCAACTTTTCGCCGTCTGTTGTGAGGAACTCCTTGATGAGTTCAAGAGGGATGAGACTCGTGATAGCGTCCAGAATTGGGTTCTCGGGAAGCTTTATACCGTCGGAGTAGAGCTTCATCATGTCTTCAAAGGAATCGAATTCGTTGGGGTTGGATCGAACAGAGATTGGAGCCCTGGTATCAGGAATTGGACGACTGACTTGAGGGCATACGCCAAGAAATCAGACATTTTCAGATGCCCAAAACGTTCATCTCTTGGAACGTAGATGTCAAGGCTCATGTCTAATGGCAATCTGCTTTCGGTAGCGGGGTCTGTAATGCCACAAAATCAACGAATGCCAGACAATTAAGCAATTGAGAGGGAACATAGGGATTGTGTTGTTTTATAGATCGGCACTACAAATGAACTAACCTGTTTTTGTAGGAGGGCGGCCCGTTCTACCTCTCCGCGGGTATGGAAACTGTTGTGACCCTCCCAGCACTGGTCGGCTGAGCTCCACACTCTTGTCTGGGTCTCCGAGATCATTGTAGAAATCGTAGTCATACACTCTGTCCCTCTCCTTCCTCTCACTCTTTGCCATTCCATCGTATTCGCCTCTCAGGTTTAGCAGTTCCTCCTTCCTCAGTTTTATGAGCGAGGGAGGACAATTCGCAGGGAGATAGCTCTGCAGATTACAATAAAACACGGTTAGTAGCGCAAAATTTCGTCAGTTCCTATTCAAAGCATTGTGCCCGATCTCATAGATGTGATCAATGTTAGGGTGGTTCGATGTCATAGATGTCATGATCAATGTTACGGTGGTTTCGTGTAGAGAATTTATGGTTTTGGGCAAAACCTTATGTTCTACATAAATATCATGGGCAAAAACAAAAGTTCTCATATAAACCTGGTGGTCGAGAAGTACTTAGCAAAATTTACGTGCACCACACTGAAAATCAATGAAGGTTGCACAAAACACTACATAAAGATCATATATATACATATTACCCGATTGGAGAAAAAGATACGGCCTCTATTGTCTGTAGAAGCGGGATAAACCCATGAGTTGCAGTCGAAATGAACGTTCCCATGATGGGGAACTTCAAGGGTGAGTGAGTTGAGGAAGAACTCATCATGATGCGAATTGGTGATAAAGACAGCTCCAGGGGGTCCGAAGTCGGAGTCCCAATCAAAGTCGATACCATACGTAGTCTGGCCTGTAACGAGTCTTTCAGGGGTAGAAATCCAGTTTTGTAGACGCGCTTTCTCGCCGAACTTTCCACTTCCACTGCCTGCAGATGAATTTTCGAACAACTTACATATTAAATTATAGAAAAATGGGTCAATCTGCGAAATTAATTGAAAAAATGGGAAAAAGGAGAAAACAGCTTGAAGATTGAACCTTTAATGTATATGAAGGGAAAGCAGCACCCACTGGAATCCATTTGAGAAATTTTTTGGACGATAATTTAGATAAAAGAATTTCAAAATATTTTGTAGATGCAATGTTTAATCATATTTTTGAGGTGTAAAAAAACTTATAAAACACCTAAAATTATGAAACTTAGATTACTGCCACTTTATATATCTGTTAACATTAAATGATCAAATACTAACATTATATATTTGTTAACAAAACATTTATCTCTGTACGTGCCCCATTAATTGATCAATAGTGGCCAGCCTATTTTTCCAACCCAAAATTTGTCTCTGCCTTGGAGAATCAATAGTGGCTCCTTCATTTTCCAAGTAAACGTGTCTCGATATGCTTTCACCAACTTTAAAGATGATATTAATACCTTCCTACAAAAGAAACCCTCAAAACAAAACATTTATTTCATACTTTCACCCACTCAACAAGATTTCCCAATTTTCTTATTGAAACACTTCATACTTTCACGAAATTAAATGGTTTTCCATCTTCTTAACCAAAAGCCTCTCTCCATATCTTCACTTTCCATCTTCTTAACTAAAGTACCTCTCTCCATATCTTCACCAACTTTAAGATTAAATATTAACTCAATTTTTCTAATCAAAACACTTTTCTTGATATCTTCACCAATTTCAAATTTTAATCTTTTCATTTTCCTAACCAAAGATATCTTTCTATTCATTCGCCAAAATGGTGAAAGATTAATATTGACCCTTCCATTTCCAAATTAGATACTTTACCCTTCCATATTCTTAATAAAAAGACTTCTACCTATACATTCTCTATACATTTTCCCACTTCAAAGATTAATATTGACCTTTAGCTAAATAATTCTTTCTGTACTTTCACCAACTTGAAGAATCAACATTGGCACCTCCACTTTCCTAGTCGAACAATTCTTTCTCTTCCTTCATCGATTTAAAGAAACAATGTTAGCCCCTCCATTTTCCCAACCAAACGCTCCTCTCTACACCTTCACAATCTATGTTAGAACAAGAGTTGAGGGATCACCTTCACCAAGTCAAGGTCATCATTTTCAAACACTTTGTTACGCAAAAATACTTCCTCATAAGGTGATGTAGGAGCATCTCTAGTCATTCAAGGAGTGAATTGATGTGGATGAACAAGAAGGACGAACTCATCCAATAATGTGAAAATGGTGTGGATTGAATAGGTTACATGGAGACTAAATCATCATGTGACATGTGTTGTAATGTTTTGGACATTATGAAGTGCAAGGAGTAGTTGTGTGGAAGGCCTAAAAAGTCTTTAATGGTTGTTGATCTAGGAAGAGGATCAATGACCAAGATTAATGCGAGGCTTTTGTAAATGATTAGAGTGAAGGTCACCAAAAGTTCCACAAAGGAATTTTGGGTTACCTTATGAACCATGGATTCCTAGATATGATTCCTATAAGATGTTGGTGAGGACAAAAGGAAGGGATTGGATAAAAGTATCACATCCCATGTAAGGATGTCATCTGGTATGTGACATATACAAATGGTGGATCCATGGAGAATAAAGGAAATTAGCATGGAGGTTGGGAGAATTGTTGGGTGATTATAGGAAGTAGTTATTATGAGGCTACATAGTGCACTTGGATTGGAAACCTTACCATGGTTTGGTAGGAAATTGAATTTAGTCTAGGAAACTAGAAATGAGGATGAAATCAAGAAAAACATGAAAGAAATAAAATTGAGGATCCTCATCGTTGGGTTGATGGAAATAAAATTGAGGTTCTAGCTCCAATATCCTTCTATGCAAGTTAAGAAAAACACCCTTCACACTTTACAAATGGTAAAACTATTGATATAAGTTGTTAAATAATGGAAAAAAAAAACCCTTATAATCTACTTGCAAGATTCAATGATATCTAAAAATAAGAATTCAAATAAAAACACTAAATCAACACAAAGTAAATGGGGTTAAAAGGAGGAGATTATATTATCAAGAAGAAAGAGATACATCAACAAGATCTATACCTATGAATTGATGTGACTTAACCAAGTCCATTCTCCTTGTGGTTTGATCATCTCCAAAGATCTATTATGTCTATTGGTCTTAAAATATTCACCAACCCTTTTCTCTTTAAAATTCCATAAAAATGGGCCAATAAAAGGAACATTGCATTAAGTTGGGTAGCACTTTCAACATAAAAAAGAGAATCATAGTAGTGACAACCTAATGTCCAATACCAAGTCTAGACATTTAGAGGGGATTCACACCAAAATATTGATAGTACATATATTAAAGATGATTTTAAATAGAGTATGAGGTTGTTAATGCTTTGGTATCATTAATGTGGTCCATTACTTAAGGAATCCCATGGCATAATATGTACCTAATATCAATCAAGGATGACCAAATCACCATACTCCATAAAAAAAACACATTGATATTTTCACAAGTAGTTTATTTTGACATAATAAACATGGAAAAATGTGACCCCAACAAAAAAAGGTGCACTAGACTTTGTAAAAATAATTAAGTTTTAATTAATCTACATAGATTAAATTCACAACAGGTATTAACTTAATCACCATAGGTTAATTCACACAATGTATCAGTTTAAGTTTAATTTAATCAACCTAAGAGAATGGCTACATCAATTTTGACCTTTTCAATGGGTGTGCACTACTCAAGGAGATCATGCTCATTAATTTTGATTTTTATCCCCTTCTATACACATTTAGGGGAGAAAGTAATGCACATGATTAATATCAAGGTTAATATATGGTCTATAAAGGTATGTGCTATACGCAACTATAGGTTTTAACTCTGTAGAGTTAATTGTTGCAACCATATTCTTAATGAAAATAGAAAAGATGCAATGGTGCACGCGCGCGCGCGCACACACACACACACATTTAACACAAATATTTTACCTTAGAAATCCAAACCGGGAAAACCATTTTTTTCTTCTTCAGTATACTTTATCTTTACAATGCTACAATACTATATGTATACCCCTTAAATCCATTAACCCTAAATTAGAATATAACCAATAATTATTTAACTAGAATTATATTACCACAACTTAAAATTGTGTGCCATGAAACCAATAAAGGAAAAAACCCATACCAAGAAAAAATTATAAATAAAAAAATCTTTATAAAAAACTATCAATGATTTTTTTTCTCAATAGGCCCCTTTAGGGCCCTACACAAGGGCTATCACCCCTTAGAAGGGGAGTCTCCACCCCATATGACCCATCATTACGCTCGATGCAATGAATCATGCATGGGGATTTTCGAGTAATGGATATAACACATACCCAACATTCTCCCACTTGTTTGCATTGAATATTGGGGAACGCAAGCTTTCTTGATCAATGATTTATGGAACCAATGCCCATTATTTCTTTGCAGCAAGAAAAGTTCTCAGTTGTCATAGATGTTGTTAGTGAATCTATAATATTCTTCAAAGTGTCCACCTTCACCTACAACACTTACTTTTCTATCTCTGAAAAAATGATACTAAAAATCAATCTGCTTTGCCTTAAAATGATAATTTTAGTTATTTTCTAGAATATTACACTCTTACTATCACGATCTATCCTCAAAGTTTGTTGTACAACCCAATACTTGAACACAATTTTTGTAACCATATTGCTTCCTTCCTTGCATGAGTGGATGTTATGTATTTAACTTCTATTGTTAAGAGTGTGACTATAGAATGTCTCTTGTTCATCTAATTGGTTGCTCCTCTAAATATATTAAACATATACCCACTTTTAAATCTTTTTTGATCTAGATCTCCAACCCAATATACATCAACAAACCTATGTGTGTCCAACACTCTGTCCAATCTTAATATTCCTTGGTAGCAAAATCCATAGAAAATAGTTCCATGTAAATAGATGAAAAACTTATTTACTATTTCCCAATAGTCATTCCCTAGTTTTGACATATACTTACTCAAAACTCATGTTGCATGTGTAATTTTTGGACTAGTACAAACCATGCATACATCAAATTTCCAACCGCACCAACATATGGAACATGGGACATGTTGTCTTCCTATTCCTGTGTCTTTGGACAATGATTTATAGGTAAATTTATAGCTACAGGGATAAGGGCCTTTACTAGTTTACATTCTTGCATATTAAACCTTCACAATATTGTCTCGACATATTTCCTTTGATTTAACTAGAGATTCATGTTTCTCTATCTCTTTTAATTTCCATGCCCAAAATAAAATTTGGAACACGAATATCCTTCATGTCAAATTTAGAGGACAACTGAGTTTTCACATCATGGATGATCGTCGTCATTTCCAATTAGCAACATGTCATCCAAATACAAGACCAAATAAATATCATGATCAACAACTAACTTAAAATATACACTCTGATTTGCTTTTAATCTTATGAAACTAAGTCCCAATATATAAGTATCAAATTTTTGATACCACATCCTTATTGATTACTTTAACCCATACATGGACTTTTTCAACCTGCATACTAACTCTTCTTTTCCTTCACTACAATGTCTTTTAGTTACTTCATGTAGATTTACTCTTGTAGATCCCCATGTAGGAATGTTGTTTTCACATCCATTCATTCTACTTCAAATTAAAAATTAACAACAGTAGATTAAAAAAATCTAGTACAAGTTAACTTGCCAATGAGAAAATTTTTTCACTAAAGCCAATTCCCTCTACCTAGGAATAATTTTTTGCCACTAACTAAGCTTTGTATTTCTCATTTTTTTCTTTTGCATTAAAATTCTTCTTGAAAACTCATTTTCTGCCAATGGGATTTTTTCGAGAATGTTCTTCTGTAGAGTCTGTTTCATCACCCTTCAATTCAAACTTTATTGTCTCTGGCTCTTTCTCCCTTGGTAGGAATTACTATTTGACAACATCTTTGATTTCTCTAAATATTACATCTCAACTATACACAACCTTCTTAGTTTTTGGTGATCTAGGTGGATATTGGTGGCTACCTACTTATTCCACTTGGACCCCCATGATTGTTTCTTTCAGTTTTTCAGTTTCCTTATTTGTAGCACAATTTACTATTTTTGGTAGTTTTTCGGGTCTTGAACTTCCGGAGCCATTTTGAGGCCCTAAACGACATTATTTTGGGAAAAATAAGACTGATATGGATTGTTTACCAATGTTGGTCATTCAAAAGTTGTATTCCTCAGATAGATCTTTCTAACGAGGTATTGTGTGCGTCAAATGAAGATCGTATGCCAAAGTTATGACCTCGGGAAGTTGATGTACCAATTTACCCAAATAGGGCCCATAGTTTGGCGCTTCATCTCCTAGGGTTAGGTTTTTGGATTTTTAGGGTTTTCCATTGCTTTTCAATAATAAATATGCCTTTGAGCCTCATTGTAACACAATTCAGGGGCATGTAGCCGCCACATCTCTTCTCAGAGATAAGCTACCATCGCCCGAGCTAGTCTTATTTCCATTATGTTTGTAAGCATATTTCAGTATTTGAGATTAATGAAATGAAGTGTTATTTCTACTACATCTTTGTATTTATGGTTATATTTGTAATTTGTTGTGTTCTTGTTTATATATGGATCATTTGGGTTCAAAATCTATAGCCTTTCATACTATCTTTATACCTAATAAAAATACACTTTTCATATTTATTATCTACCTTACTCCTATTCTTCTTTGGAATGTACATAAGTGTCATGTCCAAATATGCTAAGATGTTTAACAAATGGTTTATTTCTATTACATACCTTTTGTGGACTCTTGTCATCCAATGCTAATAAGGGTGACCTACTTACTAAGTTTTTCCATTAATATCCTATTCATCCTTTATATAACGCCATTCTATTGAGGTGTGTATGGTGTATTTTACTTCCTTTCTATATTAAACTACATAAAAAAATTCTCAAACTTATTACCACAAAATTCCCCACCATTATTTATCCTCAACACCTTGATTTTCTTCTTTGTTTGATTTTTGTCAAGATCCTCAAACCATTTAAATCTGTCAAAAACTTGATATTTATTCCTGAGGAAATAAATCCATGTCTTCCTCAAGAATTCATCTATATATGATACATAGTACACATATTAACATATTTATGGAACCAACATAGGTACGTACACATATTAACATATTTATGGAACCAACATAGGTACGTACACATATTTGTGCACTAACTATAATACTCCTTTTATGCTCATAGCATTGGATGAGAATCTTACATGATTCTTGTTCCCATATAACAAATGTTCATAAAAATCAAAATCCAGAGGACAATTAGACTGTTGGGTCCCTATAATACTAGTGATTACCCCATTACTATTGTAGTTATACCCCTTATTTATATTGTTGTGCCCCTATTACCCCCATATTGTTATTTCTGTGCCCCATAGAATCCCTCTATTGTTATTTTTGTGGCTTTATATTATTATTGTTAGGTCGACTGGATTATATTGTGACTCCTTAGACTCCTATATATAGAAAGGAGGTTTTGTCATTTGTATCATCCAAGAATTATTCATTTATGTAATGTAAAGGAGTTTGCCCCCTCGAAGAGGCTGAATTCTAAGGCGTTGATCTATCTTTTCTATCTTTTCTTGAGCTGGTTTCATAACATTTGGTATCAGAGCTTTGGATTTTAGGGTTTCGCTGCTCCAAACAGGTCATTGTGGCATTTTCGCTATAAATTTTTTTCTGTGACGTTTCAGAAGTCGCAAAAAAACCCATTTGAGAAGAAATCGCACTGAACCTTGGGTCCGAATTTCAGATCTTTTCGCGCGATATTTGCGGAGATATGATCTGAGGAAGTTGGTCTTTTTGCAGACTCCTGAATTACATTCAAACCAGGTGACCTGGGGACAATCGTCATAACTTTCTCTCTGGGGATCGGATTGAAATTTCGTAAGAAGGTACAAAAAGAGGACAGATTGTAGTTTCTTGTATGTGTGTTTTAGATTCAAAGGTTGAAACAGTGACACGTGGCACATCGTACAAGTTCGCTCTACTGAACCAGTCTAAAAGCAAGTCACTGTGGGAGATTTCACATAACTCTTCCTTGGAGAATCCAATTTGGCTCAGACTTGTGGCATTGGAAAGAGGACGTAGAAGGCTACTATAGGTAGAAATTTCAGAACTGGATG
Source organism: Pinus tabuliformis (assembly GCA_031772625.1). Taxonomy (NCBI): domain Eukaryota; kingdom Viridiplantae; phylum Streptophyta; class Pinopsida; order Pinales; family Pinaceae; genus Pinus; species Pinus tabuliformis. The sequence goes on along the minus strand of CM062819.1, from coordinate 1,387,897,313 downwards.
ATCCGAAATTACAGAGATACATCAGATTCAATATCAGGCTTCTATAAAGTGAAAAAAGGTGTGTAGTTTTTTTTTTAAATTTTTATGTAAGCTTGGTTTAACGGAATTCAAAGGGCATAGTAAAGCATTATTATCGGTAACTGATGCCCCGAGGAAAGAAAATGCAAACACCTAGTAAGGAACCTGAAAGCTCTAGCATGACTCATGAAGAAGAGGAAGAAATGCTACATGATATATCAAAATTACAAGAACAAGTGCAACAAATGTCACACTCACAAAAGCTAACAGAAGCTAAGATAAGTGGCGTGGAATCTAAGATAAATGGCGTGGAATCTAAGATAAATGGCATGGAATCTAAGATAAAGGGCATGGAAGCTAAGATGGAGGATTCGATGGTAAATTTGAAGATAGATTTGAAGACAGACATGGAAGAATTGAAGAACTTGCTACAAGAAAGGGTTACTAATGGTGAAAAGGTAGTAAAGGAAACTCATGATGAGAACAAAAGAAATGTTAATCATGATTCCATAGACTCTAATGTTGGATCGAAGACTCACCATGTTCCAAAAATCGATATGAGGAAGTTTGATGGCAAGGATCCCGCCACATGGATATTACAGATGGAGCAATTCTTCGATCTCAATAATGTGCAAAACACACAAAAGGTACGTATGGCAACTTTATATTTGGAACCAAATCAGTTTGTATGGTATCAATGGCTTTGTTCTCGTAAACAATTTATCACTTGGGCAATTTTTACGGAAGAATTGATAGCACATTATGAGGATACAAAAAGCAACACTTTTTTTAGCCAATTGATAAGTCTCAAACAAAAGGGTTCAATAATGGAGCACATTGAGGAGTTCCAAAAATTGAACATAAGGGTAAAAGATATTCCAGAGGAGCATAGGATTGATGTGTTCATAGGGTCTTTAAAGGATAATATCCAACATGATGTGCGCCTTTGGGAACCTGATTCATTAGAGAAGGCATTCAGGTTAGCAAGAAAAATGGAAAGCAAAATTATGGCAACTAGGAAGCATACCATTCACAACTATAAAGACGGAAGTGTTGTTGCCCATAGTCTTCCACAACCTACAAGGTTGACACCACAACAATTGGAAGAAAAAAGAGCAAAAGGGCTTTGTTACAATTGTGATAGCAAATACACAAAAGGTCATAAGTGTGCTGAGAAGAAATTATTCTACATAGATTGTGAAGAGGAAGAAGAAAAGGAGCAAGAAAGGTCAAAAGAAGAGGATATATTCCAGGAACAAAGCCTAGATGAAGAACAAATAAATCCGACCATATCTTGTAATGCATTGGCGGGAATTACCACTCCTCAAACCATCAAGATAGAAGGACAAATCAAGAAGAAAAAGGTAATAGTGTTGATTGATTCAGGAAGCACCCACAATTTTATTCATTGTAGGGTAGCAAAAGAATTGAATTGCTTCCTATATCCAGCACCAGAGTGTCAAGTGATGATTGCAAATGGAGGAACAATAAATTGTTCTGGAAAGTGCCATAATATCAAGCTATCCATGGGAGAATATGTATTGACTAGCCCAATGCTTTCCATTCCAATGGGAGGTGCTGATGTTGTACTAGGAGTCCAATGGCTACAATCCTTGGGTACAATAGCTTTTAATTTTCAAGAACTTTTCATGAAATTTTCTGTGGAAGGAAAGGAAGTTGAATTAAGGGGTATTGCAGGGAAACCAGGAAAGATAATCAGCTCTAATGGCATGACAAAGCTTCTAAAAAAGGAGCAAAGAGGTGTAATTGCACAATTATGTTCGCTAGATGTTTCCACATTGGAATCATCTATTTCTCCAGATCTCCAAAAAGTCCTGGACAATCATTCCAAGGTATTTGAGACTCCCAAAGGTCTCCCACCTATGCGTGATCATGATCATGCTATTCATCTGATTCCAGGAAGTGTTCCTCCAAACATCAGGCCGTACAGATATCCATATGTCCAAAAAAGTGAAATTGAACGTATGGTTGCAGAAATGCTAGAGGCTGGTATAATTCAACCGAGTCAAAGTTCTTTCTCAGCTCCAGTAGTATTGGTGCACAAGAAGGATGGATCATGGCGCATGTGTCCAGATTATAGGGAGCTCAACAAGCTCACTATTAAAGATAAGTTCCCCATTCCTGTCATTGATGAATTACTGGATGAATTGCATGGATCAATTTACTTCACCAAGTTGGATCTTCGTTCGGGATATCATCAAATCAGAATGAAGATTGAAGACATTCCGAAAACGGCATTTAGAACTCATGAGGGTCATTATGAATTTTTGGTCATGCCTTTTGGCCTTACCAATGCACCTTCAACATTTCAAGGTTTGATGAATTCAATTTTCAAACCATTCCTTAGAAAATTTGTGTTAGTATTTTTTGATGATATACTAATCTACAGCAAGTCTTGGAAGGATCATGTTGAACATGTTGACAAGGTGCTACAACTATTGGAGGAGAAACAATTATATGCAAAAAGATCCAAATGTTTCTTTGGAGTCCAGGAGGTGGAATATTTGGGTCATATTGTATCTCATGAAGGAGTTAAGGTAGACCCTAGCAAAATTAAAGCCATTAAGGAATGGAAAATCCCCACATCCATAAAGCATCTGCGAGGATTTCTTGGGTTGACAGGGTATTATCGCAAGTTTGTTAAGAATTATGGGAGAATAGCAGCACCTCTAACAACATTATTGAAGAAAGATTCATTTTCATGGACTCCGGAAGCAACAAAGGCCTTTAAACATCTTAAAGAGGCAATGTGCCAAGCACCGGTCTTAGCTACACCAGACTTCACAAAAACCTTTATTGTGGAATGTGATGCTTCAGGAAATGGAATTGGTGCTGTTCTAATGCAAGATGAAAGACCCATTGCTTTTGAAAGTCGTCCAATCAAGGGAAAGTTTTTAAGCAAAGCTATTTATGAGAAGGAAATGTTGGCAATACTCCATGCACTTAAGAAATGGCGACCCTACCTAATGGGAAGACACTTCAAGGTAAAAACAGATCATGATAGCCTTAAATACTTTTTAGAACAAAGATTATCCTCTGAAGAGCAACAAAAGTGGGTCACAAAGATGTTGGGTTATGACTTTGAAATCATCTACAAAAAAGGGAAGCAAAATGTGGTGGCAGATGCACTCTCAAGAAAGGATGAGGATGTGGAAGCATTGTTGTGTGCCATTTCTATTATCCAACCAGATTGGATAAACGAAGCAAAGGAGGAATGGAAGAATGACGAAGAAGTGTGGGCACTTATTCGAAAGCTACAACAAGATTCCAGTACTTCTGATACATTTAGCTGGCAAAATGATTCGTTATGGTACAAAGATCGCTTATACCTCTGTAAGAATTCCCAGCTAAAACAAAAGATTCTTATGGAATTGCACACTTCTCCCTTAGGAGGGCACTCAGGATTTTTAAAAACTTACCACAGGGTTAAGAAGGAATTTTTTTGGGATGGCCTTAAATCAGATATTCAAAAGTTTGTGGCGGAATGTTTGGTTTGCCAACAAAATAAAGTTGAAACAATTAAGACACCGGGTCTATTACAACCTTTATCCATTCCAAGCCAACGTTGGGAGGAGGTTTCAATGGATTTTATCACAGGTTTACCCAAGTCTGAGGGAAAGAGTGTCATCATGGTGGTAGTTGACAGACTTACCAAGTATGCACACTTTTGTGCATTATCACATCCATTTAAAGCCAGTACAGTTTCTACTGCATTTATGGAAACAGTTCAAAAGCTACATGGAAACCCAAAGATTATTGTAAGTGACAGAGATCCCATTTTCACTGGAAATTTTTGGACAGAATTATTTTCTTGTCTTGGTACTCAGTTAGCTCATAGCTCATCTTATCATCCTCAATCTGATGGGCAAACTGAGATAGTAAACAAATGTTTGGAAGGATATCTTCGTTGCTTTGTATCTGATAAACAGACACAATGGGTCAAATGGTTGCCTCTGGCTGAATGGTGGTATAACACTTCCTTCCATACAACAACAAAAATGACCCCATTTATGGCACTTTATGGGTATCAACCACCATCAATCACATCATATTTAAGAGAAAATTCTAAGGTTCAGGCAGTGGAACATCACATCGAACATCAACAACAAGTCCTCCAACTCTTAAAGGATAACCTCGTGTTGGCACAAAATAGAATGAAACAACAGGCAGATCAACATCGCAGTGAAAGAAGTTTTGATGTAGGTGATTGGGTATTCCTACGGCTACAACCATATAAGCAAATGTCCCTAAAGCAAGCTAAGAAGGATAATAAATTATCACCAAAGTATTATGGTCCGTACAAGGTGTTGGAAAAGATTGGTACTATGGCATACAAATTGGAGCTTCCTGCAGCTTCTCGATTGCACCCAGTTTTCCATGTTTCATGTTTAAAGAAGGTTATAGGCGACAAGCTCCCAGTTCAAACAATATTGCCAGAACTTGACGAGGAAGGAAAAATTATATTGGAACCGGAAGCAGTCACAGAAACAAGAACTCGACAGCTACGAAATCGATCAATTTCAGAGTATCTTATCAAGTGGAAGAACTTATCTGCTGAAGATTCCACATGGGAGGATGAGAATTTTATGCAGAAGTATCCAGAACTGCTCAAGCATTGAGGACAACACTTTTTTGAAGGAGAGGGGCATGTTGGGTCCCTATAATACTAGTGATTACCCCATTACTATTGTAGTTATACCCCTTATTTATATTGTTGTGCCCCTATTACCCCCATATTGTTATTTCTGTGCCCCATAGAATCCCTCTATTGTTATTTTTGTGGCTTTATATTATTATTGTTAGGTCGGATGGATTATATTGTGACTCCTTAGACTCCTATATATAGAAAGGAGGTTTTGTCATTTGTATCATCCAAGAATTGTTCATTTATGTAATGTAAAGGAGGTTGCCCCCTCGAAGAGGCTGAATTCTAAGGCGTTGATCTATCTTTTCTATCTTTTCTTGAGCTGGTTTCATAACATAGACATATATTCAACCATACCTTTACCATGTAGTACTCAAATTCCCTTCTCTCTAATATGTCATAGTCTTTGATGCCACAACATAGTCTTTCACCAGAGAAAATAAGAATTTTTTTTTTCTTCAACTTTACTCTAGGGAAGAATGGAATTATTGTACCCATTATTAATAGTTCTTCCTAAAAAATTATGCAAACTTCTAGTCCAAAATCCCCTTAGAAGCATCATTGATCCTCAAACCATGTTATATGTTTCTTTTCAAACATTATTTTTAGCCTACATTTCTCATCTTTCTTACAAAAATAAAAAAAAATTGGCCAATTGTGGGATGTGTATAACACTAGGGACCCTTCTAAGCCTTCCATCCATGAGCTTCAACTTGAATTTTCATTGCCCTTTGATTATGACTATTGAGTCATCCCTTAGGAAAAAAATAATTCCTTCATATATTTCATATTTGTAAAAACATTTGCATTAGGATTCATATGGAAAGATGCATCTAAGTCGACTAGCCATTCCTAATTTTCTCCATGTGTGGTTGAAGTAGCCACATACACATCCCCTCCTTAATCTGAGGAGGAATTTTCTTTTATAGGAGGAGCATCAATAGACTCCTTCCCTTTCTCAACACTTTTGTATCTACAATGTTTCTTATAATGCCCTTGTTTTGCACATTTCCACCATACCTTTATGAATTTTCTTAGAGATTTCTCTAGATTTATATCTCCCAGTTAGGACTTATTTTTATTTCTATCTTGGGGAACATCTTCATATAGATAGGGAATCTACATCATATCTTTCCATGTTTTTCTAGATCATCTCCTCCGATAACAAGGATGAGACTATTTCATCAAAACGTAAAGTAGTTTCATTACTACCTATGGCAATAACCAAACTATTCCATGAGTCTATTAGACATATTGATACACTTATCTTCATCTAAGATGTTAATATCGATGTATAGTAGCTGACTTACCATAGTATTGAAGGCATTCAGATGCTTTATCACCTAGTCTCCATCCTTCATCTTCAACTTATACAAATTCTTCCAAAGAACAAATTTTCATCATTGAATTAGACTAATACAAATCCTTTAACTTTCTCTATAATTCCTTCATTGCAGCTTCTCATGAAACATTCAACAATACTGAATTTGAGAGACACAACCATATTTTTTCTTCCAATCCAACTTGGCCCAGTCTTCTATCAACATCTTTGTCAACATAGTACTTGGATCCACAACAATACACTAATATTTTTCCACCAAAAAATCTTCCATTTTGACCTTTCACAGATCAAGATTCTACCCATTGAATCTATCAATATTTATCTTTGAGCTTCTCACCATTTCCTTTCACCACAAGAATCAATATTGTAGATCCCCCATTACCTAAAAAATCCTCTTAAATGTACACAAGTGACTAGTGCCACATATGTGAGTAAATAAAGTTGACATGTCATCTACTTAGTACCTCGTGGTCAAAAAGATATATAAACTTGTGGAATACATAACTTGTACATATGAACTATAGTTGCGGTCATTTAAAATTTCACACCATTGGAAATATCTCGATGTGTATGGTAAAATTAAGAGGTAGTTTGATTTATTTCCAAAGTTTTGGCCCAAAGAATGGTCATTTAAGATCTAAACAATTCTTTAGATGTTTCTAGACTCCAAATCACCAAAGTAGGACCTACCCCTAAAATGGGACCTACAAGCCAATAGGCCAAATTTTTCCCACCCTGAAAGTACAAAAATAGATGAAAAGGTAGACAATAATCCATTTTGGATCAAGCATGGCCAAAATATATCAAGTTTTCCTTTAATACATTTGAAAATGAAGAGCAAGTGTAGGAAATCATTAATGAGACATAGAACAAAGAAACTGCATGCAATCACAATCATTCAAGGTAAGATAATAATTTTATTTAATAAATCAAGTGATTCATTGCTGACACCTTAATAAAGAAAAGTACATCATACAAATGGATCCATGGCTCAATAAATGGGTAAACCATGCCATAATGCATCAAAGTGGTTCTTGTTCGATAATAAAAAGGGCCATGCCAAAATTATATCAATATCTCACATTATAAGAATTTTGAGGTCTAAAATAAGCCTCCTATGAAAAATAATAAAACAATAGTTAAAATAATAAAGTAAGAATTATAAATCTTTAAAGGTGAAGAAATAAAACTAATTTTGTTATTGTATTTATCTCCTTACAAGTTTACTCAAATTTCCACTTAGAAAGTACCTTGAAATAGATGAGAAATTATACAATGATTCATGATTTTGGAACAACAAATGCCCAAGGTCCTTGAAAAATCTTGAACATTAATACCACCAAGTATGATTATCCCCATGTGATTAAGAATTGATGTTGAACATGGGAGAAACCATCTATTCAAAAATTGATGATAAAAATTTCTATCAAGTGTGAGACAACTCATTGATAAGGATACTAGGCATAAGAATGTTAAGTATTTCACCCTTCATGGGTGAGGGATTTTAAGTGACTTGGTCAACATAGCATGATGAGAGAATGGACCACTTGCCTTTTAGTGTGAGGGTGAACACACAAATAACTTGAGGTTATGAGCCACTTATTTGACCATCAAGAGCGTAAGGGTTTTAAAAGTTCTAGTATGATATTAATAATGTGATTACCGATTCTTTCCAATTTCTCAAAATAATGAGAAAGGAAACTAGCACTTTTAGTTTGGAATCCAACAATAAGCATTTTGGATTGATGTAAATTAAAATATAACATGTTAGTATTTCACAATCCAATAATATAGTTAAGTTATTCAAGGAAAATAAATCCATTTTTACATTAAAAATAACAATTTCATTAATCATAGATTACAAAATCAACACATATTTCCTTATCAAATTTTGGTGATGGAAAACTAGAGCAAGTTGAAACATCAAATCTTTAGGATGTTTTTAAATTATCATCCAAATTGGCATGTTGCATGATATAAAAGGGTTCAATTAGAGGTTCAAAATTTCAAGCCAAACAAATTACATAATGGTAAAAGCAATAAAACCTTGGTCATAAGAAATATGAGATGTTGGAGGTTGCATTTTTTCTACTTCATGAATGATGTTCATGCTCTAAACTGTAGTTGGAGAGATGCCACAGTCTACTCATTTACATACCATCCTAATTAGAATGTTTGACCATGTAATAAGATTCAATAAGATATTTTTCATTCTAATCCAATCCAAGTGCATATTGTTAGAAGCAACAAAACTTGTTTATAAGGAAGATGCATTGTTAGCAGTTGCATTTTTTTCTCTACTTCTTTATGCAAAATCATCACACTCTAAACCATAGGTGGACATCCCACATTTAAACCCATAATAAATTAATATAATTTTTTATAATCATGCATGATAGGATGCTTATGAGGAACCCTCAAATCAATTCAAACTAGAGATAGCATACAAGTTAACATTTTAGTTGCATCGTTTTTCTTATGAATGTTACTATCATTTATCAAATAAGATCAAAGGAAATGATAAGGACTTGAAAATTTTCTTGTGTGGGGATATAAAACGTCTAAGTTGGTGATAAAATACCACTTTCTGCACAATAGGGAACTAAATATTGTAAAAGTGTTGCCTCGTCTTGATGTTATAATTTCCCCTATAGATTCATGAGTTCTTCTTTATTAATGTTTATGAATTTGTGACTTTTTCCTTTAAGTTTAATAAAAAATTATGCTAGAATTTTTCTTTATTTACATTTTTTTAATATGGGCTCTCCATTGAGTACTTTAGTGTACTTATCAAGGTAATAGTTATATTTAAATCATCAAATTTACATAAATTAACTTAAATCTATGCAAAGTTACATTGATGGTGACATTTTTACCTTTATGCCATTTCGTTAGACATCTCATCCTTTTTCTGTTAGAGTATGTAACTCCTACTTGTCATGTGTGTGGTCTTATTTCAATTGTTATGATTAGGTAGGGAAATTTCTACAAAAAGGAGTATGTTCCTATTATTTAGGATTTGGTTATTTCTAGTTGGGCATGAGAGATTCTCTCCAACAAGATAGTTCCTAGACTGGTGTGAGGTTGAGAGATTTGCTCAACTAGTTGATTGTGTGATCAAGATATCTTATCTATATTGAGATAACACTCATGTATTATACATGTAACATTATTTTGATTAATGAAGTATGTTGTGAGTTTCTGATTTGGTATTAAAGCAGGATTGTGCCTGAATTTCTCACTGAAGAGCCTAGGCTGTTACACGTCATTTTGTCACATTAGACCATGATCATTGGTTTGGATCTTTTGATATCCATCAATGTGTTCCAAAAGCATCCCCTTGCAAGGCTAGAATACAAATTATCCCAAAGAGAATGAAATTCCTGGATCCCAAGGCTCAAAAATCAATTTTTGGCTTCTTGCACAGTTCCCTAGTCAATCTCTATGCATACGCAGAAGAGTTCATTAGAAATTGTGCATAAGTGTTCTTTGTCTTACATTGTGGCATGTGAACATGACTTAACGAATGTAAAAATAAAAGTTAAGTCTAGAAGTGTTGTTAATCGAATATTTCTGAACTTACAATATTCGAATGGATGCTTATTCAACCCTGATCCCTCCCATCATGGAGCTGCCTCCCTCTCTTTATGGAACCCCTATCCCACCATTTATGGATCTCATCCCTTGTGAAATGGATCCCAAACTTCCCCCTCTTGGCCTATAAATCTAACACATGCCAGAGGATTGAGGGGGACTATTGGAAGTAGGCTTATGCGACATAAACAAGGCTAGGAGGTTATTCATCCAAGGGGAGGGTTGGAGATTTTGAGAAGAGACTTGTAACATCAACGCTTTTAGGCTGTAAGTTTGTTCTCCATTTTATTAATATTAAAGAAAATGTTCTTTCCTAATTATGTCTTCTTTGATATCATTTTTGTGATTACTTGATCACCCACATAGGTTATGATTGTTTATCTATTCAATTTATGATATATGTTGAGTTAATTAGTTCATTTATCTTTTATGCTATATAATGGATGCTTTGATCTTGTGTGTGTTTCTGTCTATGCAGATCTCCTTCAACACATCATCGGAAAGCTATGGGAAGTGCTGGAACAATGTCTAAAGAATCGATGAAAAGCGAACGATTAAAGGCACTGAAAGGGACTTCATCAGGCATTTCAATTAAATGGTAAGTGACCTCTCTCATATTGTTTGTTTCCGTCAATCATAAGCTAGGGAAAGGTAAAAATTCTTTGTTGTTTGTTACTAAATTTATCTAAGGTCTAAGGAGATTCTTCTTGTTTGCGAGAGGGATTAGTCCACCTAACAAATTGGAAACTCCACTAGGGAACGTCTCACTCTCCATTTTTCTCTTTATTTTGACCTTTGATCCTTTATTCATAGCTCTCTCTAAGTGTCTGGAACTTTTGGAAATCTAGATTTTGTGTTTTATAGTCTGTTGTGTGCACTTTATCTTTAGGCACAAAATGCACATATGTACACTTTTCTCTTTGCAACAATATGTTTGCGCACTCGCTTGTTCTATGACCTACACACAGACCTAGAATTTTTGTAAATTTCAGTTTTATCCTCATCAAGTCCAGAGTTTTTTATTTTTCACGTTTAGTTACACTTGTTTGTACCTTCATTGAGTCTTTGTCAGTATTCTTGAGTGTTGTGAAAGGATTTTCTTATAATTTTCTTGTTTTCACAAATTAGGGTAATGTCTCATCTGGTGAGTGGTCGATCTATCAAAAGAGAGATCAGTTGGTCTTGCTTTATTTTCTTCATGTCTTTCTTCTTTCTATTAGATCAGTTTTGTGAGTGAAAATAAATGATTTACAAGAATGAGTATTGTTTGTGAAAAGTACTTCTTATGCTAAATGTGAATCGAAAAGTAATTTTTGTTCCATTGTTGAAGTGTTTATGAATTGTACTCTTGATTGCGAGTGGATTCATAACATTCAATTAGGAAAAAATCATTTTAGTGTTGATTGGATTCTTCTTGCATTTTGCAAATTCTCAATTGATTTTATGTCAAAGAGACGTTTCTTGGTTTCTTGAGCTAGTGGGAAAAGTGAAATTTTAAAAGTTAATTTTAGTATTTGTGTAATTCAAAATTGGACATCTACATTTAGGAAAAGGGATATAGTGGGATTGAAGAGTTTTTTTTACATTTTAATTGAAAACTTGGAAAGACTCTTTCCTTACTTCAGATAGAAATTCATTGAAACAAAAAGATTACAATTTCATTTTTGATTGCATGAGGATTTGTGTCAAGTTATAATTCCATCAATTTCACATCCATTACCTTTGAGCAAATAAGAACTCTTAAAATCAGCACTAATAAAATCAATCTAGAAATTTTTATTATTTTAGGGGTATTTTCCACATACATTAGATTAGGTTGTAGGGATTTGGAATAGGGAAGTGAGTTAGCTTTCCAAAGCTACAAACAAACATTAGCATCTTGCGATAGGGAGAAAAATCCATTTATTGAAAATTTTCTTTGGGAAGCTCCCCTTAAAAAGGAGTCAAGCACGAGATCATATCAAACCCAGTGGAGTGATCGACCCCACTTCATTGGTTATGGTAGAGTGATTTACACGTACAAAAAATAGTGCCAAAAGGTACTTGGGAGTCACTTGGAAGTAAACCTCAGATTAACCATGTTGAGGAACTTTCAAGGGGATTGAGCATTGTTACTCCACCTTGTGTGTACGTCAGATCTGCGACTATCCCCCCATATTAAATTGTTTTACGTGGTAACCTTAGAGACCATAATATTAGGGCTTTTACCTAAGGTGACGATGGAGGGGAAGTCTATGTTGCACCTGGAAAAAATGTTGGCTAGACTCACTTGGGCCTTTTTAGAGGGTATTCTTCATTCGATATGGCATAAATGATGTTTACTTGCACCAAATTGTGTACATTAAGCAGGTTGCCAATGTAAATGGTTCCACCTGCTTTATCTATAACAAATTTTCACTTTTATCTCTGTGACATTGGATTTCATCACCAACTAGTGGTTTCGTTGTGAAAAGCTTGTTTGCATGGTTTGAATCCATAGATTTTTTAGCGCATGTTAATTGTTTGTTTTTACTTTTTAGAGACCTTAGGATTGGATTATGAATATTTTTTGGTTTATTTATAAAATTTCATCTTGGTTGCTTCACCAAGGCATTCACATAGAATTAAGGGTAAACCCCCTGAATTTACACCAAGTCAATTGGAAAAGAAAAAAAATGAAAGGTCAAAATCAACATGATTTGGAACCACAAAACAACATGAAACATCTAGAGTTTTACAATTTGAGATAGTATAAACCGAAGTGAACCCAATGCAAGAAGTAGAATCAGGCTTAGTTCATTATGGCCTAGAAATTACCAAAGTTGTTCAAGCTAAATCTGATATTGGTGAAGTTTTAGAAATTGAACGGATTGAACTAGAAGTAGAAGAACCTAAGTTTGATATTTCTCATCATGAATCACCTTTGGTTGTTATATATCCTACTGCTGCTCCACCTTCACCTCGAAGGAAGTCGATAATTATGACATGATTACCTCTTGGTTTAATTAGCATTGAAGATAGTACTGGGAACAAGGAGGAAGAATCACCTCATACTCCAATTACAATTGGTGAAGCTTTTGATCCAAGAGTTTTTCCAAGAGTTTCTTTCGATCCTTTCTGACCTAATCCCTGGTATTCTACCCCTTTAAAATTTTTAGGTCCTACTTTTACACCTCACCACATTCCTTTTTATTCACCGAGAAGAACCATGTTAGCTATAATTCCTCTTGGGAGCCAACCTATTGTTTCATCTATGTTTACTAGATCCTTAGAATGACTATTGTATGGTGGTTCGTCACTTCCTCCTTGATACCAGTCACTTTCTAGGACTTTTTTAGAAGCTTCTTCTTCTCATCAACCTTCTAATTGGTCATCTGGTTTATCTACATCTATTATTTAGAGCATGAAATCCATGCCTGAAGCACCTACGACATCAAACCAATATGTTCACATGGTATCCGGTAAGTTAGGTAACCCTCAAGTAAACCCCCTGGTGTTTATTACCCACCAGGGGAAACCACCTTATCCTCCACTTGGAGGACAACTTGTTGTCAGATATTCTCCTACGGCTGGAGGAAAACCTTTTACTAGAACTTATGGTCATATGCCTCATGCTAGTTTGAATCAAGCTACTGTGGCTCAACCTTTGATTGATACTCCTTACCCTAGGAGAAACACTATTTGGAACCCTACTTTTTCTCAACAGTTTTCTCCAATTGCTCCGCAAGTGCTAGTTTATCAACATGTTCAGCCTACTAGACAATCTATTCCTCAAATACCTATTCCAAGTATATTTTTACTTGTCCAGTAGCCTGTTCAGGGAATTCCGTAAACAACTATCCAACAGACTATCCAAGGAATTCCTAAAACACCTGTTCAATAACCAACTCAACAACTTTTTGAACAACCAATTCAACAACCTATCCAAAGTGCACCTCAAACACATGTTCAAACACCTATTTCACAGCCAATTCCATGTTCACACTAGACACCTATCCTAGGAGTGTCACAAATGACCATTCAAGTTACCCCTCAAATAACTTTTCCACAAACTACACAAGAAATACATTAGGCTTCTGCTTATCAAACTGGTCCTACCGTCCAGTCTACACCACAGATTCCTATTGGACAACCTGGTACAGGAACAATGCAAACACCTTTTCAAGGCCAAGCTTTCCAAAGCCCACATTTTCAAGGTCAAGCTTATCAGGTTCCACCTTTTCAAGGTCAAGTTTTTCAATGTTCACTTTTCCAAGGTCAAGCTTTCCAAAACCAACCTTTTTCACGTTAGTTTATCCAAAGTCAACCTGTTTAAAGTTGATTTGTTCAAGGTCAACCTTTACAAGCTCAACTTGTGCACGAGAAATATTACTTGGGTCAAATGAGTCAAAGTCAACCTTTCTAGAGTCAACCATACCCTAGTCATACTTATCAAGTATTTGTTCAACCTCAACCTGGTATGATTCACCCTGGTTACGTAGATGGAATCAAAATTCCAATCACACAGGCTATTCTAGGATGTCTTGGGTATCCCCCTCTAGGAGTTGGTCTTAACTCGCAAGATTATCAAACTCTATAGAAAGAACCTAAACAATAGTTTCCATTCATTGCAACCCTAAATTTACCTGATTTATCTCAGCTAATGAATGATCCTATTTATTATTATCCTTTTTGGCCGACAATTCCCACCAAGTTACCGAGTGACATACCCAAATTTGAAGGCAAATAAGGAGAAGACCCATCTAATCACGTGCTAACCTATCATCTTTGGTGTGTATCAAATTCCTTAATTAATGATTCTATTAGAATTCACCTTTTCTAATGAACTTTAATTGGTTTGGCAACCAAATGGTACATTGAGTTAACTCGCACTTCTTTCCATAACTTTAACTCCTTAGCAACAATGTTTTTGACCCATTTACAGCTACCGATTCAATACGATATTGGTAGTGAACTATTGATGTCCTTAAAATAATCAAAGTCCACCCACATTTCTAATCATATACGTGAATGGAGACGTAGGCATCGATTAGTCAAAGTTTTTATTCCAAATCAGACTTTAGTTGAATGGTTTATGAAGTCATTACTTCCTGTTATTACTGAGAATGTTGCGAAAGGAGATGTCGTGATCAAAGAATAGGTAATTGCTCATGCCCAATACTTAGACTTATTCTATACCCAATCTGACACCTTATATGAGAAAATCACGAATTTACCTCGCCCAACAATTTCAAATGATCCAACAGATTTAACTTCTCCAAGATCTAATGTCGCTAATGGTATAATAGGTTTTGTCAGCCAACAGTCTAAGGGTAAAAAAAAATTCTAAAAGTACTCAGACTTTGGCCATACAAGATTCACCTGCTGAAAGCCTTTCTTTGGAAGTTATTTCCTAAATTAATGTCGTAGAATCATCTATTGGAAAGGGTCAATCATCCAAAGGTAAAAGGAAGGGGAAAGGTAAAACAAAACAAAATTCTTCCCCAAAAGAGAAACCCACTAAACCTAAACCTACTGACGAGAAAATTAAACCTCGTTATCCTTGCCTTATATGTAATGAATATCATTATACAAAGGAATGCCCACATCAGGTAGAGGTTACCAAATTCATTAAAGGTTCTCCAACTTCTGTTGTTTTGAAGGATCATTTTCCTTCTCAATACAGAAAAATGGTTTCTCATAACACATATTCTTCTTCCACATCGCAATATATCATGATGATGTCTTCGCAACAAGTTATGGTAGCAACAAGATCAAAATATTGCAGATCTAAAGGTCCTATAGTCAATGGGAACTAGGCGAGTGCATCTATTCAACCTTCTAGTTCAATTAATCCTCTTGCTTCTGAACCATTACAGATCAAGAAATCGAATCTTAACATGATAATTTGACCACCTCCCAAAGGTGTTCTTTGAAAATCAACTTTCAACCTACATGCTAGAGATGAACATAACTATAACATTGTTGAAGTCTTGGCTATGTCTCCATCAATAATGTCATCTCTAGAAGTGTTTTAAACATGCCCAAGACAAAGAAAGTTATTATTTTAAGCTATTGGAGTGATTTATCCACAAGATTCTAATCTAATTATCTTTGATATAGAAAGTCATATACCTAGACTCCCACATCAACTGGTATTTGAGATTCTAGTATTTGTCAAAACTAGACAAGTTTTTCATACAGTTGTTAATGCAGGAGATTCGACATGTATCATGTCGATTGCTTGTTGGAGATATTTATTTTCTCCAACTATCAATCAATTACCTAACACTTTGAAAGCCTTTGATGGAATATTTTTTCACCCTTATGGAATCCTAAATGATTTTCCCATAGAGTTGGAGGGTAAAACAATCACAATCGATGTTGAAGTTATTTATTCTTAGCTCGATTACAAACTTTTGCTTGGTTGAAGTCGGACCTATGTTATGTTAGTAGTGGTCTCAACACTTTTCCATATGATACATTTTCCTCACAAAGGGAAAGTTGTCAAAGTAGACTAGTTGTCTTACTACACTTCTGACCCTAATTGTACAGGTAGCATACCTTTTGTCGGAAAAACAAATACTCTTTATGAGGATATTGGTGGTGGTTTTCTCAAAAACTCATCACTGATGGGAACCTTTGAACTCCCTCCACCGAAATTTCATTCTAATTTTTCCGAGGTTAACATGATTGCATCAATCACTGTGGAATATTTTGATCCGTGGATAGTGCCTTCAGAGTCTGAATTGACCTCCTATGGAAATGAGATGCCTTTGAGCTCGCTTAGATTGGCTTATCAGGAAGTTCAATCATTTTTAGACTCACCATATTTTGAGATTAATTGAGTGAATGCGATGAATGATGATTATTCTCTTTTACCTTGGTTAGAACCAATTTGACTTCCTGATCCTTTCGACAATATGTTTCCAACAGATGAAAGACTTATGGAGGTCATCATTACAGATGAAATGCCATGGGATGATTATCATCATCGTTCATCTTTTCTCCCTAACCCTGATAAAATCGAGAATGATTTTTCAACTATTTTTTTGACAGCGATTGTAGATAATATGAGATGGCCCATGTTAGTTTTTCAAGTTGAATATGAAAATAATTTGGGAAACATATCTACAAAAATTTCCTTTGATATCTCAGTCAAAACATGAATTATTGCAAATATTCACGTAGGTGCTTCGTGCTCATTTGAAGCGATTCTAATGTATAAAGCCCTATTTCAAGAATTCTGGGACATTTTTTCCTGGTCCTATGAGGGAATGCCAAGAATTGACCCACACTTTGTTGTGCGTGAGATTAAGACTTACCTAGATATAAAACCTATTAGACAACAATTACATCCACTGCATCTGCCAAAGGCTTCTTTGATTAAAGTTGAGGTTGAGAAACTTCTCAAAGTAGGTTTCATCACTGCAACAAAACCTTGTGATTAACATCCCTTTTTGCTCCTTTTTTGCATCTACAGACCATTTTTGGTGCTATTTGCATCCATTTATCAAATATGGTGCAAAATTTGAAGCAGTTTTTGCACCAAGTTTAGCACCAGGTCTTGCATGAGGTTTTGCACCAAGGCCTGCACCATCCTTTGCACTAGGTTTTGTGCTAGGTTTTGCGTCAAGTTTGGCACCTAATTTGTGTTTTGCCTACTTTTTAATCCTCTATTGCATCCACATTCTGTTACATGTGCATCAAATTTTGCATCATTTTTTGCATCCATTTTTGCATCCCCTTTTGCACCAAGTTTCGTGTCAAGGTTTGTGTCTAGTGTTCAATCTACTTTTGTTGCATCCATTATTGTGTCCACTATTGCATCCACTTTTGTTGTGCCACAATTTGCACCTAGTTTGGAACCTACCTTTGCACCCACTTTTTCTTCTAATTTTTCATCCATGTTTGCATCCTCATTTGCATCTATGCTTGCATCAAATTTTGCATTTATTTTTGCATCATTTTTTTTTCCACTTTTGCGTCAAGTTTTGCATCGAGTTTTAAGTCTCATTTTGCATCAAATTCTATTGCATCCACTTTTTCATCCAATGTTGCACTCATGTTTATGTCTACTTTTGTATCTATTTTTTCATTTTTTTCGCACCAAATTTTGCTTCTTTTTTTTGCATCTATCATTGCATCCACTTTTACATCCACTTTTGTTCTACCATAATTTGTGCCATGTTTTGTACCTACTATTGAAGATGTGTTTCTTCTACTTTTGAATTGACATTTGAATCCAAATTTGCATCAAATATTGCCTATTTTTGTATCCACTTTTGTGTCAGGTTTATGCATGGGGTTTTGTATCCACTTTTTCACCTACTTTTGTTGTATCCATTTTTTCATCCAATTTGTTTTCCACTGTTGCACCCACATTTGCATCCACTTTTGCATCCCTTTTTGCATATTGTTTTGCATCCAAGTTTGCATCTTCATTTCTTTCTTTTGCTGCATCCACTTTTGCATCCATATTTTTTGAGCCACAATTTCTTCCATGTTTTGCATATATCATTGCACCCAAATTTTCTTCCACTTTTGCATCCACATTTGAATCCTCTTTTCTGTCCAATTTTTCATCAAATATTGTGTATGTTTTTGTGTCCCTTTTTGCATTGACTTTTACGTGATGTTTTTCATCTCATTTTGCACCTACTTTTGCATCTACTTTTGTTGCATCCACTTTTGCATCTAATTTTGTGTCCACTATTTCACCCATGCTTGTGTCCATGTTTACATTCCTTTTTACATCTTATTATGCATCCAAGTTTGCATCCTTTTTGCATCGAAGTTTGTGTCCATTGTTGCATCCACTTTTGTTTCACCACAATTTGCGCCAAGTTTTGCACCTATTATTGCTCCCATATTTACTTCCACTTTTGAATCCACATTTGCATCCAAGTTTGCATGACTATTTCATCTATTTTTCTTCTCATGGTCAAGTTTACCATTTCTTCACATAACATAATGGTCACAGGTGCATCCCCACTAGGAGAATTCCCTACATTTCCCACTTCTAGAGGTGCAATATTTGCAACAATCATGATTTGGCATTGTTGCTGAGGTGGGAAAGGATTTTTCAGTACAATAGGTTGTGTGGTAGGATTTCACTAAGTATTGTTCTCATTGACCTCATCCAAATGTGGAAAATGATGTTTCATATGGCCCCTAACACAAAATTTACATGGGAACTTTAACTTTCACTCTTTCTTTCCCATGACATTGCGTTTGGAGCTTATGGTTCTTTCTGCTCATTCAAAATAGTTTTCTTATTCTTCTTCTTTTTACCGCCTATTTATTGTGGTCTACCTAGTCTTGTGGAATGAACCAAGTTAATGGTCATTGTTTGGGCATAAGTTTTAGTTGTCTTGGTTGTACATGAAATCAATGCAGGAATATGAGAAATAACTAACTAGTTTAACCTCCCAACCAATTGAATATAACCCATTATTCAAAATTAGAAGAGTTTGGTTCTTCCACTATGATTAGCTCATTACAAGAAATTTTAGCCTAAAAGTGTCCATGATATTTTCATGTAATTCCCATGTCATAATATGTAAACCAATCAAAATCCTTTAAATTTAAAAAGATCTACATGTAAATATTTTAGAGGGAAAATAAGAAGAAATACTTTTTTTAATTGTATTTTTGGCTTATCTCTTTACAGGTTTACTCAAATTTCAAGTGTAGAGACTCGTTAGATGCATAATTAAATTCATCCTCCAACAAGTATACATTATGCATATTTTTGAGAATACTCACATTGATAAAAATTTCAGATACATTAAAAAAGCATCTTGAACACTCTTTTTTAATGTATCTTCATTTTTTATCAATGCGGGTCTTCTCAAAAGTATGCATAATGGGTACTTGTTGGATGCGGAATTTAATTCTGCATCCAATGAGTGTCTACACTTGAAATTTGAGTAAATATATGAGGAGAGAAGCCGAAATTACAAATACAAAATTAGTTTTCTTCTTTTCCCTCCAAAATTCATGCCTCTTAATGGAAGTTGTAACTCATGGAACATGAGGAAAAATTCCTCCTTGGCCTCATTGTGATCCAACAATACAATACCTAATAGAATTTTCAAATGTTAGTAGATATCAACAATATACATGTATTAATTGTATCTTCCTCTAGTGTGTGCTATGTTAAGCACCCAATATGCTACCTCTCTAGCCACTTTGATATCTATCAAACATTTGGTCTTTCCTACAATGTCATGTTTTAGTGTCATTATTTTGTCATGAATATTTAGTGAGTTTCGACACAATACAAAGGTGTTGAAGTTTAAACTTTCTATTGGGCTCAAAAGCCTTGTTTTATGTAGTGGGCCACTCCACGTAGGCTTTGAGTGCATCGACAATGCATTGTAAGCTTGAATCAATGATAACACAAACTTACTAAAATATGAATGTTTGCTTAAGAGATGGAAGTGAAGGGTAGTGGAAGCCAAGGAGGAGAGGAACTTGGGAGATGAGGGATTTTCTCAAGGATGGATTCAGAGAAGAACTTAAAGGAGAAGGATTGTTCCTTACTTGAAAAATATATCCAAAGCGAAGGAGAAACCTAGCCAAACCCAACTATAACAGTCTAAGTGAGGGGTTTAAAGTTGACACAACAAAAAAGAAAAGAGAAAACAATGTAACTGATGCTCGGGGGATGCACTGGGAGAGAACAATAGAAATAAAGGAAACAACAAAGGGTAGCAAATTATCCACTATACAGAGTTAAAGTAGTATCCCTAGAGAAAACCTCCTATGGCATTATTGTAGTTGAAGAACAATAGCCCTTGAATGCTAATAATTGAATACATTACAAGGCCTTGTAGCTTGAATTAACATCTACCTTGTGCAAATTATGACTAGTTCTTGGAGAAAATGGCCACACCTACAAATTATGAGTGTTCTGCAGAGGCTTGTAGGTTGATAATGAAACCAATGATTTCTCTAGAAATACATAGCCCAATAACATAAATAATATTAATTTCAACTCAGTTGAAACCATTAAACCAATATTAGTTCCAGAGGGATTTGACACCAAATTGGAGTGATGTCAAACGATCATCCAAAAAACTTCATGATGGCTTGTTAATGACATTAGGGAGGGTGCATAGCCACATCCTCATATGTGAGTGTTAGATGGGATGATGGACATGCACTCTCCGACTTGGCATGTCTTAGTCATTCCATAGAGGGGAGATTCATATTTGTAAGTATGACATTTCAAAACATTAAATTTAAATTTAGTTAATAAACATATAACAACCTAATACTTACAATAAACTCTTTTTCTAAGCATGTACACATACTCTCTTTATATATACCTCATGCTATGCATATTACATTAAAATATTAATAAAACATGTCTAAAAAATTCCCTTTACATGTATGTAGTTATATGTATTATAAGGATTATAATAAAATTAATAATAAGAATTTTTATTGATAGACATGTGAAATTTATATATAATATAAATAGTATTATAAAGAACAAGAATATTTCCATCTTAATTATGAATCTATTAAGTATCAAGAGGGATCACATCTTTCGACATTTTCTCAATTTTTCACTCAAAATGAGTTTGCATCTCAAGAGATTTGATCCCTCTTGACATTTGATAAAACCAACAAATATATATATCTTAATTCCAAATCTGTAAGTGTCGAGAGGGATCAAATCTCTCAAGGTGCAAATCTTTTCTTAAGTTTTGCACTCAAAAATAGGTTTACATCACTAGAAGTTCAATCCTTCTCTATGCTTGGTAGATTTAGAGTAAAGACAAATATTTTAATAAATACAATCTCATTGGTATTTCACAAATATAGAATAACCTAAATTAATATTAATTTTACCCTACTCTACTTATACAATTTAGAAAATAGAATATATCTTCAACCTAAATTAATATAGATTTTTGTATTTTAGAGAATGAGAATGCACCTTCAACCTAAATTAATCTAAGAATGAAAAATCATGATGATATCAAAATTAAATATTAATATAATCCAGAATATTTTTTAAGAGAATGACTTCTTCCATTAATCACAACAATATTTTGGGGTCAGTGTTCCAAACTCATCATCATGACATAGGTGGAGGAAATAAATAATGAAAAAATGCTTGAATTCAATGGAAGAATCAAATAAAAAAGAAAGCCAACATTAATTAGTCAAAAACCAATAAAATAAAATAAAATTATTTAAACATATGTAGACATAAAAATAATAAAAAATGACATAAGGAAAAATATAAGTATTAAAAATATAAATATTTATAAAGAGAAATATATTAAAAATATGTTATTAGAAGCAAGAACATTCTCTTTTAATTTGAAAGAAAATAAGTGATGAAAAGGCCTATAAATAAGGCTAAATCCTAGGGTTAATGGTATTAAATTAGATATTATGTATACAAAGTAAAAAAAAAAAAATTAGCTTTAAAACTAATAATTTTTTTTTTAAACAAATAAAAAGAATATATATATATATATATATATATATATATATATATATATATAAACCATTATTAAAAGCAAAATCATTTTTTAAATTGAAGGAAAATAAGGTTATTAATAATTCAATAAATAAGGCTAAATAGTGGGGCTAATATATAACTAAATTGGAAATAAAATGGTTTTAAATTAGATATTATGTATTAAAAAAAAACTATTTTTTTGAATTAAATAATTAATAATTAAATTTTCTCTAGAGTCTCTTTTTTCCCTCATTTATTTATTTATTTTTTAATTTCCTTGGATTATGATTTTTTTCCTCATTTGTTAAATTTCCTTCCTAGTCTCTTTTTTCCCTCATTATATATCTATAGACTCTATCAATATATCTGGCTTTTAATTTTTGTGGAATGCATATATCCATTTTCTACATCTAGTTCACTCATACAGATATTTGCTACATCTAGTTCACTCATCCAGGGTTTGATAGATCCAGTTTGCTAATACAGATATTTGCTAGAAGGGTTTGCTAAGATCTAGTTCACATATACATGTGTTTGCTAGATCTAGTTTTGTCGATAGAGGGGTTTGCTAGATCCAGTTCATTGATACAGGGGTTTGCTAGATCTAATTCAACGATAAAAGTGATATCTATAGCTAATTCATTGACATATGGGCTTTAGATAGATGATTTTTATTATTTTGGATTGCATATATCCATAGCTAACACAAGGGTTTTGGATAGAGGACTTTTATTGTTTTGGAATGCATATATCCATAGCTAGATCTATTTCCCTAATACACAAGTTTTGATAATGCAGGTATACCAGAAATACTACATGGGCTTTGATAAAAAGATTTTATTGTTGTGAGATTCATATATCCATAGCTAGATCTACAACTCTAATGCATGGGTTTTGATAATGTAGGTCTAACAACGATAACATCTCCATAACTCATAAGTAAAAGAAGCATTAAGGTTTGAGCACCAAGTTTTATTCACTTAATCTAGTTAATTCCAAGAATAAAGGGTTTTTATTGTTGTGAAATGTATATGTCCATAGTAGTTATAGAATCATCACAACTATATTGAATGGTTAGATATCTGTTATTAAAACTATCACCATGGTATATGGTAATCCATATCATTTTGACCTAACAACTAATACAAGTGTTTTAATAATGCAAATCCATCCAATGGATTGACACATGAGAAAAATAGATTCACAGTGGAGGGGAAAGACATGCATAAGTTTAATGTTATGATTTTGTATTTCCACTGTTCGAAGCTACATCATTAGAATTTATGAGTGGCCTCTCCTGTTACACAACGATATGTGCATGTTGAGGCCTTCCCATATCCCACCCCCTCCATGTGTTCATACCTCCAGTATATTCCATGTGTCACTTCTGCTACATTGTTTTCTACTCCTCCATTGGTTACCTTGCTTATTTCCTATCCTCCGACTCCTGTATTTGAGGCTTCAATACCAATGGAAGTAGTAGAAACAACCTCGGATCCTACGCCTGAGGAATCACCACCACCAAAAATAGTAGAAACATTGATAGCAACAGCAACCACTCTCTGTTGCTAAGTTGTACTTTTGAAAGGTCAAACATCAGGCGTGGACCATCTAAAGCATATGGAAACCTCTGGATTTTTCTCCATTTCTCAGCTATTTTACAAGGTCGCTAACCTTATGTATATGATACCAACTGGTTACAAAATTGATGTATATGATACCAACGGTTACAAAATTTATGAATATGATACTCCCACTTGTATGTTCAACCTTTTATTTGTTGAATAATGGTGTGATCGAGGCCCATAGCCTCACTGCTTTTCTCACCACATATCACTACATTATAAGATTAAATTTTATATGCCTATGTACATTTTGAAAATTATCAACATTATTTTGATGGAGAACTATTATGTATGATCATACTATTATCTTTGGATGGATATTTTGAATTTACCTTAGAATAATGATATCCATGAAATATTTTGATCTAGTAATCACACATTTGAATTTTAGCTAATTTGATTAAAGACGACAATGATATTATTAGTATTATCTTGTTACTTTATATATGTGTTGAAAATTTTCAATGTTTTTTTATGGAGAATTATTGTGTATGATGGCATTACTATTTCTAGATGGATGTTGTAAATTTACCTTAGAATAATGATATCTGTGATAGGTGTTGATTTGGTAGTCATATATGTTTATTGAAATTTGTCAACGATTTTTTGATGGAGAATTATTATATATGACGATAATGTTATTCCCTGGATGGATGTTTTCAATTTTCTTCAAATTTACTTGCAAACATTATGTTATCAATTTTAATTGTGATATCTAATTTAATGATATTTAGAAATTGTAATATATCTCACTATGTAATTGAAATCGGTATAATGAACCCATAAAGGGGGTCATAAATGGAAAGAAAAGTACACTCTAGTAAAAAAGAAGCCATATGTGGATGTAAAAATGTAAGTAGAATTGGATTTTAAACTATGAGTCAAGACAAGAAGAAAACAAGGAAAAAAAGAGGATTTTAAACTATAATTAAAAAAGGTGCAACACTAGACACAAAAGGGAACAAAACTGGGCATAAAAAATGATATCAATGTGAAAGCAAGGATGCAAAAATGGACAGTAAGCTAGATGCAAAAAATGAAACACAACTAGACATAAAATTGAATGAAAGAGGGGATGCCAAGTTGGGTGCTAAAAAGAAACAAAAAAGGATGCAAATTTAGATGCCAAATGAGGATGCAAAGAATGGTGTAAAATTGGGATGCAAAATTGAGCTAAAAAAATAGTGAAACCAAGGACACCATATTGGATGCCAAAAATGATGCATAACTAGATGAGAACTTAGACACAAAACTAGGTGCAAAATGAGATGCAAATGTGGACACAAAATGAGGAAGAAAAAATGATGAAAAACTGGATGTTGGAAAGGATGCAAAATTAAACATAAAAAAGGATTCCTAAAAAAGTGAATAAATAGGCACAAAGAATGGTGCAAAACGAAATGCAAAAATATATACAAAATTAGAAGAAAAAAATGGCATAAGAATAGATGCAAAACTTGGCACAAACTAGATGCAAAAAAAGGCATTAAATTTCATGAAAAATATGGTGTAAAACTTGATGCAAAAGATGGCATAAAACTGGAAATAAATAATGACACAAAATAGGAAGCTAAAAATGATGAAAAAACATATGCAAAAAATGGCATGAAACTAGAAGAAAAACTTGTTGTAAAACCAGATGCAAATCCTGATGCAATATCTGATGTAAAAGATGATGCAAAACATGGTGTAAAAAAGGATGCAAAATATGGTGCAAAAAATGATGCTTTAAAAATTGTAGAATAGAGCCAGTTTTAGTGCTAGGCTGATCATCCTAAGTGGAAAAAAATTGCACTAAAACCTGGTGCTAAATCTATCGCAAATTGCCTGTTTTGTTGTAGTACATCCACCCGGTTCCCTTGACTAATTGGGTGTCCAATATTGTACCTGTTAACAATAAATGGGGACCCATTAGAGTATGCGTTGATTATAGGGATATCGATAAGGCTTGTCTGAAGGACAACTATTGTACCCCCTATATCGATTAAATCATTGAAGATTGTGCCATAAACGAAATATTTTCATTTATGGACATATTTGTTGGCTACAACCAAATCAACGTACTCCCAACTGATCAACATAAAACTACATTCATTTGTCCATGGGGAAATTTTTCTTATCGAAAGCTCCCATTTGGTTTGAAGAATGCTGATGCAACTTTCCAACGGGCTGTTTCTTATGCATTTCACAATATCAAGCATATTGTGCAACTTATTTGGATGACTTTCTAGCTCATCCTCTGAGACGGGAAGACTATCCAACGCATTTGAGAGCTATCTTTATCAGATGTTGTCACTACAATATATACTTGAATCCTCACATGTGTGTTTTTTGTGTGCAATCCGGTCGATTTCCAGGATTTTTCTTTTCAAAGGAAGGCATTTGTGTCAATTCGCTCAAGGTTGAGGCTATCCTAAATTTTCCTCCTCCTTCTAATCTTCTCTAACTCCAAAGTTTACAAGGGAAAACAAATTTTCTATGTCAATTCATCCAGAACTACGCTAAGTTAACTAGAGGTTTTACTTGACTGTTGAAAAATTGCATCTCATTTACTTGGGATCAAGTGGCTCAAAAAGTCTTTGATGCAATTAAACATGCATTGACCCATACACCGGTGTTGCATCCTCTCAATTATCATTGAGACTACCTTTTATACTTAGCTACATCTGATGTCACTATTGGCATGGTTTTATTTCACGAATATGAATTGAAGGAAGAGCATGTGATATATTACTTCTTACCAAAACTGAAGAAAAATATACACATGTGGAGAAATTGGACTTGACAGCCATTCAAGTTGTCCAACAATTTCATCACTACATTTTATTGCACAAAACTACCATGATTTCCAATTGCAACCCCATGCTTTATATTCTTACACGACAATTTCTAGGGGGAAGGAATTCCAAATGGATAGTAATCTTTCAGGAATTCAATTTGGAATTCATATAATCTAAATTTAAGAAATCACTAGTATTTGTTGAATTATTGTGTGACTTTCCCCATACTGAAATAGAAATCATGGTAAAGGATTATCTTCTAGACAAATATCTCTTTCTTATCTTTTTTCCACTGGAAAAATCCGTAATATTTCATTATAAATATGAAAGATTACATATGTAGATGCTTTGTCGCATATGCCAAACTGTTCAGTGCATTTTTCAAGATATTTGCAGATCAGTGCTGTATATCTGTCTGTAAATATCTCTTTCTTATCATTACTTTAGACCCTTGGTATGGAGATATAATCATTTATCTTCAAACCCATACATTTTGGACAAAATTGATTCGAACTAATCATCGTCATATTCAGTAACAATCGCAACAATACACTATTGTTGGTGATAAACTTTATTGTTGTGGTGTTGATTCCATCTTTGGACGACATTTACCTCACAAGGAAGCTAAAAAGGCATGGAATGACTGTCATTCTAGAGCTTGCGGTAGTCATATATCAGGGCTTTCCACTGTACAAAAGATCCTACGTGCAGGGTATTTCTAGCCTTCTATGTTCAAAGACTGTATAACTACATCCAAAAATGCCACAATTGTTAGATCTACGATAAAAAGATGTGTGCACACCCAACTCATATTCGCCTAATCATTTATGTCAGTCCTTTTGCTAAATGGGGCATCGATTTCCTTACATGTAACCCTCACTCAGCCAGGGGGCATGGGTACATTATCCTTGCGGTGGATTATTTTATGAAATGGGCCGAGGCGATTCCTACATATAAGTATGATGGTGAAACAAAAACCATTTTCATATTCAATCATGTGATTGCTAGGTTTGGAGTTCCATAAGCCATCGTCATAGACCATGGTAGCCATTTTCGAAACTTTATGATGATTGATCTTACTGCGAAGCTAGGCCCACATCATGAAATTTCTCCTGCTTATCTTATCTTGCACTTGATTTCAGATGTCAATGCTCCCTCAAACTTACATTGGCTTTGTTGATGGCGCTAGTTATAGTACTCAGAATTTGTCTTCCGTGACCTCGGTTGTTTATTCGCCCAAAAATGAGTTAGTTTATATTCATAGGATATACCTTGGTTGAACAACGAATAACATTACAGAGTATAGCACAATGATTGAGCTACTATCTGATTCCATTTCATTTGGAATTCATCGATTGATCGTTAGGTTAGATTCTCAACTCATAGTGTTACATTTTAATGGTGTCTATTCAGTTAGAAGTGCTTCAATGTTAAGAATGTTTTTGTTGGTTCATCTCTTGGAAAGAGAGTTTGATTATATCAAGTTTCAACACATTCTGAGAAGTTTAAACACATTAACTGATGCATGGCTAATTGTGTGTTAAATTCACATTTGAAAAACATCTATAAGAAATCAAAAGAAATATTCATTCATATATTGTACAAGATAGACCGAAATATAAGTAGAAACTTTCATTAGTCAAATGTTTGTAAAAAGTGTAATTTTTGCAAAAATGGCATCCAAAGACATGAGGTCATGTGGCCTTTATTTTCCAAAAATTTCAATGCATCATCAAAAAGAAAAAATCTAGCCATATGACTAGTAGCTATGCATGATGATCATGGTAGCAGACAACCACATGAGCTACTCATCGTAACAAGCAACTAATAGGTCTAGGAAACCCCATAGTGTGCCTTTGATAGCGGAGAGGAAAGTCATCAATCCCAATATATGGGATGTATAGGGTCAACCTCCCAAGGTTGTGCTCCAACTTAGTCAATGCCTATGCTGCATCCGGGTGCTGCACCACGAGAGCTATTGGCTACTCACCACGTCTATCATATCTTTGTAACCATGTCGTTCTCACCGAAACCACATCTGCATGATCATTTCGGACAATTAGTTTTGGATGCCAAAAAACAACAAAAAATTAAAAAATTAAAAAACAACCAAAGTGTGAAGTTTTGACCTAGATTCCTCATCCAAGGAGTACCCATGTTTCATATTTTTGATAGACCCTGCTACACGAAAAATGAGAAATACATAACAACCATGTTTGCAATCATGTTTTTTCATGTATTTCTCATTTTTCATGTAGCAAGGTCCATTGAAAGTATGCAACATGGGTAGTCCTTGGATGATGAATTAATTTTTGCATCTAATGAGTAATCCCACTCAAAAGTTGAGTAAAACCTTAGGGAGATAAGTTGAAAATACGAGTTAAAAATGTAGTTTAATTATTTTATTATTTTTTAATCTTTTTACTTTTTTACTCAAAAAATGGTGAATCATCTCCCATGGTTGACATCATCATCTTGAATCCTATTGGTTCTTATAAATTTTATTTTGGTTGTACATTTTTCTTAGGAGGCCCATTTTAGACCTCAAAACTCCCCTAATGTCACCACCTTTGTGGTGTGACATCAATGTGACCCACTTCAACATGCTAGGGTATCGAGGTCCTCTTCTCTCTAGTGCTTACCTATGGAGCGAGAAGAGGGATCCACTCTAGAGAAAATGAAACAATGAAGGCACCATACCCAAAATTCTTGAGTTCGTCAGTTTGACTCTAGTTAGTTCCCATTTTAGATTGAAAACTACAGCTTTTGGACCAGTTGAATATTGTAGGTTGCAAATACTCTATGACGGTTTGCATATGAGCCTTTGTAAGCATGTGAAGAGCTGAACTTCTGTGTAGTCATGCAATAGTGAACCCAATATCTCTCAAAGGAAGCCTTTCCATATTTTTGATATCAATTCTGTTAGAAAATTATATATTACGGAGCAATGGAACACATAAAATATTGCAGAAATATAAACACAGAAAACGCACAAAACAAGAGAGACACAGATATACGTGGTTCACCCAGTTTGGGCTATGTCCACCCCGAACAGCCAATCCTTCCTTTCTATTATCCAACAAAATGAAGAGACACAACCTACAGCAAATCCGCTGTAATATCCTCTGTTTTCTCTCACAGTCTCACCTCTCTGTTTCTCACTCACACAATACACATCTATCACACAGCCTCAAATACAATACCCTCATCCAAAGAGAGGGGTTGCCTTCTAGGGTAAAAAACCCTAAACTAAACATAATCTCTACAGTCAGATCATCCGCCTAATGAACGGCCCAGATTGACTAGAAATTACTATACTTTTACAAGGCAATTTTACAGCTATTTTTAGCTTCGGGGGCGCTGCCCCCGAAACCCCCCACCAGGGGGGGCTCCCAAAGGTCGCAGCCACCCCCCCTGGACCCCCCCTGTAGTGAATATTTTACGGGCGACGTTTCCGCCCCCATTTCGAACTGGGGTCCTATGTGGCGATACCTTTGAATATAGAAGATAATCAGGCTCCACACCCAACAAATTCTTCCATCCTTGAGAGAAACTCATCGGGAGCAATGATGCAATAGAGAGGTGGCATTTATTTCACCACCTTGCTTATGTCCATATAGAGAAATTTCCACTCCACATCGTGGAAGCCCAAACAAGAAGTAAATGTCATTGGAATTGATAGTGAGTATATAGTCTCCAATTATGAAGCATTCTTCTTGTACATTCCACTTGCTCACTATCCACTCTAGCAAGTCTAGTTAGGCCTTCATGCTCGAAATAGTTAAAAACTTATACATGCTACAATTTTGTTAGAGCATGTATTGTCTCTAGATGGTTCAAAGAAGCTATGTCTTGCTCTTCATGTTCACGCTCTCTCCTCTCCAATTTTGTGGCTCAAACCCCTATAAACAAATATGGAGGATCATTAGAAAGGATTGTGGTAAAAAATTTCAATAAATTTGAGCGTTGTCAATTAAATTTTTAATGCCCTTGTCCTTATGCGTAGTCACATGAGAAAACCAATGCGTATGTGTGCAATTCTAGGCTTAGAAGCTACGCACATCCCATTTTTCAATGTAAAAAACTCAATCGATGTGTGCAGGCCCAATAAGAGTGAACTGTGCACATTGAAGGTGATTTTCCATTTCAAAACCCTCCCCGAAAAAACAAAATACACATTCAAATGAAAAATAGAAACCATGAAAATGAAGATATCGGAGAGATGAGTTACCTCGAGAAGACGACTCGCAGTTTGGTCCAACGGTTTGCCCAAAATTTGCCTCTAATTTCTTGGTGAAAAATGCAATCTATCACTCTCAAAGGGTACAAAACACAAATGGTAAACAATTTTTACTTTTTTGGATTTTTATAAGTTTTTAGACTTATTAAAATATTATTTTTTGCTTAGTAGCCTCTAGAATCCAAATTTATAATGTTTTTGACTATACTTTTTAGCAATGATGATATTTTTTTATTTTAAGTGTGCATATCATAGGTTATTTACGAAAATCAATCATTTTGGCATTGAGTGCATTTTTATCACTTTGTTGAACTCATTAAAACTTACAAAAAAGCGAAACAAGGAGTTATATTTACGCCTTTTTCCGACTCCCTAAACATGAAAAGATCCCCGAGTACTTGATTATTTGAAATCGTAAAAGTAAATGAACAACCATCTATTTAGTATAATTTTACCCGTTTTACAGACTGAATTAGACTATTTACGAAAAAGGTATATGTTGACTAATCATGGTCAATAGAGTTCTCTCTTGCATTATTTTACCCTTTATCAGGCTTGAGAGACTCAATTTATGAAAAAAGACATTATGGAGTTTACTTATGTTTTTTTCTTGACTCCCTAAAACTGAAAAACACTGAGCTTCAATTTCTCTGGGCTTGTTGAAATTTACATTGAAAGAACTGAACGAAATTTACTTTCATGTCTTTTCAAACTTTTTAAATATGAAAATGACATCGAGTTATCCCTTCATTGGGCCCATAAAACTTAAAGAGTGCAAGACTCGTTAATCATGATGAGACAAAACCACTCCTTCATAATGTTTGTTAAAAGTACTTCGAAGGACTCATCTAAATGATGAGCTTATAGGAAAAGCATATGTTATCCTCCTCAAGCTTGTAAAACATAAAGAGGCACTTGCCAATAATGGTGGGGGAAAAGTGGGAAAGAAAATTGTTTTTGTATCATAACAGGCAGTATGTCGCTCTTGAACATGACAATCCACCACTTTTTGTGTCCAGGTTGGGAAATCCATTTGCCTCTTAGTTGACCATACCTCATTGAAAGTTAGATGCTGCCAAGTCAAAATGTTGTGTTGCTGATATGTTCAAGAGAATTCCAATGTCAGTCAAATTACCTTGCCATTCATAGCCTTTGATCACGTTGACCATCCCTGAGTCAGTCCTGGATTACTCCAAACTGTTGTTCTTCAAAACTTGACATGAGTTTCATGTCATAGGCCCTCCTGCGACGGGTCACTTCCTATCGACTTCAACTAATTATCTAGGAAGTCGATCTATAAATCCTCAGTACCTTGTAGCTTTCATGCCTTAATGACAAGTTTCTCACCTTTGAAGATGTGTTCTCATTATTGAACTTTAATTGAATGATTCTATGAGTGTTCAACATCAACACATTTATTTGCATGTTATGAAACCAACTCACAAAAAGATAGAAAAGAGAGATAAACGCCTTAGAATTCAGCCTCTTCGAGGGGGCAACCTCCTTTACATTACATAATTGAACAATTATTGAATGATACAAATGACAAGACCTCCTTTCTATATATAGTAGTCTAAGGGGTCATAATATAATCAGAGTCGACATAACAATAATAATGTAAGGGCACAATAATAACAATAGTGGGCTTCTGTGGGGCACAATAGTAACAATATGGGGACTACATGGGTACAACAATATAATAAGGGGGTTGTACTAATAACAATAAGGGGTTACACAAGCAGTATAGGAGCCTAACATGCCCCTCTCCTTCAAAAAGTGTTGTCCTTAATGCTTGAGTAGTACTTAATGCTTCTGTATAAAATTCTTGTCCTCCCATGTGGAATCTTCAGTGGGTAAGTTTTTCCACCTGATTAGATACTCTGAAATTTATCGATTTCGTAACTGTCGGGTTCTTGTTTTTGTGACTGCTTTAGGTTCCAATATGATTTTTCCTTCCTCTTCAAGTTCTAGAAATATTGTTTGAATTGGGATCTTCTGAAAATTTTGAATGAGTGGCCACACTTCTTCATCCTTCTTCCATTCATCCCTTACTTCGTTTATCCAATTTGGCTGGATAATAGAAATAGCACAAAACAATGCTTCCACATCCTCGTCCTTTCTTGAGAGTGCATCTACAACAAAATTTTGCTTCCCTTTTCTATAGATGATGTCAAAGTCATAACCCAACATATTTGTGACCCAATTTTTCGGTTCTTCTAAAGATAATATTTGTTCTAAAAAGTATTTAAGACTATCATGATCCATTTTTACCTTGAAATATATTCCCATTGGGTAAGGTCGCCATTTCTTAAGTGCATGTAGTATTGCCAACATTTCCTTCTCATAAATAGCTTGCTTGAGATGTAGCTGTAAAAATACCCAATCAACTACACCAAAACATTTTTCATTGCGATGTTGATCTACCTATTGTTTCATTCGATTCTCCACTAAAGTGGCGTTATCTTTTAAAAGTTGGAGAACTTGTTGTTGATGCTCGATGTGATCTTTCACTGCTTGAACCTTTTTCTTCTTGATATTTCCTTCTATATTTAGATTTTTAGGAGTGGTAATTTCTTCCGATGCTTTACAAGATATGGTTAGAATCATTTCTTGATGCTCGATGTGATCTTTGACTTCTTGAGAATTTTTCTTCTTGATATGTCCTTCTATATTGATAGTTTGAGGAGTGGTAATTCCAGCCAATGCATTACAAGATATGGTTGGATTCATTTCTTCTTTCTCGAAGTGATCTTTCACTTCTTGAACCTTTTTCTTCTTGATATGTCCTTCTATCTTGCGAGTTTGAGGAGTGGTAATTCTTGCCAATGCTTTACAAGATATGGTCGGATTCATTTCTTCTTTCTCTAGGGTTGGTTCCTGGTGTATATCCTCTTCTTTTGATGTTTCTTGATCCTTTTCTTCCTCTTCATAATCTATGTAAAATAATTTCTTCTCATCACACTTATGACCTTTAGTGCATTTGCTATCACAATTGTAACAAAGCCCCTTTTCTCTTTTTTCTTCCAGTTGTCGTGGTGTCACCCTTGTAAGTTGTGGAAGGCTAGGAGAAACAACACTTCCATGTTTATAGTTGTGAGGGGTAGAATTCATTGTTTCCATAATTTTGCTTTCCACTTTTCTTGCCAACCTGAATGCCTTCTCCAATGAATCAGATTCCCAAAGACAAATCTCATGTTGAATGTTATCCTTTAAAGTCCCTATGGAGACATCAATCCTCTGCTTCCATATCATTTCCCTTATATTCAATTTTTGAAAGTCCTCAACATTCTCTTCCATTGAACACTTTTGTTTGAGATTTATCAATTGGCTAAAGAATGTGTTTCTCTTTATATCCTCATAATGTGCTAGCATTTCCTTCGTGAAAATTGACCATGTGACAAGTGGTTTGCAAGAACAAAGCCCTTTATACCATAAAAATTTATTTGGTTCTAAATAATTAGATGCAATACATACCTTTTGTAACAGTGGTACACCATGTAGATCAAAATATTTCTCCATCTATAGTATCCAATTTATCGGATCCTTGCCATCAAACTTCCTCATCTCGCCTTTTCTTGATTTTAGGAGCTCGATCTTGAAACAACTGTAACTCTATAATTTCGGGTCTTCCAATTCTGAAATTGTGACCTACAGTAGCCCTCTGTGTCCTCTTTCCAATTCCACCAGTCTGATTGAATTTAGATTCTCCAAGAAAGAGTTATGCACAATCTCCTAAGATGACCTGATTATAGACCTTTTCAGAAGAGCGAACTTGTATGAAGTGCCACGTGTCACTATTTTGACCTTCGGATCTGAAAAATATACACAGGCAACTACAGTCCGTCCTCTTTCTATAACTTCTTACGAAATTTCAATCTGATGCGTAAAACAAAAGTTATGACGATTTTTGCCAGGTCACCTGTTTGGAATGAAATTCGGGAGTCTGCAAAAAGGCCAACTTCCTCAAATCATATCTCCACAAATATAGCTCGAAAAGCTTTGAAGTTTAGATTCGAGGTTCATAACTATTTTGGCCAAAATGGGTTTTTTTTTAGTGTCTAAAACGTCGCAGAAAAAAAGTTATAGCGCAAATGCCACGATGACCTGTTTGGAGCAGCAAAACCCTAGAATACAAATCTCTGATACCAAATGTTATGAAACCAGCTCACAAAAAGATAGAAGAGATAGATCAATGCCTTAGAAATCAGCCTCTTCGAGGGGGGAAGCTTCTTTACATTACACAAATGAACAATTCTTGGATGATACAAATGACAAGACCTCCTTTCTATATATAGGAGTCTAAGGGGTCATAATATAATCAGAGTTGACATAACAATAATAATGTAAGGGCACAATAATAACAATTGTGGGCTTCTATAGGGCACAATAGTAACAATATGGGGACTACATGGGTACAAAAATATAATAAGGGGATTGTACTAATAACAATAAGGGGTTACACTCGTAGTATAAGGGCCTAACATCTATTGTCATATTATAGAGTTATAAACAGATAGCAACAAATATCACCCTTCTTACTCAATCAATCAATCAACTAGACTCAATCTCCTTAAACAATCAATTTTACTTCAGATCTAATGAAGACATCATTGACAAACAATAGTAAAACAACATCACTGATCAGATAGATCAGTCATTTCTGAACAACAAACCCTTCCTCTACATACGCTACTTGGAAGTGCCGAAACAACATGTATACGCGCCTTCACTAAGGCGAACTAATGTATAGATCTGCAAATAATAACACTTCGCATCTATTCCAGACTTCAGATATACCCATATCATAACATTTAAAGGACAAAACATTTGTTAGCACTCAGATCTAGCCTATCCATTATCGGATCACATAATGATAATTCATTTGAGGTCTTATGATCCTTATCCATCATTAGATCTCATCCATCATAGAACACTTAGGTGCATACTTAGTTCAAATCAATAAAATCATCAATAACCCATAGCATGCATATTTTCTTTTGATCTAACTCTTCATAAGATTTTCATTACTTGCGCACCATCACAGTTTGATCTTCACCTCCTTATATATTTTTAGCCTTTTTCAATACCTCGGGTCAAAACCATAGTTATGCCGATGGTATTGTTTGATGGGATCAATATTCTTTTTCGCGCTCATTACTATGGGCCACAACCATGGTAGGAATCCCTGGTATTATTTAACCTCAATTTTCCATCCCATTCACGCTTTTCCTTTTGTGAAACTGCATGGATACATATACACTTTTTTTATTCTATTTACTTGCGTGTATACGCCACTTGGACTAGGGTAAACTGTGTATAAAACTTAAACCATTCTCTTTCTTCGATTATCATCTGTAATCCTTTGTCCCATCATCCTGTTCTTCTGTGCCATTACTCTATTACCTCTGAATAGACCTGTTACAATGTAAGTTGCCATCAAACTTCATCATTATGTTCCATCATTCTGTCACCTTTGATATCTCTATTCCATCATTCTGTCACCTTTGATCTGACCTGTAGATTCATATAGTTACCATATATTTGCTCTGTTATAAGTGAGTTTCCATCAAGGAAAGCACATGAATCATAATGCCAACAACTACCTCCCTCTCTTTGTGGAACCCCTATCCCACCATTTGTGGATCTCATCCCTTAGGAAATGGATCCCAAACTTCCCCCTCTTGGCCTATAAAGCTAACATAGGCTTGGGGATTGAAGGGGAATGTTGGACATAGGCTTATGCTGCAAAAATAAGACTAGGAGACTATTCATCCAAGGAGAGGGTTGGAGATTGTGAGAATAGACTTGTAACATCAAGGCTTTGATGTTGTAAGTTTGTTCTCCATTTTATTCATATTAAAGCAACTATTATTTCCCAATTATGTATTCTTTGATACCATTTGTGGGATTCCTTGATCACCAACACACGTTATGATTGATTATTCCTTCGATTTATGATATATTTTGAGTTAATTAGTTCATTTATCTTTTCTCCTATATACTAGATGCTTTGATCTTGTGTGTGTTTCTGTCTATGCAAATCTCCTTCAAGACATCATGGGGAAGTTGTGGGAAGCACTGAAACAATATATAAAGCATCGATCATAAGTGAATAGTTGAAGGCACTAAAAGGGAATTGACTAGGAATTTCAATTGAATGGTAAGTGACCTCTCTCATATTGTTTGTTTTAGTCAATCATAAGCTAGGGAAAAGTAGCAGTTATTTGTTGCTTGTTAGTAGATCTCTCTGAGGTCTAAGGAGATATGTCTTGTCCGCATGAAGGATTAGTCTTCCTAACATAGGGACATGTAGAGATTAGAGTAAAAAAATTTAGAGTGGATTGTTTCTATTTTTTTATCCACCCATTTATGATATTACTAGTAATGGTTGAGAAAAGGGATTATGGTTGGGAGTAAGAGAGGAAAATCGATTGTAGAAAAAAATGATAAATTGTTGCTGGTGGGAGTTTTGATGACCTAATATGAAGCTTAGGAAGCCTTGTGGATGCATTCCAGTCCCTCATGATGCATATGAATGATGGACACCAACCATGATAAGAAGGCATTGAAGACATTTGTTTGTGAGGAGGCTTCAAGTGATTCCTTAGCTTAGGATCAAGTGAATTCAATATAGACAGTATTTGTGCAAGATATGAATTGCTTCAAGGTGATGGATTCTTTTGATCATGTGAGGAAAAATATTTATGGGGCCTTCGAATATGATGTGGATGTTGGTTCCATTGGTGGGAGGTACTACCATGTGAAGAGGGAATTTGTGTGAATTTAATAATTCACAATGTGATAAAAAATTCCTAGGAAGGTGGTGTTATAAGAAGTATTGAAAACAATCAATGAAAGAGTGGGTGCAAGAAGGAAAGAGGGATCATGAGATCCTGTATGGAAAGAGCACTAAGGTGTAGATCATTGCAAGAAAATTTAGAGTTACAAGATGGTGAAAAGAGAATATCCACTAGCTCTATGGAAATAGACTATGAGAGAGAATCATTAGAGGCATTGATAGTCTTGAAACGCCTTTTGTTCCTTGCTACAGAAAACGGTGCTTCACCTCTATAGGTTTTTGGTGTTTGGCTAATCATTATTAGGTGGATGAGGACGATAAGAAATATGAACACCATGATTTTTCTTCCTATCTTTGTTGGGAAAGAGATGGTAAAGAGATGGTATATAGAATTACAAATTTGTTGGGAAAGAGATGGTATTATTAAGTGAGAAAAGGAGACTACAAAGTTGGATAGAAACATTCTTGAGAAGTTTTATTTTAACTTGGTAATAGAAAATGTTGAAAACATAGAAGAAATCTTAAAAATACTCTGAGTTATTTATGGAGTTCTTTTGTGGAAGACTTTGAATACTTGAAGACTTTTGCTGGAGAAAACAAAATAATTCCAAGATGGAGATATGGGTCTTTTTTTAAGACACGAGAGTGCCATTTATATTACAATAAAGCTCAATTGGAAATAGGCAAAGATAGTTGGAAAAATTCACTAATGATGGGCATAACTTTGTAATTATCAAGGCAAGTACTTCAAACTCAAGCTCACTTCATCTAAGAATATACATAATTGGAGTGACCTTATCTAGTTATAAAGTGCATTTTTTGATCATAAAATTTATGTTATGGTCGGGGATATAAATACACATATTGAGCTTAACTAACTCAATATACTTTCATTGTTAGGATTAGTTACTCTAGCAAGGAACATCAAATGTAGAATGAAGAATTTCCATCGACAACAATGATGATTGGTGAAGGAAAAATAAGACTCCAAATGAAGAGGTAAAACATGAGGTATGCATGGTGATGAGATGTAAAGGATCTTGTAAATTGTTAGGAATTTAGTAAATAATTTCAAATAGTTGTTGTACATGGTTTGAAATGATGTAAAGATGCAGGTGCATGATTGGTTACTTCGCACCTAGGATTTTTTGGTCTAGTATGTAAAACTTAGCCATAGGAAAGTTTATTTCCCCAAGTGTTAGCAAGCCTTAATGTGGTAGCACATTTAATCATGTAATGTGTATCCTTCTTATGTATAGGTATAGGACGTGACATCAAGTTGTGGAATCAACCACTCATATAGATACAAGGGTGGCAAGTGGACATATATGTAAGCTTGATGTGGAATCAAAGAATTGTGTATTTGATTAAGGGGAAGAATGTGAGATGGAATAATCTTAGAATGTGAGGGACCAATTTAGAGAGAGTTTAATACGTTGATGAACCATGTAGGTGAAAAGTATTCCTAGAGATTAGTGAGTACAATGGATGGCACCCATTTAACTCAGTAGACGGACTTCTGTTAGGCCCCTATACTACTAGTGTAACCCCTTATTGTTATTAGTACAACCCACTTATTATATTGATGTACCCATGTAGTGCCCATATTGTTACTCTTGCGCCCCATAGAAGCCCACTATTGTTATTATTGTGCCCTTACATTATTATTGTTATGTCGGCTCTGATTATGTTATGACCCCTTAGACTCCTATATATAGAAAGGAGGTATTTTCATTTGTATCATCCAAGAATTGTTCATTTATGTAATGTAAAGGAGGTTTCCCCCTCGAAGAGGCTGAATTCTAAGGCTTTGATCTATCTTTTTTCTATCTTTTCTTGAGCTGGTTTGATAACATTTGGTATCAGAGCTTTGGATTCTAGGGTTTCGCTACTCCAAACAGGTCATCGTGGAATTTTCGCTATAACTTTGTTTCTATGACGTTTCAGAAGTCGCAAAAAAAACCCATTTGAGAAGAAATCACGCTGAAATTTGGGTCTAAATTTCAGAGCTTTTTGCGCTATATTTGCAGAGATATGATCTGAGGAAGTTGGTCTTTTTGCAGACTCCTGAATTACATTCCAAATAGGTGACCTGGGGAAAATCGTCATAACTTTCTCTCTGGGGATCGGATTGAAATTTCATAAGAAGGTACAGAAAGAGGACGGAATATAGTTTCTTGTATGAAATTTTTAGATCCAAAGGTCGAAACAGTGACTTGTGGCACGTTGTACAAGTTCTCTCTACTAAACTTGTCTATAATCAAGTCACTGTGGGAGATTTCACATAACTCTTTCTTGGAGAATCCAATTTGGGTCAGACTGGTGGCATTGGAAAGACGACACAGAGGGCTACTACAGGTAGCAATTTTAGAACTTAAATATATGAAAGTATATATTTATAGTCGTTTCAAGGTCGAGCTCCTAAAATCAAGAAAAAGCAAGATGAGGAAGTTTGATGGCAAGGATCCGGTAAATTGGATACTTCAGATGGAGCAATATTTTGATCTACATGGTGTACAACTGTTACAAAAGGTATGTATTGCATATTCATATTTAGAACCAGATCAATTTTTATGGTACGAAGGGCTTTGTTCTCGTAAACAACTTATTACGTGGTCAATTTTCACGGAGGAAATGATAGCACATTATGAGGATACAAAGAGAAACACCTTCTTTAGAGCAACACCAAAACAATTGGAAAGAGTAAAAGGGCTTTGTGACATAGTGGAAAGAAAAATTATGGAAACCATGAAGTGTACCCCTCACAACTATAAAGATGGAAGTGTTGTTTCTCCTAGCCTTCCACAACCTACAAGGGTTACACCACAACAATTGGAAGAAAAAAGAGAAAAAGGGCTTTGTTACAATTGTGATAGCAAATTCACTAAAGGTCATAAGTGTGCTGAGAAGAAATTATTTTACATAGAATATGAAGAGGAGGAAGAAAAGGATCAAGAAACATCAAAAGAAGAGGATATATGCTAGGACCCGACCCCAAAGAAAAAAGAAATGAATCAGAACATGTCTTGTAAACTATTGGCAAGAATGACCACTCCTCAAACTCTCAAGATAGAAGGACATATCAAGAAGAAAAAGGTGCAAGAAATGAAAGATCACATCAAGAAAGAATAAATGAATCCAACCATATCTTGTAATTCATTGGTCGGAATTACCACTCCTCAAACTATCAAGATAGAAGGACATATCAAGAAGAAAAATGTTCAAGAAATGAAAGATCACATCGAGCGTCAAGAAATGAATCCGACCATATCTTGTAAAGGATTGGAAGAAATTACCATGCCTCAAACTCTAAATATAGAAGGACATATCAAGAAGAAAAAGGTTCAAGCAGTGAAAGATCACATCGAGCATCAACAACAAGTTCTCCAACTTTTAAAGGATAACGCCACTTCGGTGCAAAATCAAATGAAACAACAGGTAGATCAACATCATAGTGAAATTTTTTTTGATGTAGGCGATTGGGTATTTTTAACGCTACATCTAAAGCAAGCTATTTATGAGAAGGAAATGTTGGCAATACTACATGCACTTAAAAAATGGCGACCTTACCGAATGGGAAGACTCTTCAAGGATGAGGATGTGGAAGCATTGTTTTCTGCTATTTCTATTATCCAACCAGATTGGATAAACGAAGCAAGGGATGAATGGAAGAAGGACAAAGAAGTATGGCCACTTATTCAAAAGTTTCAAAAGATCCCAATTCAAACAATATTTCCAGAGATTGAAGAGGAAGGAAAAATCATATTGGAACCTGGAGTAGTCACAGAAACAAGAACCCGACAGCTATGAAATCGATCAATTTCAGAGTATCTCATCAAGTGGAAGAACCTACCTACTGAAGATTCCACATGGGAGGACAAGAATTTTATACAGAAGCATCAAGAACTACTCAAGCATTGAGGACAACGCTTTTTGAAGGAGAGGGGCATGTTAGGCCCCTATACTACTAGTGTAACCCCTTATTGTTATTAGTACAACCCACTTATTATATTGATGTACCCATGTAGTGCCCATATTGTTACTCTTGTGCCCCATAGAAGCCCACTATTGTTATTATTGTGCCCTTACATTATTATTGTTATGTCGGCTCTGATTATGTTATGACCCCTTAGACTCCTATATATAGAAAGGAGGTCTTTTCATTTGCATCATCCAAGAATTGTTCATGTAATGTAAAGGAGGTTTCCCCCTCAAAGAGGCTGAATTCTAAGGCATTGATCTATCTTTTCTATCTTTTCTTGAGCTGGTTTCATAACAACTTCTTTCTCTATGGACATCAATGATCCATTGTTTGCAAGAAGAAGCAGTAAGTTCATGTATGCACGTACAATAGGAA
Organism: Pinus tabuliformis; assembly: GCA_031772625.1. NCBI lineage: Eukaryota > Viridiplantae > Streptophyta > Pinopsida > Pinales > Pinaceae > Pinus > Pinus tabuliformis. The sequence continues at coordinate 1,387,855,447 of CM062819.1, read as the reverse complement.
GAAGAAGAAAGCCCATAATGAATAAAGTGGTAGTGAAGATATAATCTTAAAAATCACCAAAAAAAATAACTCATGGTAGTGCTTGTGGTAGTAATGAAAATGACAACATTTAAAGTCAAATGATGGTGGAACCAAAATTAAAATTTGTAATTTTTGTGGAATAAAATCAAGACTGTATTTTAATGTGTTTCCCAAATTGTGATTATAATAAATATATAGTGTCGTGTTTAAGTTAATGTATTGGTGTTGTGTAATTGAATTGTTCTAAAATTAGCTCATTAATTGTCAACCAAGGTTCGTGTACTTGTGAGATGAATGTGTAGCATATATGCTAAGATTCTTTCTATGAATTGATTGAATCTAAAAATGAAATTACCCTAAGTATGGAAAAATGTTTTTAATGAAAAAAGAGAATAATTACGCTCAAGTTCTTTCAATTTAAAGTTACATTAAATCCTAATTACTTAACTGACTTGAAATTCATTACTTTGTAGAACTGAAAATTTATATTAATTGCAGAATTCAAAACCTACTTCTACTTGCATAAAAGGAAATGATAAATTGCAAGAAAAAGAATATAGTGCTACTTGCAAAATTGAAAACACTACAATCACTATTTTGCAGAAAGAAACTTCTACACTAAATTGCAAATAAGGAATTTCTATACTAATTACATAAAAGGAAATTGCATCAAAAGGACTTAACTTCTAATTGTAGAAGAAAGATTAGATGAAAACTTGTAACTCTAAAATGATTACTTGTGTGCACATTTAACTCTAAATAACACTTTTGTTATCATCTAAGAAATTAACTTGAACTATGCAATCTAAAAGGAGAATGCATGTAAAAATCAAATCTTTTTGGTATTCTCCTTTTATGAGTACTATGAAATAAAAAAAACGATTGATAAAAACATCTCTGTGATGAAACTAATTAACAAAACTCTGAGGGAAACCATTACGCTATGAGTAAACTGGAAATGTAAAACAAAACAAAATAACCTCACAACTTGACAGGGGACTCTCCTGTGAGTGCGGGTCTGCCAAGAATCAAAGGATCCTTTATGCATGCAATGAAAACACAGCAATTTTATTAATCTGGAATAGAGTATCACCAATCTTGAAAATAAACCACTATAAAGTTAATAATTGAACTGCGTTCTCAGTCTCACCTTACGACCTTTATACAAATTTCATTAAACAACTTTTAAGAGTTCTATGTTGATACGAAATGAGGTAATTCGACATCTACAAAATGGATTTGGTTTAAAACTCTATATCCTTATGACTTGCTACTGAAAGAGAAAGTCATAAGAGATTCTTCTCGAACCATATCCTAACGATTGAACATGTCTTCAACACACTTTCTTGATCTCGTTCTATTCTCTTGTTGCCTTTACTTAACCACTGCACTGCCATTCTCAGACTTTGATTCCTATATCTCTTAAAATTCATAGCCTGCCAAGTCATGCTGATAGGTGGTCATCCATGTGGTAAATGTTTGTTATCTCTAGAAAATATTCATGCTTTTGTTGAAGTACTGCAACCTTTCTAACCATGGATATTGTTGCAAAATTCAACATTAACTGCAAAATGTTTATGATTCCATTATTGTAAGATTTGTTTTATTATAATTCATAAAGAAACATACATTCTAAAAATGGATGATAAATACCTTTTTATAAGTTGAATTTGAACTTGAGCATGCTAATACTGTTATAAAAATGGTGACAAAAAGGTGAAAGGAGATGGAAAAGGGTAGTAAAAAAGGAAACAATTTCAAACTTCAACATTCCCCCACACAAAAGGTCTTACATGTCATCATGCACCAACAATTCAAAATTGGTTTTTCTTTTCTCCTTCAATGTATGATTTCTAAAGCTTGTGCAAGCACATCTAGACTAGTGCTTTCCTTTTTCTTCTTAATGTTGAAGGTGGCCCTTGGTCTCTTAATAAAAAATTTACTCCTCAAACCCTTGATTCTATTCTTAAGAAACTTGTTATTAAACTTAAGTTTCTCATTTTTCTTATACAAATGGAAAATATGTAGAAATATATTATCATTCTAGGTTCTAAGTATATCATTCTAAACTTTTGTTGCTTCCCTTTCCTCTTTCAGCTGTTTATTTAAAACCTCTAGCTCATACATGTCCTATTTCAAATCATCTTCATCTCTGTGTTCTTACTCTGGATTCTGTTCTCTCAAGGAAGTTTCACCAATTTCACTCTTTTAATATTGTGAGAGATTTTCCTTTTGTTGTGCTCTTTGTTCCAGAGATTTTACATAATCAAAAATTTCCTGCTGGACAGGGTCAATATCTGGAGTTTTTCTTGTCAGGCTGACTGTGTGAGGAGGTGTTATGTATCCTTCCTCTTCAAGATCTATCATTTCTAGAGACTTTGTTCTTGAAAGTTTTGAAATTATCTTGCTTCTTCTAAATTTTACTCCTGGTCCTTTAGTGTCTCATCTTTTTGTTTTACTAACCTCTTGTTTTCTTTCCTCTGCTTTCTCACTTTCTTCAAGTAACTTAGAGCTTGATTTGGCTTTCTTTCTTCTAAGACTCTATTTTTCATTTCTCAAAATACTAGGAAAGTGGAGTATCATCCTCAAATGGTTCTTTTGGTACCTCTGTCTCATTTTGTTCTTGGATTTCTTCTTTGATTTTCTCTTTTTCAGGGTTATGGTTTTCTACTGACTTTCGTCAACTCCTCTTACACCTACTACTTGTTTATTCCTCCTAGACTTCTACAAAATGATTTCTGACTAAGAAATCTTGCCAATTATCTCCATTAGCTTGTAGATGTGACTCTATAAGAATTTTGACGAGTCTGTGGTGATAAAGGGAAATATTAATGGACCTAAACTCTCTCTGTATACTAGATGCCATTTTTCTAAGACTTTGGAGCAAGAAGTAAGGCAAATTGATTTACTATCCATCAATAAAATGCATCAAGAGTTGGAAATGGTAGAAAAACATAGCTCCAAATCTAGCTTCACAAGTTTCAAACTTTTGAATAACCAACAATAGATTTCTCCATTTCCCTTTTAATGTAGTGATTGGAATTCCCTTTTGAAAGATGGATATATCCATACCTGGTTCTCTGAGGAAATCTATCTAGTCATTATCTTTGATTTTTTTGTTTTTGAACTTGATTTCTCCATTTCTGGGTAATCTCGTAGCTTCTACAACAATGGAATTTGTTAGGATAATCTTGATGTCTCCAATTTCTGCTTCAACCCCATCAAAATCTCGAGCAAAATCTTTGGTAAGCTTTGTCTCATGATCATCAAAATTTTCAAAGAAATGAAACCATCCTACTTGCCGCAATTGGTCTCTAACCCTCGAGTACACCTGAAGAAATTTTACTCCATTTGGTTTAGAGTGAACAATCGTTCCCATGGTGAGAAGAAGTTTCAACCTTTGATTGTTTCCTTTCGACAGGGATAATGGAAGTTTGAAAAAGGGAATGAGTGAAGTGTGAATGATAGAGGTTTCGGAAGTGAGCAGGATGAATATGACATGGAGTTAAAAGATAGAAAAATAAGGCACTTGATGGAAGGGGTTGTGTTATGATTGAACTGTACCTTCCAACAATTCCTAGATAAGGTTTCGCATGATCAGAGGAATTTATTTGATCTTGATCAGACTGATGTGACCAACAGAGTAATGATGCAGGAGTATGGTATAATGGCTATGAGTGTAATAGTAGTTTTATAAGGTATTCAACTTTTTTTCTTTACTAAAATAATCCATGATATAAAACCTAAGTTCTTATATGAAAAATAATTTCAACATTCTACATACCTTTGCTTCTATGAATTCCTTGACATTCTTTTGAGGTGGATGTAGAATTCTGACTTAGTTGCAAAATTAAAGATTAGTTTCCAAATGATATAAATTTTGTTTGTTGCTTTACCATTTATTTGTTGGAAATAATATTGAGAGGGGGGGTGAATCAGTATTATCAAATCAATAATTTGATTTTCAAAACTCATTTGTATATGCTACTTCAGCTCAGTGAACTAGCGTGTATACGCAAGTGTACTTAATGCAACCAACGTTTATGCAAAGATCTTTTATTTAGCCAAATTATCATGTATTGAAGTTTAATCAATATATCAGGAATTCATTAGACAGTGTAGTAAAAACAGAATAAAGCATCACACATAAGAACCACACATGAACACCAAGATATAAGGTGGAAACCCAATGTGGGTAAAAACCACTTGCTGGTGTCGTCTCTGTCTTCTTTTAATAATAAGAAAATTTTGTTTACAATTTTTGTACTAGTGCAGTCTTATACCAGTACACAAGCTTCTACCTGCAGAAGGCTACAACCTTCTCTCATTCTCCAGCTTCTACTGGAAGGGAGCTACAACGCCCTAGCTCTTGTACTAGCTGATATGTTTGCTAGTACATAGGTGCCAGTCTACAGAAGGCTACAACCTTCTCTTTTCTTCCAGGGACCATGTTTCATAATTTTTCAGACTGGATCCATCAACAACATCATTCAATCATCGAATATATCTACACCAACCAATCTCCTTTTAACCAACCATAACCGAATCAATCAATCACTTTGACAACCCATCAATCTGATCATTTAGAATGTTGTCACTAGAATATAGTAACCAGAACCCAAGCCAAAACCTGAAACACTACAACAACAAACATAAGCAACTAAAACATATTTTATAAGGTATACTTTACTTCCATGTGTCGAACCTATGTACATACACGCTTTCCTCAAAGACAACCAACATATATATATGCAAATATAAATTTAGAATTCTACAACTATTCCAAGCTTTAGTTATACCCAGGTCATATCATTTACAGAATAATATATGTGTCAGTATTTAGTTCTAGAATATTCATGAGCAACAACACGTAATGATAGTTCATTTTATGCCTTAAGATCCCGATCCATCATTAGATCTAGTTCCTCATCATCCGCCAAGTTTCATCCTTGGTTCAGATCCAACAGTGCACCATGACCCAATAATCTACATACTACATCTCAAAATTCATCAGACATTCGATACTTGCACACCTTGGCCTAATGATCATCTCCTCCTTTTATAGTTTTAGGCCTTTCTCAATACCATGGACCAAAACCACTTAGGACCAATACCTTGGACCCAATACCTGGGGTCAATACCTTGGACCAATACCATGGATCAAAATACCATGGACTAAGTACTTTGGACCAAAAATTTAGTTTTCCAAGGTATACGCGCTTTTCCTTATGTGAAAGTGTGTGTACGTATACCCGACTTGTATACAGTGAACCTGTGTGTATATGCAGCTTGGTCAATGGTGAACCTGCGTATACCTCTCTTTCTTCATTTTGTGAAGACTGTTCTGTAAGTCTTCGTTGTTTACCTGCTATACTGTGATCTTTCATCTGAGTGAGTTGCCTTATGAAATGATTTCTTGAAGCTACCCTGCATTTCATCACATCTTAAATACTACTAGCATGCATTCTATCACATCTGATATCTCTTCTGTAGATTCATCTAGTTACCATGTACAAGTGAGTGGGTTGCCATCAAGTACAACACATGCATCATAATGCCAACAATCTCCCCCTTTGGACTTGATGGAAACAACAACACCAAGTCACTCTCCCCCATTGACATCAAGGGTAAAGGACGGACCAAGATATTCTCCCCGTTTGACATACATTATGTTGTCCATGCTCCCCCTGTGTACATGCAGAGTATGCAAATATTTTCAAGAAAAATAACATGACTCTTAGACTCAACTATGTGAGTTTGACCTTTCTATCACAAATGACTCATCCATACATTCATTCTCCCAACCAAGTGGGGATATACCAAACCTGACTCATCCACCCAACCAAGTGGGTATATACCAATTGTTTATATATGACTAAAATATTACATCATCCTTCCCATGCATAGTGGTGGTAAAAATTACATCATATGACCAAAAAGGGACTTATCAAAAGACTACAACAGATAGAGACAAATTATTACATCATGGGTCTTGATATGACCTTTACATTGAATGATATAAATGAAATTTATAACAGAGACCAAATATCTACACAAGACCATGATAGTCATAAAAAGTTATCGTACACCATGTATGATCTACTCCATAAGCATCTGTCAACAACATCCAGACCAGGAACCATGTTCTCCCCCTGAACTGTTCCACCTATTCACTGTCAAATCTGATCATTGCATATGTCAATAAGAGATATCAAAGCACCATCATCAATTAGATATACATCAAGTTATCAACAACTTATGAGGACCAATATATTTTCATATGTTATCAGTAGATTGTAACCATCATCACACAAAGCAGATATTTGACAGAACCATAGCAGACCCCTTTTTCCTGAGTCTGGCCCACTGCTTTTCTTCAACCAACATATACACAACTGTGCCCACAGAAACCTGCGTATGTACACGATTACGCTTCATGAAACTCACATATAACTACCTTTCTCTGAAAAATAGGATTTAACAGCAGGATGATGTAGCAACTACTCCTAGCTATTGTCTGAGATATTTAAATGTCCCTCTAGGTAGTGGTTTAGTGAATATATATTCGCAAACTATTCTTTGGAGGGAACATATTCCAATTTGACCTTTTGTTTAAGCACTTGTTCACGTAGGAAATGATATTTGATGGGTATGTGCTTTGTCTTGGAGTGCATGGCTGGATTCTTTGAAATATTGATGTCACTTGTATTATCACATAGAATGGAGATGGGTGGAGTAGATGTGATCTGAATATCTTGCAAGGTTTGCATCATCCAAAGTAGTTGTGTGCAACAAGATGCAGCAGCCACTTATTCTGCTTCAGCTGTAGATAATGCAATTGAAGTTTGTTTCTTGCTGAACCAAGGCACTAACTTGGAACCCATATAGAATGCACCACCACTAGTGCTTTTTCTATCATCAACACTTCCTTCCCAATCTACATCTTTATATGCAAGAAGTGTAATATCTGTATCTCTAGGATACCATAAACCAAAGCTTTGTGTTCCTTGAAGATATTTGAAAATCCTTTTGACTGCCTGAAGGTGTGATTCCTTTGGATTTTCTTGGAATCTTCCAACTATTCCTACTGCATGCATGATGTCAGGTCGGGTACCTGTTAGATAAAGCAGATTGCCAATCATGGATCTGTAAGTTGGTTGATGTACCGTTGCTGATTCATCATTTGAGCTGAGACTGCATCCTGTTACCATTGGGGTACATACTGGTTTAGAATCTTCCATGCCATACTTTTTCAGGATCTGTTTGAGATATTTGGTTTGTGAGAGAAAAATACCATCTTTATTTTGCTGAACTTGTAGACCAAGAAAGTAGGTAAGCTCACCAAGTAAGGACATTTCAAATTCTTGCTACATTACTGAAGCAAAATTCTGACTCATGGATTCTTCATTGCTACCAAAAATGATATCATCAACATAAACAATAATTATTAGCAATTTACCAGTGTCAATATTTGTATATAGATTGCTATTTGTTGATCCCTTTGAAAAACCATGTTAGTGGAGATATTTGTCAAGACAGTAATACTAGGCCCTTGGAGCCTATTTTAGACCATAGAGAGCCTTTCTGAGTTTGCATGCAAGTTTTGCATCATTTCCAAGAATGAATCTTTCTGGTTGTTCAATATAGACTTCTTCTAAGTCTCCATTAAGAATGGCAGATTTTACATCCATTTGGTATACTTTGAATTTCTGAAAACTAGAAAGAGCAAGAAACATTCTAATGGCTTCAAGTCTAGCAACAGGTGCAAATGTTTCTTCAAAATATATACCTTCTTGTTGAGCATATCCTTTGCAAATGAGTCTGGCTTTGTTTCTAATAACTTCTCCATTTTCGTTCAGCTTGTTTTTGAATATCCATTTGGTTCCTATGACATTCTTATCATGAGGTCTAGGAAATAATTCCCAAGTATTATTCTTTTCAATTTGCTCAAGTTCTTCATTCATGGCCTCGACTCAACATTCATCTCTGCATGCTTCATTTACATTTTGAGTTTCAGTGGAAGATAGTAATGCTAGATAGCTTGAGGCTTTGGCAATAGTTCTTCTTGTCTGCACACCTGCACCTTTTTCCGCTAAAATTTGAGTTTCTGGATGATTTTTCTGAACATACCTGAACAGAGTCCTTTCTTCTATTGTTATCTCTTATTCTGGTGCTTCATTGGTTTCTTCTTTAGAATCAGTGTGATTTGATGTGGGAAAATGATCCTCATCTTCTTCATTGTCATAATCTTCGGTTTTTATTTGTTTTGGATTTTTGCATGCTTCATCAAGCACAACATCAATACTTTCAATAATTTTCCCAAGTATTTTATTATAACATTTATATCCTTTACTTTGGGAAGAGTAGCCAAGAAGAATACCTTCATCTGCTCTGGGTTCAAACTTACCAAGTTTTTCATCAGTCCTTTTGATGTAACATTTGCTTCCAAAAACTATGAAGTATTTTACAGTAGGAGTCTTACCATACCAAAGTTCATGTGGAGTTTGAGTGCTATTTACCTGAATATTTGCTTGGTTGAGAATAGTGACGGCAGCGAATGCAGCTTCACCCCAGAAGGTTGCAGGAGTTCCAGATTCATCTAGCATAGTACGAGCCATTTTTTGAACAGTTCTGTTCATCCTTTCTACCACTCCATTTTTCTAAGGAGTCCTTATGGTGGAGAATTGCCTTTTTATTCCATGTTGTTCACAAAAGTCAAAGAATTCATCCGAGGTAAATTCCCCTCCTTGATCAGATCTGAGGCATTTGATTTTGTGATTTGATTCATTTTCAACCAAAGCTTTGAAGGCTTTGAACTTTTCAAATGCTTCATCTTTATGCTTTAGAAGACCTGTCCAACACATTCTGGAAAAATCATCAATGAACAATATAAAGTATTCTTTTCCACGAGGTGACTTTTTCCTTGATGGTCCACATAAATCAGTATGAACAAGTTCAAGAGGCTTACTAGCTAACCCTTCCTTTTCGATGAAGTGAGATTTGGTTTGCTTACCGAATTGACATGATTTTCATATAGTATTTTCAAGAATGTTGATATCTGGAAGATCACGAACAACCTAAAATCTGCATGCTTTTCTTATTTGAGAAAACCTTAGATGTCCTAATCTTCTATGCCATAGCCAGTTTTCATCATTTTTGCATAGATAACACTGTTGTTGTCCTCCCTTGAGTATGTATGGGTTGTTTGTAGTTCTTGTACCTTTGATCACGGTTTATCCTGTATCAAGCTCACGAAAAACACATCCATTTGATCTAAACACTACTTCATTTCCTTGATCACACATTTAACTCACACTCAATAGGTTATGATTTAAGCCATCAATATACATAACATTCCCAGCTTTAACTTTTTCTTTCAAGAAAACAGAGCCTTTACCTTTTATGATAGCAGGAGTGTCATTTCCAAATGAGACACTCTTTTCCTTTTCTAAGGCATTATATGAGTGTAGTTTTTCTTTGTCACATGTCATGTGTTTTGAGCATCCATTGTCGATGTACCATTGCTTTTCTTGTCCTTCGGCATACAAGGCGATATCACATCTTTCTGTTTGCGGTTCTTTCTTTCTCCATATTTTGGGATTTAATGGAGTTTTCTTCTTTTGAGATATTTGCTGAAATTTACTCCTGCATTCAGATTCTTCATGGCCAAAGTTGTTACAAATTGAACATTCTATTTCATTTTCAAGAAGAGAAAAGTTATTATAGGAAATTTTATTGATCCCTGTCACATTCCTTTGATTTTGTGCTTCTCTAGTCATGATGGTTTTGTAAGAAACACATTGAGCAACTTTGTGTCCAAAATTATGACATGAGAAACATTAACCATTAAAGAAGTTCCTATGATTATCGAATCTACTGACCTGGAGATTGTAGTTTCTAATGATATATATCTTTGAAGAAAATTGAGTATGATTTACTTGAGGTTGGTTGTGGCTTCTGTTCATCCTTGAAGTAAATTGAGCCTGATTTACCTGGTGACCTACTTTATGCCTTTGCTAATGATTGCTGCATCAAGAAAGCTTTTAGTGGAGTTTGACGGCTTCTGTTATTGAGATGCTTTTTCAGTATATCCAAGAACTGTCTTTATTAGAGGAGAACACTGCACTTTGATAATTTCATTTAAGGTTTCTGATCCTTTAGCAAATCTAAGATTGAGAGCTTTTGTTTTCTCAAGATCTTTTCGTAGACCCACAATTTCACATTCTAGTTTTTCATTGTGTTTTTCTCTTTCAGCAAGTTGGTATGTCAAGGTATCTATAATCATATTCTTTTCTTATAAACAGATTTTGAGTTTAGAGATTTCTTCATAAAGGTCATCTTCATCTAAAGCATCCAAAAAATCATCATCTTCATAAGCCATCAGAAGTCTATAGTCATTGCTATTTTCATCTTCATCACTATTTGATAAACCATCTCTATCTTCATGAGTATAGTAGCTCCTTTTACTTACACTTTGTTTTCTATTCCATTTTGTAGATTCCTTCCCTTTGTCATATTTATCTTTATGAGTACATTTGGCAGCATAATGACCAACTCTACCACAGGCAAAACTTTTGAAAGGTAGTTTACCTCTGAATCTTCTGGAACCATGTTGAAGCTTCTTAACAAAGTTTGCTTCCTCTTCTTCTTCTAAAATATGTCCTAATTCATTGAGTTCTTCTTTTCCTTTTGCTAAAGCTTTAAATGTGGCTTCTCTCATATCTGATGGACCTCCTTTTCTCATCTCAAAGGCAGTTAAGATTCTGTGAAGCTATGTCATAGTAATACTTTGTAGATCCTTCTTTTCTTCTATGGCAGATACTTTTGATTCAAATTTAGCAAATAAGGATCTTAAAATTTTTTCAACTAAGGTAACTTCCTTTATCTCTTCACCCAGACTCTTCATGCAATTAACAACCTCATCTATACGTAACAAGTAACTAGCTATACTTTCATCATTATGTATATTGAGAGTTTCATATTGAATTATGAGAGTTTGTAATTTAGCACGTTTTACCTGAGAGTCTCCTTCGTAGCTTAGAACGATTTTGTCCCATATTTCTTTGGCTGATTTGAGTTGCATAACTTTGACAAACTCTGATTGTGATAGACTTCCCAATAATGTATTGACAGCCTTGGCATTGGTTTCATATTGCTTTTTACCTGTCGTATTTGTAGGAATTGCTAATGGAAATGCATATCCTCTTTCCACGATTTCCCAGACATCTATTCCAAGTGATTGAAGATAGGTTGTGGTTCTTACCTTCCAGTAAACAAAGTTTCTCCCATCAAAGATTGGCGGTCTGATGGATCCCCCACTTTCTTGATTACTCATGATGATGGATCTTCCTTCATGCGATCAAGCTTCTTTTGAAGGACTTGCTTCGATACCAATTGTTGGAAATAATACTAAGGGGGGGTGAATTTGTATTATCAGATCAATAATTTAATTTTCAAAACTAATTTGTATACGCTACTTCAGCTCAGTGAACTAGCACGTATACGCAACTGTACTTAATGCAACCAGCGTTTATGCAAAGATCTTTTGATTTACCCAAATTATCATGTATTGAACTTTAATTAGTATATCAGGAATTCATTAGACAATGCGGTAAAAGAATAATAAAGCATCACACATAAGCAACACAAATGAACACCAAGATATAAGGTGGAAAACCAACGTGGGTAAAAACCACCTTCTGTTGTTGTCTCTGTCCTCTTTTAACAATAAGAAAATTCTGTTTACAATTTTTGTACTAGTGCAGTATTATACCAGTATGTAGGCTTCTACCTGTAGAAGGCTACAACCTTCTCTCATTCTCCAGCTTCTACTGGAAGGGAGCTACAACCCCCTAGCTCTTGTATGAGTTGATATGTTTACTAGTACATAGGTGCTAGCCTACAGAAGGCTACAACCTTCTATTTTCTTCCAGGGACCACGTTTCATAAATTTTCAGACTGGATCCATCAACAGCATCATTCAATCATCAAATATATCTGCATCAACCAATCTCCTTTGAACCAACCACAACTAAATCAATCAATCACTTTGACAACCCATCAATCTGATCATTCAAAATGTTGTCACCAGAATACAGTAACTAGAACCCAAGCCAGAACCCAGAACACTGCAACAGCAAACAGAAGCAACTAAAACATATTTTATAAGGTATACACTACTTCCATGTGTCGAACCTACGTGCATACGCGCTTTCCTCAAAGCCAACCAGTGTATAGATCCGCAAATATAAATTCAGAATTCCACAGCTATTCCAGACTTTAGTTATACCCAAATCATATCATTTACAGAATAATATATGCATCAATATTCAGATCTAGAATATTCATGAGCAACAACACATAATGATAGTTCATTTTACGCCTTAAGTTCCTGATCCGTCATTAGATCTAGTTCCTCATCATCCACTAAGGTTCATCCTTGGTTCAGATCTAGCAATGCACCATAAAGCAATAACCTGCATACTAGATCTCATAATTCATCAGATATTTGATACTTGCACACCTTGGCCTAATGATCATCTCCTCCTTTTATAGTTTTAGGCCTTTCTAAATACCATGGACCAAAACCACTTAGGACCAATACCTTGGACCCAATACCTGGGGTCAATATCTTGGACCAGATACCTTGGACCAATACCATGGATCAAAATACTATGGACTAAGTACTTCGGACCAAAAATTTAGTTTTCCAAGGTATACGCACTTTTCCTTCTGTGAAAGTGCATGTGTACGTATACGTGACTTGTATACAGTGAACCTGCATGTATATGCAGCTTGGTCAATGGTGAATCTACGTATAACTCTCTTTCTTCATTCTATGAAGACTGATCTCTAAGTCTTTTCTATTTACCTAGTATACTGTGATCTTTCATCTGAGTGAGTTGCCTTCTGAAATGATTCCTTGAAGCTTCCCTGCATTTCATTACATCTATAAATACTATTGCCATGCATTTTGTCACATCTGATATCTCTTATGTAGATTCATCTAGTTACCATGTACAAGTGAGTGGGTTTCCATCAAGTACAACACATGCATCATAATGCCAACATTATTGAATTTTCCTTGTTTGATCAGGAGAAGACTTCTTTATTGTTGTTGCTACTTTTGGTCGCCAGTGAAAATATTGATCCTCAAAAATATTTCTTGACGCCTGAAATATATTAGAAAAAGAAGGGTAGAAAGAAATAGGGACAAGAAAGAGGGGATTATGAAAATCTAAACCACCAAGATTTTTTTCATTGAAAAAATTACATTGAAGTTGGAGCGTGAGGAGAAGACTCTCATTTCTTGATCAACTTGAATTCATAATTCTCTTGCAAATATTTGAAAAATTCTTCCTTTGTTAGTGGTTTATGATACAACCTTAATACATGACCATTAATAAGGAAAGTAATTTTCTCATCATAAATAGTTTTGATTTTGACTACTCCATTATAAAAAATAGTATCAACCTCATAATGACCAAGCCAATGAGTTTGAAATTTCCCTTGAAAATATTTCAACTTGGAATAAAAAAGAAGAGCTCAATCACCTTGCCTAAACTTTTTAGCTTTGATGAATTTTTCATGCCACTTCGACCTTTGTTGTTGAACTATATTGGTTCTTTGAATAACATCTTGTCGGATTTCATCTAGCTCATTCAATTGTGCTAATATCTATTTCTAAGCTTATGATAGATCAAGGCCCAATTTAGCTGTTGTTCTAAAAGTATCCACTTGGAACTCAATTGGAAGCAAAAATTTATTTCCATAGACAAGCTCATAAGGAGTATGCCCAGTTGTGTTCCTCCATGTAGCTCGGTATGCCCATAGTGCTTCTGGAAGCTTTTCTATCGAATCCTTCTTATGCAAATGCACAATCTTGGTAAGAATTGCTTCAAGTGCTTTGTTGGTGGATTCCACTTGTCCATTGGCTTGTGGATGATATGTAGTATACTTTCGATGTTTGATCTTATATTTCTCCATGATATTTTGTACCAACTTAGATGTAAATTAAATACCTTGATCTATTACAATTTCTCTTGGAACACCAAAGCGAGTAAAAATATCCTCAAAAAGAAATGTAACTACAACATTTACAGTTCCAAATAAAAGAGTTTTAGCTTCTACCCATTTTGTAACATAATGCGTGCAAACAAGTATGCACCTTTTTTGTTTAGATGGAGGATTTATTAGTCGAACAAAATGTAGAACCCATTTCTCAAAAGGTTCTACAAGTACCTATGGTTGTAGATGAATTTCATCTGATGGAATGGGCTTTCCCATTCATTAAAAACTATCACATATTTTGACATATTCTTTGGAATCCTTGAAAATGGATGTCCAATAATATCCCAAAAGAAGGATTTTGCAAGAAGCTTTCTTGTCAAAAAAATTTCTTCCACATGGCTCATCATAGAAAGATTTTAATATTTCAGGTACTTCATCTTCTCGAACACATCTTCAGATAATCAGATTAGGTCCAATTTTGTACAATTCTCCATCTATCCAAGAATAAGGTGCATTGATTTTGATCACTTTTTTCTTTTCTCTGGCTGATAGTTGTGGAGGTAACTTTCTTGTAGCCAAATAATTAGCAATATCTAGAAATCAAGGTGTTTTAGTAGATACTGAAAAAAGATATTCATCGGGACAGTTATCTTTTATAGGAACATACTCATTATTATTATGCATTCTAGAAAGAAAATCAACAACTGTATTTTATTTTCTTGGTCTATCAAGAACAATAATGTTGAATTCTTGTAACAATAGAAACCATATTGTGACTCTACCATTAGTAACTGGTTTTTTCATTAGATATCTAATGGCAGAATGATCTGTATGAATGAAAGTTTCATATCTGGTGATATAATGACGAAATTTATTAATGGCATGCACAACAGCTAAAAAATCCGTTTATGTTACAGTGTCATTTAACTCTGCCGGAGTCAAATTTGTGCTTGTATAATAGATGGCATAAGGAGTTAAATATTTTTGTCCCAACATAATTCCTAGAGTTGTATCTGAAGCATCAATAGAAATATGAAAAGGAAGAGCCCAATTAGGTCCGCTTAAAATTAGTGCTTCTGTAATCTTTTGTTTCAATGTCTGAAATATTTTCGACTGACAGAATTCCAAACAAATTCACAATATTTTTGTTGAACTTGTAGACCAAGAAAGTAGGTAAGCTCACCAAGCAAGGACATTTCAAATTCTTGCTACATTACTAAAGAAAAATTCTGAGTCATGGATTCTTCATTGCCACCAAAAATGATAACATCTGCCACTTGTTGCTCACAAACTATATGGATTAAGCAGACCTTGATGGACATTAAGGTAGAGTTGACTAATCCCATTCCATTAATATGTGATAATACTAGTTCCATCAGTATCTCTAATAATCTTTTCATGCACTCAAAGACTAAGCACATACCTATCAACTTGCATTTCTTAAGAGAATAGATTGCAACTAGCATTATTCTACTTGGATATGTCACCACTGAAAAGCAACTTGCAGACATATTTACTAAGCCATTTGCAAGATAACCCTTTGAGTATATCATGCAAAAGATAGGGATTGTGACTCTTCCTCCCAAATGACTCATTTATAAGGTGTGATAGAAACTACTCAACATGTGGGATTAATTGAAGAGTAAGTTGCAGTGCTTAAGGGGGAGTTTTCAAGAGAATCCTTTGCCATTGATGCCAAAGGGAGAGAAGATTATTGGTGCTTAGAAGAAGAACAAAAATGAAGAAGACCATGCCTGATTTTAGGGGGAGCTTACGTTGTTACCATAATTTCCAAAGGGGGATATTTTTGGACAATTTTCACTGTCTGATTGGTTGGTGGCAATTGGTATGTCGACATTGATTTCAATCAGACTAGCATTGAGGTCATAAGAAACAAATTCTAGCATTGATGTGATCATGATTGTTTTGAGGGAGTCCCATGGCTGCTACATTATTATGTAGAGAATCATCATAGTAGCAAGCTTAGTGGAGAAGCCATAAAAACAAGATTATGATGGTTGGAAGTCCCATAGTTTAGAGGAGATTATGTCTCAAGAGACTAGATCAGATGTATATGGAAATGAATTCATTGGATAGTGATCTGAAAGATATTTCCAATGGTATGCTGAAGTCCAAAAAAGGCCTTCTAGATCAAGATTTATAGACGGTTGAAGTTTGCAGATAGAAAATTTCATTCCTCAGGACTTAGGAAGATTTTGAAGTAGGTTGGGCTTCTTCTGAAGTAAGGCCAAGTCAGAGGCTAGGGTTGCATAGCAGAGCTGATAGGAGAACATCCTGACCCCCCAACCCCCGACCTGTGTGGGACCATATTTAAGTTAGAAGTTGGGCCTAGTCAGAGGTCGGGGTCGGGGAAAATAATTTGCAAGAGAACACCTCGAATCGTGACCCCCGACATATCTGGGACCTGGTGTAGGCATCATGGCAAATGATATTAGTGTGACATGACAATATGGAGGACATGTGCATAGGAGAATTTTGAGGTCTAAAATGGGCTTCCTAAGGAAATTATAAAATAATAGTGGAAATAATAAAATAATATTAGATTACATCATCAAATTTTAGAGGGAAAAAAGAAAAACTACTTTTTCAATTTGTATTTTCAACTTATCTCCGTATGGGTTTACTAAAATTTCGATCAAGAACACTCATTGGATTCATAATTTGATTCCTCATCTAAGGAGTACCCATGTTGCATAATTTTGATGGACTGTGCTACACGAAAAATGAGAAATACATGAAAAACGTGATTGCAATCACGTTATTTCATGTATTTCTCATTTTTTTTGTTTAGCAAGGTCTATCAAAAGTATGCAACATGGGTACTCTTTGGATGAGGAATTAATTTTTTTATCCAATGAGTACTCCTACTTTAAATTTGAGTAAAACATTTGGGAGATAAGTTGAAAATACGAGTTGAAAAATTAGTTTTATTATTTTATTATATTTTAACCTTTTTATTTTTTTACTCCAAAAAAGGTGAATCACCCCCCATGATTGACACCATCATCTTGAGTCCTATTGCTTCTTATAAATTTTATTTTGGTTGTACATTTTCTTTAGGAGGCCCATTTTAGACCTCAAAATTTCCCTAATGGTAGGCATATTCAACATTCATAGGTAGCCTAATGGGCCAAATCTAGGCGACACATGTCACCGTATAGAAGGTGTCGTGTGGCTTAAATGATGGCAGCATGACGTAAGATGGTAATGTGGCAGAACCTTAAAGTTTGTGTCAAGGGGAGGTTTTGTCAATATTTTTCCTGTGTATTTGTTATTCAACATTGAATCGATAAAACTAGCCCAGAGTAGTTGAAAAGGCTTTTAGTCAGGCCTACAACAAAGTTGGGGTTGAAAGAAATGCAAGTTCATAAGCAAACAAGGTGGATCGACTCCCAACATCCCGACCTACATTGGAAGGTGCACCAAGGTCATGGTTATGTGGTGTTTTTTTGCGTTATGCATATGAAGGCCTTTTTTCTAATGAAATGTATTGCATGTCTACTGCATAGAGTCATACCTAAGGCTCAGATAACATACTAATAGACCCAAAGTAAATGGAATCGATAGGAAAATTGAGATACAAGGAAATAATGACCTTGACCTGTAGCATTTTAATGTTGTCCGACATAGTCAAACCTGAGTTCTTTTCATGCCACGAAGAAATAAATGAGAATAATGGATATTATACCAAGCTAAAGAAATCCATGTCATTTGTACATGAAAAAATTAAATGGAGGAGATCCTTGAGTGTGCTAGTGGACTGAGAATTAATTATCTGCATGGAAGAATCACTAAATCACATTCTCAAATTTAATACAGTTATAGTGGCCAGATGTTGGGATGTAACAAGAGAATGGAGAGCCTTTCATAAATACACACTTGGGTAGAGTGAAGAACAGAGTGAGCTTTGCTGAATAACAACAAACATTGAGTGAACGAAGCCTTCCTACAAAATTGAATTCAGATGTACAACCTCTGCATTAAATCAATTGTCGTGATTGAGAATGGAAGTTACAACAACATGAAAGGGCCTTGTTGTATTGGCTTCATTCTTTGCATTAATTGTAATGCAACTATAGTTGGATCCCATTCTTAGTGATTAATGAAATTGTATTGGTCTTGCACTCTAATGGAACAACAACATGGGGATCCATGTAGAAGTACACTTCCAAACACTATGTTGTAGCGAAAAAATGGATAACAGCACATGAGAGGAACAAAACTACGGAGAGAAGCTATGCAAAGTGGGGGAAAAATAGAAGTGTTAAGTGTCACAAAGTTTAGAGCAAGGGGTGTGTGACTAAGCTAAGTGTCACTAAATGAAGGTGTATCATAGGCTCGACCACTGAGATGGTTGAGCTAATAGAGAGCACAGTTCGAAGGAGAATTGGGGAGCTTAAGGAAGGGAACTGATACTGGAGTAGACTAGATTTATTTTTCTATGTATATTCATTTGCCTCTCTTTTTTGTTTGAAAACTATATGAAAAGTACAACAGTGGCTAGAGCAGGTAGTGGCCCACATTCTTAGGAAGTGGGTGACTCTTGGAAAGTAGTGGTTTGCTATCCTAAAGGGGGTTGGTGCTTCCTATGAGCGGGTTCTCACAAACAAATTTATGTAATTAAGTAGGTGCTTAATTTACGTCATAACAACAAACAAATTGGTGGTTTTATTCCCGTGGGTTTCCATGTAAAAATACTTGTGTCAATATGTGTATGTTTCTCATGTGATGGATTGTATATACATGTGAATGCCTTATCTTGTTGTTCATTTGTATTGTGTATGGAATCTCTCACAAGTAGCTGACCATAGTGAAAAGAATCATAGACTTATACTTAAAACTTTAAAGAACCTCACTATTACTGATTCATGCCCCAACCTTTCCCCCCCCCGCCCCCCAAAGTAATTCCTTATTCTAATAGGAATTTTTAAGGGATGTACTCTAGAAAAGAATGTGAAGAAACCCTTTGCAGGGAGTGATACATGATCCAAGGAAATCCTATATCTCATACACTTTGATGTGCGTGGACCTATGGTAGTAAAATATCTGGGAGGCCAACAATAATATGTGACATTCGTTGATGATTATTCTAGGAAAGCATGGATATACCTCCTCAAGAATAAAGATGCGTATTTGAGAAATTTCGGGAATTCAAGAATGAAGTAGAAATCTGACAGAAAGGAAGATAAAGGCCCTAAGGTCTGATAATGGTGGAGAATATACCTCTAAATAACTTATAGCATTTTGTAAGGAATAAGGAATAAAGAGGGATGTAATTGTTCCTTATAAACCTAAGCAAAATGGTGTGGCTGACAGGAAGAATAGATCAATCGAAGAATGTGTTAGAGCCATGCTTCCTGACCAATTTCTCTCTAAATTTTTATGGGGAGAAACATTTGTAACAACAGTCTACTTACAAAATTAGAGTCCTCATAAAATTTTCAATAATATTACTCTAGAATTTAAGCTTTTATAGGAAAGAAGCCTAGAGTGGATCATCTCTGAATATTTGGATGTCCAGTTTACATGCACATTCCAAAGGATAGGAGGAAGAAATTGGATCCTACAATTACAAAAGGAATCTTTGTTGGTTATAATGCTTCATCAAAAGAATAAATAATCTACATTAAATAGGATCATCGTATTGAAGTAAGTAGAGATGTCATCTTTGATTAAAATGTAGCTTACAAAAGATCCAAAGATATCATGGTTGATTCTAATGAAGAAGGGGTACCCATTTTTTAGGAAATCTCAAAGGGATACAAATATTGAAGATCTTACATCCATTCATGAAGATGTTGAAGGACCTAGTGAACTTGTGCATCATGTTGTTATTCTAGAAACTTGTAAAAGACCTACTGGGTTGAGGACAACTCTAAAAGAGGTTGAGGGGCATGTAGCAACTAAGGGAACTTTTAGAGAAATTAAGAGACCTAAAAGGTATTCTAGTTATGTAGCTTATATGACTAAGTTCATTAAGGTTGAACCCTCCTGCCATGAAGATGCAGCTGAACATCAAGAATGGAAGAATGAAATGCAAGAAGAATACGAGTCAATTATGAAGAATGATGTCTTGGAAATTGTGACTACGATGACAAGGGTGTGAAAATGGTGGACAAATCAATACCCTATGAGTTGAAGCTAACGATTGAATATTACCCCTATGATGTGGATGGATTGAAGATATGGCTTATGATACTATCATGGGTTAAGGAATGTCTGTCCTTATACTACCAGAATAATTATGCAATGCAATATGATACAAAGATTCAAGCAAGGTGGACTGAAACCAGAAATATTGTTGATGAAGAAAAATATTGTATTTATTTGTTAAATCTAAAAAATGTATTTTATGAATTTATGAATTAGACTAGGAGTAATATAAAAAATAGATTTGGGTTTTGGTCTCAACTAAAAGTATAAATATAGTTAAAATATAGGGTTTACACATACCTAGAAAGTGGAGCATTCAGTAGGCTGAGTAACTAAGACAAAGAGTAGGAATTCAAGAAAAAACAAACATGGGAAGCATGAAGAGGCCATATAGGGTGTTATGCATTTCATATAGTCATATAGATGTGACTATATAGTCATATGAAGATGATAATTTTTACTTTCATATCAACAGGTCAGACTTGGGTGTCACATATAAACAATGGCACACCTTAACTAACAAGACAAAAGTCATGCGCATAAGAAATGAACCATGATCATCAGCACATATCCATCCATGCATGATGCAGGAGCAATCAGCGCAACAATATCATTGTATTTTAGTAAGACATAGAGGGTCTTGTGTTTCCGAGGAAGTTGGTTTCCTAAGTGTGAATTAATGTAATTATTTAGGTTTTTGACCGATTTTAATGAGAATAGGAATTAATTGAATATTGTGAGACATATTTGTCAATATTATCGAATGTAGGAGAATATGAGAGATTTAGGATAGTTGAGAGATTGAGGGATTTGATAATTGATTGTAAAACTCAGATTAGGAGTTAGTTCATGATTTTGGGGATTGAAGAGGATCCTTAGAGGCAAGGAAGAGATTTTAGGATTCTATTGAGGAGTTTATGGATCTAAACCAGGAATTGGTTTTAGAATCCCTTTGTATAAATGTAAGCCTACAAGGCATAATCAAGGGGGAGAGATAGAAAAGAGTGAGATAGGTTGGATAGGAGCCTATGGGCAGAGTGTGGGATAGAGGCCACTGACATTGAAGATCAGGCCAGACAGAGTCTCAATATGTAATCATTTGTTTATATGTTTATATACAAAGAATTAAATTCTGAGTGTGTAAGTGTGTGATTCAATATTGAAAGATTTAAATTATACATGTATCAGTGATTCTGTATCGTATATGTATGCATGCAGATTTCGATAGAATAGAACATAGAGAGAAGGACAAGACAAAGGATCCTAATGGGCGTTGATCCGATTGTAGAACCAAGGTAATGTTTGGAGCGATCATGATTAAAGAACTCATAGAATTAATATTAGTAGGGATTCGTGCAACAGAACTGAGGGAAGGACAAAGAACCATTGAAATAATCGAAACCACAAAGAAAACATTGAAGAGTAGTGTAAGGACCCAAGTAAAGAGACAAATGAAAGATTGGAGAATCAATGCACAGGGGCCATTGGATCCAGAAGATCAACGGACCAGATCACATCGTTGAGAAAAGAGCCATTAATATTGCATCGGTAAACTTTGTTCACAGTGGGCAGACCTCAGACCTTGAAGTATTGTGATGTGCGATCATTAAAATATTGCATCGCAATAAAACAATCAAGTTTCATCGACCTTAAATCGTAAAGAAGTGCGGCGAGTGATTGCGATCGCCGAAATATGGCATCGGAGGAAGCCTTTGTGAGTTATCGGAACCGATCATGGAGACAGTGCGATATGTGATTGCGATATATCGCATCGGAATATTTCATTCCAAAGGAAATGGGAAGATGTGATGGCTGATATGCGACATTGCGATGAGAGGTATTGATCGGGGCAAAGGATTTGCGATATGCGATATAAAGTGGACCCGAGAAGGTAATGGGCTTGGGTTTATTATAGTTTGGAATCTGATGTGTTATCGCATTGCAAAGGAGGAATGTGTTAGTGTGACCCGCAGAGAATTTTGACATGCGACAAGAAATGGAGCAAGCTGATAAGTATTGTGATAGTGATAAGGCATGCATTGGTAAATGTGTAACGACTGTGGAAAAACAGAAAAGGTATGTTTTATATGAGCTTCTGTTATAAAGGGTTTATAATAGAAATAGCACTGATATATGATTTGTGGGTTAAGCCTGTGAATAGCTAAGGCATAAAGGTTTTATGGGGTTTGGTTATATATATGCGCGGTACATTAACATTTAATGAAGTTGGATATATGTGCGGGCATAAAATGAAGAAGGTTTATGAGGGTGAGTTATAAAGTTCCGATATATAAGATTAATGGAGGGCAGACTATGTTTAGTTAATAAATCATTCTACAGAGATTTATTAAAGGGGCCTTAACTATTAAAGGTTGAATATTTGATTCGGCAGAGAGTTAAAATTCCTGGGGAAAAACAGATTTGTGCATTTTACATGCATTATGTGGGTATACGCGGGTTTTCCTACGTCAAAGTGGTATCTAAGCATAATTATAATTGAAACATTTGGTATTAAGGAAGCGCAAAGAAATTTTGTGTGAACATTTCTTTAAAAGAGTTTAAAACAAAGTTATATTCTGAAGGTGTGTATACAGGTGAATGGCGATGAAAGTAGGAAAGGGCAATCAAATTTTAATCTGACACACAGTAATCACACAAAGGTAAGGCATAGAAGAGTATTGTGAGAACTTGTAGATGTAAGAGATAGTCGAAAATCCATTCAAAGTATAGAAGATGGTGGAACAAGATCACACAGAGATCTTGAAGGTGAGATGACATGTTTTGTTTTGATTTGAAGATTGGAGAATGTGTGGTTTTTATATTGACACATAGGTGACAGCATAAGGAGGTGAGAAGGTTGCAGCAATCTAGAGCAAAGAGTGCTCAAGAGAAACTGAGAACAACTTCCAACTATGTTTGGGTAGAAGTTTTTGAGGCAGCTCCACAGTTGTGATTGTGGGTAGAGTTGTCTTAGAGATAACAATTCGAGAAAAAGAAGTGTTGGGTAGAATTGTTAGTCAGCGAGTGGTTCTAGAGGAAAGAACCAGAGAAATGCTAACAGACTAAGCTCAGAGGAGAGAAGCTTAGTGAGGCATAGATAACAAGAAGGAGACTTGTTACTACAGAAATGTTATTGCAGATCACAAAGGCAATTCCACAAAAGATGTGGGTAGAATTGCTGAGTAATGAAGGAAGCTGGTAAGACTTTCTAAGTGAAAGAAGAAGTGGTTAGAACCAAGTATTTCATGGTGATTGAAATACAAGAGGAAAGTTGTGTTCTTGAGAAGTGCAGATGAGTTAAAGCCTAGAAGGAGTAGAGAAGAGTGCTCAAAGGAGGTTCCAGAGATAGAGAACCAAGTGCTTTCCAAAATACCGAGTACAGAGGAAAGCCTGGTGAGGTAAGTGGCAGTAGAGAGGACTTGCTGTTGTAACGGATTTAGTGCAACTCATAGTGAATGAGTGAGGAACTCATAAAGATGGAGAAGAAAATGACTACTGATAGTCATAACAGAGGTTCTGAGGAAGACCACAGCATAAGAAAGATGAGGAAAGAGAATGCCAAGGCAAATGGCAAGAGGATGAGTCAAGAGGAAAATGACAAGGAAATTGCAAAGATGAAAGAACAACTTGATGTATTGATGATAATACTAGAGGAAAGTCAGAGACAAGGTTGGGTTTTAAAGAAGAAACCAGTGAAGTGGCATAAGTTACAGAGAAGGCTACAACAGAGGCAAGTAAGGTGGCTGATGGAAAAAACCAAAGAAGTTGAGTTGGGAATGGAAGTGTCTATTTGTGAACTAGTGCAGGGTGAATTTCTAGGTGAAGATGAAGACTTGAAGACTGAAACTTCAAGTGAGATCAAAGAATTACATAATTTTAAATTTGATAATTTGTTTATGTTTGCAGGTGAAACATGTCAAGGATGACAAGTTGCTGATAATGACATAAAGAAGGAAGAAGATAAGAAGAATCTAAATTCTGTTCTAAAAGAAGAAGTAGAGAAGGATATCAAGAAATCAAGTAAAGGACTTCATGAGATTGAGGAGAAGACCATTGAAGTATTTCTAAGTTATGTAAAGGACTTGGAACAGCAGGAGGAATTGGTGATTGAATGATCAAATGAGGTCATGAGGTCTTGTGGTTTTACAACTGACAAGGTGTGCGTGAATGCAAGTATTGCAGAAGATAAACCATTTTATGGAACTGTCTTGAATGAAGCTGAAAGTTGCCAAGCAAAGTATGATGATGACTGTCTTTCGAATGAGGATCAAGTTGAGTATTTACAGCAGAAGAATTTCATAAATTTTGTGCTTAGTGGAAGAAATATCTTTAGTAGAGATGAGACAGTTATATCCCATGATAAGAAATTTTCTATTGAAAAGAATAACGAGGAATTGATTTTCTTAAATGATCAAAGGGATAATGATGAGCAGACATCTAAAACTATCACAAAGATGGAGGATCAAGATTTTATTCTAATCAAGAAGGAAGAGGTAGTGTCAACAAGAAACTGTACTTGTGATAAAGAAGAAGATAGTGAGGATTGTACAGAACTTTTAGGCGAGATTTCAAGTGAGATGGCAAATTTGTGGCATGAATTAAGTCTTTTGGAGAAAAGGCTAGAAGACCAAAAAGTAAGTGTTCAGATTGTAAAATCAGAACTGGATGAGAATGAAGAAGTTCACTATAGTGGACAGGGACAAAAAGACATCATTGAAATAGATGGTGTGGAAGAAAGACTTGTTGATAGTCTTGAGAATACTTTAGAGAATTCTTTGGAAAATTCTTCAGAGAGAGTGAATCAACATACTGATGTGCTGATAAAGGAGGAAAAATCAGAGCAGCATATTGATATGTTGCTAAAGGAAGAAGATGCACTGAGGTCTTATGTTTTTTATTTTAACAATTGTTTTATGAGTGCAGGTTTTGATCCAGGTGGATGTTGGTGGCCACCCACCAACCCATTTGGACCCCCACAACTGTCTCTTTCAGTCTTTTCAGTTTCCTTAATTGTAGCACAACTTACTATTTTTAGCAGTTTTTCGGGTCCTAAACTTCCGGAGCCGTTTTGAGGCCCTAAACGACGTTTTTTTGGGAATCTGGGGGCAACATGGGTCTATAGACCAATGTTGCCCTTCCCAAAGTGGTAGTGCTCGGATAGATCTTTCTAACGAGCTATTGTACGCGTCAAACGGAGATCGTATGCCAAAGTTACGACCCCGGGAAATTGATGTACCAATTTACCCAAACGGGGCCCACAATTTGGCGTTTCATCTTCTAGGGTTAGGTTTCGGGATGTGAAGGGTTTTCCATTGTTTCTCAACAATAAATAGGCCTTCGAGCCTCATTGTAACACAGTTCAGTTCAGTTCAGAGGCATGTAGCCGCACATCTCTTCTCAGAGATAGCTACCATCGCCCTAGCTGGTTTATTTCCATTTCTGGTTGTATTCAGTATTTTCCATTAATGAAATGAATCATTATTTCCGCTGCATCTATGTGTTTATGGTTATTGCATCTCTGTATTTATGGTTATCTCTGTAATCTATTGCGTTCCTGCTTAAATCCGGATCAGTGGTATCGGAGCGGTCTGCTTTTTCTCTGTTTTTCTTTGCATGTCCCCAACGAGGTCGGGATATAAGGAGTTAGGGCTTGAACTGGTCGAACCTTTGCAAGACCAGCCTCGCAAATCCCGACGGCCTCCCATGGCGGATGAGAAGAAAGACGAGGGGGCAGGAGATCCTATCAAAATCTTGCTCGAAGAAGCGCTCGAGCGGCAAAGGAACGCGATGATGGATAGCTTTGCGCAGATCCTTCAGCGGCTACCCAGAAGTGACGCATCGGCTTCCAGCAGCAACTCTGGAAACGCCACACCGTTCAAGGTACAAGTTAATTTTGAAATCCCCATATTCGAGGGTCAAATAGACGCAGATGCCGTAGATAAATGGTTAAATCTGCTAGATGGGTATTTTTCTGTTCATGAATTTTCAAGTCGGGAAAAGATTGTTTTTGCTCTTCTCAAAGCAGCCCCCCACGTCAAGGACTGGTGGGAAACCTACTGCGAGCAGAAGGATGAAAGTACAGGCTCACTATTTTCAGCCGCACCCACTTGGAATGACTTTCGGGATGCCATCAAGGAGCAGTATTACCCTGTCGGAAGCTATGAGGATAAATACATCAAATGGACCACATTGCGGCAGGGACGAGACCAAGATGTGCCGGAGTTCACAAACATTTTTCATACCCTTCGCACACAGTTGGGTATCAAAGATTCTGAGCTGCATCTGGTACTCAAATACCGCGGCTGCCTACATAGATACATCCAGGAAGAGATGGGGTTCTTGGACATCCCCTCACTCGGCACAGCATACCGATACGCTGTCAAAATCGAGCAAAAGTTCAAACAGAAGAAGCGAGACTTTGGATCTGCAAATCCGAAACCCAAAGGACAAAGCCAAGGCGGGGTGACCCAAGACAACCCGTCGAAGCCGCAAGAAAAGAACAACACCATGAAGCCGAAGAAGGACACAGGGAAGTGGTGTGAGTTCCACAAGAGTCCCACTCATAACACAAGTGAGTGTCGGACCAAGCAGTCGCTGGTGGCTGAGTTGAAGGCTTCCGAATCAGATGCATGTTCCGATCCTGAGCCAGAACCCGACAAGGGGAATGGCAAAGGGAAGCAGATCATTGATGCGGATCCCAGCGCCACTGTTGCCACCGCCAAGATCCAGAAAGATGAGCCCGAAAATCCAGAGGAAGGGGAGCGTCTTTTCCACTCACAGATGTGGGTGAAGGGTTCGCCGCTGCAATTCATTGTCGACAGTGGCAGCCAAAAGAACCTTGTTTCAGCAGAGGTCGTGAAGCGGTTGGGCCTACCGACTACACCACACCCACAGCCGTACAGTATCGGGTGGCTTCATGAAGGACGAGATCTCAAAGTTCGCCAGCAGTGCCGCCTTCCCTACAGCATCAAGCCCTTCACAGACGAGGTATTGTGTGATGTTACACCTCTGGATGTTTGTGATGTATTATTAGGCCAGCCATACTTGTGGAGGCGACATGCTGTGTATGAGTCAAGGCCTCGCGCTGTCATTATTTCTTTGGGTGATTCATTATACAGGATACCGGAGGTAGCCCCACCTACCGCCACATCTTTGATTACTACCAAGAAAGGCAGCAAGCTCATATCACAAACCAGGAAATTCATCTGTCTGGTTCACTCCCAAAATAAGGGGAAGATCGTTGCTACATCCATGACCCCTACAAAGGGTTCCTCCACGCAGCAGCAACATCAAAGGGATACGGTCATGACAAAACACAGGAACAACTTCTCCTCACCCACATGGGTACCACACAAGTTTCAGGTGGGCAACAAAGTCTGGTTGCATCGACAGAAAGAACGCCTTACCAGAACCCATCAGAAGCTCAGATCACTCCGACATGGTCCTTACAGCAGTACCAAGGCTATGGGGAACAATGCTTTGGAGCACATCATTCCTCCATTCCTTCGCCTGCACCAAATGTTCAATGTGGACCATCGTCGACCATGCTTTCCACCATTACTGGACACATCAGAGATTGCAGGACAAGTTCAGCAGATGGAGGAACTCAACGCAATGGGGACCATTGCTTCCTAAGGGGGGAGGAATGATCCAGGTGGATGTTGGTGGCCACCCACCAACCCATTTGGACCCCCACAACTGTCTCTTTCAGTCTTTTCAGTTTCCTTAATTGTAGCACAACTTACTATTTTTAGCAGTTTTTCGGGTCCTAAACTTCCGGAGCCGTTTTGAGGCCCTAAACGACGTTTTTTTGGGAATCTGGGGGCAACATGGGTCTATAGACCAATGTTGCCCTTCCCAAAGTGGTAGTGCTCGGATAGATCTTTCTAACGAGCTATTGTACGCGTCAAACGGAGATCGTATGCCAAAGTTACGACCCCGGGAAATTGATGTACCAATTTACCCAAACGGGGCCCACAATTTGGCGTTTCATCTTCTAGGGTTAGGTTTCGGGATGTGAAGGGTTTTCCATTGTTTCTCAACAATAAATAGGCCTTCGAGCCTCATTGTAACACAGTTCAGTTCAGTTCAGAGGCATGTAGCCGCACATCTCTTCTCAGAGATAGCTACCATCGCCCTAGCTGGTTTATTTCCATTTCTGGTTGTATTCAGTATTTTCCATTAATGAAATGAATCATTATTTCCGCTGCATCTATGTGTTTATGGTTATTGCATCTCTGTATTTATGGTTATCTCTGTAATCTATTGCGTTCCTGCTTAAATCCGGATCAGGTTTAGTTGCAGATATTGGAGGAATTTTGGCACAGATGAGCAGCCAAATGAAGGAAGAAGATTTTGTGGAAAATTTTAATCCATGGAACAAAGAAGTTCAATTGCTGGAGAGAATGCTGGAAATTCAGGATTCAATGCTGAAATTAGATGTTGTAGAGGGAGATATCTTCAAGGATATTCAAGAAGTTTGGGTGGAAGCAATGTCTACAACAGTGTTTAGAGCAATATCTAGGGAAAAAGTCAAAGCAAGAGCAAGAATAAGCAAAGAACAAGTAAGAATTTGACAACTTCAAGAAGAAAAACAGTAGTTTGAGGAATTAGTGGACAATGGCAACAACCTGAAACAAAGAGGAAGAGGAAGAAGTGGCAGAGTATGGACCAGTTCAAAGATGTGTTGAAAATGGAGATTGAATAATTATGGAAGTTAATGATGAAACAGTTCATATGGAGGAGATTGATAGCAACAGGAAGCATGATCAATTAGAGTATGAACCTGATTGACAAGGAGAGGAAAATGAAACAGAAGACAACAAAAATACAACAGCAGCAAAGGTGCAAGGCATTTGGGTGGTTGCAAACTAAAGTTTGAGATCTGGAGGTTTTCCATTTAACTTATGAACACACATGATCAAGAGATCTTGAATATTTTCTAGTTTGGGAGTCTGGTGCAGGAGCAATCAGCTCAACAATATCATTGTATTTTAGTAAGACATAGGGGGTCTTGTGTTTCCAAGGAAGTTGGTTTCCTAAGTGTGAATTAATGTAATTATTTAGGTTTTTGAGTGATTTTAATGAGATTAAGAATTAATTGAATAACGTGAGACATATTTGTAAATATTCTTGAATGTAGGAGAATATGAGAGATTTAGGATAGTTGAGAGATTGAGGGATTTAAGAATTGATTGTAAAACTCAGATTAGGAGCTAGTTCATGATTTTGGGGATTGAAGAGGATCCTTAGAGATGAGGAAGAGATTTTAGGATTCCGTTGAGGATTTTATGGATCTAAACCAGGAATTGGTTTCAGAATCCCTTTGTATAAATGTAAGCCTAAAAGACATAATCAAGGGGGAGAGATAGAAAATAGTGAGATAGGTTGGATAGGAGCCTAGGGGTAGAGTGTGGGATAGAAGCCATTGACATTGAAGATTAGGCGAGAGAGACAGAGTCTCAATATGTAATCATCTATTTATATGTTTATATACAAAGAATTCGATTCTAAGTGTGTAAGTGTGTGATTCAATATTAAAAGATAAATTATATATGTATTGGTGATTCTGTATCATATATGTATGTAGGCAGAGTTCAACAGAATAGAACACAGAGAGAAGGACGAGATAGAGGATCCTAACGGGCGTTGATCTGATTGTGGAACCAAGGTAATGTTTGGAGAAATCGTGATTAAAGAACTTACAGAGTTAAGCTTAGGAGGGATTCATGCAACAGAACAGAGGGAAGGACGAAGAACCATTGAAATAACTGAAACCACAGAGAAAACATTGAAGAGTAGTGTAAGGACCCAAGTAAAGAGATGGATGAAAGATTGGAGAATCAATGCATAGGGGCCATTGGATACAGAAGATCAATAGACCGAATCACGTTGCTGAGAACAAATCCATTAATATCACATCGGCAAACTTTGTTCACAATGGGCGGACCTCAGACCTTGAAGTATTGCGATGTGTGATTGTCGAAATATCACATCACAATAAAACAATCAAGTGTCATCGACCTTAAATCGTAAATAAGTGCGATTAGCGATTGCAATCGCCGAAATATCGCATCGGAGGAAGCCTTTGTGAGTTATTGGAATTGGCCATAGAGACAGTGTGATATGCGATTGCGATATATCGGTTCGCAATATTTCATTACAAAGGAAATGGGAAGATGCGATGGCTAATATGCAACATTGCGATGAGCGGTATTGATCGAGGCAGAGGATTTGCGATATGCGATATAGAGTGGACCCGAGAAGGTAATGGGCTTGGGTTTATTATAGTTTGGAATCTGATGTGTTAGCACATATCAGATGCGAAGGAGGAATGTGTTAGTGTGACCCATGGAGAATTGCAACATGCGACAAGTGATGGAGTGAACCGATAAGTATTGCGATAGCGATAAGGCATGCATTGATAAATGTGTAATGACTGTGGAAAAGAAAAATCGATATGTTTTATATGAGCTTCTGTTATAAAGGGTTTATAATAGAAATAGCACCGATAGATGATTCGTGGGTTAAGCCTGTGAATAGCCAAGGCATAAAGGTTCTGTGGGGTTTGGTTACATATGTGCAGGCATAAAATGAAGAAGGTTTATGAGGGTGAGTTATAAAGTTCCAATATATAAGATTAATGGATGGTAGACTGTGTTTAGTTAATAAATCATTCTACAGAGATTTATTAAAGGGGCCTTAACTATTAAAGATTGAAGATTTGACTCGGCAGAGAGTTAAAATTCTCGGGGAAAAACAGATATGTGCATTTTACATGCATTCTGTGGGTATACGTGGGTTTCCCTGCGTCAATGCACGTAAGTGATGCATCGTAAGTGACACAATTAATGTTCTTACATGAAACATATAATTGATGCATCATAAGAAACACACATAATCTAAATTGGCCATTGTACATATTGGTTGCAATATATGAGAAGAAACGTAACATATTGGTTGAAATATACATGAGAGGATATGTAAGGGACATATACCTTCTATTAACCAATTCCAAATGTTAACAAGAGGTTGATGCCACTCTTTCTAAAAAATGTAATGTAAGCATAAATATGAGGAGGTGTGGAGAATATTGAAGTGGAATTTGAAAAAACATAGTTTTGTGCCATTTTAAAACCATAGTGTTTTGGAATTTGAAAACCCTAGTTATGTGGAATTTGAAAGCCCTATTAATGTGGAATTTGAAAATCCTAGTTGGTGGCTAAGGTTTCTAGTTTTGTTTGAAGAGTCTCACATGTGCCAACTTCTACTAAACTATGGTCGGCTAAGGATAAGTGTGGATAACCTAGTTGGTAGCTAAAGTGAAGTGGGGATAACCTAAGAGTTCAATATAAGATTTCTCTATATACACTTTCCTTGGGATATGTTTTTTATTATATTTATGAATTAAGTGATCCCCATAAAAATTGTACTAAAGAAATACACAAAAGCCATGATACACCACATTAAGCGTCACATATAAGTGATGCACATAAGCAATGAACCATGATCGTCAATAAGAATCAACCAATGCACATAAATTAAGCACCACAAATGACACATAATTAATATACTTACATGACACACGATAAGAAACACACATAATCTAAATTGACCATTGTACATAGCGGATGCAATATACATGAGAAGTATGTAAGATATTGGTTGCAATATACATGGGAGGATATGTAAGGAACTTCTACCTTCTATTAACCAATCAAAAATGTTGAAAAGAAGGTGATGCCCATGTCAATAAATGTAATCTCAAAATTCTTCGAAAGTATTCAACTAGACAATATATCCTTCACAATATTGGGCAAACAAATTGTTGGGTCTTCATTGGTAGGCTACCTCATTTTGATATGAATTTAATTGGAGTAGTTAAGGGACTAGTGAAAAGTTTATTGCATGAGAACAATATACCTTATTCTAACCAAAAATATGTATTAAAATTAAGAAGGAGTTCTAGGGAATGTGAACACCAAATTAACTAGTTTTCAACATTGGTGATTGGTTAATAGAAGGTAGAAGTTCCTTACATATCCTCTCATGTATATTGCAGCGAATATCTTACATACTTCTCATGTATATTGTAGCCACTATTGTATATTGAAAGCACTTAAAATAAAGCGTGGAAAGAGTATTAAACCTATTAGATCTATAGATACTTGTTGGTAGAGAGTCAATACGTACGAGATACCTAGTTAACTTCACTGAGGCTATGGACACTCGATGAAAGCAAAACAATACTAGGATAATAGATAGATGAGCTAAAATGATTGCACTTAATCTTTCTATATAAAATTATATCCTTTTGATTTATAATGACTAATTTCAAAGTATATTTCTACTAGAAAGATGAGCTAAAATGATTGGACTAAATCTTTATGAAATCAAGTTTTAAAAGTATTGTTGTAATTATTGGTGAAAGTTTATAAGAGCATATTTTAATTATATTTGATTGATGATATAATGTTTGCATCTATGTATTGACATAGATAATTGTTTCTTCCAATGTGTTTCCCTTTTTTGATGTGGCAACAACCTCACTTAAAATTTTGAATTTTTTTAGGGTCCCTATTGTTAAAATTTCATTTTGGTGAATTATTATATGAACTTACTTGATTTTCAATTTCTTTCCTCCTTGAATTCAATTTTTTATTTAATAATTTTTCTTCGCTCTTGAGTGTCACATTGTAAATCACCTAAACCCATGAGAAAATACAACTCTAAATATTTTTCCTTTTCACTTGATCATAGATAGGAAATTATTGAGACTTTATGAAAATATTATTTCTATTCATTGATTCCTATGTTCCATGTTATTTTCATTAAAATACATGTTTTTCCATTTTCATTTTTTTCTCACTTCATTTCATAAAACCTCAAATATCAACATATCATTTACCAACTCTTCCTTTACATTCATTCACTATATAATCTGAAGTGTCAATACCTCGCAACAATGGAAAATTAAATGACAAATAATGAAACTTTTCCTATATGTCAATGATAGTTTTGAATGACCAATATCTAATTATCGATACTCCATGATTAACCCTTCAACACTTTGAATTGATATCTGATATGCCTATGCACCCAATATATGCTATTTCTGTTATCTTGGACTTTAACTTTAACTTTAAATTCTTGAACTTTAACTTCACAAAACCTCCAATATTTGATATTCAACATACAACATCACCATGCCACCTCATTCTTAGACATCCAATATTGCTTCACCACATTGAATTGTGCTGACATGGAATATGACATGTTTCACTCACCATTTTTCATTTCTATAATATGCTTTGGAATTTTGACATGACATTTTCACCCATGTGGTATTGCCACATCATACAGTGTGACATCACACATTGAAATTTGCAATATTAAAATATCATATATTAGCATATTGGGTTGCTTCATAGTGTTATATCATTGATAAAACTAATATTCCAATACTCGATATCATTAAGGAATGTCATTAAGCATTAAAAAAGTCTTAAAAATGATCTTAAAATGGAATAAACATTGGATTAAGGATATTTTTTTTTGGTTTAAAATTGGTTTTGATTGAGGATTTCCATGTCAAATGAGTTAGACATGCTTTCTAAGTTTCAATCAAATCTTAAATTAAAAGCACCATCCACTCCTTATGATGGTATTGGTAGGGAATTAACTCTCATTTAAGATGAAGTGTCGTCACAATTATACTACAATTCATATCCTGATTGATATTTGAAAACCACACACAAGTTTCAGATCTTGCTTCTGGTTACTAGTACTCTAGGTGCCATACTTATCTTTTTTTCTTAATATAATCTTAAAACACTACCATTGAATTAAGTATTGATCATGGAACATTTGATTTCTGGCTATTTTTGCATTACAAGCACTTTAATCAAATGCAAATTTTGAATTTGTTGCATATTCTAAAAATGTCTACCAGGAAAACCAAAAAGTTACAAAAGACGGTTGACCTTTGGAGGATGAAGACAACAACCCAAATTCAACTCTATTTTGTGACACTTCTTACAAGTCGGCTAAAATTCCATGAATTGGGGGGAGATATTTGACTACATAAGGGGATTTCAGTGAGGAATACCAAGAAGATGAAGTCACCTACATTGATCTTTAGAGGCCAACACTTCATAAAATTTTATCCATTCCTACTCCGATCTAGTATATAAATATGGTATGTTGGACACTCACTCAGTCTAATGTTAAAATCCACACAATCCTAAAGAATAAAAGAGAAATGATAGGATCTTTCAGGCTAGAAGACTTACAAATCATTTATAAATTTCCTTGTCCTTAACTCAAATATGATAAAGAGTTCCTCGAGGATTTTATGACTAAGAAAGGTATTAAGAATGATTTAGAGATGGTAGATTTAATTAAAGGGTGGTGGGTAAATGGTGATGCATTAAATAACAAAGAAAATAACCTATATCTTATTGAGCATATGAAGAGTTCCCCTGCAACCGTTGTTGCTATGCTTGGTAGAATACATGGTGGAAAAAAATATTTGTTATTTAGAATAGAATGGGTCCCCTTATTACATCAGGCATTGGGCAAGGGAAAACTCTTTGATTGGGAAACTATTTTGTCCAATAACTTGAAAAGAAAGATTGAAAATTTCCTAAGTTCTCCTCCAAGGTTTTTACCTTAGCTCTTCATGTCAGCATTTCTTTTAGATACAATTTGTGCCATGAAACCCTTCCCTTTGATGCAATGGAGTTCATATCTTGATTATGATTTAATTCATATATATTGTTCCAAACTATGGGACAATAAGGAAATTGACTATTTTTATGAAATATGCAATAATTTTATGATTACTTTACATCAAGTGTTATGTGGTAATTTACACCTAGGTTTACTAAAGTATCCATGGATGGAATAGCCCCAATTTGGGATTGTTTTGTTGATGAATCTTTCTCTTACATAAGAATATATGTCTATGAAAGGCCCCCTCTTGCCTTGCCAATATATCTCACAAACAAGTTTTCCATTAGAAAAATGACATATTAAATTTTCTCCATAGGTATGATTAAATCTTTGCGTAATATATCAAATAAAGTTTGGCCCTCTTTCTCTATCATATTGTGGATTTATTCCCTAGAAAATTCCAAACATGCTAAGCAGGAAGTAACATAATTAGAGTTACTTAATTTTTCTTGTATTCATTTAAGAAACATGATCCCCTGAAAATTGTTCAGGAGCATGGAAAGACTAAAAAATCTTTGATAGTTTATCCCAATGAGGATTTACCTTTTGATAAAAAATTTCAAAGATCTAGATCTTATGAGAAAGTAGCTAAGAAAATTCAAAGCTTTCCAAAAATCCCCAACAAAGATGCTTTCCTTGCTTTTCAAAGGCAGAGAGTCCTAGCTTTGGGTAAGTATTTTAGCGTTGGATAGAAAACGCAATACAATCAACCAAAAGTCATGAAAATTGATCAACCTTCAGTTGTCCAACCACAGGGTGGATCATTAACACAAGGAGAATCTATACAAATTGAATACAACTTTATAGAGCCTTCATTACTTGAATCAATCCAATCAGAGCTTCTGAATTCATAGGAAGTACAATCATAGGAAACACAAGTTACATAAGTGCCAATGAATAAAACTCAAACATAAATTCCTATAGATGTGCCAGAACCTACAAAAGTACATGTAATATAATCATAGGCGATTATAGAATCACAACCACATATGGAACCTAGTTGAGAATGGCAATCTCCTACTTTTAAGGATAACTCTGAAGAAGTTACAAGGGTTATCACAACATCAACAATTAGTAAAACACTGATAAATGTTTATACATGTAGTAATTCTTCCAACATTATTCTTATATATTGAACCCATTGAAGAAGAAGAAATATCTTTTAATGAATAATTCTTTGGTAGTGTTGGGAAAGCAAGTGCAAAGGAAAAAGTAAAAAGAAGGTAGGGGAGATGCAAGCATCTCCTATCAAACGAGAATATATATGGGATGTATGGGATGCTTCTAAGTTAAGTAACGAGGAATTTATAGATGAAGTAGCAAACTCCATGGGTGCATTTGCACATGCAAATAATTGCTATATAAAGAAATTAAAGGATGTTATTCAACTATAAGGGAAAAAAATGAATACCTAGAAACTAAACCACAAAAATAGAAAGTTGTAAGTAAAGAAGAATATAAAAAAAAAAATCAATTTCATACAACAACAACATCACAGGAAGATACAAAACATGAACAAGCAATTCAAGTAGGAAAATTCACAACTACAAGACAAACTTACCAACTCAATTACGAGTTTGATAGCAATGAAAGATAGAGTGATTGATCATTATCTGCTCAAGTAAATAAATTACAAAAAACGATCCAATATAAAATTTCAAAGAAAAAAGCAATCCAGAAAAATAAATAATTGAGACAATACCAAGAAAAATTCTATCAACAACTAGACCAAATTTAAGAATTTCATAATGCACTCAGCCAATTCTCAATTAGTATTAATGCTAAGTTAGCATAACTCATCCCAGCAAAAAGTTCTTAAATTCAAAAGCTTAAAAACTAGCAGGTGAAGCAATCAAAGCACCGAGGATTTTCTCAAGGATGCACAGGTTAAATATCTTAAAAAGCAAATTGCACTTTGAAGATTAGTCACAAAAGTTAAAAACTAGCAGGTGAAGCAATCAAAGCATCGAGGATTTTCTCAAGAATGTAGAGGTTAAATATCTTCAGGGCTTAGTTAAAAGTGGAATATTCAGGGCTTAGTTAAAAGTGGAATAAGTTTGTGCTCTAACACTGGATAATTCACTGGACATTATAATCACTTTTGAAATTACTAATGTTCATTTCTTGAGACAAGCAATGCTTAGCAATTTTCGTATTGCTAACATCCAATAACGCAAGAAAGACAAAGAATCAACAATAGCCGATGAACAACTGGACATGCCCAAACATTAATGAAAACTAATAAAGTTTATATTCCTGTGAGCTAAACTTGGATACAAGATTTCCAGTTAAAATCACTCACCTCGAATAATTACAAGCCTAGTGGCAACCATATGTCGATGAGATCCAAAGCTAGAATTAGACGTGTCAGGAAGGAACATCAAATCCTTAGAATCCACAACTATCTTCTTCAAAATAGATTTATTATTATTATTTATTTTCATAGTAAATAATGCTAAATTAAGATTAGTTTTTGTTTTTCAGTTAAGAACTTTGATGTAGAAATATATTTTTTCCAACTGAAATAAGGGTTGGAAATTCTAGATGGCAGATTATGTACACTATTGTCAAGTGCTTTATAGGAATTGAAGATTAAGACTTTGGTGACTAAAAAGCATTGAAGATTAAGACTTTGGTGACTAATTCTGTGTTGAACTATTTAATAATATTATTAAATTGTGAATACAAAAAGTGAATCATTTATCTTTCTATTTCCTTTTTGAAGTGAAATTATTTAAATGCTTTGTTTTTCTATGCATTATTGTATGAGAAATTAAGTTGTAATGAGAATTTAGGAATAGAGATTGAAATAATTATTTATTTAATAATTAAGTTATCATGATTGTTTGAATCTCTCTTTAATTTTCAAAATTAAATAGTCATTTTTCTTATAGACATTAAAATATGGTTAATTATACCCAACTATAGTCAACAATGACGAAAAATGCTTAGTTAACAATGGTGAAATATGCTTAGTCAACAACATTTAATCATAGTCAAATATGGTTAGCAATGGTCAATCATGTCAAACCATAGTAAAAAATAGTCCAAAGTGGTCAACCATAATCAATTATGATCAAACTTACTCTACCATAATTTACTTTTATCAATCATAACCTACTGAAATCAACAAAATTCAATAATGATGATCAGGACTTTAAGAAAGTAAGATATTAAGATATTAATTAAGACGCATTAATATTCTATTTGTATCATTAAATATAAGAAAAAAATGTTCCAACATCACTAGAATAAGATATTATCTATAATATTTAACAAAATTTAAAATTTATTTATTATTTATATTAAAAAAACTATTTAAAAAAACTATATATATTTTTAAACAAATTAACAATACTTATTAATAAAATAATATCAAATTCCTAACCTATCATATATAAGTAAATAGTGATATTATTATCATTATTATCATTATATTTTTAATAACTTTTTATTAATAATATTTTGTAATGTCTTGCTATTTACTTAGATTATTATTTTTAAATCCATTCAAATTAATATAGTTTATTTATAGAATAAAAATGGTCTTATAATATTATAACTATGTATGAATTATTAGAATGAATGGTAAGTAAATTTTTAAAGTAGTGATATTATAAAATATTAAATAATTTATTTTTTTTTATAAATTATTTGGAATACATTATAAAATAATCTGAAATAAATTAATTTAAAATAAAAAGTCAAAAATAATTATTGAAAATGTTAATTTTTATTCCTTAACATTTCTTTTTATTAAATGTTCCTTTGAATGTTGGATAATGACCATTGCATCTCTGAGATATATTTTAGCAGTCTGTTGATTGTGTTTCTCTATTGATCTTGCTCCTTATCCTCGTCCTGATGATGAACCTACATTGAGGTGCAAAACACCTCGACCAATAATTCTCAATGTGATTTTTAAACCTACATTGAAGTTGGAAACACTTCGACCAATAATTCTCAATGTGATTATCGAGACGATCTTAATCATCATATCATGAATCACATAAACATCCAATCTGAGATTTTATCACTATACAAAAGATATATGCAATCACAAATTAACAATATTAATATATTTTTATTTTTTAAAACTATTAATATATTTTATTTTATAAAAACTTTAAATATCTTCGTTTACTCACCTATAACTTGCAATAATAACATTAATGTATTTCATCATATACTTAACCGATCATATATAATAGGTACAATACTAAAATTTAATGTGTATAACACATATAAATGCAGGCGTTACAAGAGGGGAGGAGTTTTTTTGAGTTTTTTTTTTATGATTAGGGAGAAATCAAAATTTTAGAGTATTTAAAGAGTTTGGGGACAATTTTTTAGACAAAGAGTTGCATGTCTTTTTTTCTCATTTTATTTAGTGACTCCTTTTTAATAATTTGATATTTAATCAAAAACAAATTTTTAGAGACAAAATTTTGAATAATTTTCTAAATCACATTAAAAAAAATATTAAAAGATATTCCAAAATTGAATTTCAAATACATTCTCAAGATTAATAACCAAGAAACAGATCAATCTGCCCACTAAGATGACAATTTAAACTTCAAAGTTAGAAAATTGATGATTAATGGCCATAATAATTGTAGCCGCACATAATAATTAAAACATTAAAAATTAAAAACAATTTTATTCTACCGCACATGATTGTACACTCATCGACATAATGATTGAAAAATTGGAAATATAAACATGCTAATCTTACTAACGACAAATATATTAAATAATATATATATATATATATATATACCTTAACCTAAATAATAGATCATTAAAAAAATTATTAGGCGAATGCCATTTAAAAAATAGAACATTGCTGGCTGGAAGAACGGAGACTCGGAAGAATAGATAATTCAAAAAGATATTAAAAAAAAGCTCGTCGTTTATATTACGGAGCACGTACTGGAAGAATCGAGACTTGAACGAAATGAGAAGCGTGGACCATGGCGGCCAGGTTGTATATCTGCTTCCTCTCTTTGTCTTTTTGTTAAATAAATAAATAAATCTCTTAAAAGGGAAAACTGATATACATTGGATTTATTTATTATTTATCCTGTAAAATCAAGCATCACACCATGTCCAACAAATAAGCTTATTTACCATCGCCGACATCAACAAAATTGTTAGAAAAACTTTTAAGATATTATGTCTTTATCATGGCCCCCATCAACCTGTCAAATAAACAGACTTATATACCATTTAATATTATTGAAATATATTTTAAAATATTATGACCACATTATCATCACCATTACAATGTCCAGCAAACGAATTTATCTATTATTTAAATTTGTTAAAGATATTTTCAGATATTTTAATTTGAGGATTTCTTTATCATCACCATCACCAAAAGAAAAAACTCATTTGTTATTCTAAAATTATGTTATTTTTTTATTGATAGAACATCATATCAATTATATAAATAGTTAAAATGTATAATAAAACAAAGGGAATAGCTACAAAGTGGCAATTGCACGCTAATATATGAAATTTATTTTATGTAAGCAAATATACCACCCCAAACAAAAAAAAAAAGCGTCTTGTATTATTTGTATGGTGTAACTATGATTTATCTAATGAATTTTATTTTCTAAGCTATGAATTAATTAAATTATAAGTTTACTGTAAAATAATAGTAAGTCATATATATATATTAAAAGAAACATGTAATAACATGATTTTTATTTATGGAGATTTATTTCTATTTCATTATGGATATTTGTTACAATACATGAGCCAATATCATGACTAGTCATTATCAAATGGTTAAAAAAACAAGTCATTTCATGTCATACTTGTTCATGTGACATTATTTTTAATTACTGAATTAAATTGAAATGGAAAAAAAATGCACAATTACTTTGAAAATATGTTAACCTTTAATTTTTGTATAATATTAATAAGCATCCACATTTAAATTTAAATATATTAATATCTAAATCCCGTGTCATTATGTTGATCAACAATTTCGACATAGACTTGATTTTCATACAAAGACCTTGTAGCCTCCCGTTCAACTGTAATCATACTCTATCACCCACTCTGAATGATTTCTCTATCCTATGTCGATCATGCCTAGCCTTGTATTTTTCTCATGACTTCTTTAGTGCTTTTTGTACCCATAAATGGATCTATTTGATCTTCTCAACTTACTTTTCTACTCTTAAAGCATCTCTTGTGAGATCCTCCCTCACTCCTTGCTTCCCATATACACCATCTAAAGGTGAAGGTGGAAAATATCTTAAACAAATCTCAAATGGTGACTTACTTGTTGAAGTGTGCACTACTCTATTGTAGGAGTGTTGTATGTAGACCAAATTTCCATCCCAAGTAGTTTGATGCTTCTGATTGTAACCCCATAAATCTATATCAAATTCCTATTAACTACTTTTATTTTCCCATCTTTTTGTGGGTGGAATGTTGTTGACCTCTTCAAGTTTTTGTTAGAATGTAGTAGACCTCTTTAATTTTTTTTTGCATCTTCTATCACAACATAGTCCAAAATACACTAATAGATTTGGTGTCTCTATACGACATGATGCTCCTTGGTATTCCAAAGTGCATTGAGACCTATTCAAAGAATAAGTTTATTGCTTCTTTCCCACTAATGGTATTTTTATGGGGAACTAGAATGCACATCTTGCAGAACCTGTGAGATACCACAAATAGGTAGTCATATCCCTTCCTAGTAGTTATTAAACCTCCCACAAAATCCATGGAATACTTTCCCAATAATGAGTGGGTATAGGAAATGGATGGTTTAGACCCTATTTCCTATTATTGGGCTTGTTGGTACAACATAGTATATATCCTCTAATGAACCTAGATACACCTTCTTACATCTTGGGCTAGCACACATACTTTTGCAAATTGGAAATTTTCTTCCCAACACTAAAATTCATTGCAACATTGGAGGTGTGAATATTTCTAATTAGTTGCAATTCGAGATGATAGTCAACTATGCTATCACCATCATCATGACTCTAGCCCTATAGCTATTGATGAACATCCCTAAAGTCCTCTTCCTTTATACATGCCTCTATGTATGCATCATATGTGGGAGGATCCATGATGTCAATGATAGTTCCCAAAGATGTCAATTTTGATGTAGGTGGTCTTAAAAGCATGTCAACCAACTTGTTTCTACACTTGATCTCTAAATTATACTGATATAAGAACCCCATCCACTTGTAATGCCTAGTATTTCATAAACTACTCTGGGCTTGCAGGTACTATAACAACTATTGATCTATGTGGATGACGGTCTCTTGACCCATTGGATAATGTTCCACTTTTTGACTTGTACCATAGCATAGTGCTTCTTGTCATAAGTTGGGTAGTTGAGAACAGTCCCATGAAATACTTCAAATTGTAGCATACAAGCCTTCCTCTCTCCATCAACACTACTATTATGCCACACCCACTTTCATATGTCTCCACTTCGAATGGTTGTTGCAAGCTTGGTGATTCAAGAACTAGTGCTTGACTTATTTTCCTTTTCATTTCTTTAAAACACTTCTACTGACCCTTCTTTGACTGGAAAATCTTCCCATTCATTGTTATGGCACGGGGTCTCGCAACTACTCCTAAAATGAAGCTATGTATTTTTTTAAGTATTATATTGCCCCCAAAAAACTCTTAACCTTTGAAACA
The DNA here is from genome assembly GCA_031772625.1 of Pinus tabuliformis. Lineage (NCBI taxonomy): Eukaryota > Viridiplantae > Streptophyta > Pinopsida > Pinales > Pinaceae > Pinus > Pinus tabuliformis. The sequence goes on along the minus strand of CM062819.1, from coordinate 1,387,812,826 downwards.
TTTATAGGCACCGACCACTTCATGATGGCCACCATATTTGCAAGATCTATCTTAAGCTCCTTCCCCACTAATCAAATAGCCTAAATACAAAGAATTTGTGCAAACTCACACTTCTGGATATTTTCCAGTAGTTGGTGCTTCTTCAATGTCTTTAGAACCTACATTAATGTGAGATGTGCTAAGGTATTAGGTAACACTGTATACTCGTATATCATCCAAATAAATAATAACAATTGAATCTAGATATGGACACAATATATAATTCCTTAATCTCATGAACATATATGGTGCATTGGATAGACCAAATGGCATGAATAACCACTCATACAAATATTTTTTGGCTTTTAAGGTGGTCTGCTAGATATCTTCTTCTTTGACTCGAACTTGGTAATACTGTGATTTTAAATCTAGCTTCGCAAAGTATTTTTCTTACTACAACCGATCCAATAAGTCATCAATCTTGGGTAGAGGATACCTATTAGTGAGCATAATCTTGTTTAATGCTCTACAGTAAATGAAAATTATCCAAGTCCCATCCTTCTTTGACACAATTATGATGGGTGAATCACATGGTGAGATACTTAGTTGAATAACCCCTTGCTCTAATAGTTGTTGCAATTGATTCACTTCACTAACTTCTAGAATGGATTGTCAATATGTTCCAATATTTAGCAATGGAGAGTCCGGAAACAATTAGATTTCGTACTCCACTTCCCTGTTGGGTGACATTCCTTCAGGCTCCCATAACACTCCCTTGTATGCATATAACAATTTTTCCAGTTGTTGTCTCTTTTTCATAATGTACCCCTCCATGGGTTCCTTCACTCATTGACTCTTCTATAGAATTATTTTCTCTTAAGAATAGTACAAAATAAATTTTACTAGAACTATTCGATTTCTTGGTTTAATTGGCACTTATGAGTGAAATCTTCAATTTTCCTTTGTGCACATTGATGATGAAGGATTTTCCATCCTTGATGAGGTGGTACTAGTTGGAGCTTTGCATGAAGATTTCATCCCTCATGTACATGGAGGGACTCCCAAACACAACTCCACATACATAAAGTGACACTACATCCAATTCTTCTTCATAAATATAATCAACACTTATAAAAAATTTAATTTTACACAATTTTTTTTACCTTTATCTCATCCTCCTTGTTGACCCATCCCAATGTATATGGGCTAGGATGGTCATGCACCTCCAATCCAATTTTTTTTACTGGATCCACTATTATGGGATTTTCCTATGATCATGAGTTGAAAAAAGCATCAATTTTTTCCTTTTAGACTTTTATCTTCATATTGAAGAGTAATTTGGTCATATCCTTCTCTTCATGTTGTTGAAGACTACTCAAATTCACCCCCTTCTGTATTGATGTGTAGATAATCTTCTCATTCACGTTTGAATTTCTTTCCAAGTGATTGCTCAAATCAATGACTATGAGATTTTTTTTCTTTGTTTCCTTATTTTAGCTCTTTGGTTTGATCTCCAGATGTAATTTCCAAAGCTTCTCTTCTCTATGACCATCAATATTGTAGTGTTTGCAGTGGGTTCTAGGATGTTTGCACTAGTGTGTTGTGGTTATTGTCTTCTTGTCATTTCCTCCTTTATTATTCTTCCCGCCTTCCTTGGAAGCTTCCTAGTGTTGCTTCTGCTTTGAGCCAATAGATTTCCATTTCTTTTAGCATATCCTTTCCAAATATTGTTCTTACACAAGCCTTGTCCATTGTTATTAGTTTGAAAAACATCACTTTCTTTCACAAATGGCTATATGTAGACTCCTAATATACTTGAGGATTACTATGGGGTAATGGGAGAGATACCCATCATTATTTCCATCTTTTTAAATTTTGTGGTGTACTCCTATATATTTTTCCCTTACCTTTTCCTAAAGTAATTCCATTGGATCCATTGCTCCTTGACATACTTGATAGGGTATAATTGGGATTTAACAAGGCTTTAAAATCCTTCTACCTAATTGTTGTGTTGGAGAATGTAACTAGATTCAGTCTTCATAATGACTTTTGTAATCATGACATTGTATATTTTATATAAAAGAGAAAAATATTTTTTATTTATTCAAGCATGGGTTTCATGCTCAAAGTCTATGTCAAGGCATGTTCTTCATGCTTCTAGGGCTTGTTGAGTCAGAGAAGAGTTTTTTGTAATGTATTATAGTCTTATTTAGACTTGTTGTAACTAAATAAAATCATTATTTTTGAGTCTAGTAAGTCAATTTATCGTCCAAGACCAAGTCGGCCCTACCAAGGAGAAGTCGACCTGGAAGAGGCCTATTCAATCTTTTGAAGAGTGTATATATAGCATGAGACTTCGACTCATTTGTAGCACTTCACAAGTTCGATCTGCAATTGGACAAGTATATAATCTAGAGCGAGCAGTCAAGGAAGAATGGAGAAATCAAATCAAAGGAAGAAGACTTGAGAAATCAATCTTTTCTGTCAATAGGTGTGAGCATATTAGGGTTTTTGTGCAGATTGTAGGGTCAATACTTTTAGGTCCGAATCGCACACCTAAAGTTGTAGGACCGAAAATTTGGTTGGAGCATATTTTGAAGAGTTTGACCTTCGTTGACTTTGGTAGACCTTGACTTTTTTGGAAGAGATCCTATTGGAGGTCTGACTTGGTGTTTGGGAGGAATCTTGAATTTGGTATTTGGGTCTTGGAAGTCTGAGTTTGATTTGATTCTACGAGAAGTATTCCTTTTTGGTTTTCCCCTGGAAGGGCTTTTCCCTGGCTTGGAGCCTATATCTTGTGTATTTTGTATCTTTGTGATTTTTATTGTTTAAGTAATTACTTGATGAAGAAGAAATAAAAGTAATAAAAGGCCAACTAATATCACAAGTAACTATCAAGTAAGGAAAGAAAACTCTAATCTACAAATAATTTGATTTTTCAACATGGTATCAGAGCTAAGGTGAAGGAAGGAGGTTGGAATATCACATCTTTGTTGGAACCTTTGTTGAAAACAAATTTAAAAGCATTCATCTACTCTTTATTCTCAAATGGAAAGCTTTAAGAAGAAAGGTATGAAGACTCTTGGAAGTCTCCTTGTAACTATCAAAGGATACATCTTGAAGTACATCTCAAAGCTAACAAAAGAAGTGATGGATGGAAGCTTCTTCTTTGATCTCTCAGGTACTTTTAAAAATGATAATGCATGGTTTATTGATAGTGGTGCCTTTACACATATGACAGGTGAATGCAGTTGAATCCAAACTTTATCAAAAGGGACCTCTTCTCATTTAATCGAACTTGGAGACACGAAGAGCTACCCTGTGAAATTGATTGGATCTACTTTGTTGAAGCTAGAGTATGGAAGTATTCATATAATTAATATACTTTATGTTACTGGTTTGAAGAAAAAATTGCTTTCTATTTCTTTCCTAGAAGATAAAGGTGATAGGATTTCTTTTGTTGATGGCAAAGTTTTGGTTTGGGGAAAGGGCTCTAGTATTGAACATGCTAAGATAATTGGGATTTGTGAGGGGACATTGTATAGACTTCTTACACCTCTTCCTCAAGCTATAGTACACATATATGTTAGCCCTTCTGAATTGTGGCATAGAAGGTATGGACACCTTCACTACAACATATTTCCATCTCTTGTCAAATGATCACTGGCATTCCTTAATTAAAGGAATAACATGAAGGAATTTTTGGACGATTGGCATTGTCTGATTGGTTGGTGGCACTTGGTATGTTGGAATTGATGTCAACTAGACTAGTATTGAGGTCAAAAGCAACATATGTTAACATTGATGTGAGAATGATTGTTTCGGGGGAGTCCCATGGTTGCTGTAGTATTCTATAGAGAATCATCATAGTAGCATGATTAGTGGATAAGCCATAAAAATATGATTATGATGGTTGGAAGTCCTAGAGTTTGGAGTCAAAGGTTGGGGCTATGTAGCAGAGCTGGAAGGAGAACATCCTGACCCTTGACCTGTGTGGGACCATATCTAAGTCAGAAGTCAGGCCTAGTCAGAGGCCAAGGTCACGCAGAAGAATTGACAGGAGAACACCCTGACCCCTGACCTATGTGGGAACCGGTACAGGAATCATGGTAGATGACGTTAGTGTGACATGATAATATGGAGGACACATGGTAGGAAGATTCAACATTCTTAGGTAATCTAATGGGCCAAATCTAGGTGAAATGTGTCACCATACAAAAGGTGCGACATGGCCTAGATTATTTTAACGTGATGTGAGATGGTGATGTGGCAAAACCTTGAAGTTTGTACCAAGGGGAGGCTTTTTGAATATTTAACCATGTATTTGGTCTTTGACATTGAATCGATAAAATAGGCCCATAGCAGTTGAAAAGGATTTTAGTCGGGCTTATCGGTAAGCCAGGGTTGAAACAAATGTAGGTGCATAAGCAAACAAAGTGGGGTGACTCCTGACCTCCTGACCTACATTGGAAGGCGCACCCAAGTCAGGGTTATGCAGTGTCTTTGTGTGTTATACATCTGAAGTCATTTTCACTGAACAAAATGTATTGCAAGTCTACTGCATAGGGTCATATGACCCAAGTCTCAGATAACATACTAATAAACCCAGAGTAAATGGAATTGACAAGAAAATAGAGATACAAGGAAATAAGGACCTTGACCTTTAGCATATTAATGTTTTCCGACACAGTCAAACCTGAGTTCTCCTCATGCCATGAAGAGATAATGAAAATAATGGAGATTAGACCAAGCTCAAGAAATCTATGTCGTTTGTACAACAAAAAATTAAATGAAGGAGATCCTTGAGTGTGTTGGTCGATTGAGAATTAATTTTCAACATGGAAGAATCACTAAATCCCTTTCTCAAATTTAATATAATTACAGTGGCCAGGTGTTGGGATGTAATAGGAGAATGGAGAGCCTTTTAAAAGTACACTCGGGTAGAGTGAAGCATAGAGTGAGCCTCACTAAATAAACATATACATTGAGTGAACTAAACCTACCTAAAGAATTAAATTCAAATGCCCATCCTCTAAATTAAATCACTTGTCGTGACTGAAAACACAAGATACAACATCATGAAAGAGCCTTACTATTTTGGGTTCATTCTTTGCATTAACTATAATGAAGCTACAGTTGGATTTGATTCTCAGTGATTAATGCAATTGTAGTGGCCTTACACTCTAATGGAACAATAACATGGAGAGCCATGCATAGGTACACTTCCAGGTACTGTGTTGTAGAGATAACATCGATCACAACATAGGAGACGAACAAAACCATGGAGAGTAGTTATGCAAAGTGAGGGAATACATAATTGTTGAGTGTCACAAAGTGCAATGCAAGGGGTGTGTGATTGAGCTAAGTGTCATTAAGTGAAGGTGTATCACAGAGTCGAGACTTGAGTTATTTAAGCTAGCAAAGAGCACAATTCGAAGGAGAAATAGGGAGTTGAAGGAAGGGAATTGATACTAGAGCATACCATATTTGTTTTTGTATGTATATTCATTTGCCTTTATTTTCAGTTTAAAAATTGTATGAAAAGTAGAAAAGTGGCTAGAGAAGGCAGTGGTCTGCATTCTTAAGAGGTGTAGTGACTTACTATCCTAAAGGGGGTTAGTGCCTCTCTTGAGTGGGTGCTCACAAAAGAATTGATATAATTAAGTAGGTGCTTAATTCACATCATAACAACAAACATATTGGTGGTTTTCTCCATTTGGGTTTCCATGTAAAAATACCTGCGTCAATATGTGTATGTTTCTCATGTGCTGGATTGCACATACACGTGAATGCATTATCTCGTTGTTCATTTGTATTGTGTATGAAATCTCTCACAAGTAATTGAACTTAGTGAAAAGAATCAAAGACTTATACTTAAAACTTTAAATAACCTCACTATTACTGTTTCACCTCCCTCCCTCATCAATTCCTTATTCCAACAATTGGTATGAGAGCCAAGTTCCTTTAGGAATAGTCTAACTAGAGGAAGGTAGATCCATAAGGAATTATGTCTAGGCAAGAGAGTCAAGATGCTTACTCAAGCAAGATACCAGTGTTTGATGGGACAAACTATTCCTTTTGGAAATTTAGGATGGAAGCTTATCTTATGTCCCTAGGAGTAGATGTTTGGATCTTTGTACTAGTAGATTATGGTGTCCCTGATGTCCCTCCCACTGATGCAGATGATTAAAAAATTGTATGGAAATAGATCTAAAGATAAGAATGCCATTATCTTTGGCCTTAGTCAATCCGAACTCATAAAGGTTATGCATTGTAAGTCTTCCAAGGAAGTGTGGGTGAATCTCAATTAGATTCATGAAGGAGATGATAAATTCAAGCATGCCAAACTTCAAACCTTTAGAAAGAAGTTTGAAAGATTAAAAATGAGTGAAGAAGAAAGCATAGCAAAATACTTCCCTAAAGTTGATGAAGTAACCAATATGATTAGAGGACTCAGTGAAGAAGTTAAGGAAGATATGATTTTTCAAAAGATCTTAAGATCTCTACCCATGAGATTTAATGCCAAAGTCTCTGTGATTTAAGAAATGGCTAATTTAAAGAGTTTCAAGATGGATTAGCTACTTGGTACTCTCACAACCTATGAGATGAGAGTAGGAAGAGATAAGTATGAACCCAAGGAGGCAGTGTTCAAAGTGTCTAAGAAGGAAAAGGAGCAAAAATATCATCACAATTACTCCAGCTGTGAATCTGATTAGGAGTTGACTCAATTTTCCAGGAAATTAAAGCGTGGCTCAAGAAAATATAAAGGGAAGTTTCCCTTTAAACTCTTTGATTGTGGAAGAGTTGGGAATTTTTCTTCCAAGTGCCGTTACAATGAAAGGAAAAAAAGGAAGATGATAAAAAATTTAGAAAAAAATCTCAAAAACATCAGAAGAAGAAGTTCTATAATAATAAAGGGTCTCTACTCCAAAGAGGATAGCTCAGCACCAGAGTCAGACAACGAAAACTCTTCAGAAGATGATTCAAATAAGTATTTACTCATGGAATTTGGAGCAGACTCCAAGAAACAAATATTATTGACTTTGAAGAGGAAGAAGAAGAAGTAGGAGTAGTGTACTTTTAAGGGGAACTCATCAGTGCTCTTTATGAGTTAAAGAAGGCCAAGAGAAAGAACATGTAGCTAAAATAACAACTGTAGTGTGTTGAAGAAGGTATGCACAACTTAGAAAATGAGGAGTTTGTTTATCAAAAAGAAAAACTTGAAGAATCCATTAAAAGAAAAGATAGTTTAGCCCTTCTACTAGAAGAAAAACAAGGAACATGTGAGAAACTAGAAGAAGAGAACAAGGATTTAAAACATAAATTGTTTAAGGTAAAGAAGGAAATGATCTAAAAAACATGAAAATATGAAATTCTGTCCTTGAAAGTCAAATTAGAAGAAGCTAAATGAAAGGAAGAAGTTATTCATGATTTGATCCATGAATGGAAGAGAACTGTCAGAGTCTCGAGGTAGAGGTCGTCTCTCTGAGAATGGATCTTGAGAAAGTGGAGACTGAGAAAGGTATAAATGAAAAAATTGCATAAGGAACAGGAAATCTAGATCGGATTCTAAAAATTCAAAGGTATTCAGGAAAAAAAACATGTCTGGTATACTCTAGACCACATGAATATTCTATGGGAAAGATGAACTCCAGGTTCGTAGGATTTGACGAACCTTAGAGCTAGGAAAATATGTATCAAGAAAGAATAAATGAAGACAAAAAGGTGAATAATAACTCCATCCACCCCAGGGAGCCACACCAATGGAGAATGAATCAATTAGCCACACAACAAAGGTACCTTCATGCACAAACTCATGAAATTTCCAACTTCAGGTACTGTCATTTATTTTATGGTAATTGTTATAAATGTCACATGTTTGGACATAATATTGATGATTGTAGAAGGATCAAATTTGAAAGAGATAAAAATTCTAGATATAATAAGTATCAGAATCTTCAATCTCAAAGCTCTCCTCTCAGAGATCGAAATGTGTTCTCTCCCCTAGTGAGTGATGTTGAATGTTTAAAATGTAATAATTTTCTACAGAAGGCAAGTGAGTGGAAAAGCAGGTTTGAGTACCCATCTAAGTCCCAAAACACTTGGCAGCCAACTTTTCAAAAAGATAAGGAGAATTAGAAACAAAAATGTGGAAAGAGCATGGAATGTGGACTTGCTCTATTAGCACAAAATCAAGAGAATAGATGGTATGTGTATAGTGGTTGTTCCAAGCATATGACTAGGGATAAGAGCAAATTTATGTTGCTAAAAGAAAAGGATAGAGGGAATAATGTCACTTTCGGCAACAATGCGCCAACACGAATCAAGGGTAAGGGAATAGTCAATCTTGATCAAAAGACTAAAGCCAAAAATGTGTTGTATGTAGAAGGTATCAAGCACAACTTGCTTAGTGTAAGCCATATGTGTGAGAATGGCTATAATGTGACTTCCAAGGAATGTGAGATCCGAAATGAAGAAAATGGAAAGATTATGGGAAAAGAAATCAGAACTCACAATAATGTATGTGTTTGAATACTCTAGAGTACGGTGTTATTTGAGAAAGACGAATGAATCCCGGTTATGGCACAAGAGACTTAGTCATTGAATTTTGTCAATCAAGTAAGAGTCAATAGGCTAGGAGCTATGAGAGGATTGCCAAGACTGTCAAAGACTGATGGTTCAATCTGTAAGTACTGTCAATTTGGTAAGCAGACTAAGACTCATTTCAAGAAAAAAGAGTCTCTTCATCTAGACAACTCGAAATAATTCACACAAATATCTGTGGCCCAACTAGAGAAAATATCCCAAGAGGAGAAAGGTATTTTATGCTGCTTATTGATGATTTTTCCAAGGCCACTTGGATCGTTCCCTTAAAATAAAAATCAGAAGCATTTAAACATTTTAAAGCTCAAGTAGAAAATGAGAAAGATCTAAATATCAAATGTTTAAGATTAGATAGAGGAGGAGAATACACTTCAAGATATTCTGAATAATTCTATGAAGGGCATGGCGTAAGGAGGCAATATTCTATGGCTAGAACTCCACAAAAAAATGGAGTAGTTGAGAGAAAGAACAAAAAAATCCAGGAGATGGCTAGAGCTATGATGGATGAAGAAGATGTACCTCAAATATTTTGGGGAGAAGTAGCATAAGAAACAATGTACTTATCAAACACAACACAACTCGGGCCTAATAGTGATAAAACTCCCTATGAGTTGTGGAAGGGAAGACCTACACCAGTTAAACACTACAAGGTGTTTGGGAGAAAATGCTTTATCAAAAGGAATGATAAATCCTGGAATGTTTTATTCATGTGCTGATGAGGGTATATTACTCGGGTAATCTGCTCAAAGTAAAGGATACAAGTGTTACAACAAAAGGACAAAGAGGGTTGAGGATTGCATTGATGTAGTAGTAGATGAAGTAGATTCACAACCTGAGTCCTCCAAAGGAAACATGAACTCAGATGGAGAAGATATTTCAACCATCATGTCCTCAGATTATGATGAAACAGATTCAGATAATGAAGACGTAGAAACAAGCACAACTCCAAGGCCCAAAACACCTTCCATGTATCTACATAAAGAACATCCTGAGAGTCTAATTCTTGGAGATCAAAGACTTGGTGTTTAGACTAGAAGGAAATTTGTTGGCAGTTCAAGTTATGCAAATATTGCTCTTCTATCTCAGGTTGAGCCTAAAAATCTCAGTTAAGTAAGTGAGGACAAGTCTTGGGTGAGGGTTATGAATGAAGAAATTAACCAAATTGAGAAGAATGAAACTTGGGAGCTTGTTCTAAGATCCAAAGAGAAAAAATTCATAGGTACAAAATGGGTCTTCAAAAATAAGCTAAATGAGAAAGGTCAAGTAATTAGGAACAAGGCTCGATTGGTCTACAAAGGGTATGGACAGATAGAGCGGATAAATTTTGAGGAAACCTTCACACCAATAGACAGACTAGAAGCTATCAGAATGTTTCTTGCCTTTGCTAGTCAAAGACATCAAGGTATATCAAATGTATATGAAGTCAACATTTATCAATGGAGATATGGAATAAGAAGTTTATATTGAGCATCTAGAAGGATTCACACTCACCGAAAATGAAGGGTTTGTGTGCAAACTAAAAAAGGCCTTATATGGACTCAAACAGGCTCCCAAAGCCTAGTATGCAAGACTGGATCAATACCTTTAGCAATAAGGATTTAAGAAAGGCACTATAGAAAACAATCTGTATATAAAATCTGAAGATGATCATCTACTAATTGTAGTAGTGTATGTGGACGACATAATATTTGGTAGTGACCTAGAACAATTGGGACATCAATTCATAAATTGTATGAAAAAAGAGTATGAGATGTCCATGATATGAGAATAATTGTCCTTTGTCTTAGGATTGCAAATTTCTCAATCAAAAAATGGGGTATTTGTCTCCTGATCCAAATACCTATGAGAAACTATGAAGAAGTTTAGGATGGAAGATTGCAATCCAGTTAGCACGCCCATGGTTACATGCTGCAAATTATACAAATAAGATGAGACACTGATGGTAAATCAAACTGACTATAGATCAATGTTAGGAAGCTTTTTGTATCTCATAGATTCGAGGCCAGACATCATGCAAGCAGTGGGTCTTGTGGCCAGATATCAATCTTTCCCTCATGAAAGTCATGTCATCGCTATCAAAATTATTTTCAAATATCTTCAAGGGACAATAGATTATGGATTGTGGTATACTAAAAGAAGAGAGTTTAAGTTGAAGGCCTATACTTATGTGAATTGGGTAGGTAGTATTGATGATAGGAAGAGCACCTCTAGTGCAACATTCTTTTTGGGAAATGACTTAGTGTCCTAGGTCAACAAGAAACAAGACTCCATTTCTTTATCAATTGTTGAAGTAGAGTACATTGCAGCTGCCACTTGTTGCTCACAAATTATATGGATTAATCAGACCTTGATGGACATTAAGGTAGAGTTGACTGATCCCATTCCATTGATATGTGATAATACTAGTGCCATTATTATCTCTAAGAATCCTGTCATGCACTCAAAGACCAAGCACATACCTATCAAGTTCCATTTCTTAAGAGAATATGTTGCAACTAGCATTATTCGACTTGGATATGTCACCACAAAAAACCAACTTGAGACATATTTACTAATCCATTGGCAAGATAACCCTTTGAGTATATCATGCAAAAGATAGGGGTTGTGAATCTTCCTCCCAAATGACTTAATTATAAGGTGTGTTAGTAGCTACTCAACATGTGGGATCAATTGAAGAGTAAGTTGCACTGCTTAAGGGGGAGTTCTCAAGATAATCCTTTGCCATTGATGCCAAAGGGAGAGAAGACTATTGGTGCTTAAGAGAAGAACAACAATGAAGAAGACCATGCCTGATTTTATGGGGAGCTTACATTGTTGCCATAATTTCCAAAGGGGGATATTTTTAGACAATTTTCATTGTCTGATTGGTTGGTGGAAGTTGGTATGTCAAAATTGATGTCAACTATAATAGCATTGAGGTCATAAGAAACAAATTCTAGCATTGATGTGATCATGATTGTTTTGAGGGAGTCATATGACTACTAAATTATTATGTAGAGAATCATCATAGTAGCAGGCTTAGTGGAGAAGCAATAAAAACAAGATTATGATGGTTGGAAGTCCCATAGTTTAGAGGAGATTATGTCTCAAGAGACTAGATCAGATGTATATGGAAATGAATTCATTGGATAGTGATTTGAAAGATATTTCCAATGGTATGCTGAAGTCCAAAAAAGGCCTTCTAGATCAATAGTTACAAACAATTGAATTTTGCATATAGAAAAGTTCATTCCTCAAAACTTTGGCAGATTTTGAAGTAGGTCAGGCTTTGTCTGAAGTAAGGCCAAGTTGGAGGCTAGGGTCGCATAGCAGAGCTAATAGGAGAACATCCTGACCCCCCAACCCCCGACCTATGTGGGACCATCTTTAAGTCAAAATTTGGGCCTAGTCGGAGGTCAGTGTCACGCAAAATAATTTGCAAGAGAACACCTCGAATCCCGACCCCTGACATATCTGGGACCTGGTACATACATCATGGCAAATGATATCAGTGTGACATGATAGTATGGAGGACACGTGCATTAGGGGAATTAGTTTAGAGGAGATTATGTCTCAAGAGACTAGATCAGATGTATATGGAAATGAATTCATTGGATAGTGATCTGAAATATATTTCCAATGGTATGTTGAAAAGGCGTTCTAGATCAATAGTTACAAACAATTGAAGTTTGCATATAGAAAATTTCATTCCTCGGGACTTTGGCAGATTTTGAAGTAGGTCAGGCTTCATCTGAAGTAAGGCCAAATTGGAGGCCAGGGTCACATAGCAGAGCTGACAGGAGAACATCCTGACCCCCCAACCCCTGACCTATGTGGGACCATCTTTAAGTCAAAAGTTGGGCCTAGTCAGAGGTCAATGTTGCGCAAAATAATTTGCAAGAGAACACCTCGAATCCCAACCCCCCAACATATCTGGGACCTGGTACATGCATCATGGAAAATGATATCAGTGTGACAGGATAATATGGAGGACACGTGCATTAGGGTAATTTTGAGGTCTAAAATGGGCTTCCTAAGGAAATTATAAAAGAATAGTGGAAATAATAAACTGATATTAGATTACATCATCAAATTTTAGAGGGAAAAAAGAAAAAAAACTACTTTTTCAATTTGTATTTTCAACTTATATCCGTATGAGTTTGCTCAAATTTCGAGCAAGAACCCTCGTTGGATGTAGAGTTTGATTCCTCATCCAAGGAGTACCCATGTTGCATAATTTTGATGGACCCTGCTACATAAAAAATGAGAAATACATGAAAAACGTGATTGCAATCACGTTATTTCATGTATTTCTCATTTTTTGTTTAGCAAGGTCCATCAAAAGTATGCAACATGGGTACTCTTTGGATAAGGAATTAATTTTTCTATCCAATGAGTACTCCTGCTTTAAATTTGAGTAAAACATTTGGGAGATAAGTTGAAAATATGATTTGAAAAATTAGTTTTATTATTTTATTATTTTTTAATATTTTTACTTTTTTACTCCAAAAAAGGTGAATCATCCCCCATGATTGACACCATCATCTTGAGTCCTATTGGTTCTTATAAATTTTATTTTGGTTGTGCATTTTCCTTAGGAGGCCCATTTTAGACCTAAAAATTCCCCTAATGGTAGGCATATTCAACATTCTTAGTTAGCCTAATGGGCCAAATCTAGGTGACACATGTCACTGTATAGAAGGTGCCACGTGGCCTAAATGATGGAAAAATGATGTAATATGGTGATGTGGCATAACCTTAAAGTTTGTGCCAAAGGGAGGTTTTGTCAATATTTTTCCTGTGTATTTGGTATTCGACATTGAATCGATAAAACTAGCCTAGAGTAGTTGAAAAGGCATTTAGTTAGGCCTACATGAAAGTCGGGGTTGAAATAAATGTAGGCGCATAAGCAAACAAAGTGGACCGACTCCCGACCTCCCAACCTACATTGGAAGGTGCACTAAGGTCATGATTATGCTGTGTTTTTTTGCACTATACATCTGAAGGCCTTTTTTCTAATGAAATGTATTGCAAGTCTACTGCATAGAGTCATATGACCTAAGGCTTAGATAACATACTAATAGACCCAAAGTAAATGGAATTGACAGGAAAATTGAGATACAAGGAAATAACGACCTTGACCTATAGCATTTTAATGTTGTCTGACACAATTAAACTTGAGTTCTCTTCATGCCACGAAGAAATAAATGAGAATAATGGATATTATACCAAGCTCAATAAATGCATGTTGTTTGTACATGAAAAAAATTAAATGGAGGAGATCCTTGAGTGTGCTAGTGGACTGAGAATTAATTCTCTACATGGAAGAATCACTAAATCATATTCTCAAATTTAATACAGTTATAGTGGCCAGGTGTTTGGATGTAACAAGAGAATGAAGAACCTTTCATAAGTACACACTTGGGTAGAGTGAAGAATAGAGTGAGCCTCACTGAATAACCACAAACATTGAGTGAACTAAGCCTTCCCACAAAATTGAATTCAGATGTCCAACCTCTGCATTAAATCAATTGTCGTGACTGAGAACGGAAGTTAAAACAACATGAAAGGGCTTTGTTGTGTTGGGTTCATTCTTTGCATCAATTGTAATGCAGCTACAGTTGGATCCCATTCTCAGTGATTAATGAAATTATATTGGTCTTGCACTCTGATGGAACATCAACATGGAGATCCATGTAGAAGTACACTTCCAAACACTATGTTGCAGCGACAACATGGATCACAACACATGAGAGGAACAAAACTATGGAGAGAAGCTATGCAAAGTGGGGGGAAAATAGAATTGTTAACTGTCATAGAGTGCAAAGCAGGGGGTGTGTGACTAAGCTAAGTGTCACTGAATGAAGGTGTATCACAGGGTCGATACCTGAGCTGGTTGAGCTAACAGAGAGCACATTTCAAAGGAGAATTGGGGAGCTTAAGGAAGGGAACTGACACTGGATCAAACTAGATTTACTTTTCTATGTATATTAATTCGCCTCTCTTTTCTGTTTGGAAATTATATGAAAAGTACAACAGTGGCTAGAGCAGGTAGTGGCTTGCATTCTTAAGAGATGGGTGACTCTTGGAAAGTAGTGGCTTGCTATCCTAAAGGGGGTTGGTGCTTCCCATGAGTGGGTTCTCACAAACAAATTGATGTAATTAAGTAGTTGCTTAATTTACATCATAACAACAAAGAAATTGGTGGTTTTATTCATGTGGGTTTCCACGTAAAAATACATGTGGCAATATGTGTATGTTTCTCATGTGATGGATTGTATATACATGTGAATTCCTTATCTTGTTGTTCATTTGTATTGTATATGAAATCTCTCACAAGTAACTGACCATAGTGAAAAGAATCATAGACTTATACTTAAAACTTTAAAGAACCTCACTATTACTGATCCACGCCCCAACCTCCCCCACCCCTCATTAGTTCCTTATTCCAATAGGAATTTTTAAGGGATGTACTCTAGAAAAGAATGTGAAGAGACCCTTTGCAAGAAGTGATACATGATCCAAGGAAATCCTATATCTCATACACTTTGATGTGCATGGACCTATAGCAGTAAAATATCTGGGAGGCCATCAATAATATGTGACATTCATTGATCATTATTCTAGGAAAACATGGATATACCTCCTCAAGAATAAAGATGCAGTACTTGAGAAATTTCAGGAATTCAAGAATGAAGTAGAAATCTGACATAAAGGAAGATAAAGACCCTAAGGTCTGATAATGGTGGAGAATATACCTCTAAATAACTTATAACATTTTGTAAGGAAGAAAGAATAAAGAGGGATATAATTGTTTATTATAACCCTGAACAAAATGGTGTGGCTGAAAGGAAGAATAGATCATTCGAAGAATGTGTTAGAGCCATACTTCCTGACCAAGTTCTCTCTAAGTTTTTATGGGGAGAAACATCTGTAACAACAATCTACTTACAAAATTGGAGTCCTCATAAAATTTTCAATAATATTACTCTAGAATTTAAGCTTTTATAGGAAAGAAACCTAGAGTGGATCATCCCTGAATATTTGGATGTCCAGTTTACATGCACATTCCAAACGATAGGAGGAAGAAATTGGATCCTACAATTACAAAATGAATCTTTGTTGGTTATAATGCTTCATCAAAAGAATAAATAATCTACATTAAAGAGGATCATCGTATTGAAGTAGAGATGTCATATTTGATTAAAATGTATCTTACAAAAGATCCAAATATATCATGGTTGATTCTAATGAAGAAGAGGTACCCATTTTTGAGGAAATCTCAAGGGATAAGAATATTCAAGATCTTACGTCCATTCATGAAGATGTTGAAGGACCTAGTGAACTTGTACATCATGTTGTTATTCTAGAAACTTGTAAGAGACCTACTGGGTTGAGGACAACTCTAAAAGAGGTTGAGGGACATGTAGTAGCTAAGGGAATTTTTAGAGAAATTAAGAGACCTAAAAGGTATTCTAGTTATGTAGCTTATACGACTAAGCTCATTGAGGCCGAACCCTCCTGCTATGAAGATGCAATTGAACATCAAGAATGGAGGAATGAAATGCAAGAAGAATACAAGTCAATTATGAAGAATGATGTCTGGGAAATTGTTCCTAGACCAAGTGACAAATATATTGTCACTTCCAAATGGATATACAATATAAAACATTTAGCGGATGGGAGCATTGATAAGTATAAATATAGATTTGTGGCAAGAGGTTTTTCACAAAATGAAGGTATCGATTATGAAGAAACCTTCACTCCTACAACAAGATATACAACTATTATATCACTTGTCTCTTTGGCTACCACTATGGGATGGAACATTCATCAAATGGATGTTAAACAAATTTTTTGAATGGGACCATTGATGAAGATGTTTATATTTAGAAACCTAAAGGATTCAAAGTCCATAAGAAGGATACACATGTTTGTAGATTGAAGAAGGCTCTATATGGCCTTAAATAAGCACCTAGAGCATGGTATGCCTAGATGGATGAATACCTACTGAGACTTGGTTTTGTTAAAATTTCTGCAAATTATAACCTCTACATCAAAGTGGTCAAGGATGAAACTATGGTCATACTTTTAAATGTGGGTGACTTACTTGTCATAGGTGTGGAAAATTGGATACAAGAATGCAAGAGGTAGTTGGCAACCAAATTTGATATGAAGGATTTTGGACTTATGCACTATTATTTGGAATTAGAGGTTGGAAGAAACTTGGTAAAATATATCTTGGTCAAGTAAAATATGTGATCAAGATATTATAAAACTTTGCCATGATGGATAGTAAGAGAATGAAAACTCCTATTATTACTAATCTAAAGAAGTTGAAGAGTTCAAAATATAGTTCAATGGTTCCTACATGCTATAGGCAATTGATTGGCTCCTCAATATATCTAGTGAATACTAGACCTAACATTTGTTTTGTAGTACATGTCCTCAATTAATTTCAAATGGACCCAAGGCATGACCATTGGATAAAAAAAAACATATCTTGAGATATCTACATGGGACAATGCATAATTGTCTTAGATATTCTAGTAGTGAGATTTAGTTATTGGGATATACATATTCTTATTAGGGTGGTAATGATAAATATGGTAGAAGCACTATTGGTGGATGCTTTAGTTTGGGATCTTCCATGATCTCATGGATGAGAAAGAAGCAATATATTGTTGTTTTGAGTAGTGTTGAAGCTGACTAGATTTCTATAAGATAAATTTGTAGAGAGACTTTTTGGCTTAGAAAGATACTATCAGATTTTTTCGAAGGAAAATTGAGCCCTACAATTGTACATTGTGATGAAAAAAATTTCATAAGGTTGACTGAGGACCCAATGTTTCATGCTAGGAAAAAACATATTAACAATAAGTACCACTAGATCATAAGCTTGGTACAAGATGGGGTTGTGAAGCTACATTATATCTCTACAGACAAACAAGTAGTTGATATTATGACAAAGGCACTTCCAAACAAGAAGCTTGAGTACTTATGAAGAAAGCTTGGTTTGGTGTATATCGCCTCCTTGATTGAGAGGGAGTAATAATGGATATTATATTCCCTTTTCCATGTGTCATGCACTAGGCCAGGACTAACATACATACGTCTAAGTGAAGGCCATGAAGGGAGAATAAGGTATGGAGGATTAGATCAACTGATATTAGTACTTATTGAGGATTGGGAAATCCAAGATAGAAGTAGCCTCATAGACTAATACTCTTTGAGATTGAGGTAGGGAATCCAAACCACAAGTACTTGAAGAGGATTGATATTCTTTTAGGATTATGATTCCAAGATCAGAATAGTCATAAAAGGACATACCTAGTGAACATTTGAATGCGGTATGTTCCTTAAGAGGTAACGTGGTGTCTCACATGAAACCTCCTAGCATTATGCTCTAAACTAAATAGAGCTTGTTAGTTAAGGCCTTGCTATGTTGACAATGTTGGTTATGATATTGATGCTTAAAAGATGGCTTATCAATCCAACTCTTCTTATGAGAATACTGTTGGTTTAAGGGGGCTTGACCCAGGTTTAAAGTGTGTTCACACCAATAAAACCCTTAACCACTGCCCTCTCGGTAACAACCTACAAGCATATTGCAGTCTCACCCAAAGCGGTTATGGGAGGTTGAAGAACTAGGTTTCTACAACCAGAGGGATATGTGCATTGTTGGGTTCGTGTATTTACTTATGTTTTCTACCTTCCTACAACTTTGCATACATGAATAACTTTGCATTGATGATTAATCTTACAGATTGGTACTTATAAAAGAAAACAACATTACATGTATTCTTTTGCATAATTTTTCATGCATAACGATATCAATAACAACAGAGGATAAATACAAAAAGCCACACAATACTTCACCAAAACCCCTTCTTTATTAATAAGGATCTTGAATACATTCTCTTCCCTGATCTATGCACCCAGCTACAAGCAGTTTGCATACTCAACCGCAGACTCTTCAAGGCCTTTGTGCACTCAGCTGTAGAGACTTCCTGTAAATACAGACTCAAGACAGAGAATACGAACAATCTATGCTTAGTTATTTTATCATATCATGATATTTCAAAAAGCATTACATATTCTTTATATAGACTTCCTTAATACAATACCACGGTTCACATACAATGGATTTGACAAAACAATGGACTAATACCCAATACTTGTTACAAAATAAGGGGCTTTGACCTGCCCTAAAGCCCCTAAAACACAGTGTGATGAATATAACTTCATTGGATCCGTGTATTTCGCTCCTCAAAATTCAAAGTCTTTGACCCAAAGTTTGACCAAGATGGGTTGTGCCCAACAGGACCCCAACACTCACCCGTGACTCATCTCGAGTCACTCAAATTCGGTTCCCTTGATTTTTGCTGCAATTCCATATTATACTGCATTATACTATTGGACCGTCTCTGCCATTTGTTTCTCTTTTTTGTGCGCTTCCTCCAGCAATGGATGCATTCTGGGCCTTTTATTGTCAGAAGGAGAGACACAACTGTGACAGACAAGAGGAAAAAGTAGAAGGGGTTCCTCATGCTCCTGCATAGTTTCCTCTGTTTCCACCTCTGTATCCTTTCCACTTGTACCTACATCCTGTGGGATACCCTTCTCTATTCCAACTGCTCCACCAAGTGGATTCATCCATTCTTCTTACCATTTCTATACTACGGTGAGAAAATTATCTCCAGTTACTAAGTATGGAAATGGGTGCCATGTCTCAGTTGGGTCCTTTGTTGCCTTCACATAAGCTCTGTGGAAGTCTGCTTTGAAATATGTAATGTGAAAATATTGATATACAAACTAGGTGATAGCCTTGGATGTTGATTCACCACCATGTGTAGATCCATTTCCATTACCACAAAGAAAACCCTATTCTCTATTGCGTGTGTCAGTTTCTTAGTAAACTAGAGGGAGGCATACCTCGCTGCCTCATAAAAATCCACCTTGACAGATGAAATCTGCGAGTCTTCTAGTTCTTTCCATGCAATTAGCGCAATGAGTATTAACAACCAAGAATAGTGGAATGGATTCCACTCTTCCTATGCTTTACTGTTTTCTATCAACCCAGTTAAATTTGACTCTTGTGCTACACTTTGCAACCAAAGATATTACTTTTGTAGGCACCTCATTGGCCCTGCACTTCCTCATTATATTACCTGCTAATATGCGTGTGGTGAAACACACTTCTTTGTCATCAATGGAGTTGATGTCATATCCATGTGACTTCTTCACTAGTCCAAACTTTTCCTTCATCATTTGTTCCATCTCCTTATCCTTATTCTTTCCCACAAATTCTTCTACGAGGTCTTTTCCCTTATGGGGAAATGCTATGATTTTTCCGATTAACATGTCATCAATCCAGATCCTTGTCCCTAGCCAAATGCATCCATAATGTACCATTGTGAGGAGCTGCCACACATATTGTACTGGTTGTACTTCAAACGAAGTGTGGCACATTCAACATATTCAAGAGGCCTACTCTCTACAATCCTGCAACCCACTGGAATGACTCTAGCATCATGACTCAACTATATGGGTACTGAACCTACTTCAGATACCTACTTGGTTCAAATTGAGGGTATTTTCTGTGATCGTTAAAGTCCCAAACTTCCAACCTTAGTTGGGGTATCCTCCTGAACACTTCGCCCTCAAATGATACTTCCTCCAGCAGAAATATAGTGAACACGTTGAAATTCCCATCCTTGGGCTCCTTAACTGGCTTGGCATTTGGTTTTCTTGGTGGCATGGAAGGTGGGAGCACAACAAGAATCTCTTCGTCCTATGGCTTCATACATTGAAATTCAGACTCCACCTCACTTTTATTGACCTGTTGAGGTGCCTTCTGCTATATCAACTTCTTTCCTTTCTACACTAACTTATTCCCTTTATCTTCTTTGTTCTTTGTGAAGACTTCTGTTTGTGTTTTCTTCCTCGGGGATGTCCTAAGTTCTGCCCCAGATACCTCAGCTCTTCTTCTGCTTCTTCTATGGCTGTGGTTATGTAGGTACCTACTTTCTTGGAAAACTCTGGCGCCTTGGGGACATAGGTACCTTCGCTCCTTGTTCCTCCATAATACCCGCTAGTCCTTTCTTTGTAAATATTCCAACAAGTTAGTCAAAACTCCTATCAGACATATAGTAGGTCTCTTCTATGTAATTTCTCAACTTCTCCATACAACAAAGTATCAAATGTGGCGCAAGATATAGTTTTCATAACAATTTTGATTTCCAACCTCATTATTTCTTCAATATTTTCTCATTTAGTGTAGGTATGGGGCTAGATACAATCAACTGTGCTTCATAAATTCTCTTTTCCCGTGCCCGTTAATGAAAATTTTGATTTAACAGTAGATTTTTCCTTCCAATGGTCATATTTCTGTCCAACCTAGATGAACCTTCCCTCGTAGTACAGTCACCTTTTCTTTGTCACAGTTCCTTCAGACTTCGTCATATTCCTAAATATCGTGCAGTAATCTTCCTTCGGTGAAGTCTGTTTCTGTAGAGTAGTTTATTTTCCCGTGCCGACTTTCAACTATAAGTGGCACTAAGACGTCCTTCCCTTCAATTTTCAGTGCAAAGTTCTAGGGACAACTTCGTCCTTGCATATCTTCAATCTACTACCATTCACTCATCCCAGAATTAGCTGACCATTCAAATTCGCTAGTTGAACTGCATCACTATCAGAGACATGCTTGATCATATATTGTCCTAACCAATGTGTTTTAAATTTTCCTTGGAACTTTATGAATTTGTTGTCATGCAATAATACAAGATATCCTTCTTGGAATGTCTTCTTCTTGATATGCCTGTCATGCTAGGCTTTATACCTTGCTTTCTGTACTTGCTGATGGAACCCTACTATAAACCTGTCTTCTTCTAGAGCTATTATATGTGACATTCTTTCCTTCATAATGTCAGGGTCTACCATATCTATGACAGCTACGATTCTCAAACTTAGCACAATGTATTCCATAGGCATAACTACCTCTTTTCCATATGCCAATCTAAATGGTGTCTTCCCTGTCAATTTCTTGCATGTTGTTCTATATGCCCACAACACCACAGAAATTATCAAATCTCAGTCATCTTTATTCACATTGCATACCTTGGTCAATGCGTTCTCTAGAATCTCATTGAAATCTTCCACTGTTCCATTTTCCTGAGGATGATAAGGAGTGTTATTTTGGTGATGACCCTAGAATTCCTTAGTTAGTGCTTCAATTGTCTTGTTCAAGAAATGTGTGCCTTGGTCACTCATAATTGTCTTCGGATAGCCAAACCTAGACAATATATATTCAAATATGAACTTCACAATAGTTTATGGACTTCAATCCTTCACTGGTTGTGACTCAACCCATGTTGTCAAATAATCAGTTGCAGTGATTATATACCTCACACCAATCTTCTTTCCTGGCAAACTAATAGGTCCAATAAATTCAATCACCCATTTGTCAAAATCCTGCAAAGTTACCTATGGCACTAGTGGCATCTCATCTCTTCTATATGGCTTTCCTATTATTTGACATACATCACATGTTTGACAAAATTCTTTTGCATCCTTATGTACTGTGGGCCACCATAACCCAAATCTTAATATCTTTTGCATAGTGGATTTTCCTTAATAGTTCCATCCTGTTACTCCTCCATGAGCTTCTGTCAGAGTATCTATGCAACACTTCATCTAGTCCCATTTTGTACAAGTGTCCAGCAATCAACGAGAAATTAGTTGCTCGAATGACCAACTCCTTCTTTTGCTTCATAGTGTACTCCGCAGGTGCCATTCCTATGATTAGCAACTGAATAATATCCGCGAAGTGATCATCTGTGACTCTAATTGTGAATATATGTGCATTGGGCAGGTTATCTTAGATATTTGTGGGTTCCTCTCCTATCTCTATTCTTAATAGATGATCAGGTCCAACATTCAATTTCCCTGGATCTACTATAACTTAGAAGTCATACTCTTGGAGTGATAACAACCATCGACAAATCTTTTGTCCTAAAACAGGCTTATTCACCAAATGTTTCAACGCGGAGTGATCAGTGAAAATTTTGAAATGTGCCCTCAACAAGTAGTGCCTAATTTTGTAATGCATACACCGTAACTAATCCCTCTCTTTCCATCATGCTATAGTTCTTTTTCGCGTTGGAAAGTTTCCTGCTTGCAAATTCTATGGGATGATCAATTTCCCATAATTTTGGCTACACTAGCACTACACCCAACGCTATGCAAGATGCATCGACACGTGCATGGAAATCCTTCTTCAAGTCCGGGAAAACTAGAATAGGCGCAATTACCATCTTCTCTTTCAGTACATCCAAGCTCTTCTGGCACTCTTTTCTCCATTGAAAAGTCACATATTTCTTCATAAATTTCTCCATCGGTGTAGCTATATGTGTGTACCCCTTTATAAATTTTATGTAGTAGCCAATTTTTCCCAATGTCATGCACAATTGTCTCACCTTTTTTTTGTGTTGGTAGATTCATAATAACAGTTATTTTCGTGGGATCCACCATTAATCCCTGTTTACAAACTACATGTCCCAATAGTATACCAAATGGTGCATAAAATATGCACTTCTTCAAGTTCAATGAGATTTGGTACTACCTACATGTATCCAACATCAACGTTAAGCTTGCCACATGCTTCTTTAATAGGCCAAAGATTGTCCAATCGTCGAAGTATACTTCCAGAAACTTATGTATATATTCTTTGAAAGCCGCAATTACAACTCTAGAAAATATAGCAAGCACATTCTTTAGTCCAAAAGGCATCACCGTGTATTGATAAGAGCCCCACTTTGCTGCAAAAGTCGTTTTATGTCTATATTCTAGCACGATCCTGATTTGATGGTATCCTGAAAAGCCATCTGTGAAATAATAGGCCTCCCATCCTCCTACATTGTCCAATACTTCATTTGTAAATGGTGTAGGGAATGGGTCATGTAGGCATGCATCATTCAATTTTCTTAAGTCAACAAAAATTCTGATTTCCCCTTTTTCCTTATTTTCCTGAACCACCATGGGACTTACCTATTCGGACTCTTCGACAGGTTCAATTATCCCAACTGTTAACATTTTGTCTAATTCTTCTTTCACCTTCTCCTTATATTTAAGATTCAGACTATAAGGTCTCTGCTTGACAAGCTTCGCATCTGGCTTTAGAGGAATCCTCATGACTCCCAAATCTCCTAATATGCCCTTCATATCTAAAAAATTAGTAGGGAAAAACTCCTGATATTCATGCAAGAGATCTATTATCTTGCTGACTGTGTCTTCATCTTAGTAATCTCCTATTGTTGTGTACTTCGGTTCCACCTCTGATCCTATATTCACCTTCCTCGTCTTCAATGGATTTGTATATCAGGTATCTTTATCTTAGGTCCATTTACTTCACGATGACCTTATGACTATTTGATGTCAATGTTGCGAGGATATTCATCCTCTTCGGTAGTGAGATTATAGCATCCCATTACATTGCTTATCTACATAGCCCAATCAGGTTGTCAGATAACTAGAACTTTGTTCTCAAAAATATTCTTCTTAACTATATTGAGCGCTGCATCTATATGTGGATAGTCATATTCAAATCTAAATGTCATTATAAATCCATCAACTGTCTCTACCTATCTAGTAGTACCATGTCGAAGCTCGGTTTCTAGATACCAATTCTGAGGAATTGTCTCCAAGGTATGGATGAAGCCATGCACCAATTCTTCTCACATGAGTTCTCTCCAATCTATCATACAGAGCTATATGTGGTCTCTAGGATCATTCTAACCATCATACTTGTCTACGAGCTCTGTTTCTACTTTTCCAAATCTTACCTAGATCAAACTTCTACATTTTTTCCAATCTCCTATATTCTTCTTATGAGTACTGCACCATCTAGTAGGAGTATCACTAAGTGCTTGATCCAGATCTAACAACCTCTGACATTCTGGTAACCGTCTTTCACAATCTCTAAAGAAAGTATTTACATCACCCAACCCATCATATAAAGGTAAATGACGTACCTCGGTTGTCATACAACACATTACTTTAATGATCCTTGCACATCACCTTGTAGACACTTCATGCAACCTGTTCTACCAATTTTCCAATTCTTCTTCTAAATCTTAAGTGTAGGAACTATCTTGCTCCCAAGTCAGTTTTCCACCTATAGTGGGGTTAATCAATTATTCTTCTTTTGTTGTTATCTGGTAAATGTTTTCGATATCATCCTTGTTGTATTCTTCTCTGAAAGGTTCAATATATCTCACTCACTCCGATGGATCTAATGGCACAATAACTCTCATTTTATTGCTTTCAAATATCATTTGCCTTTTCTTCAAGTTAATTTTATCCATGTTATCAAATTCCCAAACCAATCCAAGCAACATGGGGTAGGGATTATTGTCATCCACAATCTCAATCACTTTGAAGTCAGTGGTAGTGTGCACTCCATCAATGTCTACTGTGATACCTGACAATCTTCCTAGAGGGACGATCTTCTGTTGATTCACCATATTTAGATGGATAGTTGACCATTGCAGCTTCGGTTTACCCATCAATTCCCAAGTTTTCTTTGGAAAGACATCGGCATCAGATCCTAGATCCAAGATAACTTGATCCATGTCATATTCCCCAATCTACACTGTAAGCCTCATTTCCTTTCTAGTCTGCTTCTTGTGTCTATACATATTATTCACTACGTGCATCTCACTCTATGGTACCTCTTTAGGAGCACAAGATTCTATCAATTCTTTCAATCCCTCTACGACCTTCTAATTTCTCAACAACTTCATGCATGTCTGTAGAAAATACTTCAAAATATTCGGATCCACATCTTGTGTTGCAATCAGTACTATCTCGTAATTATCCTTATGAGTCAGATGCATGGTAAAGGTCGAGGCTCCATCATCCATAAAGCTTCGCCTCGCCTCCATGAATACTTGCTTTTCCCTCGAGATATCAAATGCAAGATATTTCTCAGTGGTTTTTCTTACCCATGTGGCTTCAAATTCCTTTTTTCCATTGGCTTTATCATTTCCAGTTACAGCGAAACTTCTTGTTACAATGTTGATGTGTGGTTGATCTTCCCTTAGCTCAACGATCATCATTTGGATATTTATTGCAGGCTTCTAGTTTCTTTTCTCCTGCATCTTTGAAATAAGGATGGGGCATTTTTATATCACATCATCAAAGGACTTACAGTAACTGTAGTTTTTTGTAGGGTTCTGACTGTCTCTTGCAAAGTGTCCAACTTGTCCACAGTTGTAACAAATAATATAGCCACATCCTCGACCAAATCCTCCTCATCCTCCTCCTCCTCATCCTTGAAATCCTCCTCAACCAACATGCTAGACTAGCTCTTCGTGTGTATGTCCCTCAACTTGTAGCCTATAACTATCAGCAGTGTGCTCCATCATTAAGTCATAACTTCGACATATTTTCTCATAATGGCCTACTGATTTACAGAAGTTACAAAATAGCTGCTTCAGGGTCTGTACATACTTCTATAACAGGTAGCAATCTTCAGAGCAATGTTGGCGTCTCGTTCTAGAAATATCACACCACAGACCTTGGTTTACTGGATTAGGTGCTCCACTTTCAAAATAATCTCTGAACACGGGGCATTGATCCTTATAATGACCCTCTGCTTTTCATTTTGTACACCATACTTCTGATCTGGTCTCTTTACCTTTCTTGAGGTCCTAAAATTCCAAGGTTAGATTGGGTAGTTGACTTTGTATCTGTTGTACTCTTGAATGAGTATCTCCAATCGGTGAAGCTTCAAGCTTCATCATAATATCCAATGCTTCAGCTTTAGTCATGATCTTCTGCTATGTCAAAGGTAACATAATATGTGGTAGTAGCACGGAAATGAACCACTCTTTATGCTTTTGTGGGGGTATATCAAAGCTTACTTGACCCATCAAAACCTTGAATCACTGATCCAACTCCCACACAGATTCAGTCATTGTATAATTGATTGCTTTTAACTTTGTGATGCACTATGATTCTGATTTCTACTTCTTGGATTCTGACCCCAGTACTTTCTTAATTTCATCCAATGAAGTAGTCGAGTTAGTCACAGAGTAATTCATATACCATGTTAGTGCTCTTTCTCGCAGCAATGTGATGAGCTTTGCCTTCTTTACATCATCACTAGTGATCTGTCCTGTTGTCCATAATACATTAGCTACAAACCAAAAGTCATCAGGATCCTTTGATCCCAATCCTTTAAAAATACGTAGCTTAATGTCATCAACCATTCTCCTTCTCGAGGGGCTAGGTGGAGGGGGAGGGGGTGGGGGTGTAGGGGAATTATGGGGAAGGGGATGCGGTGTAAGGGGAGTGGATGGATGGGTAATCCCAAAGACACCCTGATTCTTCTTAATTGATCCGAATCAGATCCATAAACAGCTGTCATAGAACCATGACTAAATCGGGACGAACAAATCCGTGAAGAATCTAAAACAGTAATCGAAGACACCCTGAACCAGTGGCCATAGCAGCCGGCGTGGAACGACGAGGACCTCAGTCAAAGCGCGCTAACCAAGGCCCATGGAGACTGAGCAGGAGGTCAAAATAGCCCATGGGAGCCCCAGAATGGGAAAAGGAGCTGATTTTTTATGCGCATTAGTGCTTAGTGCTAACGCGCATCGCTGGGAAAACAGGGCTGAAATGGTAGAGCTTAAGCACTCGGTCACATTGGGAGCCAAAGTACCATGGGTAGAAAAAGGTAAAGCGCCATCGTATGAAGGTGGGACCCACAACCTGGAAACCGTCAGTTTGATCGGGGTGCCCTTGAACGGTAAGAAGTTTTGGAGAAAGCATAGTGATCACACTCAGTAATCGACGCGTGGCAGTAGAGGTGAGAGAAAAACCACTGTGATCATGCGTTATTGGTCGAGCAAGTCAACCGCACTTGACGTGTGACTGACGTTGGATCTGGAGGAGCCCAGGTCAGATGGCTAAGATTGCGTCCAATAGACAGAGCGGAACTGACAAGGAATTAAGCCGCAATTAAGGGGATTTGGAATCCGTTGACTGCCACGGTGGAAAAGGAAATGAATCGACGAACAGGCTAACACTGTTCTAGTGAGGATATGTGGCTACTTCTCGAGCAATCATGCTGACACCAAACAGGGAATTACAAGCACACAGGCGACATGCGAATCGACGTAGGTGGAAGAGGAACCGAACAGGCGTGGAGGTCGAGTGGCTAAAGCCATGAACAGAGACAGTGAATGGGATCAGAGAAAAAAGAAAGTGAAGAGTCCAAGCGACCTAAAGAGACAGTGAACAGTGAACCCTGAGAGGAGGACTGAGCATAGAGAGCAGTAAAGCCAAGAAGAGGAGGTAGAGGGCTGAGCTGACCACCGGTAACATCGAGCACTAGAGAGCTTGAAGATTCAAGCCTTCCCATAGAGGAATCTGTCCGGATTGAGCATCACAGTTGGCTCTTTCTAGTGTAGACCGAGGGTCACAGAGCTGGTAGGAAGAACAAGAGTTTGTGTACTCCAAGTGGCTTGGGGAATCCAAGAACCACCTTGCCAAGCAAAATATGCTTCAGGAGAACTCATATTGAGTCCCTGTATTATAATTTCTCTGCTCAAAGACATAATAAAACAAGGCCACCACTGAAGCTGGACTGGAGACATAGCCCTGGAGAATAGGGTGAACTTCTTATTAAAAATTGTTTGTGTCTTTGTGTTTCTTACTGTATTTCTCTGCTGTATTTCCATTTATTTTCTGTGTATTGGCAATCTGATCGATCCGTTGTTTCAATAACACAGAACACACACCAGCACATGGGTCTATAATACCTTTTTTTTTAATAAATCATCAACTGAGGTCACTCATAGGGTGATTATGAGATCAAGTGGTATTAGAGCTCTAGGCTGTAAGGTTGGACAAGCTTGTGTTGGTTTAGCAATGAATGATCACTAGATCAAAGCTCAAATTAAGAGAAGGAAAGTTGGTGGAAACTAATCCTGAATATGGGAGAGTCTATTCTCGAAAGACAATGTCAAAAGAAGGTTCCATAGGGCTAGACTCTCAATTCATAGAAAGTTTCCTAGCTATAAAGTCCATGGTAGAAGAAATGTATAGGGACTTTAGAAAGCATAAGGGTGAAGATTCATTAGGCTCCAAGCAAGATAAAGAAGAAGATGAATCTCATTCCCATGATGACTCCAAAGGAAAGGGGAAAGAGGAAAACTTCCCTACACCTCCTAGTAGCCTTGTGCATAATAAGAAAGAATCTTTGATTAAGTTAGATGTTAAAGTTGATTTGCCTATATATGATGGAGAGTTAAATGATGAAAAGTTGGACAATTGGATAAGACAAATTGTTGTGTATTACAGAGTACAAAATATAGACTCAGACAAGAGTAAGATTCAGCTGGCAAGCCTACGCCTAGGAGGCACTGCCTTGGTTTGGTGGGAAGGCAGAACCCAAGCTGATATGAGGAAGCATGGTAAGACCATCTCTTTCTAGAGTGACTTTGTTACTGCAATAAAAAAGCAGTTCTATCCATTGGCCTACATGCAACAAGCCATGATGAGTTGGCAAACTCTTCGGCAGTTGAAAGGGCAAAGTGTACAAGGGTATACTCAAGAGTTCCAAAAGAGAGCATTGATGTTGGGTATTTCATTAGACTCACCAGAAACTCTTTTGAAGTACATTGGGGGTCTACACAGCTACATGAGGCATACCATCCTCATGTTTAATCCCACTAGTATAGATGAGGTATCTGTACAAGCTACTCATCTAGAAGCTAGAGGAAAGAATGGAAATCCAGAAGTTGTGGGACCATCCCAACCCACTGTAAGCAAAAGCAAGGAGAAAAGAAAGCAGAAGTAGAAAGCAAGGAAGGCTAACACTGCACAGAAAGGTAAAGCTTCATGCACTCACTATAAAAAGGAGGGGCATGATGACGAGCACTGTTGGATTCTGCATCCAGAGCTGAGACCTAAGAAGTCCGAGGGCAAGAAGAAGGAGATTGTTGCAGCTATTCAGAAATATTTGGGGTCAGACTCGGGAGATGAAACAATCATTGCAACCACAGGTATAAAAGGTAAGAATTCTAAAGCATCTACTAGTAATTCTGCTCAATCTGTTATTGATGAAGAACATGAGAGAAAAAGGCGTGAGCTTTTCCATATTCGAGTTGTTTCCAAATATCAAAAGATTGATACTTTGTTTGATAGTGGCTCACAAGTAAATCTGATTTCTGAAGCAATTGTAAAGAAATTGGGATTAGCAACTACACCTCATAAGAAGCCATACCTGTTAGGATGGTTGAATGATAAAGCACAACTACAAGTGACTAGACAGTGCAAACTCAATTTTTATTTTGGGTCAACGTTTGTAGATGAGGTTGAGTTAGATGTAATTCCTTTGGATATATGTGGAATTGTTTTAGGAAGTCCTTACTTGTATGATAGAAAGGCTATTTTCTATAGAGCTAAGAACAAGTATCTACTTGTTAAAGATGGAATCGAATACTTTGTAAGAGCTCATAAGCTCAAGAATAATTATACTCTCATAAACTTGGGACAGATGAAAAGAATGATAAATTCATGCAAACAGTTCTTACTGATGGTTGTAAAGGAAAAGCAAACTGATAAAACCAATGTATTTGAGGGCTGTAATTCTGATCAGCAAGCTGAGATATAAAATATTGTTTCAGAGTATGATGTCTTGTTTCAAGAACCTCAAGGTTTGCCACCCAAAAAGGGAATAGTACATGATATTATTTTGCAGCAAGATGTTCCTTTTGCTAACATTGGGATGTACAGGTTATCTTTAGAGAATGCTGAAATCAAGAAGCAGGTGTAGGAGTTGCTCAAGAAAGGGTTCATCAGGCCTAACACATCACCATGTGGGTCACCAATCGTTTTGGTGAGAAAGAAAGATGGCTCATGGAGAATGTGCATTGATTATCGAGCACTGAATAAAATAACGATAAAAAAATTTATCCCCTTCCTCGCATAGATGATATTTTAGATCAACTGAAGGAAGCTGTCTATTTAACCAAGCTGGATTTTCACAGTGGATACCATCAGGTCAGAGTTGCAGAGCAAGATGCATGGAAGACTGCTTTCAAAACAAAGCAGGGATTGTATGAATCACTGATTATGCCTTTTGGCTTGACCAATGCCCCTGCTACTTTCATGAGATTAATGAATGATGTACTCAGACCTTTTCTTGATGATTTTGTTATTGTGTATCTGGATGACATTATGATTTTTAGTAAAATATGGGAAGAACATTTAAAGCATGTTAAGTAGACATTAGATGTTTTGAAAAGAGAAAAACTTTATGTTAAACTCTCCAAATGTGAATTTGGCAAAACCTCTCTAAATTATTTGGGTCATATAGTAGGGGGAGGTGAATTGAAAATGGATCCCTCTAAAGTGGCAGTCATTGTAAACTAGCCTAAACCCAAGTCTGCTACAGAAGTGAGAAGCTTCTTAGGAGCAGCACAGTATTGGAGGAAATTAATTTCAATTTTTTCCTCAATTGAAGCTCCCTTACATGATTTGACAGGATTGAACAAGGTATTTCAGTGGGGAGGAAAACAACAGAAATCCTTCGACACCTTGAAAGAAAAAATTAGTACAGCGCCTGTACTAGCACTGCCAGATCTACAAAGACCATTTGAGATCCAGACTGATGCCAGTGACTATGCCATGGGAGCAGTGTTGACACAACATGGTAAACCCATATGTTATCATTCTAAGACTTTTAATCCTGCAGTAGTTAACTATCCTACATATGATAAAGAATTGTATGCATTAGTTCAGAGTGTGAAAAAGTGGAAACATTACTTAATGGGCAAAGAAACAGTAATACATACTGATCATCAACCAATTCAATACCTACACTCCCAAACTAAGTTGCAACAATCAAGACATTACAGATGGATGGGGTTTCTACAATAGTTTCATTTAGTCATTAGATATAAAAAGGGCATACATAACAAGGTTGCAGACATGTTATCTAGACCCATTATAAATGCATCTACCATACTTAAGCATAATTATGTGCTGCATGAAAGCTACATAGAACAGTATGCTCAGGATGTGGACTTTAAAGATGTATATGCAACTTTGAGTCAAGGAAAAAGAGTAGAAGAATTGGACTATCATGTAAAGGACCGACTCTTATACCATTGTGGGAAACTCTGCATTCCACAAACTGAGAGAGCAAAGATAATTAGGGAAGCACACACTTCTCTGATATCAGGTCACTTTGGGGTAAGTAAAACAGTTGCACAGCTGCAAAGGTTTTGTTATTGGCCAAGAATGAATGAGACAGTTTCTAGATATGTAAAGGGGTGTGCTATGTGTGCTAAAAGCAAGCCCAGCAACAGAAAACTAGGCTTGTACACTCCATTGCCAGTTCCTTCTCACCCTTGGGAAAGCATTTCCATGGATTTTGTTGGAGGACTGCCTAAATCTAGGAAAGGTCATGATTATCTATATGTTGTTGTGGATAGGTTCAACAAAATGTGTATTTTGATACCCTGTAGTAAATAGATTACAGCTGAACAAACTGCAAAGTTATTCTTTGAACATGTATGGGTTCATTTTGGATTACCCACTTCTATTATATCTGATCGAGACACCCGATTTGTGGGGAAGTTTTGGTTCAGTCTGTGGGAACTAATGGACACCAAACTAAAGAAAAGCACAACTTTTCATCCACAAGCAGATGGCCAGACAGAAGTAGTTAATAGGACAATGATCCAGTTACTGAGAGGATATTGCAGCAAACACCCTAAGCTTTGGGATGAACACTTGTGTTATGTGCAGCATGCTTACAACAGAGCCAAACACTTTTCTACATAAAGATCTCCTTTTGAGACCTACGTTGGTTTCATACCAAGGTCTCCCTTGGATTTTGTCTTTGGTAAAGATACCATGGTTGATGGACACAGTGATGTGGACAAAGCAACTAGGTTCATTGAACAGATCCAAGAGATCCACCAGGCAGTACAGGAACAGTTGGAAAAGAGCCAGGCCAAGTACAATGTTAGGCATCATAAGCATCAGATGGAGCATAGCTTTCAAGTTGGAGACCAAGTTTGGCTGTATATCAGCAAGGACAGGATGCAAGGTGAAGGTAAAAAGCTAAAACCTATCAGGTATGGACCCTTCAGGATACTTGAGAAGATTGGTGAAAATGCTTTTTGTCTTGATCTGCCAGCTTACATGCAAATTTACTCAGTCGTGAACGTAGATTGCTTGAGGTTGTTTGAACCTTCAATGATTGAGGACCTTGAAGAGCAGAGTCAATTGCCTTCTGTTGATGACCTACTACCTGAATATCTTAATGAGTTGCAGGAAGATATAGTGCTGGACAGGAAGGTAAGGACGATGTGCAACAGACAGGTGGAATACCTCAGAATTGGGCTTAAAGGTTTGAAGCCGAGCAGTGCGAAGTGGATTGAGATTGGACAAGTGAGACAATAGTTTCCTCACTTAGTCGATGCTTGAAGAAGAACCAACTTTTGGTGGTCCAAAATCTTTTCAGTTGGGAGGCCGTGATTTGAATCGGATCCATAAATGACTGTCATAGAACCATGACTGAATCGGGACGAACAAATCTGTGAAGAATCTAAAACAGCAATCGAAAACACCCTGAACCAGTGGCCATGGTAGCCGGCGTGGAACGACGAGGACCTCGGTCAAAGTGCATTGAACGAGGCCCATGGAGACTGCGCAAGAGGTGAAAATAGCCCCTGGGAGCCTCATAATGGGAAAAGGAGATGATTTTCAATGCGCGCTTAGCGCTAACGCGCATCGCTGGGCAAACAGGGCTGAAATGGTAGAGCTTAGGAACTCGGTCACGTTGGGAGCGAGAGGACTGTGGGCGGAAAAAGGTAAAGCGCCATCATACGATGGTGGGACCCACAACCTAGAAACCGGTGGTTTGATCGGGGTGCCCTTGAACGGTAAGCAGTTTTAGGGAAAGTGGAGTGATCACACTCAGCGATCGATGCGTGGCAGTGGAGGTGAGAGAAAAACCACTGTGATTGCACGTTATTGATCGAGCAAGTCAATCACACTCGATGTGTGACTAACATTGGATCTGGAGGAGCCCAGATCGGATGGCTGAGATTGCGTTCGATAGACAGAGCGGAACTGACAAGGAATTAAGCCGCAATTAAGGGGATTTGGAATCCATTGACCACCAAGGTGGAAAAGGAAATGAATCGACAAACAGGCTGGCGTTGTTCCAGTGAGGACACGTGGCTACTTCTCGAGCAATCACGCTGACGCCGAATGAGGAATTCCAAGCACATAGGTGATAGGTGAATCGGTGTAGGCAGAAGAGGAATTGAACAGGCGTGGAGGTCGAGTGGCTAAAGCCATGAACAGAGATAGTGAACAGGATCAAAGAAAAAGAGAGTGAAGAGTCCAATCGACCAAGAGAGACATTGAACAGTGAACCCTGAGAGGAGGACTAAGCACAGAGAGTAGTAAAGTCAAGCAGAGGAGATAGAGGGCCGAGCTGACCACAGGGAGCATCGAGCACCAAAGAGCTTGAAGATTCAAGCCTTCCCATAGAGGAATCTATCCGGATTGAGCATCACAGTTGGCTCTTTCCACTATAGATGGAGGGTCACAGAGATGGTAGGAAGAACAAGAGTCTGTGTACTCCAAGTGGCTTGGGGAATCCAAGAACCACCCTGCCAAGCAAAATCTGCTTCAGGAGAACTCATATTGAGTCCCTGTATTGTAATTTCTCTGCTAAAAGACATAATAAAACAAGGCCATCACTGAAGTTGGACCGGAGACGTAGCCTTGGAGAATAGGGTGAACTCCTTATTAAAAATTATGTGTCTTTGTGTTGCTTATTGTATTTCTGTACTGTCTTTCCATTTATTTTCTGTGTATTGGCAATATGATCGATCCGTTGTTTCAATAACACAGAACACACACCAACACATGGGTCTATAATACATTTTTGTTCAATAAATCATCAACTGAGGTCACTCATAGGGTGATTATCAGATCATTAATTCCTAACATCAGCGCGCCTTCAAGATGGGAGGGGGAGTGTCATGGGGTTGTAGGGTTACTTATTTCTTCTTCACTCTCAGATCCTCCTAACAGGGGGCTATAGTTAGTTTCACTTAAATTATTTGGATCTATTTTGTATCATTTTCCAGTTCATGTAGACCCTGGTTCAGGCTTATTTCCTCTTCATCTAAACATTAATCTAATTGCATTCGCAGAATCCTCCTTTCACACAATAACATCTTAATCCAAATATTAAAATATCTTAAGAACTTACCTCGTGGTCCTTTGAAAAATATTCATTCAACTTTACTATAGTACATGATCGCATCTATCAAGAGCTCAGTGATAAATCCTCTCAAATGCTATCAATCTAGAAATCAACAGCCCTTGAAATACTTTTACTAATGTTCTTGAGTCATTGTATCAATTCAAGGTTCCATTGCTTAGGTTCATTTCTCTTGAAACAAGTCTTATGCTCGGTCAAATTAGATACCCACTCACATAATTCAATGTAGAACGAACCAATGAATATTTCATATTACTCTTCAAATATATACTTCTGCAACCAGTCTTCAGCTGATAATCGAGGATTTCATTTTTCTTTTCCTGCAAATTCTCTTTCTTTCTGTTCAACCCACTCTTGCATTTATTTCTTCGATGGATTCCAAAACATATCCCTTAAGCAGATCCTGATCCTAAAAATAGAACCATTTTTTGGTTTAAGGTGGCTTGAGCCATGTTCAAAGTGTGTTGCGCACCAACAAAACCCGCAACCACTAGCCCTCTCAGCAATGACTTGCAAGCAGATTGCAGTCTCATCCGAAGTGGTTATGGGGGGTTGCAGAACTAGGTTTCTCCAACTAGAGGGATATGTGTGTTGTTGTGTTCATGTATTTACTTATGTTTTCTACCTTCCTACAACTTCACATACATGAATAACTTTGTGCTAATGATTAATATTACAGATTGGTACTTATAACCTAAAACAACATAACATGTATTCTTTCGCATAAATTTGCATGCATAACGATATCAATAACTACAGAGAATAAATACAAAAAGGTACATAATACTCACCAAAAACCCTTCTTTATTAATAAGGATTTTCAATACATGTTCTTACTTCACCTATGCACCCAGTTGAAGGTGGTATGCACACTCAGCTACAGACTCTTCAAGGCCTCCGTGCACTCAACTATGGAGCCTTCCCCAAAATACATACTCAAGAGAGAGAATATGAACAATCTATGCTTAGTTCTTATTTCATATCATCGTATTTGACAAATTATTACATCTTTTTTATATATACTTCTTTACTACAAGACCAGGGTCCACATATCATGGATCCAACAAAAAATAGACTAATACCCAATACCCATTACAAAATAAGGGGCTTTGACCTGCCCTGAAGCCCCTAAAACACCGCACGGTGTTAAGTCCCTATAATAATAGTGTATTCCCCCATTATTATTGTCATTATAGCCCTTATTGTCATTTTTGTGCCCATGTTTTCCCCATATTATTATTATTGTGCCCCATAGAAGCCCACTGTTGTTTTTGTTGTGCCCTCACATTATTATTGTTATGTAGGCTCTGATTATATTATGACCCCTTAGAATCCTATACATAGAAATGATGTTTTTTCATTTGAATTATCAAAGAATTATTCATTTGTGTCATGTAAAGGAGATTTCCCTCTCGAAGAGGCTATTTTTTAAGTCTCTCATCTATCTTTTCCTCTATTTTGTGAGCTGGTTGCATAAGATTTGGTATCATAGCTTTGGATTCTAGGTTTCACTACTTTAAATAGGACATCGTGGAATATTTGCTATAACATTTTTTTAAGAAGCTTTAGAAGTTGAAAAAAAACCCATTTGAGGAGAAATCGTGGTGAAATGTCGTGACCAAACTTTAGATCTTTTCACACCATATTTTCGGAGATACGAGCCGAGGAAGATAGGGTTTTTTCATGCTTCAATATTCCATCACAAACAGGTGACCTTGGTAAAAGCATCATAACTTTCTCTCTAAGCATTGGATTTGAATTTTGTAAAACGTGAAAGAAAGAAGATGAAATACAGTTTGTTGGGTATCATTTTTCAGGGCTGAAGGTCGAAACAATTACATGTGGAACTTCATACAATTTCACTCTACTGAACCAATCTATAATCAAATTAGCATTGGAGATTGGGCATAACTCTTTCTTGGAGAATCCAATCATGATAAGACTTGTGGAGTTGGAAAGAAGACTCATAGGGATACCACAGGATGAAATTTTAGACCTTGTAAATTCGCAATTACAGAGATACATCAGATTCAATATCGAGATCCTACAAAGTGAAAAAAAAAGTGTGTATTTTTTTAAAAATTGCATAAGTTTTGTTTAAGAAAGTAGTTTGATGTGATTCAAAGGGAATTGTGAAGCATAATTATCATTAATTGATGACCCAAAGAAATAAAATGGAAAACACCTAGTAAGAAGCCTAAAATCTCTACTATGACACATGAAGAAGAGGAAGAAATGCAACATGATATATCAAAATTACGAGACCAAGTGCAACAAGTTTCGCTCTCACAAAAAGTAATTGAAGCTAAGATGGATGGTTTAAAGAATGGAATGGAATCTAATATGGATGGCATGGATGCTAAGATAGATGGCATGGAAGCTAAGATGGATGGCATGGAAAGAAAGCTTAAAGGCAACATGGAATATTTGAAGATAGATTTGACAAAGTTGCTACAAGAAATGATTCTTAATGGTGAAAGGGTAGTAAAGGAAACTCATGTTGAGAACAAAAGAAATGTTAATCATGATTTCATAGACTCTAAATTTGGATTGAAGACCCACTAGGTTCCAAAGTTCGATATGAAGAATTTTGATGGCAAGGATCCCGTAACATGGATACTACATATGGAGCAATATTTCGATCTCCATAATGTGAAAAACACACAAAAGGTATGCATCATAAGTTTATATTTGGAACCCAATTAGTTTTTATGGTATCAATGGCCTTGATCTCGTAAAAAAATATTCACTTGTTCAATTTTTACGGAGGAAATGATAGCACATTATAAGGATACGAAAAGAAACACATTCTTTAGCTAATTGATGAATCTTAAACAAAGGGGTTCAATGGTGGAGCACATTAAGGACTTCCAAAAATTGAATATAAGGGTAAGTGATATTCCAGAGGAGCATAGGATTGATGTGTTCATAGGGACTTTAAAGGATAACATCCAACATGAGGTTCACTTTTAGGAACCTGATTCATTGGAGAAGGCATTCAGGTTGGCAAGAAAAATTGAAGGCAAAATTATGGCCACAAGGAAGCCTACTAATCACAACTATAAATATGGAAGTGTTGCTGCCCCTAGCCTTCCACAACCTACAAGGTTGAGACCACAACAATTGGAAGAAGAAATAGCAAAAGGGCTTTGTTATAGTTTTGATAGCAAATACACTAAAGGTCATAAGTGTGCTGAGAAGAAATTGTTTTACATAGATTGTGTGTAGGTTTTAACCCCATACAGAAATTACCTGCATACAAATTCTAAAAACAAAAAATAAACAATGGCGAGAGAATATCACATAAAACAAATAAACACAGAGATTTTCCCCTGGATCCCAAAACTGGGACTACCAGATTTATTTTTCATTATATTCCTTTCAATGTTACAATACATATATATACATGCCAAAGCATCCATAAACCCCAATCCATTAACCCTGGATTAGAACATATCCATAGTTCCCTTGACCGAATCTACAAAATACCATGGACTGAAAAC
Organism: Pinus tabuliformis; assembly: GCA_031772625.1. Taxonomy (NCBI): domain Eukaryota; kingdom Viridiplantae; phylum Streptophyta; class Pinopsida; order Pinales; family Pinaceae; genus Pinus; species Pinus tabuliformis. Next base: position 1,387,774,435 of record CM062819.1, on the reverse strand, counting down.
CATCGCGCCAAAAACCATGTGCGAAATCCATGCACAAAACCATAGGTAGGTCCGCCCACCTAATATAGGGTCCAAAAAATATAACACCACTGTGGCTAGTCATGGAAAGAATATAACACAACCCAATATTGTGAAGAGGAGGAAGAAAAGGAACAAGAAACACCAAAATAAGAGGATATACACCTGGAACCAACCCTAGAAAAAGAAGAAATGAATCCGGCCATATCTTGTAATGCATTGGCAAGAATTACCACTCCTCAAACTCTCAAGATAGAAGGACATATCAAGAAGAAAAAGTTAAAACTATTGATTGATTCGGGCAGTACCCATAATTTTATTCATTGTAAGATATCCAAAGAATTGAATTGCTTCCTATATCCAACACCCGAGTGTCAATTTATGGTTGCAAATGGAGTAACCATAAATTTCTCTAAAAAGTGCCATAATATCAAGCTATTCATGGGAGAATATTTATTAAATAGTCCAATGCTTTCCATTCCAATGGGTGGTGTTGATGTTGTACTAGGAGTCCAATGGCTACAATCTTTGGTTAGAATCGCTTTTAATTTTCAAGAACTTTTCTTGAATTTTTTTTGGGAAGGAAAGGAATTTGAATTAAGGGGTATCGCAGGGAAACCAAGAAATATAATAAGCTCTAACAACATGACAAAGCTTCTAAAGAAAGAACAATGAGGCATAATTGCACAATTATGTTCACTAGAGGTTCACACATCAAAAGTGTCTATTTCTATAGATCTCCAAAAGGTCTTGGATAATCATTCCAAGGTATTTGAGACTCCCAAAGGCGTCCCACCTATTCGCGATCATGACCATGTTATTCATTTGATTCCACAAAGTGTTCCTCCAAAAATCAGGCCTTACAGATATCTCTATGCCCAAAATAGTGAAATTGAACGTATGGTTGCAAAAATTCTAGAGGATGGTATAATTCAACCTAGCCAAAGTTATTTCTATGCTTTAGTAGTATTGGTGCACAAGAAGGATGGATCATGGCGCATGTTTCTAGATCATAGGGAGCTCAAAAAGCTCACTATTAAAGATGAATTTCCCATTCCTCTCATTGATGAATTATTGGATGAATTACATGGAGCAATTTACTTCACCAAGTTGGATGTTCATTCAAGATAACATCAAATCAGAATGAAGACTGAAGACATTATGAAAACATCATTTAGAACTAATGAGGGTCATTATGAATTCTTGGTCATGCCTTTTGGCCTTACTAATGCCCCTTCTACATTTCAAGGTTTAATGAATTCCATTTTAAAACCCTTCCTTAGAAAATTTGTGTTAGTTTTCTTTGATGATATACTAATATACAACAAGTCTTGGAAGGATCATGTTCAACATGTTGACAGGGTGCTCAAACTATTGGAGGAGAAACAATTATATGAATAAACTTCCAAATGTTTCTTTGGAGTATAGGAGGTGGAATATATGGCTCATATTGTATCTCATGAAGGTATTAAGGTAGACCCTAGAAAAATTAGAGCCATTAAGGAATGGAAAATTCCCACATCCATAAATCATCTGTGAGGATTTCTTGGGTTGACAAGGAATTATCACAAGTTTATTAAGAATTACGGGAGAATAGCAGCACCTCTAAAAACATTACTGAAGAAAGATGCATTTTATTTGACTCTAGAAGCAACGAAGGCCTTTGAACATCTTAAAGAGGCAATGTGCCAAGCACTGGTATTAAATACGCCAGACTTCACAAAAACCTTTATTGTGGAATGTCAGGAAATGGAATTGGTGTTGTTTTAATGCAAGAAGGAAGACCCATTGATTTTGAAATTCATCCATTTAAAGGAAAGTATTTACACAAAGATATTTATGATAATGAAATGTTGGAAATACTACATGCACTTAAGAAATGGCGGCCTTACCTAATGGGAAGACACTTCAAGGTAAAAACAGATCTTGATAGTCTTAAATACTTTTTAGAACAAATATTATCTTCAGAAGAGCAGTAAAAATGGGTCACTAAGATGTTGGGTTATGAATTTCAAATCATCTACAAAAAAGGTAAGCAAAATGTTGTTGCAAATGCACTCTCAAGAAAGGATGAAGATGTAGAAGCATTGCTTTGTGCCATTTCTATCATCCAACTAGTTTGGATAAACAAATCAAGGGATGAATGGAAGAATGATGAAGAAGTGTGGGCACTCATTCAAAAGTTGCAGCAATATCCTAGTATATCTGAAAAAATTAGTTGGAAAAATGATTTGTTATGGTACAAAGATTGCTTATACCTCTGTAAGAATTCCCAACTCAAACAAAATATTCTTCTAGAATTGTACACCTCTCCATTAGGAGAGCACTTGAGATTTTTGAAAACATACCACAGGGTTAAGAAGGAATTTGTTTGGGATGGCCTTAAATATGATTTCAAAGGTTTGTGGCAGAATGTTTGGTTTTCCAGCAAAATAAAGTTGAGACAATTAAGACCCCGAGTTTGTTACAACCTTTATCCATTCCAAGTGAACATTGGGAGGTGGTTTCAATGGATTTTATCACAGGTTTACCCAAGTCTAGAGGAAAGAGTGTTATCATGGTGGTAGTTGATAGATTTACTAAGTATGCACACTTTTGTGCATTATCTCATCCATTTAAAGCCAATACAGTTGCTACTACATTTATGGAAACAATACAAAAGCTACATGGAAACCCAAAGATTATTGTAGGTGACAAAGATCCCATTTTCATTAGAATTTTTTGGACAAAATTATTTTCTTGTCTACGTACTTAATTGGCTCATGGATCATCTTATCATCCTCAATCTGATGGGAAAATTAAGATAGTGAACAAATTTTTGGAAGGATATCTTCGTTGCTCTGTATATGATAAACATACACAATGGGTCAAGTGGTTTCCTCTGGATGAATGGTGGTATAACACTTCCTTCCATGCTATAGCGAAAATGACCCCATTTATTGCACTTTATGGATATAATCCATTGTCCATCACATCATGTTTAAGAGAAAATTCTATAGTTCAAGTAGTGGGAGATCACATCGAGCATCAATAACAAGTTCTTCAACTCTCAAAGGATAACCTCACTTTGGCACATAATATAATGACACAACATGCATATAAACATTGCAACGAAAGAAGTTTTGATGTAGGTGACTGGGTATTTCTACGACTACAACCATACAAAAAAATGTCCCTCAAGCAAGCTAAGAAGGACAATAAATTATCACCAAAGTATTATGGTCCATACAAGGTGTTGCAAAAGATTGGTACTATGGCATACAAATTGGAGCTTCTTGCATCTTCCCGAATGCACCCAGTTTTCCATGTTTCATGCTTAAAGAAGGTTATAGGTGAAAATCTCGCAGTTCAAACAATATTGCCAGAACTTGACAAGGAAGCAAAAATAATATTGGAACCTGAAGCACTCACAGAAACAAGAACTCAACAACTACAAAATCGATCAATTTCAGAGTATCTCATCAAGTGGAAGAACTTACCTGCGGAAGATTCCACATGGGAGGATGAGAATTTTATACAGAAGCATCCAAAACTACTCAAGCATTGAGGAAAACATTTTTTTGAAGGAGAGGGGCATGTTAGGTCCCTATAATACTAGTGTATTCCCCCATTATTATTGTCATTGTATCCCTTATTGTTATTGTTGTGCCCATGTTGTGCCCACTATTGTTATTATTGCGCCCTCACATTATTGTTGTTATGTAGGCTCTGATTATATATTTGTGACCCCTTAGACCCCTATATATAGAAATTAGGTTTTTTCATTTGAATCATCAAATAATTATTCATTTGTGTAATGTAAAGGAGGTTGCTCCCTCGAAGAGGCTAATTTTGAAGTCATTGATCTATATTTTCCTCTATTTTGTGATCTGGTTGCATGATAGCTCTGCTCCTAAAAATGCAGAGTCTTTGACCCAAAACTTGGACCAATTTGGGCTGCGCCCAACAAATACTTCAATTTGAGAATCCTTATACCTCATGATGGATTATGAATACCCCCCTAGTTGAGATGGAGAGTTGGAGAATGTAACTAGATTCGGTCTCCATAATGACTTTTGTAATCAGACATTATATATTTTATGTAAAAGAGAAAAATAACTTTTATTTATTCAAGCATGGTTTTCATGCTCAAAGTGTAGGTCAAAGCATTTTCTTCATGCTTATAGGTCTTGTTGAGTCAAAAAATAATTTTTGTCATGTATTGTAATCCTATTTGGAATTGTTGTAACAAAAGAAAATCATCATTTTTTAGTCTAGTAAGTCAATTTATCCTCCAAGACCAATTTGACCTTGCCAAGGATAAGTCAACCTAGAATAGGCCTATTTTATTTCTTGAAGAGTGCACATATAACATGAGACTTCGACTCATTTGGAGCACTTCACAAGTTTTATCTGCAATAAGACAACAATATAATCTACAGTGAGAATTCAGGGAATAAAGGAGAAATCAAATCAAAGGAAGAAGACTTGAGAAATCTATCTTTTCTGTCCACACATGCGAGTAGATTAGCATTTTGGTGCAAATTACAAGGCAGATAAGTGCAAGCCCGAATTTTAGGCCTAAAGTTGCAGGATTGAAACTTTGGCTGGAGCATATTTTGAAGAGTGTGACCTTCATTGACTTTGGTAGACCTTGACTTGTTTCAAAGAGATCCTATTGGAAGGATGACTTGGTGCTTGAAAGGAATCTTGAATTTGGTATTTGGGTCTTGGAAGTCTCACTTTGATTTGATTTTATAAGAAGAGAAATTCTTCCCTGGCTTGGAGAATATACCTTATGTACTTTGTATCTTTGTGATCTTCATTGTTTTGGTAATTGCTTGATGAAGAAGAAATAAGAGTAATGTAAAGGCCAATTAATATCACAAGTAATTATCAAGTAAGGAATGTCAACTCCAATCTACAAATAATATTATTTTCCAACATGTGGGATGATCTCCCTCCAAACTAAGGGTTTTGATGTGGATTTCCCACTAGGTTAGGCCATGGCTCTCTAATTTAAAACAAGAAAATGATTTTTTTTTGTTCCTCTTATGTATCGCGAACACTAAATAAACCTCTAATTGATGCAACCAATGATTTAGTTTTAAATAATATGTCTCACCTTGATATGGATTCATATCCACCTTCACTTCCATCTTGAACAAACATTATGAATGGTTCACAGTGCTCAAACTAGGTTGCTCATTTTTAAGTTTCCTAGATTCATTCTCTGGTTCTTACTGATTCCTCAATTTTCCCTCTGATATGACCTCTGAGTTAGAACCTGAATATTCTCTTATAAGTCTGAGCTTATTGATTAGGGTTATCATGAGGAGGTTTATATTATTTATCTTATAATCATACTTCGATCTATGAAACCCTCTCCTTTGTTAGTTCTCTAGGGTTATCATAAACTCATTCTTGAACAATGACTAGTTTTTTTTGCCTTCCTACGTGAACCAATTTGATCCCTTGCAACTTCTCATAAATACCCAAATGAAATTGCTCTAATACAAATATGATTTATTAATTTTTATAGTGGATATTCCACTAGATATTTTGTCAGTACATATCCATTAAAATAAATCGAAAATCTACACTAAGAAGGGTTAATTCCTTTATATTCTTGACTTGTTATTATTGATTTGTATTTTATGCATGACAAAGAAAAAATGTAGAAAATAGATAACAATAAAATACAAACACACACCAATCACAATGAACAACAATATGTGTGTTGGGAAAACCTTTCAGAAGAAATCACAATTGTAAGGTGAGCACATTGTGCACTCTTTTGTTTGGAATGGTAATCGCACAAGTACAAAGGAGAAGGAAATCTCTATGGAGTTACGAATAACTATGGACCATGGGATGCTATAGAACAAAAATACCCTCTATTCTTCTTACTCTTTGTAATATCATCTACTCTTCTCTACTATGGAACCAAATGCATTGAAATAAAATGGAACCCCTTTTCCTCCTAGCGGTCCAATTATCGCAAAACCTTAAAGGAAACTAGGGTTAAGTTTGACTCCTTCAGCTCTCAACTAGAGATTAAAAAATGATGTTTCTAAAGTATTATTCGTAGTGTCCACATGTATAGCCCCTTTTCCATTAATAATAGGGTTATCGTGTCATCCTCTTGAATCATGGTGGATAAAGCAAGAAGGTCAACTTATGGGTGGCATAACTTTTTACCTATACAAACTTTGATTGATGTCTTTCTTTCACCCTTACAAAGGTCTCAATGTGTAGAATAATTCCAAAGGGTTCAGAATAAGCAAGAGATTTTGGACCCCAAAACATCATTTAATGTCTCAAATTTCCTCTAAATAGTTTTAGACCCTAATTTTCCAAATTGGGACCTGCCAATAAAAATTTCCCTCTAAATTGACTCCTGAAATTTTTACATTATGAAAGCATCAATATGGATGAAAAATAGTATAATGGTCAAATGGCAGTCATGAAATTTTTAAACTTGCTAAAGACCTTTTCCATGGTATTTATGAAGTAGATCAAAGTTTTATGAGACATCATCAATTAGAAGGAAACATAATACGTGCTTCCTAAAATTAAGGCCATTGACATTATTTCAAATGCACTAGCTCTAGAATATTCTCAGACATATGCTCATTACTTTGGAAAGAAGCCTTTGCATGCTTGGTGAGTGTGCACACTCTACATTCTCCATGATTCTGAATATTGAATGCTAAAAGACGTGAATATCTCCCTCAAAATAGGCATTTCTGTATGATGCAAGTGCCCGATACTTGTGTGTAGAAATTAGGTTGTAGATTTGTAACTGATCATGAAGTTTTAATCAAAATCACAAGACAAAAGCCTACTCTACTTCTCTACGGGCATTAATTCACAATTTAGAACAAAAATCCCAAACATGCAAGAAGAAATAACACACATGCAAAAAGTGTTTCTATATGGGGAAAAATATTCTAAAAACCCCAATACGTGCTTGCATTAATAAAATTAATAGAGATGTATTATAATTTATTTTCTCAACTGAGTTCACCCTGCAAGTGCACAACCTATCTCTCTGCTCATTGAAGGCCTCTGACCCAGACTTTTTCAAAATTTTCCTTGGCTTGAGCTCCTATTTCCTTGTGATATTCCTTGAGGAATTAGCCCCAAAAAATTCCTCTATTTGAATTATGTAATTCCTTAGGTTGATCATCTGACTTCATGTGACACCAGTACAATAAAGAATAGTCTACAACTGACATTACACTGCCTTGGAATCTCCACCTCAACTGGGTAACTTGAATTCTCTGCATGCACTATATATCTTGAGCTAATTAATCAGTTAAATGGATGATCACTAAGTTTGACTTAAGTCCCACTGCTTAACTAACCTTCCACTAGTCCCTCCAAAACTTGGAACTATTTTAATTGAAAACAACCTGAGATAACTCACCTTGAGTGTTACAAATTAGAAATCACACATGAAAAATTAAACTCTATCTCCTCCAACTCCAATTTATTGAGTAAACTAGGTGACACAAACCATGTCACACAAATTAACATCATCCAAGTTGTCTACTGATGTGGAAATTCAAAATTTCTCAATTTAATAAAGGAAAAATCAAACTTAGAATTTCTTTATGATTTTTTCAACACTCCCTCTCAGCAAGAAAGGGATTATCAACCACTCCTATTATGCACCCGTGGAACTCAAACTTCCCTCTTGACACAAAATCCTATAAATGGTGATACCGGATATCTATATGCTTGGATCAATAGTGAAAAACATGATTTTTAGAGATCTTGATAGAATTCTAATTATCACATTAAATCAAAGTTGGATCCATCATCTTACTAAACAATCCAATAAGTATATTTCTCATCCAGATTGCTTCACATGTTGCTTGACTGGAAACCATGTATTATGCTTTTGTCAAGTTGAGTGCCACAGATATTTGCTTCCTCCTATACCAAGAACTACTGCGGACCCAACACTGAAAATTCCACTTGATTTACTCTTTTATTCTGATGGACTGCCCACCAAATATGATTTTGTGAATCCACATATCTTCACTCCCTCTATCCATCTATATCATAGTCCAAATTGGGTATTGCCTCTAGGTATCGTAGAACATGCTTAGCTTCCCTCCAAAATAGTTTGGTTGGCCTAATGATAACTTGGCTCAGCTGGTTGACTACATTACACATATCTGGTCATGTGTTCACAAGATACATTAGGGAACCCACCAACTGTTGGTAAACAATAACATCCACTTCCTCACCTGAAGTGGCATCCTTTTTCCACCATTTGGCTGCTAGAGGTGTCTCTAGGGGTTTGCAACTATCCATGCGGAACCTCTGAAGTATCTTGTTGGAATAGTTTCCCTGAGAGACAGATGGTTCCACATCACCTTGCGATACTTCCAATCCAAGGAAGTAGTGCATGAGACCCATGTACTTCATTTCAAACTCTCTTGTACGGTCCTCCTTGAAACATCTGATTAGTTTCTCATCACCAGTTAAAACAAAATCATCAACATATAAGACAATAATCAAAATTTGCCTTCTACCAAGATATGATAGAGGTTTGCGTCTACTTCACTTTTGGTGAAGCCCAAACTAGTCATATAGCTATCGATCTTGGTGTACCAAGCATGGTTCTTTCTTGATACCATACAATGCTCACTTGAATGTTCACACATGAGACTTCTGATCAAAAGTATTGAAGCCTTCTAGTTGCTAGATGTACACCTTCTCCTCAATAACTCTATTGAGGAATGTTATTTTTACATCCAAATGGTGGATCTTCCACCCCATCTGTGCAGCCAGAGAAAGAATTGATCTAATGGACGAGTACCATGCTATAGGAGTGAAGGTCTCCTCATAGTAAATCCCCTCAAATTTAGAGTACCCCTTGGCCACAAACCTGGCCTTGTGTTTTTCTGTGCTTCCATCTATTGCATGCTTTACCTTGTCGATCCATCTCAAACCCACAACAAATTTATTTGTTGGTCTTGGAACCACTTCCCAAACACTGTTCTTTACAATGGATTTGTATTCCTCAACCGTTACATCAACCCATGCAGGTTGATCTACTGCTTCCTCGAAGGAAGATGGCCCACTCTCTACAAGCTTAGTCATTAGAGCCATGTAGATAGTGTACCGATCTAGTCACCTTCTCTGCCTATGTTTATTTGAAGGAGCACCCACCTTCTTCCTCACATCCTAAACAAGTCTCACAGCTTCCCTGTTACTTTTCTTTCCTTTTATAGATGGTTCTTATTGGGTGGATTTTTCCACTTTCTAGTCCTCAATTTGTGGCTTCTTCACAACTTCCTGAGGCTCCTCCTTTGGGGCTAAAATATCCTCTTCTGGTGGGATTTGAATCTCCAACTAAAGAGAGCACCACATGGATTTATCTTCGTCAAATTTTACGTCCCTTCACACAATTTTCATTCTAGGGGATGAAAAGTACACACAGTAGTTGTGGGGAGTTTCTATGTAACCCACAAATACCCCCAATTATGCTGTCGACTCTAGCTTATTCCTTGATTCTTTGAAGACATAGTAGTAAATAGAGGTGCTAAAAGTCCTGAAAGTGCGACACATCCAAATTTCTCCCCAAGAAAGCCTCCTCCGGTGTAATCATGCCCATAATCTAATGTCGAATCTGGTTCTACAAATTGACTGATCTGTCGCATGCCTTGGCCCACAAATGTAGAGTTAGGCCTTAATCATGTAGCATCACCCTCACTGCTCACATAATGTTATGATTCTTTCTCTTAGCCACCCCATTCTATTGTGGTTTGTGGGGTGCTTTCAACTCTCGTCGATTTCCTTCTTTTGCACAATTTTTTTAAAATTCTTTCGACATAAACTAACCTCCATTATCACTCCTAAGAGCCTTCACCTTCTTGTTGGTTTATTTATTAAACAATGCCTTGAATTCTACAAAATTGGAGAATGTCTCATCCTTCTTTCGCATGAATAAGATCCAACACTTCTGTGAGAATTCATCAATAAAAATGACAAAATATTTGTGATTGGTAGTGGAGGCTGTCGAGAATAGTCCACAGACATCAGAGTGGATACTTTCAAGGATTGCATATGATTTTCTCTCCTAATCATGGAATGTGGATTTTGTGTACTTCCCCAAAGTAAATCCTTTGCATACATCTTGCTGCTCAAGTGCTGCTTTAGGGAGGCCTATGGTTATCTGCTGCATGATCTTCAAAGCATGATGATGCAAATGGCCAAGTTTTTTTATGCCAAATTGTTACACTAAAAAATGTCACCTTGACTACTTACAGTTAGTATGGCTCAAATCAACAGTCATGCTACCCTCTTAGGCAAGTCTCATGCCTCTGTTATCCATCTCAAACTCAAAGAAGAGAGAAAGTCTTGTAAAAACTATGTTTATCTCTGGGGTCGCAGGTTCTCTCTAGCCTTACCTGCGGGGACGCTGACCATGTTCACAAAATCTGCGTCCATGGACGCTCTGTATGTTAAGGGACAGGTGCGTCCCTCTGTAAAAGGCAAAATGCGCGAGTTTTATCTTGAAAAAGTTACTTGTGGTTACTTCTAGAACATTCTAGAGGTCGGTTTGATGAAATGGATGCGCCTCCAGTTGGTTCATGTATCTCTATTAAGGGGGAACTTATCCCATCAATAAGGGAGCTATCCCACCCAAAGAGGGGGATGATCCCATTGATAGTGGACCTGAATAACCTCTTTACAGCACTATAAATAAAGGCATTGAGCCAGAAGGAGAAGAGGTTGGAGCTATACATTTTCTTTGGGTAAATGCTGCAGGATTTAGGTCTTCCATTAGAGCCTTTGTGAGGAGAGATTGTCTTCACTTGATTCTACTTGGGAGAGGGTGAGCTTTGTCAAAGTAGAGGAAAACCCTTGATGGACCCTGGGAGGAACTTGCACAACACCAAGGCCAGGTTGTAAGAGTTTCTTTGTTTCGTTATTAATACAAACTGGTTTATTTTTCTCAATAGCTTGTGTTAATGAGTTATTTCATGTGTTCCTTGGTCTGCATGTTGAATATATGTTTTATTATATGAAATGCAAGTGCTTGGTAATTGTTTGATTGTTTGTGGTTGCAGGAATTGACTTGAAGGAGGAGCTCATCCGGATCGTCAAGAACGGACTTCAACAACAGCGTTTTGGAATAAGGTAAGCCTAAACACTTGTAGTTTTCATGTTGTAAAAGGTGTATTTAGAGAAAGATCACTCCATTTTGTCTTGTTTGTCATTAGAATGTCTTAGACTTCTAGGAAGGTCAGTCGTGTCCGCACCCTTGACAGATTCCGTGTGACAAATTGGCGACTCCGCTGGGGAATCCATTAATGAGAGAGTCTTTTCCTTTATATGAACTTTGCTTTGAGAAAATCATTTTTATTTTCTGGTTTTTGACTGTGAGAATTAGTATTTGGGTGGCTTAGCTTTAGATTTAGTTAGATTTGGTTTTTCTTCATTTTTCCAGAAGGACGCACCCTCTTAGTACTGCACAGTGCGTCTTTGGACGCGCTGTTGCCGTCTGCACAGAGCGGGGCCGCACCTGTGACAACGGGTTGCCTGCGTCTTCCTGTAAAACTTAAGAAAATTCCATTTTTGCTTTAAATTGCTTTTAGATTTTGTTTTTCCTTAGTGTTTTCTGCCCAGATCCTTTAGTACCCTGTCAAGAATTTTCACCTGAACTTGTTTTGTGAGCTTTGAGTGTTTTAGTGGTTTTCAACGAAGTTTAGACCTAGGGTTTGATTTTTGGAAAGGCTTTGTAGTGACTTTGATAGTAGAAAGTTGTCCAGCCTTAGATCTCTCTGGTTAGTCAACCTTCTTAGAAGTCGGGCCTGTCGTAAAGTCTCCTTTTGTGAGCAACTTGCCATTTGAGTTGTTTTGGGTCAAATTTCGAATTACTTGTTTATAAAGTATTGATTTCCATTTTACAAAAAGAACAAAAAGATTAGAGTTTTGTTTTGGCTAGTTTTTGATTCTGCAATAAGCTAGTCCTTGATTTGATTGTGATCAAGTAAAACACCTTAGAAATAATCATTGTTAGTTTTGGCCTCGTTAAGATTGCTTAGAGTAAATTTGCCTTTAGTTTGCTTATGAGTGCATTTTCATAGATTTTAAGAGTTGTTAAGATTGATTTTTGGTTATATTAGATTTACTTGCTTTATTAAAAGAAAAATACAAAAACATCTTCTTAAAAAGTCTTGTTTCAAGTAGCTTTTTGTTTTCAAAAGAAGAAAAGAGTTTTTTCGTGCATGTAAAGAGAGGTTATGTTTTTATGCTTGGAAAAGAAAAACGAATTGTTTCTTTGATTGTCTTCAATTAAGAAGTTGCTTTTATAAAGATTGCATTCTCTCAACTTTTTAGTTAAGCAATTCATCGAAAAAGTAAAGTAGTGGATAAATCATTCTAGGTGCATTTTGTAGTGGTTTCGAGTCGAGTCAACACACCACTAGTTTCACTTCCATCACCTTTTGACTTAAGAAACAACCTTAAAAGTAACGCTTAAATTAAAATCAATCTAGTAATCTTTATTTTTCTAGGGCTCTGAAGCACCAACATAGCTTAGGCTAGGGTCTTGGAGTAGGTGAGTACTTAACTCTCCAAGACTACAAAACCAAACAGATAGTCTATCTTGAGTAGAACAAATCCAATTGTTTCAGTTACATTCTGGGAAAGCTCCTCTTAAAGGAGAAGCACGAGCTCGTGTCCGAACCAGTGAGGGGATCATTCCTCCCTCGTTGGGAACGACGCCAGGCAGTACGTATTACAAACGGTAAACCTCGGATTAACCATTGTCGAGGAGCCAGGGGTCACTTATCGGTAAACCTTGGATTGTTGTCAAGGAGCCGGTAAGGGGATTGGAGCTTGCTACTCTGCCCTTGCGTGCTGTCGGAGTTTAGACTGTTCCCCCAGGTGTAATTGTTGTGATTGGTAACCTTAGTGGCCATAATATCTAGGATTCTACCCAAGGTGACGGTGGAGGGAAGGTCCCACTGTACCTGGAGCAGACGTCGGTTATACTCACTTGGATTTTCTGGGGGGTTCGCTTCACTTCGAGACGGTTAAAGTGGAGGAACTTGGTCCAGTCTATTCATTAAGCAGGTTGCCGGGGTAACTGTTCCACCCACCATTTCTGTACTGAATCCTGCGAGGTTGGGCCTAATCACCAACTAGCGCTTTTGGTCCGGAAGACTACTGTTTGTGTGTGGTTTGACGCTCTAGATTATTTAGGCGTGTGCTTCAAATTTGTTTGCTTCTTTAGAAGACTTTAGGTGGTTTGATTTGAAATTTTTTACTTTGTTTTCGTGTGTTGTAGTTAAAATCTTTAATTGTGGCGGAATTACCGAGAAGGTCCCGTCGAATTGCGGGCCAGTCTCCTGAAGTTGTTTCTGTGGCCGAATTGTTGAGAAGATCCCGTAGACTTAGGGGATCCCCTCCTCGAGACGACCCAGGTAATTTAGAAGGGTTAAAGGTCCTTGTAACTCCTCCTAGTGGCAGTAGAGTAGGATCACCTGAAGAAGGAGAATCTTCCTTGGTAGTCCATCCAGATTACCAAAGTTTAGAAACAGGTTACAATCCCGAAGCTGTTACAGTTTCCGAGCTTGCTGGTAGTTTTTCATCTGCCAGTGAAACAGGCGAAGAACCTGAAATTTCAGAACCTGTTACTCCAACTCCTAGTGTTCCTGATTCACCAAGAATAGAAAGAATTATCACCGAAAATCTTCCTGTTGGATTAATTGCTATAGAAGAACTTGTTCCAGAGGAAGAAATAGGCGTTTCTGATTCTGAAGATCTAATTACCCTTGATCTAAGGGAGCGTGAATCCATCTTTTACAGTCCTCCTAGAAGTGAATCTTGGTACCTTGCATTAACCAATTTTTTAGACAACTCAGTAGGTTTTTCTACACCTCGTACTCCGGTTCCACCTAGAGGAATTCATTCTCCTGTAAATATGTCTGGTCAGTCATCTGTGTTTTCACAAAGTCCTGAATCATTTTTACATGGCGGTCCTTCTGTTCCTACTGGGTATCAATCACTTTCTGGTACCTTTGCGGGAGCATCTCCTCAACCCATTGATCATGGGTTATTAGTTGGAAACAGTGGTAATGTACCATTGAGTATAGGTGAAGTTTATATGATGTCAGGTTCAACTCCCATTAACCAACCTCAAGGTGGCCAATTACCGCCTGGGGGGCAACCTTCGTTAATGCCTGGGGGGCAACCTCAAGGTACTTCATTCGTGACTGGGGGGCAACCTCAAGGGTATCAACCCCAAGGGTATCAACCCCAAGGGTATCAACCCCAGCCTCAATATGTACCCCAAAGTCAACCTCAGTATCAGTATCAACCTCAAGGATGGCAACCTCAAGGATGGCAACCCCAAGGGTATCAACCCCAAGGGTATCAACCTCAAGGATACCAACCTCAAGGTCAAGGTCAACCCCAGTATTCGTATTTACCTCAAGGTTATCAACCTACGGGTCAATACCCTGGTCAAGGTTATCAACCACCTCAAGGGCAATCATATGGGACTGCACCTTACAGTTATCAACCCTATCCTCAATACGGCTATGGATCTCAGTATCCTCAACCTGTTACGAGTCAATACCCTGGAATGTTAACATGGGATCCGTCACAGGGTCAACAGATGTCGCAACCAAGTATACAGTCGGTACCTCAAGCAGGACAACCTGCAGTTCCTGGTCCACCCCAGCAACCGCAACCTGTCCAGTCAAGTGTTCAGACCCCTGTAACTTCTGTAGTTACTCAGCCGCCAATTGCACCTGGTACTCCACCTCACACGGCTGCAGCAACTACCGCTTCATCTACCATGCTTACTTCTGGAGTATCGGCAGCTCCGGTTTCTACTGTCCCTGTAACCACTCCTCAGACATCTGTACCGTTGTCTGGACCCACGGTTCAAACCACAGTCCAGATGCCTGCAGGCCAACCTGGTACAAGTACGGTTGTTACTACTCAACCTCAATTTGTTCAACCTCCGTACCAGGGACAGTATCAACCTGGGCAAGCTGCCCAACAACCGGTTTACCAGTATCAACCGTATCCTGGGTACACTTATCAACCACCTCAACAACCCCAGTACGGTCCGGTTAATCCTGGTTTTCCAGGAGGATATAATATCCCAAATGCGACTCCTGTTCCTAGTTATCCTGGATATCCTCCTCCTGGGGCTGGTATTGTGACTCAGAGTTTTAGAGATCCTAACCGGCAGTTACCGTTTATTGCGACTTTAGATTTACCCGACTTGACGCGCCTAACGAACGATCCAATTCAATATCTTCCGTTCTGGCCGCCAATGCCAAATAAGTTGCCCAGCGATATACCCAAGTTCGAAGGTAAGTCTGGAGAGGATCCGTCTAATCACGTGATGACTTACCACCTCTGGTGTGCATCAAATTCCATCTCAGATGATTCCATCCGCTTACGTCTTTTCCAGCGTACACTCATTGGTCTCGCAGCCAAGTGGTACATTGAGTTACCACGGGCCTCTTTTTACAACTTTAGCCAGTTAGCTACCTCGTTCTTAACTCATTTTCAGTTACCAGTCAGATACGATAATGGTACAGAATTATTAACTTCGCTAAAACAATCGACATCCACGTACATTTCTGATCACATCCATGAGTGGAGACGTCGAAGAAGATTAGTGAAAGTTTTTATCCCGGACCAAATCTTAGCTGAATGGTTTGTCAAATCATTATTACCAAGAATTACTGAAGATGTAGCTAAGGCCGGAGTAGTTACTGAGGAGCAAGTCATTGCTCAGGCACAATACCTTGACTTAGTTTACACTCAGTCGGGTACGTTACACGAGAAAATTCCGGATCTTCCAAAGTCAAACCAAATCGCTGCTGCTCCTTCGGGATCTCATGCCGCTGATGGTATGATCGGTATCGTGACTACGAAGAGTAAGAAGAAGTCTTCCAAGGCCTCCAATACTCCAATTATCACTTTGCCTGATTCTCCGACAGGAGAGTCTTCTCCTCCTGAACTTACCGCCGACATTCACGCTGTAGAGTCATCTACGGCCAAATCCAAAAACGGTGGAAAGAAGAAAGGAAAGAAGAAGGCTAAAGCAGACAAGGCTCCAAAGGAGAAAACGGAAAAGTCGGAAACCAATGACGAAAAGCGCAAACCTCGATATCCTTGTCTTATTTGTGAAGAAGATCATTTTACGAGAGACTGCCCTCATCGGGCCGAGGTAGTGAAAATAGTCAAAGGTTCTCCCACTCCTGCTGTGTTAAAAAATCCATTTCCAGAGCAGGAGAATAAGATGATAGGTTCTTCTTCGAATGCCAGTGAAGAACCCATTTTGATGATGTCTCATGTCAGGATTGCGACTCGATCGCAAGATTATGGTAGTAAGGCTCCTGTTGATGGTAAGGAAGCAGAATCTTCTCACTCTAACCCATCAACCTCAGCTCCTGGTTCCGATCCACTACAGATCGAAAAACCTAACCCAGACTTAGTGATTAAGCCGCCCGCCAAGGGTGTACTTCGAAGGTCTGCTTTCAATCCACATGCGAGAGCAGCCCAGAATTACAACATTGTTGAAGACTTAGCTGTTTCACCTTCAGCAATGTCGGCACTCGAAGTGCTGCAATCATGTCCAGCGCAACGAAAATTGCTTTTGTCGGCTATTGGAGCTGTCGATGTTCAGGACCCGAACCTAATGATCTTTGATCTAGAAAGTAGTACACCGCGTCTCCCCCATCAAATGGCTTTCCAAATTCCAGTGATAGTCAAAAACAGGCCTATTCATCGGACTGTGATTGATGAGGGAGCTTCTACGTGTATTATGTCGATTCAATGTTGGAGATCGCTTGGTTCTCCTTCGTTGAACCAATCCCCCACCATCCTTAAGGCCTTTGATGGCCGTGGGTTCCGTCCGTTTGGTATTCTACAAGAATTGCCTATAGGGGTCGAAGGTAAAACCGTTAGTCTGGATGTGGAAGTGGTTGATGCCCCTCTAGACTACAACCTTCTTTTGGGTCGAAGTTGGTCATATGCTATGACAGCGGTCGTTTCATCGGTCTTCAGAGTCATTAAGTTTCCACATAACGGTAAGATCGTGACTATTGATCAGCTGACATACTTTTCATCCGACCCAACCTCTTCAGAAACTATCCAGCATGTTGGTAAAACGACAATCCCTTATAGGGACATTGGTGTAGGTTTAGTTAAGGATTCCGGTTTACTGGGAACTTTTCCTCTCCCTCCACTCAATGCAGACCCTTCGTTTGCAACAATTCATATGATCACGTCAGAAAACATTATTTATGATGATCCTTGGTATGTTCCCTCTGACTCTGAGCTAGACTCACTCGGTGATGTTATGCCGTTGAGTCCGTATGAGATTGCTTATGAAGCTCTTATGTCTTTTACCGACTTTCATTCAACCGACCAAATGAATGTGGTCAGTGAAGAGTCACTTTTCACCTCACCCTTAGAACGGATAACGTTTCCCGAAGAAGTGTCATCTGACGAACAACTTCGCGAAATCCTAAGTGTAGATGATCTACCATGGGAAGATCTCCATCACAGATCTTCGTTTTTACCTAAGGATGATGCATTTGAAAATGATTTTTCATCTATCTTTACCGCTGAATATGTCAAAGACGCTCAGGATCCAACGAAACATTCTGATTCAGAGCTGAATTTAGGGAATATTTCTCGTACTATTCCCATTGATATTTCAGTGAAGCCCGGAATCGAGGAGAACATTCATATAGGTGCCGCATGTACTGAAGAAGAAATCCAAACTTACAAGGCCCTATTCCAAGAATTCCGCGACGTGTTTGCCTGGTCTTACGAGGAAATGCCGGGAATTGATCCTGCCATTGTTGTTCATGAAATCAAAACCTACCCGGATGCTAAACCCATTCGGCAACGGTTGCGTCAGATTCACCCTCGAAAAGCGGCTGCGATTAAAGCAGAAGTCGAAAAGCTGTTGAAAGCAGGTTTCATTTATCCGATCCCGTTAACGGATTGGGTATCGAATATTGTTCCCGTCAATAAAAAACAAGGAACAATAAGAATCTGTATCGACTATAGGGATATCAATCGAGCTTGTCCAAAAGACAACTATCCTACGCCTTATATCGATCAAATTATTGATGATTGTGCCGGAAGTGAGATGTTTTCCTTCATGGATGGTTTCTCAGGCTATAATCAAATCAATATTCTACCTGCCGATCAACCAAAAACGGCATTCATTTGTCCATGGGGGACATTTGCTTATTGCAAATTACCTTTTGGGCTTAAGAATGCCGGCGCTACTTTTCAACGGGCGATGTCTTATGCATTTCATGACATCAAGCACATTGTGCAACCCTATCTCGATGATTTGCCTGCTCATTCTTTACAACGAGCTGATCACCTTGTCCACCTACGAGCAATCTTTATGAGGTGTAGGCATTATCGAATTCGGTTGAATCCCCACAAGTGTGTTTTCTGTATAGAAACAGGTCGATTGCTGGGATTTGTTGTTTCAAAAGCCGGCATTCGCGTCGATCCCTCGAAAGTCGAGGCTATCATCAAATTGCCTCCTCCTTCGAGTTTGCGCCAACTCCAAAGTTTGCAAGGGAAAGCGAACTTTTTACGCCGATTCATCCCAAACTACGCCGAGGTCACTAAAGGTTTTACACGGTTGTTGAAACAGAACGCACAATTCTTTTGGGACGAGATTGCCCAACAATCTTTTGATGCACTAAAACACGCGTTGACCCATGCACCGTTATTGCATCCTCCCAACTACAACCAGGACTACTTCTTATACCTCGCAGCTTCGCATTCCACCATTGGAATGGTGTTAGTTCAAGAAGATGAATTCAAAGCAGAGCATGTGATATATTATCTTAGTAGAACCTTAAATCCCACTGAGTTAAAATATTCGCATGTGGAGAAATTGGCCCTGGCAGCCGTTCAAGCTGTCCAGCGTTTTCGTCACTACATTCTTCTCCGCAAGACTACAGTTATTTCGGATTGCAACCCTATGATTTATATTTTGACAAAACAACTGCTAGGGGGCAAGTACTCTAAATGGATTGTTATCCTGCAAGAGTTCGACTTGGAGTTCGAGAAGTCCAAGTCTAAGAAATCTTTAGTTTTTGCGGAATTGATGTGTGATTTCCCGAGTGCTGACACAGAGACTGTGGCAGAGGAGTCCATTGCGGACGAATCTTTGTTTCTTATTAGCACTTTAGATCCGTGGTATGGGGATATAATCATCTATCTCCAAACCCAAACCTTTCGGCCTGAAGCTTCCAAGGAAGACCGTCGAAAAATTCGGTTTCGATCCCAGCAATACAGAATTATTGGAGATACACTTTATCGCCGGGGGGCAGACTTAGTTTTTCGACGTTGTTTAACTCACGAAGAGGCTGAGAGAGTTTTGAATGATTGTCACTCTGGAGCATGTGGCGGTCATATGTCTGGGTATGCCACAGCTCAGAAGGTGTTGCGCGCTGGCTATTTCTGGCCGTCTATGTTTAAAGATTGTATCCTTGCTGTCAGAACATGCCACAACTGTCAAGTGTTTGATCGAAAGATGCGCGCTCCACCTGCTCCTCTCCACCCTATAATTGCCGCTGGTCCATTCGCCAAATGGGGCATTGACTTTATTACTTGTAACCCTCACTCGGCCGGGGGGCATGCGTATATCATCCTCGCGGTTGATTATTTTACAAAATGGGCCGAGGCGATGCCTACATTCGACGCAAGCGGCAAGACAGCTGCAGTTTTCGTATTCAATCATATCATAACTAGGTTTGGTGTCCCACAAGCAATCATTACTGACCATGGGAGCCATTTTCGAAACGTCATGATGACTGAGCTTACAAGCCAGCTTGGTTTGCGCCACGATAGCTCTACTCCTTATTATCCGCAAGCCAACGGTTTGGTTGAGTCAATCAACAAAGTTCTAGTCATCATGATTCGACGGATCATTGGTATCCATCGAACGAATTGGCATAACATGTTATTTTCGGCGCTATGGGCATATCGAACTTCAGTGAAAAATTCAACAGGTTTCACCCCTTTCCAGCTAGTTTATGGCTTAGAAGCTGTGTTACCTATTGAATGCGAAATCCCATCACTTCAAATGGCTGTCGAATTACTTCCAGCTACTTCCGAAGAGGAGAAACGGTTATTATACTTGGCTAAATTAGATGAGACTCGACGTGACGCTACTTTAGCTATCGAGACTCACGCGAAACGAATGAAAGCTCAGTACGATAAAAATGTAACCCCTCGAAGTTTTTCGGAAGGAGACCTAGTACTATTATATGATCAAGCTAACGATAAGCTAGGTGCCGGAAAATTCGTTCCCATGTGGCATGGGCCCTACATTGTAAAGCGAAAGCTAGCAAAAGGGGCTTATGAGTTAGTTGATTTTGATGGGGACTCTTTGGGTAAACCCAGAAATGGACTTTACCTAAAGAGGTATTATGCTTAAAATGATGGGTATGGAGAAATTTTTAGATAGGTTAGATTTTCTTTCTAGCTAGCAAGTGTGTTAGTTTAGTCAGTGTGCTTAGCTTAGCAAGTGTGGTTTTTCGTCATTATTCTGGCTTATCTTGGTTTTACTCTTGATATTGTAGATGTCGACGCCTCTCCAAACATACATTGGATTTGCTGATGGTGCTTGTCGTAGTACACGGAATATCTCTTCCGCAGCTTGGGTTATCTATTCGCCCTCTGACGAGTTAGTTTCTATGCATGGGGTAAGCCTCGGTCAAACAACGAATAACATTGCAGAATACAGTGCAGTGGTTGAATTATTATCCGAATCTATTTCATTTGGAATTCGACGTTTGATAGTGAGGTTAGATTCTGAACTTGTTGTATTACAGCTTAATAGAGTTTATGCCATTAGAAATCCTGTGTTATTAAGGTTGTTTTTGAGAGTGCGTCTCTTGGAACGTGAATTTGATTACATTGAATATCAACATATTCCAAGGTCTTTGAATACATTAGCAGATGCAATTGCTTCTCGAATGTTGGACAGACATTTACAATAATCATGCAAGTAAATTTAAAAACATTTCATCACATATGTTAAACAAGATAAGCCGGTAATAGTGATATATATAGATAGAAGTGTGTCAAAAAATATATACATCGTCTTCGATCATAGGTTTAAAACACCTTATGATCGGCAAAATGATAGTACAAAAAGTCAAAAATGTCACATGTGACTACAAAAGTGACTAGTCAATCACTGGTGGTGCTCTCTGTACGACACCACTGCGCGGGCTACCTTACGCAAAAATCTCCTAAACGGTCCAGGGACCGCGACTACGAAGCGCTGAAGCCTGATAGGAATGTCGTCCATAGTAGTCTCAGGTATATCTGCCGTGAGACGCTCTAGATCATGCTCCAACTCAGCTAGTACTTCTGCTGTCGCATCCTGTGGGGCCGGTACCGGTGCAGCTGGATGTAGTCTATCATAAGGCCGGAGGTTGGCTGGACGCTGTGGACCAACATCTGCATTTTGAAAAAGTTTACTATTAGTTTTGAGACGATATATATAAAAAATACAAAAAATACATAACTAGAAAACTTGTGAAAATAAAAAGTACCTCTGTCGTCCCATTGTTCTCCCTGTGGAAGAACCATGTCCGGATCACCTCTGAAATCCATTCCGGCATACGGAAAGTCCTGTATCACAAAAAGCTGGCCCTCTAACCAGTCAAAATAACTATCTGAGAATCGAACTACTGTCGCGCCCTCGTCAGGATGCCGGGCCATCACCGCAACCCATCGTATCAGCTTTGGCTGCTGAGGACCCAAGATATCAACAGTGAGTTGCTGAGGGATCAGCATTGGAATTCTCTCCAAGGCAAAGCTCACGACTATAGGCCCATATCCAAAAGTCTTTAGTCGTCCGTTCTTTGCCTTGGTCAGTTGGCTCTTCATATGAGCCGACACAGCTTCACACCAGTTGAAAATGGTGCCTTGGTAACAGTCAATTGCCATCCGCATTTGGGATCCGGAAGCAATGTGTAAAGCGGCCGCGCCGCAAATTCTGGTAACCGTGAACGCTATGACTTTGAGTTCCGGTAGAGTGATGTGTTTTATCTCTATGCCTTTTGAATGGTGAGCCCCAGGTGTGCACCAATTCTCGCGGAGACTATCAAGGGATTGGCCACCCGGCCTAGTCCCCGCAAGACTGAGTTGCTCACCTCTGTTTGGCAAGCCAGTGAGAAAGTATACATCCGAGGGCTCTATCTCGAGCTGGTGCCCTCCTATGTAAAAGCATTGTTCTTGTACGTTCCATCGCTCAACCAGCCATTCCAAGAATCTTACCTGGCCCCTCATGCCCGGTATGGTCCAATATTTGTATAATCCGCATGCTCTTAGGGCATCCAGGGAAGGTTGATGATTTATTGCAGCTTCATCTTCCTCTACATGCTCTCTTTCTCTCCAGTCTAACATGATTAATGCCCTGCATATCAAAAATAGCAATTAGAAATTAATTTGGGAATTTTTGGTGGTTTTTTGAGAGAGTTGGGGTTTTGAAATGCGCGTTTCTCGGAGGACGCACCCCGGCTTTGTAGCACAGGGCGCCCGGACGCAGCTGGCCTGAAGGCGGGCTGCGTCTTCCGACCGTTTTCCCGTATGAGAAAAAGTCGGGGGACGCAGGTCACCCGAAGGGCACCTGCGTCCGCCGAGAGGCGCATTCCAAAACCAAAACCCCCCCAAAAAATGAAACTAAAACCTAAAAATTGATTCTAAACGGATAGAAATGCAGAGTAGGATGTGTAAAATACCTGGATGAGACGGCGTTCGATTCCAACGGTCAGATTTTCCGCAGCGACCACGGGAAGTTTCTTGTCAAAAGCTCCTTTTTCAACCTCAACAGTGAAACGGTAAAAATGACATGGTAAAAGGTCTTTTTATAGGTTTTTTGGATGAATTAGTTCATTTTTTACCATGAAAAGATGTTTTTGAATGTATTTTTGCCTATTTTAAACAGGTATGAGTAATGTGTCGCTTTTGTGCAGGACAAAGGGATTTCGAGGGAAATTGTAATTTTTCACAAACAAAATTTCAGAGTCATCTTTTAAGCCCTTTTCTGACTCCTAAAACATGAAAAGATCGCCGAGTGTTTCTTTTTCACTCGTTAAAACGGAATTAAAAGACGGTCCCCTTTTAGCTCTTTTCTGACCGCAAAATCAGGAAAAGATTGCCGGGTTTTTGTCGTTTCGAACTCGATAAGGAAATAAAACGACGTGTCCTTGATCGCTTTTTACTTTTCAGGTTAACGACACTATTATGAAAGTACTCCTTGGTCGCAAGATCAAGCGGTTCCCCCAGGTATTATTTTATACTTTTTCGGGCTTGAGGGACACAAATATACGAAAAAGTTCAACGTGGAGTCTCCTTTAGTTTTTTCAGACTCTCTAAAATTGAAAAACGCCGAGTTTCTCCTATACTGGGCTCGTTAAACTTTTACAGTAGAGGACCTGTTCAATTACAAACAGGAACGAACCACTCCTTCCTAGGGTTCGAATTTAAACTAGGTTGGACTCGTCCGAAGGATGAGCTTATAATCAAGCATATGTTATCCTCCTCAAGCTTGTTAAAAATAAAGAGGTACTTGCCAGAAATGGTGGGGGAAAAAAGAGAAGAATGAACCTATTTGTCACCTTTTGTCTCAGAAGAAACTTTATTACCGCTCTTGAACACGACACTTTTCATTCACCTGGGTTGGGAAATCTTTTACCTCACAGTTGACCAAATCACTTTGAAAGTCTTTAACCGGGTTCCAGGGGTTAACTTTGAGTTATACGTCACCAAGCCATCTGTTGTGTCGTTATGTGTTCAAGAGGTCTGCAAGAAAAAACTTTCATCTGCAAAATACTTGTCATCCATTTGACCATCCCTGAGTCAGTCCTTACAGCAACATTTCTTCAACTTGAACAATGATTTCGTGTTGCGGGCTTGCCTGCAACGGGTCGCTTTCTATCGACATCGACACATTATCTAGAAAGATGACTTAGGAATCGACAGTACCTTGAAGTCTGCATGCATCAATGGCAGGTTTCTCGCCTTTGACGTCAGTTTACATCATTGACTTTCGATCAGAGGATTCCGTGAAGTGTTCGACATCAAAACATCTATTCACATTTCACGGGTTGTGCTTGGTACTTTGAGAACCATTGACATTACTGGTGGTTTCTCTCACGCTTGTTAACAGTTTACATCATTGACTGGTAATCAAGTGGTTTCTACCATGTTCGACATCGAATCATTTAATCACATGGCTAGAATCGTACCAATTCGGGAAGTAGAAGTGAAGACCCTGGATCTAGTTTCTACCATCCAGGCTGCGAGGAGTTTTGTATTCATTATCTATGTAGACTAATCATAAACAGATGGCTGCGTCCATACTGTGTCTACAAAAGTCTATAAAAATGATGTACTGCAAGATCATTCCTGTATCAGAATAGTTAGTCCATTAGTTAAAGTTTTGAATCTGAGTATGGGAATGCCTACCTCAGTGATGATATAATCTTATCCATGTATTTTGTGTTGAAAATTGCAGGTTCCAACCAGGCCATCCACAAGGCAATCCTTGAAATGATAAAGCGCTTCACCCTTCCTAGAATTACAAAACCCTATTCTATTCCAGGCTTCGCACTTTAGGGGGCAATCTGTTACACTAAAAAATGTCACCTTGACTACTTACAGTTAGTATGGCTCAAATCAACAGTCATGCTACCCTCTTAGGCAAGTCTCATGCCTCTGTTATCCATCTCAAACTCAAAGAAGAGAGAAAGTCTTGTAAAAACTATGTTTATCTCTGGGGTCGCAGGTTCTCTCTAGCCTTACCTGCGGGGACGCTGACCATGTTCACAAAATCTGCGTCCATGGACGCTCTGTATGTTAAGGGACAGGTGCGTCCCTCTGTAAAAGGCAAAATGCGCGAGTTTTATCTTGAAAAAGTTACTTGTGGTTACTTCTAGAACATTCTAGAGGTCGGTTTGATGAAATGGATGCGCCTCCAGTTGGTTCATGTATCTCTATTAAGGGGGAACTTATCCCATCAATAAGGGAGCTATCCCACCCAAAGAGGGGGATGATCCCATTGATAGTGGACCTGAATAACCTCTTTACAGCACTATAAATAAAGGCATTGAGCCAGAAGGAGAAGAGGTTGGAGCTATACATTTTCTTTGGGTAAATGCTGCAGGATTTAGGTCTTCCATTAGAGCCTTTGTGAGGAGAGATTGTCTTCACTTGATTCTACTTGGGAGAGGGTGAGCTTTGTCAAAGTAGAGGAAAACCCTTGATGGACCCTGGGAGGAACTTGCACAACACCAAGGCCAGGTTGTAAGAGTTTCTTTGTTTCGTTATTAATACAAACTGGTTTATTTTTCTCAATAGCTTGTGTTAATGAGTTATTTCATGTGTTCCTTGGTCTGCATGTTGAATATATGTTTTATTATATGAAATGCAAGTGCTTGGTAATTGTTTGATTGTTTGTGGTTGCAGGAATTGACTTGAAGGAGGAGCTCATCCGGATCGTCAAGAACAGACTTCAACAACAGCGTTTTGGAATAAGGTAAGCCTAAACACTTGTAGTTTTCATGTTGTAAAAGGTGTATTTAGAGAAAGATCACTCCATTTTGTCTTGTTTGTCATTAGAATGTCTTAGACTTCTAGGAAGGTCAGTCGTGTCCGCACCCTTGACAGATTCCGTGTGACACAAATTTCTCCAAAATCGCAGCTTTGCACCTTCTTTGCCTTTGTGATCAATGAAACACAGTCCCCCGCATCTACCTTGTACATGTTATTCCCACAAAACCCGATCTACTTCACTTGTCCCATGACTTTGTATCTCAGGAATGCATTTCATTTGCTAAAGATCACATCATAACCATGGTCTTCCAAAACTGAAACAGAGACGAGATTTTTCTTTAGCCCTGGAATGAACATGACATCCTTGAGCTCAAGGGGGGAGCTTGACTCCCTCTGAAAGGTAACTATACCAATCCGAGTTGTGATATACCTTTTGTGGTCCCACATCTTGATGTGCATCTGCAAATATTTCTCCTCTAGGTCACTAAAAAAGTCTCTATTCCTCGTCTTATGGAACGATCCACCTAAGTCCAAGTACCACACACTCCCCATCATTGTGTTGGTCATGCATGTAATGAGGGTAAAGTCAAGTTCTAATTGTGAATCCAAAGATTCACCTGCTTCTCCTCCTGAGGTCTTCTTGGTTTTCGTCTTGTGTGGACACTTTGTGCCATAGCACTCGAATTCATGACAATGGAAGCATTTAATTTTTTCCAAATCCTTCTTCTTTCCCCCTTGACTAAATTCTGGTTTGGATTGGTATTTCTTCCCTTTTCCATTCGTTTCCTTTCCAGCTATTGCAAAGTTTTCTTCATCCTTGCCCTTGGATGAAGTCCCGTATCTAGTATTCCACCTTATTTCCTCCTATACCAAATTGGACAATAAGTGATCCCAATTTAGTAGTTTCTCTCTCCCATTCACTGAATCTTGATAGTTATGCCAGCTCTAGGGAAGGCCCAGAAGGGCTTGAATTACCATGTCTTCTTCAGGGACATTAACACCGACCCCGCTAAATTCATCATGACACTCTGTAAAGTTGCTCAGATACTAGAGAATTGTGTCATTCTTCTACATCTTGATACTTCAAAGTTTATCCTTGAGCATTAGCTTCCTGTTGTAACTACTATTCATGAACAATTATGTCAATGATTTCCACATCATGAACGAAGTTTATTTGAATTGGAGATTCGAGACAATATTATCCCGTACTCCCTCCAATATTATTCTCCTCACCTTGGCTACATATTTCTTCCACTAAGAAAGGTTCTGGGCATTAAATGCTTGAGGTTTTGTAACATCTGTCTTGATGTATTCTAGAAATCCATTGTCATCCAATACTGCCTCCATGCGATCCTTCCATGCAAAAAAATTAGAGGTGCCTTCTAAGGCATACTCTAGCCTTAGTCCTTTGAAGGCCAACTTTTGAGCTTTGAAGAAATCCTACTACACTAATCTTCAAATTCGAACCTCTGGGAAACAAATTCGAATTTCCTACTCTACTGTGAATCCAACTCTAATACCATGTAGAAATTAGTTTGTATATTTTCAAGTGCTCATGAAGTCTTAATCAAATTCATAAGACACAAACCTACTCTACTGCTTTATGGACATTAATTCACAATTTAGAAAACAAAGCTCAGACATGCAAGAAGAAATAACACACATGAAAAATTTATTTTTATCTTGGAAAAGAAATCTGCTAAAAACCCCAATGCCTACTTTCATCAATCAAATGAATAGAGATGTATTACAATTTATTTGCTCATCTGAGCTCACCCTACAAGGGCGCAACCTATCTCTTTGCTCACTAAAGGCCTCTAGTCATTTTTTTCCTCAGCTTGAGCTCCTATTTCCTTGTGTTGTTCCTTGAGGAATTAGCCCCTATTATTTAGTAAATTTCTCTAATTGAATTCAACAATTCCTTAGGCTAATCATGTAACTGCATGTAACACCTACATACTCAATACTAGTCTACAAATGATGTTACATTGCCTTGGAATATCTACCTCAACTGGGTAACTTGAATTCTATGCATGCACTAGCTATTTTGGAATGATTGATCAGTTAAATGGATGATCACTGAGTTTGACTAAAGTCTCACTGCTTAACTAACCTTCTACTATTTCCTCCAAAAGTTGGAACTAGTTTAATTAAAAACAACCTGAGATAACTGACGTTGATTGCTACAAATTAGTAATCACACATGCAAAACTGAACTCTAACTCCTCCAACTTGAATTTACTGAGTAAACTGGGTGACACAAGCCATGTCACATAAGTTAACATCATCCAAGTTGTCTGTTGATGTGGAAATTTGAATTTTCTCAATCTAATGAAGGCAAAATCAAATTAAGAATTTCTTGATGCATTTTTCAAGATTATGGGCCACATCTCTCACAAGTTATCATTATTATGAACTACAGATCAAATAGATTAGATAAGAAAGTTTGAACTAATATAATTCCAATATGACTTAGCCTCATAAACAACAAAATTCCTAGTGAAACACTTACTGAGTGTCATAAGTTGAATTCAAAATATAATATACTAATAAATGTTGATATTTAATGACTTGATTTCTCAAACTTCTTAAAAATATATAAATTTGACAGTCGTTAATGGAAAACCTCTCACTTTTTGAAATCTCAACCAATCAACCAGAATAGTCATATTACTGTAACCAGAATATCAAACAACATACTACACATCACAGAAACCATATCTTGTTACTGCAAACCCTGATCAACCATCTGTCAAAATATGTATGCTACTTTGGAGTAGCAAACTCGCATGTGTAGGCATCTTTCATGAAGCATACTTACGTACAAATCTTAAACCACTGAAACATGAAAACTGAAACATTGTCACTCTGAAAAAAACATTGAATCATACACAAATTTGCTGCATCATTATGAAACAATCACATAACTTTCTATGATCTTCAATCATAATCAACAAGCAACTTCAACATTCTTCAATCAATCAATCCATAACCAAAGAATTAATGTTTAAGCTTAGATCATCAAGAAGACTTCATTGACAGTCATTAGAAACACATCAAAACTAATTAAACTAATTAGATATCCTTTTCATAAAAACCCTACTTTCTGTATGTGCTTTCCTCAAATCATATCTGCGTGTGTACGCACTTTTTAGGAAACAAACCTGTGTGTACACAACTTACCAAAAACACACTCACATGTGTACATTCCTTGTAGGCTATAAAACCTGTGTGCATATTTGTAATTTCAGAATCAAATATTCGCTGCAACACAAAACTTCAGACATACCCAGATCTCGACATACACAGGAAAATCACGCATTAAGACACTATCAACCTAAATCAAATCATCTCGTAATCATGATTTTCATCTCAAATCTATTGGATCTGATCCATCATCAAACTCCTGGGTGTATACTTAGTTTTAAAGCAAAGCATCAATAGCCCATTACATGTGTATTTTCTTTAGATATAACTATTCATAATATTAACATCACTTGCACACATCTACCACTTTGATTTTCATGTCCTTATATAGTTTAGCCCTTATCCAATATCACAGGTCAAAACCATACTCCAGCCAATGGTTTTCCTAGACAGGATCAAAACATCTGTTGCTAGGCTCAATACCATGGGGAAATACCATGGTAAGGACCCTTGGTATTTAGAATACCATGGTACAAAAAATTTACATGCATTTTCTTCTTCATACTCACCTATGTATGCGACATTGCTTAATAGAACCAGTGTATACTTTTAGAATTTCAACTTTATCATTCCTGTGCCTCTGAACTACTATGCCTTTGTCAAAAAACTCTGTCACATCTATAGACATATCTTGTTGAAATATATATCAAGTTGGTTTCCATCAAAGAACAATTCATCAAGTAGGTTGTCATCAAGGACAGCACATCAGGTAGGTTTCCATCAAGGACAACATATAATTCATAATGCCAACAATATTCCCCTTTGGACTTGATGGAAACCACTTTGGTGTTTGGTCACCATAACCTATAAATACCTATAAAACACATCAAGCCAAGCACCAAACCAAGATACTCTCCCCCTTTGACATCAAGGGCAAGGGGCTGACCAATGTTGAATGAAGACTTTTGTATCTGAACTTCTCAGTATGGAAATTACTCATGATCCCCTTGAACACATGTTGAGGTTTCTGAAGGATGTACATTGAAGTACATGACTCTATGACTCATATGTCTTGTCCTATCACCAAGGCCTCAATCGTAGATCTATCACCCAATCACATTGGTTTTACATATTTGACATAATTATTACATCAACTTCCCAATCACAGTGGGATTACAAATTACATCACATGTCAAAAAGGACTTGACCACAATAGTCCATACATGACTAAATTTTACAGTGATTACATCATAGCTCTTTACATGACCTTTACATCAAATAATAGATAAGACATTTATAACCAAGACCAAATACCTCAATAAAACCGTGATAGTCATCAGCGACTATCATACACCATATATGATCTGCACCATAAGCATCTGTCAGAAACATGAACAACAGCATGTTGATGAACATTATTATGTATCAAGCAAACATAATGCCAACAATGCATTATTTGAAGCATAGAAAATGCTCCCCCTGAACTTGTGTCATCTCTGCAGACTATACTTAACTAATTCTAGAACCAACAAGTAAAATGGATCTTATTTCTTCAACATACCAATATCTACATGATTGTTCAGTTCAAAACTCGCATATACACACGATTTTTCTTTATAGTATCCAAGTACAAAAAGTGGAACACTGAAATTTCAGACCTCCAGCTCCCCCTGAGTCTGTTCTGTTTGTACCTATGCATTATGACTACACCAGAGACACTGTCAGTAGTATAAGAAATATGAAAATAAAAACAACCATGGGAGTCATGATCAAGTCACATATGTATTACTCCCCTTGAACATGAAGAATCAACTGAGTGATGAAGCAGATACCGTTCCTAATTTTTGTCTGAGTTATTCAAATGCATCACGTGGAAGAGGTTTTGTAAAAAACTTGTTCTTTTGAGGGAACATATTCCAGTTTAACCATTTTTTCAAGCACATGTTCTATTAGAAAATGATATTTAATTGGAATATGCTTGATCTTGGATTGCATAACCTGATTTTTTGAAAGACTAATTGCATTTGTATTTTCACATAGAATGGAAATGGGTGGATAACAATTGATTTGAATATCTTACAATGTTTGCATCATCTAGAGAAGTTGCGTGCAACCTGATGTAGAAGCTACATATTTTGCTTCTATAGTAGATAAAGCAATTGAGATTCTTTTCTTACTAAAACATGATACCAAGTAGGGCCCCATATAGAATTCTCCTCCACTAGTGCTTTTTCTATCATCCACATTTCCTGCCCAATCTTCATTTGTATAAGCATTAAGAGTAAGATACATGTCTTTGGGATACCATAAACCAAAGTCTTGAGTGCCTTGTAGATATTTGAATATTCTTTTGACTACTTGAAGATGAGTTTCCTTTGCATTGGCCTAAAATCATCTAGCAATGCCGACTGCATGCATAATATCTGGTCCTTTTTTCGGTAAGATAAAGTAGACTTCCGATCATGGATCTGTATTCTGGTTGGTTGATTGCGAGAGAATCATTATGTGAGCTAAGACTACATCCTGTTACCATGGGTGTGCAGAGAGATTTGCAATCTTCCATTCCATATTTCTTTAGAATTTTCTTAAGGTACTTTGTTTGTGAGAGGAAGATGCAATTCTTTGCTCGTCATACTTGTAAACCAAGAAAGTATGTTAGTTCACCAAGTAAAGACATTTCAAATTCTTGCTGCATAATGGAAGCAAACCTTTGACTCATGGATTAGTCATTGCTACCAAAGATTATGTCATCCACATAAACAATAACAATTAAAATTTTACCATCACCCACCTTTATATATCGGTTTCTATCTACAGACCCCTTAGTGAAGCCTTGTTTTTGAAGATATTTTTGAAGATGATAATACCATGCACGAGGGGCTTGTTTTAGCCCATATAATGATTTATTAACCTTGCAAACAAGTTTTTCATCATTTCCTAGAATAAACCCTTCAGGTTTTTCAATATAGAAATTTTCTTCTAGATTCCCATTTAAAAATGAAAATTTAATATCCATTTGATAAACTTTGAAATGATGAAAGATTTAAAAGGCAAGAAACATTCTTATGGCTTCAAGTCTAACTACAAGTGAAAATGTTTCTTCAAAGTATATTCCTTATTGTTGAGCATAACCTTTGCAAACGAGTCCTGCATGATTTCTAATTACTTCTCCATTCTCATTCAATTTATTTTTGCATACCCATTTTGTCCCAATAACATTCTTATCATGAGGTCTAGGAACTAATTCCCAAGTGTGATTCTTTTCTATCTGGTCAAGTTATTCATTCATAGATTTAACCCAACATTCATCTTTGCTAGTTTGATCTAAATTTTGTGGTTCAATTGTGGATAGTAAGGCTAGATGACTAGCAGTTCCAACAAGATTTCTTCTAGTCCATATTCCAGATTCCTTACCACCTATAATTTGAGATTCTGGATGGTTTTTCTAAACATATCTTGACGAAGTATTTTCTGGTGCTTCTGTATTGTCACTTCCTTCATATGATGTTTCATTGATTCTTTCCTCCTCATTATTTTGGCTAGATGTAAGAGGATCTTCGTCATCTATTGGTGCTTCCCTTTTGATACCTGTGGATGCTTCATCAATGAAAAAATCAATGCATTCAACAATATTTTTAAGTCTTTTATTGTAACATTTATATCCTTGGCTTCTAGAGGAGTATCCAAGGAGAATTCCTTCATTAGCTCTAGCTTCAAACTTTCCAAGTTTATCATTATTATTCTTTATGTAACACTTACTTCCAAAAACTCTAAAATTCTTAATAGTTGGGGGTTTACGTACCAAATTTCATAAGCTGTTTTATCATTATTCACATGGATATGATCTTTGTTAAGAATATTTACTGTTGTATGTGATGCTTCACCCTAAAATGTACGAGGTGTCTTGAACCCATCAAGCATGGTACATGCCATTTGTTGAATTATTCTATTCATTATTTCTACTACCCCATTTTGTTGAGGAGTCTTAGCTATAGAAAACTGCCTCTTGATGCCATGTTGTTCACAAAAGTCAAAAAATTAAAGTGATATGTATCCTCCTCCCCTATCATATCTGAGACATTTGATTTTCAAGTTTGACTCATTATCTACTAAATCTTCGAAGACTTTAAAGTTATCAAATGCTTCATATTTATACTTTAATAAACCAATCTAACACATTCTAGTAAAATCATCAATAAATAAGATGAAATATTGTTCACCTCTAAGTGACCTATTCTTTACTGGCCCACACAAATCGTTATGAATAAGTTCAAGATGCCTACTTGCAGAACCTTCTTTGGCATTGAATTGTACCCAGGTTTGCTTACCGAATTGACATTATTTGCATATGGTATTTTTTGGTAGAGAGATGTTTGGAAAATCATAAAATACTCCTAGCTTGCTTGACTTATGTAATTGACTGAAGCTTAGATGTCCCAATCTTTTGTGCCATAACCAACCTTCTTCTGCTTTGCTTAAGTAACATTGTTCTAGACCGCCTTCCAAGACATAGACATTACCTAGAGTTCTTGTTCCTTTTATTATGGTCTTTCCTGTATCAAGATTTTGGACCACACAATTCTTTGATCTGAAAACAAATTCATTCCCTTGGTCACACATCTGGATGACACTTAACAAGTTATTCTTCAATCCATCAACAAATAAAACATTTCCAGCTTTAAAATTTTCTTTTAACATAACAAATCCTTTTCCTTTGATAGTAGTAGGTGTATTGTTTCCCAAGGTTACATTATTTTCTTTCTTTATTTCATTAAAAGACATAAACGTATGTTTATCACCTCTCATGTGTTTTGAACATCCACTATTAATGTACCACCTATTTTCTTTATCCCTTGCATATAAATCTAGACCACAGTTCTCAGATTCAATGGTTTTATTTTTCCATACCTTAGATGTTGTTTCCATTTGCTTATCCCGAGATATTGATCGTCCTTTTCTCCAGCATTCATATTCCGTATGCCCAAAGTTATTGCAAAGGGAGAATTCAATTTCATATTGAAGAGGAGAGAAGGCATTGTGATAGTATTTCTCATTCTTTTGTTTTCTTGCTTCCCTAGTCATGATAGTTTTGCAAGTAACACATTAAGCAGCCTTATGACCAAAATTGTGACAAGAAAAACATTGTTAATTAAAGTAGAATCTCTGTATTCAAGCTTTTGTGATCCATAATCAATTAAACAAAGTCTTTCGGTAGAAATCACATGAGAGAATTTTTTGGCCAACGCATTTCCAACAAACAAGTAGAATTGTCTGGGAGCATAGTACCTTCTAGTGTTGTTCTTTTGATTGAACTGAGAAGAGTTTACCTGGGAGGTATTTGGTCCTTTATTCTTTTGTTGTAGGATGGAGTGATGTTGACTACTTCCTTTTACTGCATTGATATAGCTTCATGTTTCTGTATTTGGTCCTTTATTCTTTTGTTGTAGGACGAAGTGATGTTGACTGCTTCCTTTTCTTCCATTGAGATAACTTCATGTTTTTGTAGAAGACTTTATTATCTTTGAATTTTCTTCACAGTATCCAAGACCTGTCTTTATAAGAGGTGAGCATTGAACCTTGATGATTTCATCCAAGGTTTCAAATCCTTTAGCAAATCTAAGATTAAGACTTTTTTATTTCTCAAGTTCTTTCCTTAGACTGACTATTTCACATTCTAGCTTCTCATTATGCTCTTCGTTTTCTATGATTTGTTTCTTCAAATATTCTTCCGCTAATTTAGCTTCTTCTAAACAAATCTTAAGATGAGATATTTCTTCAATAAAAATTGTCATTTTCTTCTAGGGTGTCCATGAAATTATCATCAGACTCATCTTCAAATTCCATAAGTAATTGACAATATTGGTAAAACTCATATCCTTCATCATTATCATTATTTCATAGACAAGGAATGGATTTCATTTGGAAAAAAGCCCATACCTGATAATGCTTCTTCATTCTTGATCAATAAGATGTGAGGTGCTTCTGAATATCTACTTCCATTCACTATTTTCTTTCTTTGAGTGTCATTCTTCTTTTTCTTATTTCCCATTGTCTTGATGGATCTCCTTGAAGTGATCAAGCTTTTGTTGAAGGACCTGATCTAATACCAATTGTTGGGAAAAATACTGAGATGGGGGGGGGGGGGGGGGGGGGGTTGAATCAGTATTTTCAAATCATTAAACTTTTCAATTTTATATCTTGATTTATATACATGACTTTACTAAAGGGAAACCACGTGTGTACGTGATTGTTCTTAATACAACTAACATATATCCAATAGACTTACTTTTTAGTTAAATAATCTTTTGTTTATCTCGATCCAGTGCATCAGTACTTTATTAAACATTAAATGGACAATAACCATGTTTAGTAAGCATAAAATAAAACATCACACATAAGCAACACACATGTACACCATGATTTAAGGTGGAAACCCAATGTGGGAAAAAACCACCTATTGTTGTCGTCTTTGTCTTCTTTTTAATATAAAGAAAAGCTTTTACAATCTTTTACTGGTGTAGACTCATACCAGTACCCAGGCACCCACTTGTAGAAGGATACAACCTTCGCTCGTTCTCCAGCTCCTACTGGAAGGGAGCTCCAACCCCCTGAATCTTATACTGACATAAACTCATACAAGTACACAGGAACCCACCTCCAAAAGGCTACAACCTTTTCTTTCTATCCAACTCTGACTGGAAGGGAGCTCCAACCCCCTGATATGATTTACCATCTACTTCTAGAAGGAAGCTTCAACTTCCTCATTGAAGGATCCAACCCTCAACGCTTTCGGGGACCACATTTCATGAATTTTCATATTGGATCCACCTGCTACATAACATCACAACTTGTAGCCCATGTTTCATCAAATATTCAGACTAGACCCACTACCAACATTTAA
The DNA here is from genome assembly GCA_031772625.1 of Pinus tabuliformis. Lineage (NCBI taxonomy): Eukaryota > Viridiplantae > Streptophyta > Pinopsida > Pinales > Pinaceae > Pinus > Pinus tabuliformis. The sequence continues at coordinate 1,387,738,779 of CM062819.1, read as the reverse complement.
TCTCAATATCAATCATCAAAATTGAAACTTATTATTGCACTCAATAATCAATCTCTGACCCAACTGAATCACATAATCACTAAAACACAATCACTGAATCAACTGAAATCTCAACCAATCAACTAGAACAATCAGATTACTGTAACAAGAATATCAAACAACATACTGCACATCACATAAACTAGATCCTCTTACTGCAAACCTTGACCAACCATCTTTCAAAATATGTACACTACTTTGCAGTAGCAAACTCGCATGTGTATGCGCCTTTCGTGAAGCATACCCACGTACAGATCTTAAACCAAGGAAACCTAAAAACTAAAACATTGTCACTTTGAAACAAACACTGAATCATACACATATTTACTACATCATTCTAAAAAAATAAAACAAATTTCTCTGATCTTCAATCACAATCAACAAGTAACTTCAACATTCTTCCATCAATCAATTCATAACCAAAACATCACTGTTTAAGCCCATATCATCAAGAAGACTTCATTGACAGACAACATAAACACATCAAAACTGATTAAACTGATCAGACATCCTTTTCATAAAAAACCATACTTTATGTACATGATTTCCTCAAAGTATATATGCTTGTGTACATTCTTTTCAGGAAACAAAACTATGTGTATGTGACTTGCCATAAACACACTCGCGTGTGTACGCTCCTTGTAGACTATAAAAGTCACGTACAGATCTACAATTTCAGAATCAAAACTTCGCTGCAACACAAAACTTCAAACATACCCAGATCTCGGAATACATAGGAAAATCACATGTTAAGATGCTCTCAACCCAAATCAAATCATCTCATAATCATGGTCGTCATATCAGATCTATTGGATCTTATCCATCATCAAACTCTTGGGTGCATACTTAGTTTTAGATGAAGGAAAGCATCAATAGACCATTACATGTGTATTTTCTTCACATATAACTATTCATAATATTTACATCATTTACACACATCTACCAATAGATCTTCATCTCCTTATATAGTTGATCCCTTATCCAATACCACAGGTCAAAACCATACTCCAGTCGATGGTTTTATTAGATGGGACCAAAATGTTTGTTGTTGGGCTCAATACCATAGGGAAATACTATGGTGCGGGAATTGTATGTGCCTTTTCTTCTTCATGCTCACGTGTGTACGACTGGATTTTCTTAACAAAACCCACATATACTTATGGAATTAAAAATTTATCATTCCTCTTCCTTTGATCTATTATGCCTTTGTCACATTTGTAGACACATCCTATTGACATCTACATCAAGTTTGTTTCCATCAAATAACAACTCATCAAGTAGGTTGTCATCAAGGACAACACATCAAGTATGTTTCCATCAAGAACAACACATAGTTCACAATACCAACGTCTTGAGTTGTGGTCATGAGATGGAGTCCCTTTGTCTTGCCTTGGAATATCAACTTGCTTGCTTAGTTGCAAGAGTGTATTTTGCATGTCTTCCTCCTTCACATCCTTCCTCATCATCCCGCCATGACAAAGTGCCTGTATCTGCAATTTACTCTTGATGAGATGACATCAACCCGAAAACCTCCCAGACTAAGATGGTGCCTTCAAGTTCAAAGACTGAGCCTAAATTGAGTTACAGGTTGGAGAGAGAGGCTCAGTGACTCTGCATTGCATAGTCCCAGGAGCCAGGACCGAGGCTTGAATCTTGGAACTACAATGCACAGTTTGGGCTATGCTCATAGGTTGTCTTCTACGCAGTTTTGGAGATGAGCGAGTCTGGTTGAAGGAACGTCCACTGTGGAAGATTTCTACGTAGTTCTAGAGAGGAAGACTGACTCAATTCTACTTTGTTTGGGGAGACAATGGTTCAAGATGATGGGAGGACCACTAAAGGAAAATTCTGCGTAGTTTTGGAAGGGAAGGTTGACTGATTAGACTACGCAATTCTAGAAGGGAAGACTGGTCTTGAGCTCAAGAATTGTGCATTCTAGCAGTCCCGGGGGACAAGAATTGTGCATTACGTAGATCCAGGGGTCAAGGTCACAAGGTGTTGATTGGAACTACCCAATGTGTGGTCCAGGCATGCTGGGTGAAGCCAAGTTGAGGGGTGAGGGAGCTTCCTTATAAAAGCCTAAGTTGGACCATTGAGACTGAAAAGTGAAGTGATGAAGCTTTGACTATGTCCTAACACTTAGAATACTTGAAAATACAACGACATTGACCACCCATGACACATGAACAATAATTTTTCTTGTGTGTGATCGCTCAATGACCAACTACGATAAGTGCGACACCTAAGATAGACTTTATGATGACTTTGATGGCACTTGTGAGACAATGCTCAAAACTTTGTGAATGAGTGTGATAGATATTCATATGGTTAGGAAAACTTGTTAACACAAATATGAGCCCTTGAAACCACCAGAATTAGTTGATGCAGAAAAGTGCGACAACCAACATGAAAAAGGACAACATCTTGCATATTTTGCAAAATGGAACAAAACAATTAGAAAAAACACATGGAATGACTTTCAATGTTTGCGACCATACATGTCATTGAGGACATAATGATATGAAAGTGATAATTTATCCTTCATACTACACTAAGAGGTTAATTTCAGTTTGATGAAAGATGTGCTATATTCTTCATATCTACCCTCCAAAGGGTTGTGAATTAGATGGAGTAATCATGCAGCCTTGATCTCGGATTTTCTATCATACCATAGGATTCCTTGGTCTTCTTATCTGATGTTTATCTTTTCTCCTCAGTCACTTAATTGTGATCTAGCATGTCCTCCTTCTTCATCATCTTTCCATAGTGTAAGAGAGTACTTGCAACTGCAACTCACTCATGACGAGACGACATCGGTCTGAAAACCCCTAGCCTAGAATAGAGTTCTTGGATTCATGAGATAGGTTGGGACTGACTGACAAGTCAAGGAAGAAGACCTAGTGACTACACGTTTGCATAGTTCAAGCAGCCAAGGATCAATATTGATCGCTGGAACTGCGCAGTGCGCAACTCAAGTCACAATGAGGGAAATTTTTTCATGGTGCCCATGAAGGGAGCAATTCGCATAGTGCCCACTGAGGTACAAAATTGTGCAGTTCAAGCAGGTAGTGGCTACTGTGGTATGGGGTTTAGGGAGAACAAACTATGCAGTTTCAGGAGGCAAGGGGGATTTGGCAGCTGAGAGGCTTGAGGTATAGAACTGCGCAGTTTTGGGAGGTAGTGATCTCTGGCTGAGGGAAGGACATTGGAGGAAGCATCTGCGCAATTTCGAAGGTCCAGGGATTCTGGGATTTCTACACATTACGTAGTTCCAACAGACAAGGGAAATGCTTGAAGGTTGAAGATGTGAAGCGCACAGTTTAGGAAGGCTAGATGAGGCTTGGCTGTTAGGAATCCTCCGAAATTTGGCTAAGAGTGGGATCAATGGAACCAATGTGAATATTAATAGAACTTGACTGTGACCACACAATTGGACACTTAGTGATACAACATGGATCATTCAAAACATATGAAAACATACTTCCCTTAATGCAAGAAGCATTGTGGAAACTTACGACAAGTGCATCTCCCATGATAGACTTTGTGAGGATAATGACGCCACTTGTGTAATAGTACTTGAAACTTTCGAAATGAGTGTGAAACATGTCTATATGACGAGAATAACTCATTCTCACAATGTTTTCCCTTTGAAGAAAACCATAATCCCCGTTTGAATGATGAGTGATAATTCCCATGCCCGAAGACGATACTAGCTATATAAAGATAAAAGTGTGGACAACACTTAAGATCCAAGAAGGGAGCTTGAAATCATCAGCTGAAAAATAAGTGACTAAGGAATGACTGATCATAGGATCCACAGTAGGCTCCAAAATTTGAGTGTAGGCCAAAATTTTGGAGGGTGTTGCAGCTGCTACACCACTTGGCGACACATTGGTAGAATTCAACTTCTCTGTTTTGGTTAACTCCTTCCGTACAAGGCCTTGCTTCTTCATGGAGTATTGATTCACCATGATGAACAATTGTCCCTTCCCACTTGCTCCATGAACAGACATGGTCCCCTTTATACCTTCTCAGTTGAACACAACATAAGAGTTAGCATAATCACAATTTTTCAAGATGGGAAGGGTAGTGTAGCTCACGAGCTTAAGATTTTTATAGTATAATTTTTCATCTCTGGTGTTGCTTTGCTGCTAGAGCCTAGTACGCCTGGAAATTTCTCCGACGGAGTCAAATAGAAACAAACATTGCTCCATCGTTGACGAGCCTAGATAGTACTCTAGTGGAGTTGCTTTCTTCACCTATCTCTGTGGGAATCCTTTCTCTCCTTTCACCTTTATTTATTTATTTAAAGAGAAATGTGCATTGGCACTTATTTATTTTGGGGTGGAAGAGGGATTCCGACTTATTTAGAGTAGAAGAGTTTGTTTATTCAGAGAAGTATATAGAGACCTATGATTTAGGTTTCCTCATTTATATTTTTCTCCTTCTCCATTTCTACTAGTTGGATAAGCTTTAGAACACGAAAGCAGAAAACTGAGTATAGGCATGAGGTTTCTGGACTTAGACATGGGTTCATGGTTGGGCCAAAACTCTCCTTATGGACGGATCATATTTTCCATTGGAACTTCATTGGCCAAAAGATGTAACCAACATAAGGAAGATGGAAAGATGGCTAGCCAAATGCTAAAGTATCACAAGTCTCTTTATAATTCAGCCACACACATATTAAGAAGCTAAAATAGTTGCAGGAACAGTAGTTATTCGCATGATTAGAACAAAAGGAAAAACTCAACAAGAAATAAAAACAAGACAAAAAGAAAGAAACACATACAACAAGGAAACATAACCAGAAGGAAAAAAGGACAAAGTGGCTAAAACAAACATGATGTAGAACAATAATAGGAAAACGAGGATAGACTACAAAGGATGAGTGCATAAAGGGTGCAAGAGAGGGAAAATTAGGATGCAACTAATCCTACTCCTAACCTAACAATTATTAGGTCGAATCATGTGTAATGAAATTTCCAGTGAAGCCAACATAATTGTTCCCAACCTGCATCCACAAAGATATGAACAATTAAATAGATATAAAGTGATGTGCAACATAAAAACTTGAAAAACTTGCACAAGAAAAGGAAGGTCTTGCCTGTGGGCAGAAAGGTGTGTCACAACCACTAATTTCATCCAATTCACATGTTTACCTTTTCAATGAATCCCATTTTTCAACAAACCTCGAAAGCTTCTTGCGGATGCGTCTTCATCTACATTAAGCCCCTTCACAATCATGGGGAAAGATTAGAACTTATTGTTTTCTACAAATTTTGCCAAGTAAAATTTCTCCATCCATTCAAAAATTGGATCATAAAATTCATAATGCCCCCCTTGAAAACCTCAAAATCTTGGAAAATATGAATTTTCAATTAGAGGAGTGGGATCACGATGGGAATCTTGTAAGGGAAAATAGATCTGATCATTCTCAGTAGTCATGCCAAGATAGTGAGGACCTGCCATAACCATCAGTAAAGGTTAAGTGCCTCGCCTGCTTGACAAAAATATGAATAGAGAGATGTTGAACAATAAAGATCAAGGGGTGTGAAACAAGTATAGTTGGATGTGCATATGGGAAAATGATAAGCTGAATGATAGTCATTGAAGACAGAAAAATGATCAGGTGAGATGATTGAAGCATCAAATTCCTAGTTTGTAATAAATGAAGAAAAAATTATTTGAATAATCTCGTGAATGCTCTGAATGATCGAAAAAAGTTCCTTGCGAACCAAATATGACAGACCACCTTCCTACAACTGATGACAAATTGTACAAGCATCGTAGTCATCAAAAGAGTTTAAAAATTATACTAGTGCCACTAATGCATGATACCAATTTGGACATGGTGAACGGAGAAGAACTTGATTCATGTGACAACTTGTGCATTCATTATCACTCAAGAGGATTTCTAGTGCAATGAGAGGACAAATTTGCAACATCGAATTTGCAAGAAGACCTAAGAATTGACCATTAAGGGATGAATTCGATAAGTATGATTCCTTCGGGCAAAGATAGTCCTTGGAATCACCAACTTTGCAATTCCATGACTCTGTGAGAGATTCACATTCCATACCCAAGTTTGATGCGATATATTTGCATGCAAATGAATGAACTATAACAGATTCTTGAATTCAGTCAGAAGTAAAATCTTGAAAATTGGAAAGGTTCGTCTAGAATACCAAACATTTTTCACAAGGAGATTTACATTGAGTGAAACAATGTAGAGAGACGAATTGTGCGAGAGAAACCAGATCTGACTTAGTTTGTGGGGCTTACAAGAGTCACGAGATCCTGATATAATCATCAATAGTAGTTGAAGTGCCCCGACTCCATGGTAGGTTCCTAAACTTCCCATGATTGTAGGATCAAATTTTGAAGCTTGGAAAAGATCATGCATGGTTTGAGAATAACTACTATCGCTAGTTTTAGTAAGATCACTACTCATCAGATAACAACCATCTCTGTCACAGATTTTATCGGATGTTTCAACATCAACAACTAGATTGATTAAGTCGAAAGACTCTTCTGATCGCAAATTTAAAGATAGATGAATCAGTGAGATCTCATGTGAAATATGACTTGAAGAGTTTTCCTCATGAAAGATAAGAGATGATGAGGGGTGGGAAGGGTTCTCTATGATTTGACTATTTTCAATTTCATCATGGACAACCTCACTGCCTTGTGTCCATCGAGTAGATATCTCATCGGATGAAGAAATAAAAGAGCATGGAGTACGTCCATCGCAAGTAGATGGTTTGCAAATAGTAGGACACAAAGGATAGTGAGGTGAAGAGGAAGTTTCGATATGAACATCTTCTTTAGCCAAACCAGATTCTAGATCTAAATTAAAATCTTCATGAGAAATTGAAAGATCATGCGATATGCTTGGGCATTCGTCACGACATACAACAATAGGGTCATCATCATTAGAATGATTAGTGCCAAAGGTTGGGGGTTGATTAGGAATTGATTGCATTGGATTGTCCACCAAGATTAACAGATTTAGAATTAATCAAGAACGGAAATGCAATATCTTGACATGGAACATCCTGAAAAAGAGAGGAAATATTGGAAGTGTCTTCACCTTTCTGCTCCTCTACTCATGTAATTTGACTTCTTTGTACTTGATCGAAAGTTGAGGCAACAAATTGAGAATCAAGAGAATGTGAAGATCCAACTGGTGGAGCATATTGTGTTGGGTGTGGAGCCTGATTATCTTTTGTATTCAAAGGTTTCAGCCAGATGTATACCCCAGGAAGATTGTACACCCCTCCACACGGGGGGGATAATCCCCCTTGACTGGAGGGTCCGGGGGCCAGTGGTCCCGGGGCAGCGCTCCCGAAGCTAAAAATTGATGTAAAATTGCCTTGTAAAAGTCTAGTAATTTTTAGTCAATTTGGGCCGTTCATTAGGCGGATGATCTGACAATAGAGGTTATGTTTAGTTTAGGGTTTTTTTCCCTAGAAGGCAACCCCTCACTATATATGATGGAATTGTATTGCATCTATGTATATCTGTATTCTGAGTGAGGAAGAGAGAGGAGATTGAGAGAAAAGAGGGTGTTACAGCGGATCTACTATAGGTTGAATCTCTTTAGTTTGCTAGATAATATAAAAGGAAGAACTGGTTGTTTTTCTATGGATGTAGCCCAATCTGGGTGAACCACGTATATCTGTGTCTCTCTTGTTTTACGCATTTTCTACGTTTATATTTCAGCAATATTTTATGTGTTCCATTGCTTTGTAATATATGATTTTCTAACAACTAGTATCAGAGCCGAAGGCCTATTTGGCTGATAAACTGGTAGGAGAGAAGGGTTCCTGGTTTGAGTGGGAGCAATGGCAGAAGATGGTAGGTTTAGGGTCGAAACATTTAGCGGCTAAAACTACCAACTGTGGAAGATGCAGATGGAAAATTATCTGTATCAGAGAGATTTGTACCTACCATTGAGTGGAAAGACAAAGAAGCCGATGAGTATGACAGACACAGAATGGAATATTCTCGACAGAAAGGTAGATGGAACAATACGGCTATGCCTAGCAGCATCGGTAGCGTTTAATATTTCAAAGGAAACGACAATAGAGGGTTTAATGTCAACATTGGCCAAACTATATGCAAAACCTTCAGCCTTAAATAACGTATTTCTTATGAAGCATTTATTTAATATGAAGATGTTAGAAGGTGGATATGTTGCTAATCATTTAAATGATTTTAATACAGTTACAAGTTAGTTAAGTTCTGTAGCGGTAAATTTTGATGATGAAGTTAGGGCTCTGTTATTTCTGTGCTCATTGCCAGAAAGTTGGAATGGATTAGTTATGGCCATTAGTAAATCTGTATTTGGATTTAGTACTTTAAAGTTTAATGATGTTGTCGGTGCAATCCTTAGTGAGGAAATGCGGCGGAAAAGCTCCGATGAGACATCAGGTAATGATTTGACTACAGAGACTAGGGGAAGAAAAATGGAAAGAGAAAAGAGCCCAAGTGTTATGAAACCAGCTCAAGAAAAGATAGAAAAGATAGATCAATGCCTTAGAATTCAGCCTCTTCGAGGGGGAAACCTCCTTTACATTACATAAATGAACAATTCTTGGATGATTCAAATGACAAAACTTCCTTTCTATATATAGGAGTCCAAGGAGTCACAATATAACCCAGCCGACCTAATAATAATAATATAAAGCCACAAAAATAACAATAGGGGGATTCTATGGGGCACAGTAATAACAATATGGGCATAATAGGGGCACAACAATATTAATAAGGGGTACAACTACAATAGTAATGGGGTAATCCCTAGTATTATAGGGACCCAACATGCCCCTCTCCTTCAAAAAAGTGTTGTCCTCAACGCTTGAGAAGTTTTGGATGCTTTTGCATAAAATTCTCATCCTCCCATGTGGAATCTTCAGCGGATAAGTTCTTCCACTTGATAAGATACTCCGAAATTGATCGATTTCGTAGCTGTCGAGTTCTTGTTTCTGTGACTGCTTCCGGTTCCAATATAATTTTTCCTTCCTCGTCAAGTTCTGGAAATATTGTTTGAACTTGGAGCTTGTTGCCTATAACCTTCTTTAAACATGAAACATGGAAAACTGGGTGAAATGAGAAGCTTCAGGAAGCTCCAATTTGTATGCCATAGTACCAATCTCTTACAACACCTTGTATGGACCATAATACTTTGGTGATAATTTATTATCCTTCTTAGCTTGCTTGAGGGACATTTGCTTATATGGTTGTAGCCGTAGGAATACCCAATCACCTACATCAAAACTTCTTTCGCTGCGATGTTGATCTGCCTGTTGTTTCATTCTATTTTGTGCCAACACGAGGTTATCCTTTAAGAGTTGGAGGACTTGTTGTTGATGTTCGATGTGATGTTCCACTGCTTGAACCTTAGAATTTTCTCTTAAATATGATGTGATGGATGGTGGCTGATACCCATAAAGTGCCATAAATGGGGTCATTTTTTTTGCTATATGGAAGGAAGTGTTATACCACCATTCAGCTAGAGGTAACCATTTGACCCATTGTGTCTGTTTATCAGATACAAAGCAACGAAGATATCCTTCCAAACATTTGTTTACTATCTCAGTTTGCCCATTAGATAGAGGATGATAAGATGAGCTATGAGCAAACTAAGTACCAAGACAAGAAAATAATTATGTCCAAAATTTCCAGTGAAAATGGGATCTCTGTCACTTACAATAATCTTTGGGTTTACATGTAGCTTTTGAATTTTTTCCATAAATGCAGTAGAAGCTGTACTAGCTTTAAATGGATGTGATAATGCACAAAAGTGTGCATACTTGGTAATTCTGTCAACTACCACCATGATGACACTCTTTCCCTCAGACTTGGGTAAACCTGTGATAAAATCCATTGAAACCTCCTCCCAACGTTGGCTTGGAATGGATAAAGGTTGTAATAGACCCAGTGTCTTAATTGTTTCAACTTTATTTTGTTGGCAAACAGAACATTCCGCCACAAACTTTTGAATATCTGATTTAAGGCCATCCCAAAAAAATTCCTTCTTAACCCTGTGGTAAGTTTTTAAAAATCCTGAGTGCCCTCCTAAGGGAGAAGTGTGCAATTCCATAAGAATCTTCTGTTTTAGTTGGGAATTCTTACAGAGGTATAAGCGATATTTGTACCATAACGAATCATTTTTCCAGCTAAATGTATCAGACATACTGGAATCTTGTTGTAACTTTCGAATAAGTGCCCACACTTCTTTGTCATTCTTCCATTCCTCCCTTGCTTCATTTATCCAATCTGGTTGGATAATAGAAATGGCACACAACAATGCTTCCACATCCTAATCCTTTCTTGAGAGTGCATCTGCCACCACATTTTGCTTCCCTTTTTTGTAGATGATTTCAAAGTCATAACCCAACATCTTTGTGACCCACTTTTGTTGCTCTTCAGAGGATAACCTTTGTTCTAAAAAGTATTTAAGGCTATCATGATCCGTTTTTACCTTGAAGTGTCTTCCCATTAGGTAGGGTCGCCATTTCTTAAGTGCATGGAGTATTGCCAACATTTCCTTCTCATAAATAGCTTTGTGTAAAAACTTTCCCTTGATTGGACGACTTTCAAAAGCAATGGGTCTTTCATCTTGCATTAAAACAGCACCAATTCCATTTCCTGAAGCATCACATTCCACAATAAAGGTTTTTGTGAAGTCCGGTGTAGCTAAGACCAGTGCTTGGCACATTGCCTCTTTAAGATGTTTGAAGGCCTTTGTTGCTTCTGGAGTCCATGAAAATGCATCTTTCTTCAATAATGTTGTTAGAGGTGCTGCTATTCTCCCATAATTCTTAAAAACTTGCGATAATACCCTGTCAACCCGAGAAATCCTCGCAGATGCTTTATGGATGTGGGAATTTTCCATTCCTTAATGGCTTTAATTTTTCTAGGGTCTACCTTAACTCCTTCATGAGATACAATATGACCCAGATATTCCACCTCTTGTACTCCAAAGAAACATTTGGATCTTTTTGCATATAATTGTTTCTCCTCCAATAGTTGTAGCACCCTGTCAACATGTTCAACATGATCCTTCCAAGACTTGTTGTAGATTAGTATATCATCAAAAAATACTAACACAAATTTTCTAAGGAATGGTTTGAAAATTGAATTCATCAAACCTTGAAATGTTGAAGGTGCATTGGTAAGGCCAAAAGGCATGACCAAAAATTCATAATGACCCTCATGAGTTCTAAATGTTGTTTTCAGAATGTCTTCAGTCTTCATTCTGATTTGATGATATATTGAACGAAGATCCAACTTGGTGAAGTAAATTGATCCATGCAATTCATCCAGTAATTCATCAATGACAGGAATGGGAAACTTATCTTTAATAGTGAGCTTGTTGAGCTCCCTATAATCCAGACACATGCGCCATGATCTATCCTTCTTGTGCACCAATACTACTGGAGCATAGAAAGAACTTTGACTTAGTTGAATTATACCAGCCTCTAGCATTTCTGCAACCATACGTTCAATTTCACTCTTTTGGGCATAGGGATATCTGTACGGCCTGATGTTTGGAGGAACACTTCCTGGAATCAGATGAATAGCATGATCATGATCACGAATAGGTGGGAGACCTTTGGGAGTCTCAAATACCTTGGAATGATTGTCCAAGACTTTTTGGAGATCTAGAGAAATAGACGATTCCAATATGGGAACATCTAGCGAACATAATTGTGCAATTACACCTCTTTGTTCCTTTTTTAGAAGCTTTGTCATACCGTTGGAGCTGATTATCTTTCCTGGTTTCCTTGCAATACCCCTTAATTCCACTTCCTTTCCTTCCACAAAAAATTCATGAAAAGTTCTTGAAAATTAAAAGCTATTGTACCCAAGGATTGTAGCCATTGGACTCCTAGTACAACATCAGCACCTCCCATTGGAATGGAAAGCATTGGGCTAGTCAATACATATTCTCCCATGGATAGCTTGATATTATGGCACTTTCCAGAGCAATTTATTGTTCCTCCATTTGCAACCATCACTTGACACTCTGGTGCTGGATATAAGAAGCAATTCAATTCTTTTGCTACCTTACAATGAATAAAATTGTGGGTACTTCCTGAATCAATTAACACTATTACCTTTTTCTTCTTGATTTGTCCTTCTATCTTGATGGTTTGAGGAGTGGTAATTCCCACTAATGCATTACAAGATATGGTTGGACTCATTTCTTCTTTATCTAGGCTTTGTTCCTGGAGTATATCCTCTTCTTTTGACCTTTCTTGCTCTTTTTCTTCTTCCTCTTCACAATCTATGTAGAATAATTTCTTCTCAGCACACTTATGACCTTTAGTGTATTTGCTATCACAACTGTAACAAAGCCCTTTTGCTCTTTTTTCTTCCAATTGTTGTGGTGTCAACCTTATAGGTTGTGGAAGACTAGGGGCAACAACACTTCCATCTTTATAGTTGTGAATGGTATGCTTCCTGGTTGCCATAATTTTGCTTTCCATTTTTCTTGCTAACCTAAATGCCTTCTCTAATGAATCAGGTTCCCAAAGGCGAACATCATGTTGGATATTATCCTTTAAAGTCCCTATGAACACATCAATCCTATGCTCCTCTAGAATATTTTTTAGCCTTATGTTCAATTTTTGGAACTCCTCAATGTGCTCCATTATTGAACCCTTTTGTTTGAGACTTATCAATTGGCTAAAAAAAGTGTTGCTTTTTGTATCCTCATAATGTGGTGTCAATTCTTCTGTAAAAATTTCCCAAGTGATAATTTTTTTACGAGAGCAAAGCCATTGATATCATACAAATTGATTTGGTTCCAAATATAAATTTGCAATACGTACCTTTTATGTGTTTCGCACATTATTGAGATCGAAAAATTGCTCCATTTGTAATATCCATGTTGTGGATCCTTGCCATCAAACTTCCTCATATCGATTTTTGGAATATGGTGGGTCTTAGATCCAACATTAGGGTCTATGGAATCATGATTAACATTTCTTTTGTTCTCATCATGAGTTTCCTTTACTACCCTTTCACCATTAGTGACCATTTCTTGTAGCAACTTATTCATATTTATCTTCAATTCTTCCATGTCTGTCTTCAAATCTATTTTCCAATCATCCATCTTAGCTTCCATGCTATTCATCTTAGCTTCCACGCCCTTTATCTTAGATTCCATGCCATTTATCTTAGCCTCTGTTAGCTTTTGTGAGCATGACATTTGTTGCACTTGTTCTTGTAATTTTGATATATCATGTAGCATTTCTTCCTCTTCTTCATGAGTCATGCTAGGGTTTTCAGGTTCCTTACTAGGTGTTTGCATTTTCTTTCCTCGGGGCATCCGTTACCGATAATAATGTTCTACTATGCCCTTTGAATTCTTTCAAAATAAATTTTCAAACCAATCTTAAGCAAAAATTTAAAAGAATCTACACACCTTTTTTCACTTTGTAGGAACTCGATATTGCCTCTGATGTATCTCTGTACTTTCAGATCATCCAGTTCTGAAATTGCGTCTTGTGGTAGCCCTCTATGTCCTCTTTCCAATGCCGCTAATCTGATCCAAATTGGATTCTCCAAGGAAGAGTTATGCAAAATCTCCCACAGTGACCTGATTATAGACTAGTTCAATAGAGCGAACTTGTACGACGTGCCACGAGTCACTGTTTCGACCTTTGGCTCTGAAAAATATATACAAGAAAATATAATTTGTCCTCTTTCTGTAACTTCTTAGGAAATTTCAATCAGATGCTCAGAGAGAAAGTTATAACGATTTTCCCCAGGTCACCTGTTTGGAATGAAATTCAGGAGTCTGCAAGAAGACCAACTTCCTCAGATCATATCTCCGCAAGTATAGCGCAAACAGCTCTGAAATTTGGACCTGAGATTCAACGCGATTTCTTCTCAAACGGTTTTTTTTTTTAGCTTCTGAAACATTGCAAAAAAAAGTTATAGAAAAAATTCCACGATGACCTGTTTGGAGCAATGAAACCCTAGAATCCAAAGCTCTGATACCAAATGTTATGAAACCAGCTCAAGAAAAGATAGAAAAGATAGATCAACACCTTAGAATTCAGCCTCTTCGAGGGGAAAACCTCCTTTACATTACATAAATGAACAATTCTTGGATGATTCAAATGAAAAAAACTCCTTTCTATATGTAGGAGTCTAAGGAGTCACAATATAACCCAGCCGACCTAACAATAATAGTATAAAGCCACAAAAATAACAATAGAGGGATTCTATGGGGCACAGTAATAACAATATGGGGATAATAGGGGCACAACAATATTAATAAGGGGTACAACTACAATAGTAATGGGGTAATCACTAGTATTATAGGGACCCAACACCAGGATATTGCAGTAAGTCAAGAAAAGGCAGATCCAAGTCCAGATCGGGGATAGTGTGCTGGAAATGCAGGAAGAAAGGACACCTGAAGAAAGACTGCAAGTCTCGGAAGGGAAAAGAAGGAGACGCGCAACAAGAAACTAATCATGAAGCAAATGTAACACGTGATGTGTTGCAAGATGCTTTGATTCTTTCATTAGAAAATATTATTGATGCTTGGGTGTTAGATTCAGGGGCCTCATTCCATGCCACACCTGATAAGAAATATTTTCATGATTATGTTCAAGGAGATTTTGGACAGGTTCTATTGGGTAATGATAAACCCTGTAAAATCATTGGAATGGGCACAGTTTTCATAAAACAACAGAATGGAAATCAATGGCTATTGAAAGAGGTAAGGCATGTTCCAGATCTAAAGAAAAATCTGATTTCAACAGGGCAGTTGGGAGGTGAAGGTTGCATAACTACTTTCACAGATAAAACCTAGAAGGTCACAAAAGGATCCCTGGTAATAGCAAAATGAGAAAAGGTTGGTACATTGTATTTATGCAATGGTATTTCTAATTCTGTTAATGCTTTAACCTCTACAGGAGAAGATATGACATTATGGCATCAGAGGCTCGAGAACATGAGTGAGAAGGGGATGCAGATTCTTCACTCAAGAAATTTGTTGCCAAGTTTGAAGCATGTTGATTTAAAATTCTGTGAGAATTGTATTTATGGAAAATAGAAGAGAGTCAGATTCCTTAGAGTTGGGAAAGAAAAGAAGAGCGAAAAATTAGAGCTTGTGCATACAGATGTATGGGGACTTGCTCAGGTATCATCTCTTAGTGGCTCTCATTATTATGTTACTTTTATTGATGATGCAACCAGAAAAACCTGGATTTATTGTATTCGAAATAAATCTGATGTATTTGATATTTTCAAGAAATGGAAAGCTTTGGTTGAAAATGAGACAGGAAAAAGGTTGAAGTGTCTCAGATCAGACAATGGAGGTGAATATTGCAGCAAAGAGTTTGATAGGTACTGTTCAGAGAATGGAATTTGTAGAGAGAAGACAATTCCAGGAACACCACAAGAAAATGGTGTGTCAGAAAGGATGAATAGGAGAATCATGGAGTGCGCAAGGTGCATGAGATTGCATGCAGGATTGCCTTTACAATTTTGGGCAAATGTTGTAGATACTACTATTTATCTAATAAATAGAGGGCCTTCAAGTTCCTTGGATGGTGGTATTCCAGAGGAGGCATGGACAGGTAAAAAGGTAAACTATTCTTTTTTAAAGAATTTTGGTTGTGAAGCCTTTGTCTGCATCAATAAAGAAAATAGAACAAAGCTTGAGGCAAAATCAAAGAAATGTACCTTTATTGGATATGGTGTTAATGATTTTGGTTATCGCTTTTATGACTATGAAAAACACAAAATCATTAGGAGTAGAGATGTCATATTCAATGAAAAGGTTTTGTATAAGGATCAACTGCAGGAAAATAAACAGGAAAAAGAAAACAGAGAATACACAGTGCTTGATGAGATCACAGAAAAAGTGATGGTGCCTGAAAATCATAATGATCAACAGCCAGAACAACAACCACAACAGCAACAAGCACTTCAAACACCTAAAAGTGGTGTTAGAAGATCTACCAGGATGAGTAGACCCCTTGAACGATACTCTCCTTCATTATATTATGTATTCTTGACTGATTCTGGTGAACCAGAATGTTATGAAGAAGCAGTGCGGGTAGAAACCAGGAAGAAGTGGGAGCAAGCCATGAAAGAAGAGATGGACCCCTTAGCACATAACCAGACTTGGGACTTAGTCAAGTTGCCTGCAGGTAAAACAACATTGCAAATTAAATGGGTTTACAAGTTGAAGGAAGAAGATGGAGGAAAATGGAGGTACAAAGCTAGACTTGTGGTGAAGGGGTTTGCACAGAAGAAAGGTATTGATTTTGATGAAATATTTTCTCCTGTTGTTAAAATGACTTCAATCAAAACTATTTTAAGTCTAGTAGCAGTTGAAGGTTTGCATCTTGAGTAGTTAGATGTGAAGACAACCTTTCTCCATGGGGATTTGGAGGAAGAGATATATATGCAGTAGCCACAAGGATATGAGGTAAAAGGGAAGGAGAAACCAGTGTGCAGGTTGAAGAAGAGCTTGTATGGCTTAAAACAGGCTCCAAGGTAGTGGTATCTAAAATTTGACAGGTTTATGTCTGAACAAGGTTATACTAGATGTCACTCTGATCATTGTGCTTATCTCAAAAGGCAAAATGATGGTAGCTATATTATATTGTTATTGTATGTAGATGACATGCTTGTTTCAAGTTCTAACATGCAGGAAATAAATGTGCTCAAAAGAAAATTGGCAAACTCATTTGCAATGAAGGATTTGGGTGCTGCAAAACAAATCCTTGGTATGAGAATAACTAGAGATTGGAAGAATCACAAATTAACATTGTCTCAAAGTGAGTACATAGAAAAGGTGTTGAAAAGGTTTAATATGCAGAATTCAAAACAAGTTAGTATACCTTTGGCTAGCCATTTAAAATTAAGGAGTGTCCCAAGACTCAGAAAAAAATGGCTCATATGTCTAAAGTTCCATATGCATCAGCAGTTGGAAGCTTAATGTATGCAATGGTTTGCACAAGGCCTAATATTGCACATGTAGTGGGAGTTGTAAGCATGTACATGAACAATCTAGGAAAAGAACAGTGGATGGTGGTGAAGTGGATTCTCAAGTATTTGAGAGGTACCACAAATCAAGCATTATGCTTTGGTGGTTCAAACATTGCTCTGTAGGGATATGTTGATGCAGATATAGCAGGTGATAGAAATAATAGGAGGAGCACAATAGGGTATGTGTTTACTGTAGGTGGAATAGTTGTCACTTGGATCTCAAAATTGCAAAGTGTTGTCACACTCTCAACAACAGAAGCAAAGTATGTTGCTACTACAGAGGCTAGTAAAGATCAAATGATTTGGTTACAAAGGTTTCTGGACGAATTGGGTAAGAAGCAAAAGTTGGGCAGGTTATACAGTGACAGCCAGAGTGCCATACATCTCGCAAAGAAATCTACATTTCATTCCAAGACCAAGCATATACAGCTCAAGTACCTTTTGATATGGTCAGCATTGGAAGATGGACAGTTGAAGCTGGAAAAGATACACACTAGCCAGAATCCTGCAGATATGTTAACAAAAGTTGTAACCAGGGAGAAACTGAGAATCTGCTCAGTTTCAATTGGTCTTCAAGTATGATGAAGAATATGAGAAACAACGAGGTCCAAAGTGGAGTCATTGTCTAGCAAATGAAGCAGCAGTGGAGTTGCTATAATCAGTCTCCAAGTGGGAGATTGTTGGGTGTGGAGCCTAATTATCTTTTGTATTCAAAGGTTTTAGCCGGATGTATACCCCAGGAAGATTGTACACTCCTCCACGTGGGGGGGGAGGGCATAATCCCCCCCGGCTGGGGGGTCCGAGGGCCAGCGGTCCCTTGGTAGGGGTTCGGGGGCAGTGCCCCCGAAGCTAAAAATAGATGTAAAATTGCCTTATAAAAGTCTAGTAATTTATAGTCAATCTGGGTCGTTCATTAGGCGGATGATCTCACGGTAGAAGTTATGTTTAGTTTAGGTTTTTTTTCCCTAGAAGGCAACCCCTCACTATATATGAGGGAATTGTATTGCGTCTATGTATATCTATATTCTGAGTGAGGAAGAGAGAGGAGATTCAGAGCCAAGAGGGTGTTATAGCGGATATGTTGTAGGTTGTATCTCTTTAGTTTTCTGGATAATATAAAAGGAAGGACTGGTTGTTTCTCCATGGATGTAGCCCAAACTGGGTGAACCATGTATATCTGTGTCTCTCTTGTTTTATGCATTTTCTGTGTTTATATTTTAGCAATATTTTGTGTTCCATTTCTCTGTAATCTATAATTTTCTAAGATATTGATCAAGTTTGTCATGGTACAAAGAGTCAGGATGTGTAGATGATAGAGAGTAATAACAATCTGGATTAGCTTTGAGACTAGAGTTGTAAATGGTGACATCATCTTGCAGGATGGAGGAGTGAGTCTTCACCATAGGCTTCATGAGCCATTCTGAAATTTCCACCATTGAATCTGAATCATGAGAAAGAGAAGATGAGAATCTATATTGGAGATTTGATTTGCAGATTTCCCAGTTTTACAACCATTGCAAGGAGGCACCCAAATCAGGACCGGAAAGGGAGGAAGACAAAGAACAAAAGGGGTAGTAAGCTTCTCCTCTGAAATTTGAGGTGCCTCATGACTTGCAAGATTTGGGGAAGTGGAAAAATTAGGAGGTTCATGTTCAATGTATGAAGAGACAAGAACCAAGCACTCAAACTCTTGTTTCAAGAAATACCAGTTCAGATGTTTTTTAGGAATTTCATAACGGAGGTGAAGGAATCGATCGAAAAAATCCTGAACTGATTCATCCAGCTTCATTCTTAAAAGATTGATTCTTACACAAACATCTTGATAGTTATACTTATCAAAGGCTTTATGAAGCTTCTTAGCAAGCCGGTTGAACAAATGGATAGAAGCAATGGGTAATGTATGACATCATCGATCAACAAAACCTTCGAATGTGAGGGTGAGTGATCTAGCCATGACATATTTGGAATGTAATTCTTTTAGAAAGACAAAGATGAACAAATTGAAACATATTTTCACGAAAAGTTGATTAACCCTCATCATTGAACTTAAATTTGGACAGGTTATGAATAAATTTCGCAGGGATGGTACAATTAAACTCTTTAAAAAAACATCATTGGATTGTGATTTTGGGAAGATCCATTTTAAATAAGAGATTTAAACAAGATTCAATGGGCACATCCTGTCGTTTTTCCCTCCTTCTAGTGCCATTTTTTTTATGGTGCTGGAAATCCGTTAACCAAGGGGATCTCCCCAATATGAAGTCCCAATCAGAACTCACAACATTTGATGCAGGAGTCCCATTCGGTAAAAAGGTCTGGTTTTTGGATCCTTAAATATTTTCCTTGGCTCTAGTTGTCAGCGCAAGAGAGTGATGCAATGGTGTCTTCAAAAAGAAAGGGGATTTTGCCTAGTGAGTGTGTAGTGCAACAATGTCGAGGTTCTTCTACTACAAAGGCAGAGAGAAACGTGAGCTTCTAAGTGAGAGGTAATAGTACCACCCAGGAATAGACACACTTGAACTAGAAGGACCCGTCTAACATCCAGAAGAATATTTCACAATGGATGCAATGATCATTACAACCAATGAGCAAGGAAATATCTGTTTGGTATCCCGGGGAATAGTCCACAAGGATGGGACAATGTTAATAACCATTCCAACACATTCTCAACAAGATAAGCAGTAAAATAACCAAAATAGTTCAACTATCTTAGTACGCGTGAAAGCAAACATGAAATACAAATGTCCATAGAATAGTCTTACAAAAATTCATAATCCATGTATGAAGAATGTGTTGGCCTTAAAAGGATTTTGTTATTAACCGAAATTTCCAAGACACATGTTTACAAAGTACATCACTAGCCCCAGTAGTGGGACACTGGAGCCACTCCTTTCTCCTCAAGGAACTAGTTGATCTCTCTAATGCCTTGCAGGAGGAGCTAAGGTGAAAAGTCCTTTGCTCATACAATGAGGGAAGTATATATAACCAAGGGATGATGCTTCCCCTTTGCGACTCTTTGACTACCCTCATGACTATTCAAATTCCCATGAATTTTCATCTTACATGACTCTCCATATTACATGTGTCCTTTGGACTTCCACTTTACAATGAATAAAATGTACATGGTCCACAATGATGATGTGGCATATGACAACTTGTGACAAGACATGACACGACATTGCTAATGTGGACTTCTTAAGGGACATTGCAATGTCAAGCCACTGTTTCTATTGTGAATGATGTTTTCTTGAGAATACTCTTATCTTCCACCTCCTCATAACTTGGTGAAAGGAATCTTCAATGGTCTCAATTCTTGAGTTGCGGTCACAAGTTGGTGTCCCTTTGTCTTGCCTTGGAATATCAGCTTTCTTACTCAGCTTCATGAATGTATTTTGCATGTCTTCCTCCTTCATCTCCTTCCTCATCATCTCACCATGACAACATACCTATATCTACAATTTACTCATGATGAGATGACATCATCCTGAAAACCTCCTAGACTAAGATGGTGCCTTCAGCGTCAAAGATTGATCAAAAATTGAATTGCAGGTTAGAGAGAGAGGCTCAGTGACTGCGCATTATGCAGTCCCAATAACTAGAGCTAAGGCTTGAGGCTTGGAACTGTGCCATGTACAATCCATGCTAGGCTCATAGGTTGTCTTCTATGCAGTTTTGTAGATGAGTGAGTTCGATTGATGGAGAGGCCACTGTAGAATATTTATGTGCAGTTATGGAGAGGAAGAATGACTGATTTTTGCAAAATTCTTGGAGACAATGGTCCAAGATGAGGGGAGGACCACTAAAGGAATCTTCTGTTCAACTTTAGAAGGGAAGGCTAACTGATTAGATTGCACAATTATGGAAGGGAAGACTGGTCTTGAGCTGAGGAATTGCGCAATGTAGTAGTCCTAGGAGACAGGAACTACGCATTGCACAAATTGAGGGGTCAAGGTCACAACTTGATGACTGAACTATGCAATGCACAGTCCAGGCAGGCTGGGTGAAGCCAAGTTAAGGGTCCGGGGAGATTCTTAGGAAAATGATAAGTGTTGGACCAATGAGATTGATAAGTGAAGTGATGTAGCTTTGAATTTGTCCTAACACTTAGAATACTTGACGATTCAACAAAATTGAACACCCATGACACATGAAAAGCACTTTCGCTTGTGTGTGACCACTTCATGACCAGCTGTGACAAGTGCGACACCCAAGATAGAATTTATGACAACCTTGGCAACACTTGTGCGATAATGCTCAAAACTTTGTGAATGGTTGTGATAGATGTTAATATGGTTAGGAAAACTTGTAAACACAAAGATGAGCCCTTGAAACCACTAGAATGAGCTTATGCAAAAAGTGTGACAACCAGCATGAAAAAACTCGACATATTACATATCTTGTAAAAGGGAGAAAGGCACTTAAAAAAACACATGGAATGACTTTCAGTGTTTGTGACCATACATGTCATTAAATACATAATGATATGACAGCGATAAGTTATCCTTCATACTACACTAAGAGGTGCATTTTAGCTTCATGAAAGATGTGCTTTGTTCTTCATTCCTACCCTCCAAAGGGATGCGGATCAGATGGAGTCTTCATGCAGTCCTAATCTCTTATCTTTTTTCGTACCCTAGGGTTCCTTGGTCTTCTTATATGATGATTATATTTTCTCCTCAACTCCTTAATTTTGATCTAGCATGTCCTCCTTCTTCATCTCCTTCTTCATCATCTTGCCATAGTGTAAGAGAGTACCTGCATCTGCAACTCACTCATGATCTACACACAAAGCACTAAATTGTGCATGTTGAATCTTTATTTTTTTATGCAAAATTATAATTTTTTATTATTTTTCCAAGTTGGCAAATTAATAATAGAATTACAATTTTCAAACATGTGTTTGTGCATGTATTAAAAAATCAAGAGTAGCCTTTTGAATAAGACTCATAAATGCAGATAATACATTTTTTTGAAATTTATTTGTTTGTATATTTTATGTTATTTATTTTTCATTTAGCGCTTTCGAAATTGTCTAAAAAAAATTCAAGCATAAGATTTAAAATAAATTAGATGAAAAATGTCATATGAATTTGAAAATGTCAAACTCATATGCCATTGGATAGATGATTCATTCACGAATCTAATGTGATCAATTCCACCACCTAAGGAAAATATTGTCTTAAGTTCACCATGCTACAAGATGGTGTTGCAGAGAAATCTACAGAAGGGGAGCTAAAAATCTATTTTTGAGGCCCTCGATAGCTCGATCAAGCACTTAAAATGCTCAATTGAGATATTTACATAAAATTTGAAATTTCTCAAGTGAGGGTTTAACAAATCCTTGCTTAAGCTACTGACAGGGTTAAAGAAAACTCTCAAATGATCTATTATTTATATCTCGATCAAGCTCTTCTAATAATTAACCCCCATGAACACCAATAACCAAATATTAATATTAATTGACATTGTTACAAAGATGGGAGTTCGATCAAGCATTTCTTGTCATAAATTTCCGCCAACGAATTACTAATTTATGCATGTAACCAAGAGTTCGATCAAGCTCGTTTTTCCACCCAAAATAAAAGTAGAACACAAAAAAACGTTTGTTCATGGAACAATAACAAAGAGTGTGGGAATTACACAGAGATTGACAATAAACATGGGAAATTGGAGGATTCGTTCATGAAAAGGGGCTCAAGTGATAAACCAAGCGGATGCCCAAGAAATTGCTAGAGAAGGGATGAGGAAAAGGAGATTAAGAATGAGAGAACAAGAAGAACAAGAATAGTATCAAATTCAACCAGTTGATGCAAATATAGGTAATTATTTGTCCCACTTTTCATACTACCTGCCCCATATTGTATGCATTAGGAAATATGATTTTAATAAGGGAACAATGGAGAATGAAACAATAGAAAATTGAAGCAATCCTTGAAAGTGGTTTTTAATGATGGACCCATTTTTAAATGGCTTAGATTATTTTAAGATCAACATGCATAACAAATTTTTATTTTTGCATGTACATTAGTCAAATGATATCAATTTAATGGTTTTAAGTCATAAGAAGGAAAATATATCCCCATAATTGCAATGATGATGGTTCATGGTAAACCAATAATCACTTGTCATGATAAATGAAGGTTTGTGGTCAATGAAAAATCACTTGGTGTGATTAATGGTTCATTTCAAATCGGAAACCACTTGAGAAGTGAGATTAATAGTCCATTGCAAATTGTGAACCACCTAAGAATTGTAATGGTTGAGGGTAACCCACAAAAACTAAGGATGTGATTTAACCAAAGAAAATCGTTACATTTCCATATTATTTGCATGAATTACAATTCGTGGCAATATTTACAAGAGGGATTAGAAAAAAGGGTTGTCACATAGGTGCTCCAAAACCTAGAAACATTAGATTGATTGAAGCTTGATATCCTTATAGGAGTTAAAATAGAGAAAATGTGTCAAGATCTAGGAGCAAGAGTATCCCTCTTTCCAATGTGCATATTGAGAAGACATTCTTTGTTAAACACATAACAACATGAAATATTCATGACATCCATCATCATAACATAATGGTTGCTTGAATCTTAAATGATGGTCCCTACTTTTTGAACACCTCACAAGTTTCTTCTTCAAATCCTCATAAAGGTTATAAGAATATGTTGAATTGTGTTCAAAGACATACAAAGTGTAGTGTAGATTCTTTCTTGCACAAAAATGAGTCTATTATTGCATATCACTACAATGCTCCAAGGCAGGCTCATGTTTAATCAATATTATTCATATATTATAATTGCAAAAGAAATATTAGCATGCATGTATTGATGATATGCTAATTTTTTACAATGTTAATCTTCTTAGACAGTGACAATCTAATGTTGATTTTCAGCCAGTTGTTTCTCAACATGTAATCATGAAATATATTGAAAAGTATGCTTCAAATGCATAAAAGGGGTTATAAATTTGTCAAGATATGATGAAAAGAATTGAAAACATGAAAGACATTGGATATCCTTCTATGTGTGCATAAAAATGGTTCCTTGTAGAAACACTTGTATACCATGACATTACAACACAAGAAATCTACCTCTTGTTTTGTGTAGTTGAATTTCTTTTTCTCTTGAATGTTGGAACAAAAGTATTAACAAAACTATCAAGGGATGCTCATCAATTATCATGCCAAAATAGTGTTGTTCAAATATATAAAACTCTTCATAATTCATAGAGAATTATATATATATATATATATATATATATATATATATATTACATGCCCAATGTAAGAAAGAGCCATGGAAACATAGATGTTTCCATTCCATTGAACTAAATTTTAGTCATTCTCTAATTTTATTCCTAGTAAGGGTTCAAAAGAACTCAAGACGTTTTTTGGATGAAGTTGCTTTTCTACAACCATTCCATAACATTGCATTAGATATAGACTTTTCAAGTGAAATAATGATTGAAAATTTGTGGAATTTTGGATATCACAAATGGCATATTGATTAGGTCCCTTTGTCATCTGAAAATGCTAAAGAAGATGATGACTCCCTCAAACAAGAAGTTGATGTTGAAGAATATTCTAAAGAATGATGACTTGTCTCCAATAATTTCTCCAAATAGAGTCAATGTTTCATACCTTCACAATATTTTTGAAGTGACTTTGATATATATTTTAATTGGGAAAAAACTATGTTCTTAGATGGTGTTGTAAAGAAAGTTTCTAATTTTATAAGAAATTCCAATCCAAAGGTGTTGTTTCTAATAATTTAGATGGGAACAATTTTTTGTCAACATCTTCATTGTTAGAAAAAAAATTACTTGCTTTTGAGATGATTTTATGCCATCCAATTGAATATGAAAATTCCAATCCTCTTAAAGTGATTATTCAAGGAATAGTTGGCACTATAAAGTCTCACTTATTCATTATATTTATCAAGCTCTTTCTAATTTGGTAGTTATTGGTATTAGGATTTTTCTTTTGCTCACTTCAATTGGTATTGATTTATTTAACATACATGCAAAAAAAATACACTATGATCTCAAGATTCCTCTTAAATATATGAAACAAATGCATGGCCAGTCTCCAGAAATATTTCAAGAAGAAATTCAACACATATTGGATATATTTTATTTGAAAAAATTAGCTTTATAGGTCCAATGTTATTCATACAGATAGATTCTCATTTACAAATCTAATCCTTTTAGTGGTATATTCATCATTATTGTGGGTGACATTGGTAAATTACCTCATGTAAGAGATAAACCTTTGTATGCAAGTAAAATAGCAGGGAATGTCTTGTGGAAAAATTTCAACATTGTTTTCTCTTTTGATACAATATTCCACTAGCAAGGAAATGATCTAAAACAATCCTCTTTATGAAAAATGTTAACTAATGTGACAAACACATATCCCTTTATTAATGATTAGGATATTCCCATGTTACATATTGATATGAGATTGCCTCCTACATAAAATAGTTTCTTTCATTCAACAATGCACTTGCTTCCAACAAATAATTTGGTCACCCTGTATAACAGGAAGATGCTAAAATCATTGAATTCTCTAATTGTAAGACATGTTGTAGAGCATAAAAAATGTTTATTAATTGTTGGCATTGATTATGATAAATTGAAATATGAAATCCTATTGTGTTTTAGCCATGAGTAGAGAGATTAAAAAATCCTTCATCACTAGATAGAAAATAATTCCTAGGGGAAGTGATGTTGTGTCACAAGGGGGTAAAACCCGAGGTATGCTGGTTAGTGCATTCACTTAGCGGCTACCCACCACTTTGGTTCTAAGTTGATCACATACCATTTGAGGGCCAATGACTTATCCCCTATCTGGTGAAGGTACCATAGTGACAAGGTAAATTATCTTACCCTATAGGTTACCATTGTGGTAAGCAACGTTACCTAGATTAGATTTCGGTGGCTGTTGGTGCCCTCCCTAGTATCCATCGTTATAACTAGTTTTCACCAAGTACATGAGTACCATCCATCTAATGATGTTGAGACACCTGTTGGTGGTGGCTTGTAGAAAGTCCTAGAGACTTGCATTGAATGGACAAGATAGATAGGTTTCTAGGAATGCTTTCTTTTCATGTTGCGCAGATGTGTGGATTTCAAAGTACTTGAAACTTGTTTATAGCATCTTTATTTCATTTCTTGCACAGTATTTCCTTTTCATATTAAATAAACACATGTATTTAATTGGGAAAATGAACTGCATTTGTCTGACATCTCCCCACACTAAATTTAGTAGTCATGATTATAGACCTTGGCCCAAAACACTGCCCTCGAAGACTTCAAAGTATTCCTCCTATTGAAGGGGGATTTTCTCCCCTTACAACTCATAAAAAGGTAACCACATACATTCCATCTCAGGAATTGGTAGTTGGATCATATTTACATGCAACGTCGTTTCTTCGATCTATTCAAGGGACTCCCCCTTGTTAGCATTATGATGCATGTGTTGTACTTGATGGCAACCCTCTCATAGAAGAATATCTCACTTATGTATAACTGGGTGAATCTTCAGAAGAGATATCAGATGTGACTGATGGAGGACAGCTCAAAGGAATCAGATGATGAATCTTCAGAAGAGATATCAGATGTGACTGATGGAGGACAGCTCAAAGGAATCCGATGATAGTTCTAAGTGTGACAAGTTAGCTTTGCCATCAAGTCCAAAGGGGGAGATTGTTGGCATTATGAGATAAGTGTTGTCCTTGATGGCAAACCTCACTGATGACAAATCATAGTACAGAAGGTCAGCAGCAAGGAATTGATGATCAGACTATAAGAAGAAGAGAAAGTTCATACACGCATGTTCGTTAAGCCCAAGTCGCGTGTACACGCAGGTTGGCTTCAGCAAAAGCGCGTGTATGTGGAAATGTACCTTTGGTCCATGGCGGTTAGTCCTTGGAAGTTGTGCCTATGGTTTCGGACCATTATGTCTCGACGGGCGTGTCGATCCCTAGTTTTGAAGTTGATGGTATTGGATTTCTATGGTTTTGGCTCTTGGTATTGAACAAGACCTAAGGCTATATAAGGAGAAGGAAATCATTAGGCAAGTGCATCTGAAATGTCTTGAATATCTGATGAAGCATTAGATCCAGTATGCAGGGTTATGGGTTGATGATGCATTGCTTGATCTGAGCTAAGGAGAGATCTCATCGGTTGATGGAGAACAAGATCTAAGGAGAGATCGGGATCAAATGGTTTGAAATGAACTATCTTTATGATGCTTATTCTAGATCTACATACTGACGCATGTATTGTTCTATAAGTGTTATGAGTATGACTGATGTCTGGTACAGCTGCAAGTTATGAGAAATTATTTTTAGATCTGTACGCGGGTTGGCTTTGATAAAAGCGCGTATACACGCGGGTTTGATTCATCGAAGTAGCGTATACATTGTAAATCTTAATATTTGAAGTTGCAGATGGATCTGATGGTTATTACAGAGTTCTGTGTCTGCTCTGTGTTCTGG
This sequence comes from Pinus tabuliformis, assembly GCA_031772625.1. NCBI lineage: Eukaryota > Viridiplantae > Streptophyta > Pinopsida > Pinales > Pinaceae > Pinus > Pinus tabuliformis. The sequence continues at coordinate 1,387,711,210 of CM062819.1, read as the reverse complement.
TGACTGTTGTTAACAGGGTTTCAGTGATTCAGAGTTTGATGATTGTTTTGAGCTTCAATGATAGTTATGGGTCCAGTATGAAAATTGGATGAAATGTGGCCTTTCAGATTATGTGTTGTGCTTCAGTGTATCCAGTCTGAAAATTGATGAAACGTGGTACCTGGAGGTGAGAAGATTGTAGGCAAGCACCTACGTACTAGTATCTAAGCTAGTACAAAAGCTAAAGGAGATCTTTGGAGCATTGTAGCAGGTAGCAGCCTGCGTACTAGTAAATGGATCGGCTAGTACAAGAGCAAAGGGGGTTGTAGCTCCCGTACTGGTATAAGACTGCACCAGTACAAATATTGTAAAAGGATTTTCTTATTAAGAAGAAGATTGAGATGACTTGCAGCAGGTGGTTTTCACCCACATTGGGTTTCCACCTTATATCTTTGTGTTCATGTGTGTGGCTCTTGTGTGATGTTCTGTTCTGTTATTCTGCACCTGTTTACTGTTAATATGCTTAATAATGATCTGATGCATTTACTGAAGATTAAGCTAACTGAATTATAAGATCTCTGGATATACGCTAGTTTCATTAGACACAGTAGCGTGTACACGCGGGTTCACTTAATTGAAGTAGCGTATATGTTTCTGAGTATGAATTTGAAAAGTTTGATTGATCTGATAATACTGATTCACCCCCCCCTCTCAGTATTATTTCCAACACCCCTTAGTCACCTTCTATTATTAATTACATAGGATTCACTCACTTTTATTTTTTGTATTCCACTATGTAGGGATGGAAATTAATCAACCACATGAGTAAAAATATGTGCCATATAAATTTTTTCAACCATTATAAGAATAAGGTGTTCCTTATAAAGTTGATTAACCACCAAAAGAATGGGTTGTTCCCTATCAAGTTTATCAACCACCAAAAGAATGGGTTGTGCCCTCTCAAGTTGATAGGATAACATGGAGTTGCAATGGTTTGGAAAGGGGTGGAAGGTTTGCAGAAAATTTGGATGAAAGCACAAGAGAGGACCTTAGGGAGCCTATCCCTAATTGCACTGTTAGAGAGCATGTCAATAACATCATTCATAAATATCTTGAGAAACATTCAGTTGTTAAACAAGCTTAGATACTACATTGGTTGATCAAACATAAGAAAAAAAAACATGCCACAAAGCTTATGGGCATCCAAAATGCCAAAAGTGGGAAGATACTTGTGAATTTAACTAAAAAAATATCAAAGGCATTCTCTATGGTTGGAAAATCAAGAAAACCCAATATTTGAGCTACTTGTAGGGAAATTACAATTGTTATTGTTGCACCAAGTACATCATGACAACAAATGTTAGCAATAATGTCGAAAATTCTCCTTGTCTTGAGACAAACATTACATAACCATACCAAACTCAGGGTTTGAGTAAATAAAAATGATGAAGCTACTTACTGGGATCTTATTACTAAGAAACCCTTCCAAGATAGACTTACAACAAGAACTAGACCACTTGTGGTAGAGTTTTGGGAGAGCCATTCTAGTGCTATACCAAACTGAAAGCATGTTGTGCAACATCACCTGTCTAAAGGTGAGTATGTAGATCACGCTGAGAACATTGTAGAAATGATAGAAGTTGCACTATTTGAAGAATTTGTAAAGATAAATCCCCATGTCAAGATGTCCATAATCATGTTTTGAAAATTGAAATCATGGTTTACTAGGCCTAATACAAACAATGAAATGTGTTTTTTCGATATCACGTTGAATTCCAACTTCATTACGACATGTTTCGGGAATTTTTCAAGAAGAAATGGCAAGACAACCATACTCCTCCCATAGTGTGCAATTTGGTTCATCAATATTTTGCAGAAGGGAGTGAGAAGAGTTGTTTTACAAGAAAATATGTATAGGTGGGAGAAGATGCATTGAATGTGGTGATTTGGCATTGTTCCAAAGGAAATTTCCTATTGATACCAACTATTTAGGGATGCGATATGTCATGATCACATGGAAGTGAATTTGTCATGGTAAATCAACCATCTTATTCAACTCTGGCACCTAGGAGGATAAACTATGTTGAGGATGAGATTCCTATTTCAAAATTTATGGAGAAGCTTCAGAACTAGATCTATAAATATGTCAAACACTCATACAATTCTAGGTGGAAAGCTTCTGAATTTAAGCATTCTAACATGGTAATCCAACCAAGCACAATATTATCAATGGTAGAATTTGTCAAGAATTATAAATTTTCTTCTTAGACAGAGCCACTGATTAAGTACTATCACTCAGACCAAGTGTCCATATTCGTACATATTTTGTACAAACATGCACAATTGAATTTGGATGGTAGGGATAACACTAACGAGTCACACAATGCCATTAAGGAGTATCACTTCTACATCAGTGATGAACATGAACACGAAACGTTGTTTATGAAACATTGCTTTGGCTTAATTTATGAATCATTCAAAAATAATGACATATCATTCAAAAAGAAATTGATTTGGTTAGATGGTTGTGTAGGGCAGTTCAAGTCAGCACATAATTGTTATTAGTTGAGTCGAATACAAAAGGAGACAAAGATTCAACATACTTGGAGCTTTTTTGAAATGGGACATGGAAAGGGTGAGCACGATGGTGCAGATGCTTGTGGGAAATGAGAACTTAGGAGGTACGAAATAAGCCATGATGAAAATTGACTCAAATCACCTGTAGAGTTGGTGAACTGATGCAAATCTCATTTAGGACATTAAGATCATGAACAAATTAGGCCTATTCATAGGTTTTTCTGGAAATTTGAACTTGGAAATGTGAATAGATCCATTCCTTTGTATTGTAATACTATAGTAGGCATGAGGGAATTACACTCAATGTGGAGTAAAGACGGGGGAAATATTTGTCATCGAGACAAGAAAACTCACATGTTTTAATGAGTTTGGCATTGGTGTAAATGGATGTAGAATTGATCAATGTGAAAAACATTGGTACGTGAAAGGATGAAGGTATGTCCCTCTTAATCTAAGGGGACCTCATCCAATTTCGATGTGGAAAGAGATGCCCGCTGAAGAGGCTATTGTTGTAGTTAATCCTGATCGATTCTCTGTTGTTGTAAGGGAAGGTATGTGGTGTACATCATTAAAAGTTCCATCTATAAATTGAAATATCGAATGTATAATAATACATATTTTGTTTTGGTTGTAGGCAATGCCTTTGTTGTCACTGCACCCTCAAGAAATGAAGATAACATGCCTTACTATTTGTTGTGATGCACATAGGTAAAATGCAGGTTGGTTCGATAGTATGAAGATGGACAATTCCAATACCAAATTGGTGACATGGTTGTGATGGGACATTTTTTTGAAAAGGTGAAAAAATAGGGTGGTCACATTATTTATAGATATTTTATGGCTGAATATTAATCTTTCCAATACAATCATCTAGTCATACCATCTTAGATCAGTCTCACATAAATGAAAGTGAAGGCGGGTGAACTAGATGAGTAAATGATGCAAATGGAAATCCATGAAGCCAAGTCTATAGCAGTCAAGTGTAATCTAATCTACAACAAGAGATCCACATATGAATTTTGTAATTTAGAAATGTGACAATTGAATACTTTTGTAAATTTGTAATTTTGAATGTGAATAAAAATCATAGAGAAATGTTTCCCTCTTATATTAGATATTAGGAATAAAATCATAAAGAAATAAAATCAAAATGAATATGGAAATGAAGCATAGAATGAAGCCATATAAAGTAGACACCAATAGATTTGGTTCACCTGAGTTGAGCTACATGCATGAAGAAATGGCCAATACTTCCTTTTATTCCATCCAATAAAATGAAGGGATACAACCTAAAATGCATCCACTACAACCTCTTCTTCTCTATTCAATTTTCACCTCTCTCAATTAAAATTTTATCTCAATAATACATGGCTGCAATATAATCTCCTCATGAAATGAGGGTTACATTCTAAGGAAGAAAACCTAACATATCTTCTACCATAATATTGTGAGCTAATGATTAACATTCCAAATTGACTTTTCCTTGTAGGAAAAAATCTAACATATCTTATACAAAGAATTTTTTCAAGAAAAATTATCTTTTGGGGGGGGTTCCTTTAAATCCCTACCAAGAGTGTTATATAAATTGCCTTCTTATCCCTATATGGAATACTTAGGTTTAAAGAAAACATATGAATCTTAACTTTAACTTTAAAGATATTGACATTAAAATTTGTAGGACTTAATATCACTTTGTGGATTTTAGAAAATGAATGAACTCATCTAACATTCATAACAACATTATCATATTGATATAATAGTTTAATATTAGATCACCTTTTTAGAATTCATATCATCATTACAATATTACACACTACTAAAAATAAAAATTTACAGATAACAACAAAATAATGAATTTAATTTTAATGTATAACCTATTCATTATTGTTGGTTGAATGTATTCACTATACATACATTTATCAATTGTTTAATTATGTGTGTTTTCAATTGTTAGTTGGATAGATAATTATTCCTTCCTCATCACCCATTTTAGTTGATTGCATTGTCATTTCTCCCAGAGATATAACTATGTTGGGTTTGAAAATAATGCATCAAGTAGTCGTTGTTGCCACATGTTTGATAGTGATAACTCACATAGAGGTAATGACTGAGTTAAATCATATAAAGTAATGTTTTATATTGACATGCATACCATGTTTCCTTGGATTTTATTTCCAACTTAACCATATCACATTTAGGTGCTTCTTGTACCTATCCATTCTAGTGCACCTACAAATGGTAATGTTGTTTCCATTTTACTGTCTTTATACCCACCATGAATTTGAGTGGGACTAATGTTCAAAATTTATTTTTGGTGTATCTATTATGGGACCATATTGTAGAAGTGAATCTACTTGTGTCACATCCATAATTATTGTCTCATTTTTTTTTTTACAAGTTACACATGTATGTTATTCATGTTAGATAATTAAATCATGTATCTAATTAGTTCAACACTTGGTGATTATAGCCATTGGAAAGAGTATCCCCTTCACATGCTACTATGCCCAATGTAGTCACATCCACTATTATTACATCTAAGAATAATGTTTGACCAATGGACTTTTTCCTAGTGAAGGATGCTAATCTCTTAATACCATAATCACTTTTTGTGGTGTGATGAATAGTAGATGAAATTATTAATGATCAAACATTGAATTTTATATGTATTCATAATTCATTGAATTAAATGATTATCTATAAATTTTGTAAAGTGAGATTGTAGAGAGGAGTTCTATGAGGAGGACACCATGCACCCATACCCCTCTTGGTTGCAATGAATTTTTATTACAAATTATTGAATAAAAACTAATTTTTTAAAGTTTGTTAATTTATAACTTTGAGGACAAAACTTATAAACATTGTTTTTTTTGTTCACAATCATGGAGATGCACTTTGATCCTAGACATAACTAGGCTTAATATTTTGTGGGGGGAAACATAAGAAATATCAACTTTTGAGAAGCACATGTCATTGGTGAGGGTGGAAAGAGTTATTGAATTCCTCAATTATCCATTCTAGTATTTGGGCATGCCATCCTAATTTTAATTTGTGCAATGATATGCCAAATGTAGTATACACATGTAAATATATCAAAATACATATACTTTGAGATATGCACATTCAAGAAAATTTGATATATGTACTTTAAACATATACATCTTTTAATGAAATATTTATAACTCATTTTTTTCAAGTTTAAATTCCTTTGTCTTATTTAAATCCATTTATATTACCATTTCAATTTATTTGTATTCTAATCAATCCATTTTAGTTCATTTTAAGTATCAAAATGACATGCATGGTAAATTTTTACTTATTTTCTTAGTCCACAAAGCTAGAAATCAAAATGATTCTTTTATAAAAATTTACTTCTTAAATATTGTAGATTCCACATTTGTGTCTTGATGGTGACTGCATAATTCTTTTACTTCTTTAATCTTGTAAATTCCATATTTATGGCTTGATGGTGACTACATAATGATTTTCTTATACCACGAAGTTTTGAGTTTATTACATATGGATTTTTTATAACATTTTATTTTTCAATACCATGGAGAGATAATTTCAATCTAGCATATAATTGAAAAATATTGACAAAATATGGATGAAAAAAGTCATTAAATACAAAGTAAAATTATATTTTAAAATATAAATAAGTATTTTCATATGGTAAAAGGCACTTTCAATTAAAAGAATGGTATAAATATTTCAAAATATTTTCCCTCATTGTGTCAAAGAAAATGAGTATGGAAATACTTATTCACTTAAAACACCTATACCCATTGAATGAATAACCATTAAATTAATTTTACTATCATTGTTATCTTTTTAATAAAATTTATATTGTAGAAATTGATTTAAACTAGATAAATAATTAACATCTATAAACTTCCATAAACTAAAATAATAAGCATCCATAAACTGAAATAATGTTCATGCATAAATTATCCATATGAAATATACAAGGCATTGTACATGTGAATGTGACCTATGAAATGGGCCTAGAAATATACAAAGTATGTGGTCTAAGTACCACTACCCTTATGTGTCTTCTGGTAAAAAATGGTGTCTAGTTCCTTGTATTGTAATATAACAAATTCAAATTCAAATTATTTATCATTATTTATAGAATAAAAAATATAGAGATAAATGATTTTTCCATGTTTATTTACATATGAATCTACTAACTTGACTCGAGCTCAAATAAAAGGTGTGTGGGATGGGGGTCTGATCAATCTAAGTTTGGTGCTCTTGGGCTTGTGGTTCAACAATTGGGGCCCATGTCAATGGGCTTGCGTCAAGGTTTCCTCCATACCTAGCATCCCACTCATGCACCCACATCATTGCAGCTTGGACACCAACCTACATCTAGGCTTGTGAGCACAATGGAAAAGGCAAATTATAAGTAATCTATAAATTAATTAGCATGCATGTAACTTAAGAAAAAGAAAAAATTGAAATGTTAGGAATAAAGAAGTTCACCTCGAGTGCTAGTCCATGTGGCTCTACATAGTGACTCTCCTCTTTGTGAGAATGATGACATGGAGATGGTGTTGGAGACTCCATGTCCACACACATTGATGGAGCCTGCTCTGGACAATTAATTGATACCTTAAATGACCTCATAAGATCATCCATATATCCTTGTGTTTACATGTTTTCATTGACATATTAATATAAATGAAATCTAATACGAACTTATTAATATAAATAATGTATAATTTGACAATAAGAGTCAAATTTTTTGTATATGTGTGCCTCGCCTATGGAAAGTTGGTCATACATCCTCCAAGCGTCATGGATGACATCATGACATCTTCATGAATATCCCAAAAGTTGGTCATGAGGTAGAATCTCAAGCACTTCAACAAGAACAAATTGAACTGGTGAGGAACGAGGCAACGATGTTGATATGCTCCTCTCTCCATGTAATGTAATGTGTGCACTGACCAATATGGTTCGCATGGTCTCCACAATGGTATCCATGATCTCAACATTGAGTTGTGATGATTCCTCTATCTCGCTTAGTAATACCATGCTCTAAGACAGTGGTACATGGAAACAACCCCACGAGCTCTAGTACGATCATAGCTATGTCCTCTGCCGGATCCATACAACCATGATGGGGTGATGGTGTAATATGGACTCATATGTAGCATGAACTCTGTAGGTTTTAACCTTGTACAGAAATTACCTGCATACAAATTCTAAAACACAAAAAATAAACAATGCGAGAGCATAACACATAAAACACATATACACAGAGATTTCCCCTAGATCCCAAAACTGGGACTACTAACTTGATTTTTCATTATGTTCCTTTCAATGTTACAATACATATTTATACATGCCGAAGCATCCAATACCATGGACCGAAAACCATCACGTCCAAATAGGGTCCAAAATTTTTTTCCCTAGGGCACTGCCTTGAACCCCGAAGAGGGGGCTGCCTGCCCCCACTCAAACCCCCTGTGACCTCTCCGCTGCACAATCAACGCAACAAAGGGGGGGCTCCGACCTCCCTCTAACCCCCCGATTAACTACGTAGGCTAGTTGTGGAAAGAATATAACACAACTCGACATTCTCCCACTTGTTGTTTTCCTTCCACAAGGGGCCACATGAGAGCTTAGTCATTTATCTAGCCCTGCAATGCCCATTGTTTCTCTACACCAATAGCACTTCTCAAAGCTCACAGATTTTGTCAATGCATCTATAATATTCTTCAAAGTATCCACCTTTGCTAGCAACACCTTTTTGTCTTCTTTCATATCCCTCACAAAGTGATACTGAACATCAATGTGCTTTGTCTTTGAATGGAAAGTAGGGTTCTTTGCCAAGAAAATTGCACTTTGGCTGTCACAGCCTATCCTTATAGCTCCCTGTACTAACCCCATACTTGAACACAATCTCTGCAACCAAACTGCTTCCTTGCTTGCATGAGTGGCTGCCATGTATTCTGCCTCTGTAGTTGATAGTACAACTATAGATTGTTTCTTACTCATCCAACTGACTGCACATCCAAATAGGTTAAAAACATACGCACTTGTAGATCTTCTTTGATCTAGATCTCCAGCCCAGTCCGCATCAACAAAACTTTGTCCAATCCTGGTCTTCCTTGGAAGCACAAACCATAATCACTAGTGCCACACAAATACCTGAAAACTTGTTTCACTAATGTCTAATGCACCTTCCCTAGTTTTGACATAAACCTGCTCAATAATCCCACTACATGTGCAATGTCTGGTCTAGTAAAGACCATCGGATACATCAGGCTACTGATTGCACTTGCATATGGAACACGGGACATATCCTCTTCCTCTTCTTGTGTCTCGGGACATTGTTCAACAGATAACTTTACACCTACAGGAATAGGAACCTTCACCGATTTACTATCCTGCATATTAAACCTCTATAGTATTGTCTCATCATACTTCCTCTGGTTTAACCAGAGCTTTCTCTTTGCCCAATCTCTTTTAATTTCCATGCCCAAAATATAGTTTGCAGCACCAAGATCTTTCATGTCAAATTTGGAGGACAATTGGGTCTTCAAATCCTAGATAATTCCTTTCTCATTTCCAACTAGCAACATATCATCCACATACAAGACCAAATAAATAACATGGTCACCAATTAATTTAAAGTACACACAGTGATCTACCTTGCTTCTAGTGAAGCCAAGTCCTCGTATAAATGTATCAAAATTCTGATACCACATCCTTGGTGATTGTTTTAACCCATACAAAGACTTCTTTAACTTGCATACCAGTTCTTTCTTACCCTTCACAACAAAGCATTCTAGTTGCTTCATATAGATCTCCTCTTCCAGATCGCCATGAAGAAATATTGTCTTCACATCCATCTGTTCTACCTCAAAATCAAAAGCAATAACAACAAATAAAAGTAATCTAATAGAAGCTACCTTGGCAACAGGAGAAAAAATATCACCAAAATCAATTCCCGACACCTAGGAATAACCTTTTGCTAACAACCGAGCTTTGTATTTCTCCACCTTTCCTTCTGCGTTTGTCTTCTTCTTGAAAACCCATTTGCTGCTAATGGGTTTCCTTCTAGTTGGAAACTCCACCAGATCCCAAGCCTCATTTTTGTGCAAAGATTCCATTTCATCAACTATGGCCTCTTTCCAGAGTTTTCCATCCTCTGAATCTGCTACTTCCTTCATAGTTATGGGATCATCATCAGTAATAGATAAAACAAAATTTGAACAGAAAGCATATGGACTATATCTTTCTGGTTCCCTTCTTTCTCGAATTGATCTTCTCACAACCAGAGTTTGTGGCTCTTAATCTTCTAATTCCTCTTCTGTTGTAGAGTCTGATTCTTCCTCCTTTAGCTCAAACTCTATATTCTTAGGTTCCTTTGATGGGACTTCATGTTTAATAACATTTTTCACCTCTCTGAACACCACATCTCGACTGTACACAAACTTCCTTATTACTGGGTTCCAAATTTTATAACCATTTAAACCATCCTTATACCCAATAAAGATGCACTTTCCAGATTTACTATCCAACTTGGTTCTTTTCTCCTTTGGAACATGTACATATGCATCACATCCAAATACCCTCAGATGTGAAATAGAGGGTTTCTTCCCAGTCCATACCTCTTGTGGAGTCTTATCATCCAACACTGATGAAGGTGATATGTTGACTAGGTAACATGTTGTCTCCATTGCCTCTACCCAGAATTCCTATCCTAACTCGGCACCACTGAGCATGCTTCTTGCCCTTTCCATCAACGTCTTATTCATTCTTTTTGCAACTCCATTTTTCTTAGGTGTGTATGGAGTAGTCTTCTGTCGTGCTATATCACACTTCTTACATAATTCTTCAAATTCCTAGCTATAAAACTCTCCACCATTATCTGACCTCAACACCTTTATTTTCTTCTCTGTATGGTTTTCCACCAGAGCCTTAAATTCTTTAAACCTGTGAAAGACTTCAGATTCCTTCTTCAGGAAATATATCCATGTATTCCTTGAGAAGTCATCTATGAATGATACATAGTACACAGACTTACCTAGTGATGGAACCTTCACATGTCCAAACACATCACTGTGCACAAGCTCTAATATTTGTTTCACCCTCTTACCACTAGAGGGAAAACTCACCCGGTTCTGCTTCCCATATACACAATTTTCACAGAAATTAAAATCCAGAGAGCTATTCCTCATACCTTCTACCATACCTTTACCATGAAGTATTTGAAGGCCCTTCTCTCCAATATGTCCAAGACTTTGATGCCACAACATGGTCTTCTCTCCAGAGACCACTAGATTTTCTGCTCCACTTTCAGGAACCACAGAACTATTGCACCCATCAACAATAGTGCTACCTTGCAACTTGTACAGAGTTCCAATCCGAACTCCCCACATCAATACCAGTGCTCCCTAAACCATCTTATGTATTCTTCTCGGACATTGTTTTTACACCTGCATCATCCATCTTGCTTACAAGAATCAAATTTCTAGCCAATGCATGAATATGCAGAACACCTGGAAGTTTTCTAACCATTCCACCTTTCAACTTTAACTTTACTTTTCTGCGACCGACGATTCTAGCCTTCCTATCGTCTCCTAAGAAGACATCACCACCATCGTATTTCTCATATTCACAGAACCACTTTCCATGGGGAGTGAAGTGAAAGGATGCACCTAAGTCAATCAACCATGCCTCATGATCTACATGCATACTTGAAGAAGCCAAGTACACATCCCCACCTTCATCTGAGGTGGTTTTTGCCTCTGCAAAAGGAGCATCATCAAATGCCTTTCCTTTATCAGAAGCTTTAGATTTACAGTCCCTTTTGTAGTGTCCTTCCTTTCTGCATTTCTAGCAAACCACCTTTATAGGCTTTCCTAGAGATTTAGATCTCCCTCTAGATTTAGATCTCCCACTCGATGACTTATTTTTGTTTCTATTCTGGGACCGTCCTCGTACAGACAAGGCATCACCATTCTGGCTCTCCATATTTTTCCGTCTCATCTCCTCCATCAGCAAGGATGAGACTATTTCATCAAACTGTAAGGCAGTTGCATTGCTACCTATTGCAATAACTAGACTATCCCATGAATCTGGTAAAGAACACAACAAACTGATGCACTTTTCTGCATCTGAAATTTTAATATCAACATATAATAACTGACTTACCACAGTAATAAATGCATTCATATGCTCTGTCACCGAGTCTCCATCTTTCATCCTCAGGTTATACAATTTTTTTTGTAGGAACAGTTTATTCACCAGAGACTTAGATTGGTACAAAGTCCCTAACTTGTCCCATAAAGCCTTAGCCGTAGCTTCCCCTGATACATTCAGCAATACTAAATCTAAGACACACAATCGTATTGTGCTATTTGCTTTCCGATCCAACTTATTCCATTCTTCATCGGACACTCCCGTTGGTTGAGTACCTGGATCTACTGTCATCTGCTAATATTTATCCACCAAAAGATCCTCCATCTTGAGTTTCCATAACCAAAACTCTGACCATTAAATATCTCGATCTCTATCTTTGCATTGCTCACCATCTTCTTTCACAACCAGAATCGATTTCGCAGATCTCCTATTGAACAGGGTCTACCACAGGCCTGAGCAAAACCCCTCAACAACAAAGGCGTCCCCTTGAAGCCGAAACATCTCTGATACCAAATGTAGGTTTTAACCTCATATAGAAATTACTAGCATACAAATTCTAAAACATAGAAAATAAACAATGCAAAAGAATAACACATAAAACACATATACACAGAGATTTTCTCCTGGATCCCAAAATCGGGACCAATAGCTTGATTTTTCATTATGTTCCTTTCAATGTTACAATACATATTTATACATGCCGAAGCATCCAACACCATGGACTGAAAACCATCGCATCCAAAACCATGTGCATAAACCATGCACAAAACCATAGGTAGGTCAACCCAACCTAATATAGGGTCCAAAATTTTTTCCCGGGGTGCTGTCCCAGACCCCGTAGAGGGGGGACACCTGCCCCCCTCAAACCCGCTGTGACCCCTCCACTATGAAATCGGCGCAATGAAGGGGGGGCTCCGCCTCCGCTCTAACCCCTTGGTGAACTTTGTCGGCTAATCGTGGAAAGAATATAACACAAGCCAACAAACTCTACATATAAATTCCAGGAAAAGTAAAGGGGGACCTCATCATGGTGGTGGAACTGGCCCCAATCTCTAATGAATTGATCATAAACAAATAGAGCATCATCAAAATTCCTACTATATTTGAGTTTTAATCGGACCATGATGTCTAGCATGACCTGCAGGGATGTCAAAAAACTCCCCATGCACATCAATGCCCTTGGTGGTGGCTTTCACTACCTCCTAATCATTTGTGCCTCTAACATCCTACCTCCTAGTTCTCTCTATAGCAAGTAGGCAGCTGCTTTGTGGGCCCGCCCTCTAGTAGGCTTGTATCAACTCATTGATGCTCTCTAACATTAGAGTCAAGATACATTTAGTCGATGAGCCAGCAAGGAGTGTACCCAGATCTCATGTAATCCAAGAATGATGGACCCTAGCATCCTAGAGTGTGATAATGGTTGTGTTGTCATCCCACGGAGGGATCAAATTTGCATTATCACTCTTAGATTCACCCTGCTAAGGCTCTACAAGTCATAAAAATAATTTAACATATATAACACACTAAACATAATAACGTTCGCATAGATTAAATTCAAACACATAAATTTAAGACTTTTTAAAAATGAAAGAAAATTTAAAGACATAAACACACAAATTAAAGACAATTTAAAATTGTAGGAGATGTACCTCAAATGGGTAAATCTAGACAGTGTGCAACATCATCAACATAGACAGATACACTGCCTCTCACACTCCAACTTGTGTTGAAGCCATGATCTACCAATGGAACATGACATCTGGGCAGACTATATGATCTCTGTCAAGATCAACCATATGTCATTGATCCTCCCACACATTGACGACCTGCTGATGGGGCGACATGGGAGAAGGCTCTGCATAAATTGAGTTGGAAGGGTATTGATTGTAAGATGGATAAAGTATAAAAATTGAGACTTGATTCAAATCATATAAAAAAACATATAATCATGTAATACTATCAAAATGAAAAAACATAATGTTAGGTTGAGGAAACCATATCAAAAAGTGTCAATACTTAAAATTACATTTAGTCAGAAAGGTTAATTAGTTTGGACATAAGGATGTTAGGTTTTTTCAATCTAATACTAAGTATAATATAGAAAATTTATAAATAGAAATGAAAACATAGAATGTTAGGTTGAGTGAAACCATATATGAAAGTGCCAACACCTAAAATTACATTCAATGGGAAAGGTTAATTACTTTGTACATAAAGATCTAGCTTTAACTATAATGTAGAAACATTAGAAATGGAAATGAGAAAATATAATGCTAAGTTGATGAAGGGATATAATAAAGAATTAACACTTCAAACTAAATTGAGTTGGTGAGGTAGGTTTTCTAGGCCATCATGATTTAAAATTAAGACTAGTATAGGGATATGTATAGAGGAATAGAGTTAAGGAATAGAAGGCAAGACTAGTATAGAGGAATAGAAGAAATATAATTTTATTTTAAGTATGTAAGAGCCATCTAAATTAAATTACTTAATAGAGGTAAATCAATGGAAGGTGAAGGATGACTAGTTAGAGGGGTTTTGTTTTTCACATAGATATGGAAGTATCAAAATAACCAATATATGAGATGAATGTAACATAAATACAAGAAATTCCTTCAAGTACCATGTGAATAGATTCATGAGGTTTCTTGGCTACTTTTAAATATGATGACCATTATCAACATTTTTCCATGTATGTTCTAAATTGACGAAATGAATTATTGAGATTATCTACCATCTAGTGTAATGATTGTGGTTATAAGCATAGTAGAGGGAGTAACTAAAATGGTTATTTTGAGAGTATGATGATAGTGATGATTGAGATATCATCACATCTTAGGTCATTGTTATAGCCTCTTCTTTTCTTTTCCAAAAAATGAAAGTAATTTCATAGACAAAACAAAAATTACATGTTTCACATGCATAAAGAACTTAATAAAAGGTCTTACCCCTAGTCATACTTGTCCCCAAAGTTCTTAAAAATAAAAATATAATATATATTATCCCATAGGACTCATAAAAATGAGAGTAACAAAGTTTCTATGCTAATTATAGAGATTATAAGCTTCCATCATATACCTTTAGAATTGAAAAAAAAAACTAATACATATAAAATAATCCAAGAAAAAAATAACATATAAATAGAAAGTTTAGATTGAATAAAGAATGTTGACAAGAAAACCATTTCTAAACTCAAGTAGAATCATCTAGTCTTCCTAAACTTTAGAGTCCCTTTTTTGATAAGTTATCAACCAAAATATTGTGTTCCATGTAAGCACATTCAAAAGTAGTGATCAAATCTAGTATCAATACTTTAAGGTTATTAGCCAAAGACCTAGGAATAACATTTTGGATATGTCTAGCTCTACTAATCTAATTAATAACTAAAGAAGAATCTTCATAAACACACAAGTTTGAAATTACTTCCCCACTTTGAAAAACCATCGTTAAAAAATCTCTAATTGATAGATTTATCCATCTATACCCTAATGATCTATCTTAACACCTCTTTTTTTATAAACTAAACCCTGAAAAACTCTTCAATTGTACTTGTATAAAGAATGTTTTCAACTCGAGTATTTTTTTACTGCTTCCATAAGACCTTTGCTTACTGCAAATGATCACTCGAAGGAGAACTTTTGTCAATTTTTATGGCATTCCCACATGTATTATCAACTAGCCTTTAAACAAATATTTGTCTAATACTTTTTCAATGAACTAAAGCATGGTTGCTAATGCATTTCAAATAATATATGACAAATAATAAATATCAATAAGGAGGATCATACTTTGGCATATGGAGTTTATTTGCTCAAAGTTTCATGGTCTAACATTATGAAAACTTTAAAAAGAATTATTTTAATATTATTTTTGTCTCTAATTTTAACGAGATTTATAAAAATTAATTTTAAGTTTGAAAAGTTTAAAAAATATTAAAAAAATATTTAATTAATTATAAATATTAGTTAAATATTTATTTTGTAAATAATAGCATATTTATAAATTTTAATTAAATAATTTATTTTATAAATAGTTTAACATATTTTATAATTTTATTAGATTTATTTTATTTTTATAATTATAGTCAAGTCTTACTAGCACAATCAATTGAGGATGGGCCTTGTTAGCAAGGAAACCTAGGATCAAACCTCACATGGGGTGGTTGTGCCTTGTGCTAGGGGAGGAGACATGTTAAAAAATCTAGTCAGCTTAGGGTTGGTGTGGTCCAGGCCGGATATGATCCCGAGTGACTTTGACGGATTAGATTCCCTTGGGTCATGGCTCCTCAAACCACAAGTCAGGCCTATATGATAACAGACAACTTATAGAAAATATATATAATTATAAATGTGAATAAATATCAGTTTATAAATATTATTATTTTTTTCTGTTAAAAGGTGGATACTTCCTTATCTCAAAGCTACCCACATTATGATGTGCAAATTGTAATTTTTAAGAAAAAAAGAAAAGAAAGAAAAGGAAGCAAATATTGGCATCAACTCATTTTCATAATGTAAACTTGTCTTTTGATTTATTATGTAACTTTTATAATTTCAAAATATAAAATTGTTTATTGATTTACCATGACATTTTTATAATTTTAGAATTCCTATATGTTATTTCAATTTCAATATTAAATTATTGATCATAATGTTATGAACAAATTTCAAGTTAAGATTTATTAGTCCCTGCAAATGCATGACTCTAGTAATTGATTTTCCTATTGACCATTATTAGTTTAGCATTGACAAATACAACTTATAATTTTGACTTTGACATATAACATACTAGGTGCTTAATGTTTCTATAACACATTACAATAGGTATTTTCTTAGTAAGACATGCCTCCAATAGTCCCATGAAACCATATTTGTTGTCATTAACTTCTTCACCACTATTAGCAATAATTACCTCATTACAATCTTAGGTTTTACGTGCATTAGGATAGTTAAAATTTTGGACTTAATATGGATTTAGACCACATTGCCAATTTGATCTCAAAAACACATATATCAAGCATTGTCATTTCCAGTTATAACTAAATTTTTCATGTTTTTATTTTTTCAAAACACACATGCACATTATGGATGAACAACTTTTCTCATGATGAACCACATTGGTTGGTTTGAAATGTCCACCAAATCCTAATGATGTGATTATTCTAAAAGACATTTATCTCCAATATTGCTGATAAGATTTTACAAGAAATATTTAGAGTAAAAGGGTTCTTGCTAGTAAGAAAAAAGAATATATATATATATATTAACAATTTTGAATTATAATCTACTAGAAAAATTATAAATAAAAAAAAAAAATTATTTAAAAAAAATCAATATTGTATTTTATTTATTTTTATATAAATATATAACCACACATTATATATGATATAATATATATTTTATAATATATATTTTAAATGATATAATATATATTTTATAATATATATTTTAAATGACAATTTTAAACACTTAAATTCTATTATACTATTAAGTGTTTAAAATCTATTATACCATTAAAATTTATATATAAATTAATTTTTTTTTTTTTTGTTAATATGGTCATATTTAATATAAAAGATAAATTTAATTTTTAACATTAGAATTTATATAAATTAATTATTATTATTTTTCTAACAGTCATATTTAACCTAAAATATAAATGTTGTTTTTCTAAAAAATATTATTTAATAAAGAAACATATATATATATAAAGATAATTTACTAAATTTTATTTTTCATGACAATTATTATCAATATCATTTGGACACTCTAAGTATAGAGACACAACTCTTTTCTTTTCTTCTTCTCATAAATTTGATGATCTTCTCCATTTATCCTCCCATTTGAGAAAGGATTTAGCAAGGCATTATATGCTTGTTGCCAATGATGTTGTCTTTGTATTATTAAAAAATAAACCTCAGATTTTTTTTTTCGTTTTTGCACTTATTAATTCATTTCTTGTTTGTTTGGTATAATGGGATAAACATGTCATCTTCCTCATATCATATTGTTTGAGTAAATGCAAATTTGTCTACTTAATTGTAGACATGCTCCCATAACACTTTTGAATTATCATTGTCTATGTGACTGTGTGTAGCCTTGAATATCAAAATTTGTTCTCTATTTTCTCTATCCAATACCCTAAACACTTATGCTTGACATATTAGTCATTGTAAAGTAGATATTGTTCATGGTTAATCTAATTCTCAAGGTCCTATTATTAATAAATTACAAATATATAAATAAAGAGATCTTGCTTGTGAAGATGAATATATATTTTTAATTTATAAAAAAGTCATTTTAAAAAAATTTAATATTATTCGTAGGGGGTGGGGTCCTTAGGCTTCAATACTATGTCAAAACATAATATAAATAATGTAAGGAAATACATCATATTTATAGAATCTTGTAGACTTTGGACTTCAAATTTTCTCTCAAAGTATTTGCTAAATGATAAGATTAGGTCTTCAAAAAGAATCTCTTTGTATGGCATATCCAACAATATCTATGATCACATCAAACCTACTTTAAACTATTCAATCTTACTTTATTAAAGTGGATTCTCAATGAGGATCCTATAACCATTTGGCAATGTCTACTCTTGAGAAAAATTACTTTTACAAAAACATATAAATATCGTCATTAAAACATATACAATCTTCACTATGCATGGAACCTATAAAAAAAATCTTTGTGCTAAAAAATAGGGTACAATTTAGCAATGTCAAAGTCATGTACCATCGGGTTGTATGTTTTTGTTGTTTCAAATTGAAACATATAGTATTAGCATTGATTGTGATGATCAACTAATATCATATTCTTTTTTGGGAAAGTATTGGACGAAGCACTAGTGGCTTGGAGGGAGAAACCATTGTTTATTTTCCTAATATAAGTTTCCAAGTCTAATTTAGAAAGTAATGATCCAAAAGAATTGCAAGAATACTAAAAATATGTTTAACAAAACTAGTTATCATAATTACTATAAAGGCACATTTAACATTCAAAAAACATAACAACCATATTCTATCATTTTGTTTCCATTTACCATGATTGATGATAGTAAGGGACTGAGAGCTATTGAGGAAAAGATTAAAAAAGAGATTAAATCAAAACCACACATAATGCCATGGAAAATCCATTTTCTAGCCTCACAAAGTGTATTTGCAAATGTTTTCAAGCCCTCCCAACATACCCAAAATATTGTTTAAACTACTAAGTTTAGGATTTTGTTTTCCATGAACCACGGCCATAGCATGGCCATGTGGTGGTTTTCATTTAAATCAAGAAATAATAAATAATTTATTATTTATTAGAATAGGTAAGGTTGTATTTTCAATAACATAGTTAACAGAGTAATCATGTATAGCATTCAGTGCCAAACTTTCATTGCCATTGGTATGGGACTTCGTCAGGACCTCAGCCCGCTCGGAGGAAAGCGGGTTTGACTTCAAAACGCCAAAAATGTTACCAAAGTTGCTGAGTGAATTATGAAATGAAATGAACATGGGGAGTAAATTACAAAATAAAATGAATATAAATATATATGATTCGATTGAAATATCTCACAAGATCGAAAAGTTATGAATTCCTCTAAATCAAATATAAATATAAAGAGTCATCGATTGCTATCATATTCATAGATATCAACAGACATGGATTACTAACATCTCTTATTCATCCATATGAATAGTCATGAATTTATACTAAGATCCTTATTTCTTAATTAATGGATTTCAACGCACCACTGTTATTTACCAATACATGACATTATGAATTAATGCCTTATGAGTAAAACTATTATTGTTTATTAACCAATCACATTGTACTCACACATTTTTTAATATATGACATTCTAATGGCACATGGTGTAAATTAAATAGCAGTGCTGTTGGGAATTCCCTTGCCAGTGAGTCCTCCTTTGTGAGTCATATCTGAGGTGTTTGGATAAAGCAAAGTATAGGGAACCTTGGCCGGACCACACCTGTTCTTCAGCATTTCTGAATTCAGGTTTCTTTCTGTTATATTCTTCTCTATCTCCTTCAACTTTGTTCCGAAACGTTCAAAAGCCTCTATCACACGTTCATCATCACTCCATTCATTCGTGGCTCTCTGCCCCAAATAAACCTCGTCTGTTGAATGCCTCGACAGGATTTCTATCAGGGCTATACCAAGGGTGGTTTGAAATGGGTTACTTAGAGTTCTAAGGATAGCCAAGTCTGGATTCTCCTCCAGCTCTGAGAACTCCTGGGACCCTTCTTCAGGTACTAACCTTCTGCTGATGGTGGGGCGATCAGGCATGTATCCGCCGTAAGAGTATTGCCCGTAATCAACCGCAGCGTGAAGAGCCGAGGCCACCCATATGATTGTTGTTATTGCCTTTTCAATTTCTTCCACGCTCTCCATGCTCTACCACCATGTCTCGTCCTTCTTGTCTCCGTGACCAACATTTCTGATTTCGGTCCACCATGCTTGAAGCTCTGTATCAGATTTCACTACATCATCACTCTGGTAGTGCAAGGACAGGTACTCCTTAACCCATGAAACTATTGCGAACCATATCTCCAATCCATCCACAGCATAAGGGTAGTCTTCGATCATCAGCTTCAGCCCGTAGGGCGTTGATGAGTCCACCACTGCCATACCCCTGTCAAGTTGTAGCCACATGTATATATCAAAATTCAAATGGATGAAACAGATCGAGATTAGATTTTAGGCAGTATTAATTATGATTACCTCTTAAGGAGATCTGCAGGCAACCCTTGTTCGTCAAACCTCCAGTCCTTGTACGCTACCGCAGACATCTCCATGCTATACTTTCCAGGAAATACTGTTGTTTCAAGAATGCCTCCACCATTTATAAGAATTTGGCGAGCCAGAGCATTAATGTTCATGGTGTCTCGGAAATGGGGACTCAGTAGCTTATACACCGGATGCATCACACTCAGCTGTCTGTTGGTGGCGATGACAAATGGCTCCGTGACTGCGTGAGTCTTAAGCCTGAAAAAATCCCACCATTACTCAGTTGGGACCCTATATTATATAATGATATTGTAAATACTAAATAGATTCTGAATATATATTCCCAGATTCTGCATGATTTTACCAGTGGCTGATAAGCTCATGGTAACCAGAATCATTAACGGCTACGTAGCATTTGGCGAGCTGCCATAGAGCTCCTTGTGCGCCTTCCTCTGCAGGAGTGAACACATTTTGAACACTTTCGCGGCGTTGATGTGAAGGGGGTAGGCTCAGCTCGATTGCGATTGGCCTTAATGTGCCATCCTTCTTAATGAACAGAATTGTTCGAGAAGCATATATCTTGGTGGTAGGCAGAGCGTTGATTCGGTTCACATAAGGCATGAAGACATCATGGTGGTCCAGAATGAACAGCCTGTTGTCCTCCAGACTCTGAACGTACACATCATATTAATTTACAAATACGTATCTTTGAATATCATACCTTCGTAAGTGATCCAATTTCTTGACTATAAGATTTTTAATAGTATAATGTACATCTTGTCTTTGATAAAAGACCTATCATATTAATTTATAAATACATATATTTGAAAGGATCCAAGATTTATGTTGGACTATAAGATTTCTGATAATTTAATATACATCCTTGCATCGACACGAGATATAGTTTTTAAATTGAAGTCCGTCTTAAATGGTTAATATTTATTATTATTTAATAATAATTTATTTTTTTTAATTATTTGTAATTAATAATTTATTTTTTGTTAGGGTGAATTTTCTTTTAGCCATAAAATAAATTTATTCATAATGGTTTTTGGTGATTATGTGTTATAGACTTATTGTTTTCGTTGGAAAATAAGGATATCGTAAAAGAGATTTGATGAAAGTTTTTGGAATTGTTTTTAAAAATGATTTAATTATTATATTTTATAGAGGTGTGTATATTTTATTTTTTATTAGATTTGAATTTGTGATGTGTTATTCTGGTTATATATTTTAAATTATTATATTCACATAATTGTAAGTAATAAGTAATTTCATTTATTGAAGCTAGTTTTGAAAGGAAAACAAATATATTAGAATTGATACATTAAGAGAAGTTTCATATTTTATAATATTTATAGATGATGTAACTAGCTTGATTTCGGCTTATCTCGTGAAAAACAAATTAGGCGAGATGTTTGAGAAAATCATGTTCTTGAAAGAGAAACTAACATATTGTTGAATTGTTTGAGAACATATAATGATTGAGAATATTGTTCCATCCAATGGCTTTAAGCATTATTGTAATAGGTTTTAGATAAAGCAAGAGAAGATGATACTCCTCAACATAATGGTAATATGGAAATGATGAATTACTTGAAATGGTGAGAAGTATCTCAAATTTAAGATTTGAAAAATATTTTTGGGTAGAAGCACTAAGGATAATTTGTTCTTCATCATCACCTAGTATAATTAGAGATGGTGGCATTCATGTAGAAGTTTGATATAAAGTATTCTCATCTGAAATTTTCTTGACGTTAAGCATTTATGCATAATTCATGTTAATCTCCACAAATAAAATTTGAGGGGATTGACAGCCTATTTAGCATAAACTCGATTTGGATATAGAGTCAATTTACTTGCAAGTAACCCATGGTATTATCACATTATGTAGTCTATTTAATGACATGATGAACCCATTGTAAATTGCCACTTGAGCCATTACTAGAGCATGGTAAAAGAAAAAAGACACTTTAAAAATGTTAAAGAATTTGTTGGAAAAATTACTTAAATTGTTTTTTTAATAAACTTTTCATAATTTTATATTTAAATGATTATTATATTTCTAATAGTTCTCTTTTGCATATAACAATTTCAAGATTGAGTGAGTCTAAAGATTAAGAGCATGTGTTTCCTGGTAAGAAATCACATGCTCAAAACCATAAAAGAATAAAATATATATACCTTATTAAATTTTAGTAATCTAATTATTTGCCAATAAATTAATTATCCCACACACAAGTAAATTCCTTTTTCCTTGTAAGAAATCACATGCTCAAAACCATAAAAGAATAAAATATATATACCTTCTTAAATTTTAGTAATCTAATTATTTGCAATAAGTTAGTTATCCTACACACAAGTAAGTTCCTTATCTCACAAAACAGAAGTATAATACACAAATACGGATGTTTGACTTATCAAATATAAAATCGTAAATAGTTACTGCATTGAAATATGGTATCTTTATTATACTATACTGTATTTGTTACCATTCTGCATGCAATGAATTTCATTTACATAATTAGATTAGCAGAATCGGATTAAGAAACACGTATAACGTTTGGATGATACCTGCTTTACTGTTAGCCCATCGAGATTCTTTTGTATATGTGAAGCGTTAATGGAACTGATCTGACAACCATATATCTCTGGGTCCAGTTTACTTCTCGGAGGAAAACTCTGTGAAATCAATCATTCTGTCACTTGAACCATTGATAACATGAAAACAATGTAAAGTAAGGATAACTTAAAATCAAACGAGTTGAGTTTTGTATATCTATAATGGCAGAAGGGGCCAGCTCTTTGCTAATTACTTGAAGTCTCTGTATAACAACAGGATCGACACCGGCCAACATCTGGCGCGCAAACTCTTCGTCTGTCCTCCACGCAAATTCGTCAGCTGTGTACATTCATTCCATAATTTGTATCAATTTCAATTAATATCTGGTTGAAATTTAATGCAGAATAAGAACATGAAGGGATCAGTTTAGAAGAAAAGTACTGACTGGCAATAACTTGAGGAAGCGGATATTTGAGCAACTTTTCGCCGTCTGTTGTGAGGAACTCCTTGATGAGTTCAAGAGGGATGAGACTCGTGATAGCGTCCAGAATTGGGTTCTCGGGAAGCTTTATACCGTCGGAGTAGAGCTTCATCATGTCTTCAAAGGAATCGAATTCGTTGGGGGTTGGATCGAACAGAGATTGGAGCCCTGGTATCAGGAATTGGACGACTGACTTGAGGGCATACGCCAAGAAATCAGACATTTTCAGATGCCCAAAACGTTCATCTCTGGGAACGTAGATGTCAAGGCTCATGTCTAATGGCAATCTGCTTTCGGTAGCGGGGTCTATAATGCCACAAAATCAACGAATGCCAGACAATTAAGCAATTGAGAGGGAACATAGGGATTGTGTTGTTTTATAGATCGGCACTACAAATGAACTAACCTGTTTTTGTAGGAGGGCGGCCCGTTCTACCTCTCCGCGGGTATGGAAACTGTTGTGACCCTCCCAGCACTGGTCGGCTGAGCTCCACACTCTTGTCTGGGTCTCCGAGATCATTGTAGAAATCGTAGTCATACACTCTGTCCCTCTCCTTCCTCTCACTCTTTGCCATTCCATCGTATTCGCCTCTCAGGTTTAGCAGTTCCTCCTTCCTCAGTTTTATGAGCGAGGGAGGACAATTCGCAGGGAGATAGCTCTGCAGATTACAATAAAAGACGGTTAGTAGCGCAAAATTTCGTCAGTTCCTATTCAAAGCATTGTGCCCGATCTCATAGATGTGATCAATGTTAGGGTGGTTCGATGTCATAGATGTCATGATCAATGTTACGGTGGTTTCGTGTAGAGAATTTATGGTTTTGGGCAAAACCTTATATTCTACATAAATATCATGGGCAAAAACAAAAGTTCTCATATAAACCTGGTGGTCGAGAAGTACTTAGCAAAATTTACGTGCACCACACTGAAAATCAATGAAGGTTGCACAAAACACTACATAAAGATCATATATATACATATTACCCGATTGGAGAAAAAGATACGGCCTCTATTGTCTGTAGAAGCGGGATAAACCCATGAGTTGCAGTCGAAATGAACGTTTCCATGATGGGGAACTTCAAGGGTGAGTGAGTTGAGGAAGAACTCATCATGATGCGAATTGGTGATAAAGACAGCTCCTGGGGGTCCGAAGTCGGAGTCCCAATCAAAGTCGATACTACACGTAGTCTGGCCTGTAACGAGTCTTTCAGGGGTAGAAATCCAGTTTTGTAGACGGGCTTTCTCGCCGAACTTTCCACTTCCACTGCCTGCAGATGAATTTTCGAACAACTTACATATTAAATTATAGAAAAATGGGTCAATCTGCGAAATTAATTGAAAAAATGGGAAAAAGGAGAAAACAGCTTGAGGATTGAATCTATAATGTATATGAAGGAAAGCAGCACCCACTGGAATCGATTTGAGATGTGCTGACGAGCTGGAATGAAACTCCCTTCCCAATCAGCTCGCTAAGATCGTCTAGGATGTCTGCACTGAAATCGCTAAAATCTAAAACATTTTTCTTTTGTAGCATCACAAACCCTTTGATTTTCTTTTGCTGTCCAGACGCAGACTTGCAATGGGGAGCAAAGTGAAAGACCTCTGCAAGTTTATCCATGGTGGATGGATGAATTGAATATTGCTGCAAGTACCCTAACTGGAATAATGTGAAGGCGAGATGTAAATGTAATGTTAGTTTCTGCCAAAGGAAAAGATGCAGCAGAAAGAAACGATGATATTGCTAAAAGGAGGAAGTCAAGATCCATTTTATACTGTATTGTATACGGGATACTGATGCCATGCGATATATCTTGGACACCCATCTAGTACCTACTGTGATGAGGTCTCATTAACCATACAAGAAAAGTCAACAGTTTCCTTGCGAAACGGTTCAGGACTTTTATGCCATCTGCATGACAAGTTCAAAGGGTTACCGGTTGGCAGTGCAGCAATAGATGTTGGAATCAATTACGTAAGGGCAGGGTTCCATGATTTACTGCTCAGATTACGAAAGGCTGCATTCGTAACAGATTCGAATTGATATGTTAGTTGATGTTTCCATAGTATCCATGGACTGTTAGGTGATCTGGCCTTCTAGTTTATTGCGGGCAGGATCATTTTCAATATACGGACGCAGCGTCTACCCGATGAGGCAAACGTGTATCGATGGAGGGGTTTCAATTCAGATATCGCGTTCCACTAGCCTGTTGGGTAGATCTACTTGCAGGTCTATGAGGAAAACAAGAAGCCATAGCTAATTTTTAATGTGTAATTGTGCGTACATCCCTGAAACTTAGTTTAAGCCACGTGTGTATAGATATATACCGTCGTGGCCCATAGGGGCAGTGGGGCACCACAATTTTAACGTGCGACATCATTAAGTCACTGATGCTAACTTCAATTCTGTTGCGTCCTTGATCGCTCACTCATATTTATTTCCATTTCAAGCTTATCCACAGGGACAGATACATATTTATTTCCATCCCAAGCTTATCCACACAGAAATATACATATTTATTTCCATTCCATTTTCCAGCACGCAAAGTTATTGGGAGATAGGGACCTCTTCATTGTATCGACCCTTTGAAGTATGAAAATGTCAAGTTCGAGCGAGGTTGACGAGAAAAGGGTTTCCAGGGGTCACGGTAGCTGGAACCCTAGCATTTGGTTCCCTTATTTTTCTTGTTACCTAGCTTTGTTTCTCTGCCGCTTTGGTCGATTGTTCTCCATGGCCGCCATCAGATGTCGTTGCTAATGGGTTTCTCTTTCCTGGAGCTGGGTTCATTGTTGCTTTCTGTAGAGGTCTTGTTTGTGGCTCGCTTCTCTTTGGAGTATGGGTATCTGCTGTTTTACCATGTTCATTTTGTATTCAGGTGCATAGATGGTGTGTTGTTATCTTCTACATATTTTTGTTATCGCAGAAGTTCTTCTCTAGTGACATTTTCTGGGTGTCCAGGCTATATCTAATATTCTTTATAGGTGTTTCTGAAAGTATTTTGATATCATTCAAATGTAATAGGGGAATATGTAAATATCATTTTATTTAATACAAAGTTATTGTTTTTTTTCGAAATTAAGAAATTTATCCATAAATAAAATTATGGATATTTGAAAATTTTGGTTTAAAATTTAGTATCTTTTTTAATTAAAAGTAAAATGTTTTTTTTGTTTTTTCAATACATTTATGTATTTAAAAATTAAAATAATAAAAATCACAATTTCACTCAAATTTATACCACCAAATTCAACTTAAAATATTTCATTTATAAAATTTAAACTCAAACTAATTAATATATAAATTAAACATCACTTTTAAAAGTAAACTAATTCTACTAAACTCATTCTAGGGTACATTGTACAATGTCCTATGTGATGTCCTTTGTTCGATTCAAACTTCAATGAGAAATACTCACCCCGTGTTTTGCTAGCTACCTAAAGACTATTTTCTATAATTTCGCCCATCGACTTTCCAACTAGACAATCTTTTATAGGAATATGGAGAAATTTTTTGGACGATAATTTATATATAAAAAATTTCAAAAAATCTTGTAGATGCAATGTTTAATCATATTTTGATGGTGGAAAAAAACCTCTAGAACACCTAAAATTATGAAACTTTATAACTTTTACATAAATTTACAAAAATCCTGCTCCATCTTTCCATAACTTTCGGAACAAAAAAGCATAATCATTAGACCACTGCTACTTTATATATCTGTTAACATTAAATGATCAATAATTGTTCCACGTATTTCTCAAGAAAACATTTATCTTTGTACGTACCCCATTAATTGATCAATAGTGGCCAACGTATTTTTCCAACCCAAAATTTGTCTCTGCCTTGGAGATTCAATAGTGGCTCTTGTTGAGTGATAAAAGGTGTATTTTTAATTCCTAATTATCTTCACATTAATTGTCAATCCAAGAACGATTTTTTATTTCAAGAGTGTACTCAGTCTGAAGTAGTCACTTGCTCAAGAGTAATGTTTTGCAGTATAGTGCTTAAAATGCAAAAGTAAATGAATGCTTGAAATAAAATCTACTTACAACTAAAAGAAATTTAACACTCTGAAACTTAAATCATTCACTCAGAAAACTACAGCAATCTATCAGTCAAGGATGTAGTAGTAATAACTCTTTCCTCTATCAACTGATATAAATGAAATCAAACATAAACAGGATCCACAATCTGAGAACTTAGACAACTATAATCAATGTTCTTTACAGTTGTTGATCTTTCAATCCACACTAAAGAAAATAACTAGAAATGGAATTCAATTGGAAATGCTTTCTAAAACACACTTGTTGCAATATCAATTAAAAGATGAAATCAAATCCTTGTAGAAAAGAACAGTGACTAAGTCTATTGAAAAAATGAATAGCAAAGCTTAATTTTAACGGAAATGAATTGAACAACAAAGCTCATCTTACAGAAATGAAATATTAATGGAAAGGAACAGTAATACTAAATTATTGAAGATAAACAACAACGCTAAATGGAAATGGACCGCAAAGCTAAATGAACAACAATACTAAATGGAAATGAACAACACTACGAAATTAATAGAAATGGGCAGCAATACTAAATAAGCAGCAATCTGTAATGCACGTCAGAATCTGAGGTGGATAGCGAATCTTTATAACCAAAATGAACAGCATAACAATTTAAGTTGTAATGAATAACAATATTTATTATGGTGGAAGAAAATAGTAACACGATCTAATTGCGATTTCATGCACGAAATGATTTCAGGAAAATGTACAAGAACAAGAAGTTAGAAAGCAATGCAACTCAAAAGCAATGAAAAATAAATCAAACCATCACACGACTGGAACTGTAAAATAATGGTACAGGTAGCAAGTGGATCCACCAGGGCTGGGCCGGGCCCTTAGCCGCCAGTGAAATACCGCCGAACTTACTCCAGTATCAAGTAATGGAACAACAACTCTTTTATTTATTAATCATCAAACTATGAAATTATTACAACAGTAAAAGCCTCGAGAATACAATGGTAATGCAACAATCCTTCTTTCCTTCTATCTTATCCTATCCCATCTCTAATAATCCCTAACTTAATTTCTCATAATCTATCCCATCATGAATCATGAATCTCTTCATCTTCTTCTCTGATCTCTGTTCTCATTTAAATACATAGAGAGCAGAGAGAAATTACAACATATGTGATTACAATATGATTTCTATTACAAAATTAGATTGTTCTCAACAAATTGATAAGGAAGATCATATTTGAAATATCTTTCCATCAATCATTCAATAGGACAGGTCGAATTTGGCATTGTAACTGGGATAATTTGGAAAACGATCACAATAGAGAATATGAGAAAAATGTATTCAGAGAACCTTCTGTCTCTCTTAATATGGCCCAAATTTGGGAAAACTTCTCATTACAAAACTAATTTGGTTCATCCTGAACAAAACCCCTATTTTGGATTTTCTAGATTCTCCTCCATTTGCCCAAAATGTCCAATGCAAAATTGTCACTTCTTATTCCAGCGAATTTCTGAGTTGGCACATTTTATGATGAGCTGGAGATCAAATCTGCAATCTGGAAAATATCTTGGAGGCTAAAATGGTGAGTGAAGTTTTAACAAATTTATTAATAAACCATAATTGGTAAAATCATGTATAATAATCAATTTACTAAAAATAAAGGAGAAGAAATTATATTTATCCATAAGAGCATAAATAATTATAAGATGGAATTATATGATAAACCATGATAAATGACATGATAAAGAAGAGTAGAAATGGATGAAATAGACATTAAAGGATGGTAATAATAATGACATATTAGTGGCCCAACATACCCCCAAACTGAATATATTGCATGTCCTTATGCAACGCAAAACTGAATATATTGCATGTCCTCATGCAACCCAAAGACTCTGTGCTAACCAAGCAATGAATTCTTTTTCAAATAATGAATATTCAATTTTAGCAATGTTGATGAAAGTGTAACAATTTTTTTTATTGACGTTCAACTATATGTATATGAAGTTGCAACAAAATATGATATAAGTAACAACAAATTTCATTAACCATTTTCTAAAAAACAAACTAGATTTTGCAAATAGATTTATAATATATTAATGCTTCTATGATCCAAAAATCAGATCGTTTTGATGCACTGATCACGAGATATAAACAAAATCATTGTAGGTGAGAGTGCATGATTTCCGAAATTTTAAGAACTAATTTAATTTGAAAATTTCTATGTTTGTATATTTTAATGGTATGTTTGTGTTTTCCAGAAATCACAAGAATTGAGTTCATAGTTTTAAAAATATATGGAAATCAATTTCTGCACTGTATAAAAATGAAATTGTATGCCTTAAATGAGAAAGAAAGTAGAAAACATCCATCATGCGTAGCAATTCTTCCCCCAAACTGAAGAATTAGCATGCCCTCATGCAATGCTAGAAAACAAATTGAGGTGGTTGCTACAATCTGTTGAAATCTATGCTTGGTGTAAAACAACATGGAATAAGGGGGTGTCGAGAATGAATAAGAAGATCAATGGATGATAAAGACATGGTCATAAGAAATAAATGAATGAAATCAACATTCCCCCAAACTGAAAGATGATATGTCGCTGAAAAATGGGAAGTGGTAAAGATGTGGAGTGAATGATGATAAATAATACTCAATGGATTTTCATAAAATTCTCCTAAATTTGTAATAAATCAGAAAATTATGCTATTTTACCTCAAGTTTTACCTCCGAAAAAGAAAATGTAGAATGACATGTATGGACTGGCATTTGTTAAAGCTGATATAGGCAGAGTTGATGCTGAAAGTGATGCAAAAGATGGAATCCAAGCAAGCACATCATGTTTGAACAATTGTTCATGTTCACGAGTTGCTCAAGCCTCTTATGTTAGTTGCAATAGTGTGGTCATGTTGCGAATAGAGTTCCCCCCATACTTGTTGTTCTCCTGTAAACAAATCACTATTTTGCATACAATGTTCTTGAATCCATAGTGTTAGTTTTGAATAGCAATAGATAAGATGCATGCAAAAGTTTCAATCAGAAAAACTTTTGTATACATGTAATACTAATTTTTTTCAAAAACAAGTTATGGCAGAGTGCAATAATCATATCGCATGCTATCACATAATGCATACATTCCCCCCCAATTGGAAAAGGGATTCTAAGACCATAAAGCCTATGAAAGGTGTTATGCTGATGACAAGGAAAGAGAATGAACAATACAACAGTGAATGAAGCAGAGTACACATATCAATGATAGGATGGCGAGAGTTATGGTTATAATGAGAGCAGAGTGTGTAAAAATAGTTATGAATAAGAAATAGGATGCTTTGGATTGATGATAAGTTATGAGAAAAAGAAAAAGGACAACAATATGCCGAAAAGATACTTTGCTGATGGTATTCTAGTTGAAAAATGATGCAATTGATCAGAAAACAATTTCTCATTCGTAAAGGTTCAAAAACAGGGAAAATTAAGGAAATAACTTCTCCAATAAAAAGAGAGAATAAGAAAAGGTTATTATAGTAATAATTGATGATAAGATAGAACTTCAATACCATAAGCAGAGCCTCTGCTACCAGCAGGCATCCATAGCCTCGACAGGGTTGATTTTTAACCAGTATGAGCCAAGAACCTCAATTTAGAGATGGAGAATTCCAATGCTGTTTTACAGAAGAGATCAGTGTGCTGGCATAGTAACCAGATAACCACACTGCCATTCACTGGGATGTAGCAAAAGTGATCAGGCCAGCTTGTGATAAGACCTCATGTTCCAAAGATAATTTGGCTATCCAATGGATCATAACCCTGGTGTAGTGGCCATAATGGGAATGTCACTTTGCTACAGCCTTATGAACATGGTAGGCTAGCTCGTAATGAGACCCCCTATCCTCCATCTGTGAACAAAATTTTGTTGTTATTATACATTTTTATGATAAAAAGAGGGAGGCTCAGTACTCTTTAAGAGCGGGGATGGTAGAAGAAGTTGAACATGTCAATAGAAAAAATATACCCATATTCTCATTTATTACAAACAAAGAAAATTATAACCAGGAAGGGTGGAACCAGCATGGTATTAAGATGATCAATCAGTATCATGTACAGTAGAAAACAATGCAGTAAAGTAGTATATAAATAATTGTGTCCCTTTTGAAAATAATCTATCATTAAGGAGTTATCCTATTAAAGATCATAACGTGAATGATATTAACTTGCTTCAAAAAAATCCATAATTCTTGTCCTCATAAAAGTATTGTATTTCATGCCATGAAAGGGAAACAGTAAAATGTGGTTGAGATGAACTAGGAATAATCCCACAAGAGGAAGGAATGGTTGTTCTTGAAAATACTCCCAAAGTGTTGTTCTGTAGGGAATAGCAAAGAAAAATACATGCAAAAATGTTTTTTCCTATAGGAAACAAAAAAGAAAATGCACGCCAAAAAGTGTAGGGAACAACAAAAATACACACGAAAAAGTGTTGTTCCTTAAGAGGAACAGCAAAAAAATGCATGCGAAAAAGTGTTGTTCCTTGAAAGGAACAACAAAAAAATGCGAAAGTGTTGTTCCTTTGAAAATGAACAGCAAAAATGCGAAAGTGTTCAAGGAACAACAAAAAAATGCATGCGAAAAAGTGTTGTTCCTTGAAAGGAACAACAAAAAAATGCGAAAGTGTTGTTCCTTTGAAAATGAACAGCAAAAATGCGAAAGTGTTGTTCCTTTGAAAAGGAACAACAAAAATGCAGAAGTGCTATTCCTTTAAAAATGAATAACAAAAATGCGGAAGTGTTATTCCTTGTGCTATTCCTTTGAAAAGGAACAACAAAAATGCAGAAGTGTTGTTCTTTTGAAAATAAACAACAAAAATGTGAAAGTGTTGTTCCTTTGAAAAGAAACAACAAAAATGTGGAAGTGTTGTTCCTTTGAAAAAGAACAACAAAAATGCAAAAATGTTGTTCTTTTGAAAAGGAACAGCAAAAATTGGAAGTGTTGTTCCTTTCAAAGGAAAAGCAGAAATGCGAAAATGCAATAGAAATGCGAAAATGTTGTTCCTTCAATAGAAATGCGAAAATGTTGTTCCTTTGAAAGGAACAACAAAAATATAAAGTGCGCAGAACTGTTGTTCCTAAAGAATCAGAAAAGAAACAACATTTTATTTAAAAAGATTATGTAAATAAATAAATTAAGTTACAATAGCTATGATGTTATTTCTTAAAGTAAGGAAAAAAAATCATCTCTTTGGAAAAATGTATTGGCAGCAATGACATGACATGAATCTTCAACTGGAAATCAATTCTTCATTTCTTGTGTTATGAATCCATTGGGTAATGAGTTTGATGAAATTCCCTTGTTTCATTAAAATTTATTTCAAGAATCGCTAGTCCATTAATTTACCTTCTTTATTCTTCTAGGACTTGCAAAAAGACGAGTGTCTACCTGCAATAAAACATTAAATCATGGAGAAAGAGAGGTAATCAGGGTCCCCTAATCCAAGAATTATGCAAAAAAACAACAAGTAGTTATACTGTATAAAAAATCCATGGAGAAAATAACAAAGTAAAATTTATTTGTCACTTGCAGGAGAGTAGTGGCCAATCATGCTAACCTGTAGTGTTTTAATGACAACTTCTTTGTTTTTCATCCAAATTGAGTGATTCCAAAGCCAAATGAGAGATAATTCAAAGGTATATATCCAATAGAAACATGTTTTAAAAATTCAATGATATGATATGTCAATTTTACTTAGAACAATCTGCATAATAGAGTAATTTTCAATTACCCCACTTAGAACAACAGTGGACATTTTAAGCATAGATTCTTCGTTTGATGTCGGATTCGAATGATTCAAATTGGAAATGAAATTAAATTCATTTATTTATCTTCAATAGAAACAATCTTTTAAGACAAGAAGAATTGATAGGTAAAATACTCTAAGGAACATCCAGAAAGACAGAGTTTTAAGAGTGCTGATTTACGATAGACAGTCAGTATTTTGATCATAAATTCCTCATACCATATCGAAAATGAGTGATTCCAATTGCCTTGTAAACTATATTCATAAGGGAATCTACCATAGAAATATGTTTTGAGAATTCAGTCATTTAGGCCTTAAAAAGTGGACTATCCCAACTCTGTTCCTTAGCTGCCTCTTAGACACCTTGTCAATGTTTTGGCTCTAACGTTTTTGTTTCAAATCCAAATTGAGTGATTAAAATTGGGTTGGAAAGTAGGAATAAATGGCTAATTAGGATAGAAACAAGTTTTAAAAGTATAGTTATTTAAGCCTCCAAAAACTGATTGTCCCAACTCTGTTCCTAAGCTGCCTGCTAGATACCTTGTCAATGTTTTGGTTCTAACGTTTTCGTTTCAAATCCAAATTGAGTGATTCAAATTGGGTTGGAAAATAGAAATAAATGGCTATTTAGGATAGAAACAAGTTTTAAAAATATTCCCTTTTGGTCCCTCAAAACATGACTGTCCCAACTGTGTTTTTAGAAATTTCATCAAGCCCACAAGCCAAAAAAATATGATATTCAAGCATTTTTTCCAAATTGGCGATAAAAATGAATATGAGTGTTTGTAAAATTCTTATTTCCATTTTAATTTATCTACATACACAAATTGATTAAAACATTTATCACCAATGTTGATTTTCACAACGTGTTGCAACAAAAACACTATTCTTACATCAAACAAAATGTATTTATTTATGTCCTTATTTATTTTATTTTTTACACTACCCTACTCTGATTTAAAAAAATGAATATGATTACATATATGAGTACTTCCAATGGAACCATTTTTGAAATAAGGCTTCATGTATGCACATATCCAAATTTAAAAAATGTATATTAATGAATATTAGGGTATGAGAAGTCAACTTCCCTTGAAAAGATGGTATCAAAAATTGTTGAAGTATGGAGTGATGTTGCAAAACAAATGATGGAGTGAAACCAATCTTCAATATATCATTTACTTTCTTGATTTCCCATATCCATCATATCATGAAGTTCTTGAGCTTTTAAAACGGCTTGTTGATGCAGACTAGAAGAAACCTCATTTTCTTCCATAACTTCTACAATTTTTGAATTTGAAACATTCTGAATCTCATTGTAATTTTTCTCCATTGGTGCATATGAGATAGAATGAGTGGGAAGAGTGGCTGAATTTTGTAGTTCAACACTATAAGCATGTTGTACTGGTTTATTATGGTGAAGGTGTGGAATGAGTTGAGCAGGAAATTGTGTACGGAATGAAGCATTTTGATAATGCAGATGGTTGGGTTGAGTGGATGATTTTGATAAGCAAGCAAGATGTTGTGGAAGAGTTGGTGAAGAATATGGAGGATGTGTTTGTGCTATAGGATGAGCGAGAGTAGTCATGCAATCATAAGATGAACCATGCCAAACTTGTAGACAAGATTGGTGGTGGTTATATTGAGATTGACATGGCTGCCCTAACACATTAGTATTCCATAATGGATTATGCAAGTAAGAGAATGGAGAAGAAGTGTTTTGAACCATACCTGTAGGCCATGATTTCCATGGTTTTGACCTTGTTGCAGCTTCCTCATCTCTTTGATATGCTACTTCCATCCTAAATAAGGAAGAACAACTATCTATTGGATGCTCCTTTTGGCAATGAGGGAAAAACACTTATTCAATTTCTTGATTTTTCTGAACCTGCAAAACATCCAAGTTTGCATTTAGAGAGCTAATAAAATCAACTTTAAAATTTTCAAATAAAACATTGATTTCAGCTCTTATGTCTCCTATTCTTGTAGCAGATTTGGAAAAGGAAAAAGAAAATTCTCTAGAATTCTTACCAGCATTGGAGATTCCTCTTAAATACCTTATGAACAATTCACAAACATCATCATATGATAACTGAAAAACATCACCTTTTCCTATCAGATTTAAGAGTTCTAAAAATTCATCTTTGATTCCGTTGAGTAGGATTGTTTTTAAGATCTTTTTTTCCAAATACTTATGCTTTGATTTTTGAAGGTTGTAATGAAATTGCTCTACATGGTCCTCCAAGCTTTCATCTTCCCCTTGAATCATATCAAAAATATCTTTATTGGATTTGCAATAGTCTTGGTACTTCATCAAGAATATGTTTTTCATGTCCTCCCATGTTTGGATGCAGTTCCCACCTAGGCTCATGAACCATCGGAAAGCTGCTCCTTTTAGAGTAAGAGGAAACACTTTCAACCTTTTAACATTAGTACAATAATCATATCCTCTATAAAGTATTTCGAACTCAAATAAGAATGTATCTGGATCTTCATTTGTCAAACCAAGAAAATTTGGCAGATAAGATGTGGGAATTATGTGCATTTGTGTCACTCCTCCTAGATATTTGATAGGGAATTCAAAAGTAGAAATGTGAGCCATTTCTTACCATAATAGAAGATGTTCTTCATGTGTTTATTTGAGGCTCTTTCTTCAAATGTTCCTGTCAATTGGTTAGTGAAATGGGTGGTGCTTACATCACCACTTGAGTGAAATCATGAGATTTTTTTTTCAAAATTTCTATTTTTTTCTTAGTCATTTACACAGAAATTCAAACATTTATTTCTACCCTAAGTTCTTTAACATTTCTGTTGGAAACCGGGTGGGGGAGCACGGTTTTTACATGCTTTGTACGCAGGTTCTTACCTTCCGTTTTTAATACCCAATTCTCTCCTAACAGGCACTCATTAGATGCACACTACTCCTTAGAAATGGCTACACTCTCCCTGGCAACGGTGCCAAAATGTTGAGTGATAAAAGGTGTCTTTTTAACTCCTAATTATCTTCACATTAATTGTCAACCCAGGGACGATTTTTTATTTCAAGAGTGTACTCAGTCTGAGGCGGTCACTTGCTCAAGAGTAATGTTTTGCAGTATAGTGCTTAAAATGCAAAAGTAAATGAATGCTTGAAATAAAATCTACTTACAATTAAAAGAAACTTAACACTCTGAAACTTAAATCATTCACTCAGAAAACTACAACAATTTATCAGTCAAGGATGTAGTAGTGATAACTCTTTCCTTTGTCAACTGATATAAATGAAATCACACATAAACATGATCCACAATCTGAGAACTTAGATAGCTATAATCAATTTTTTTTACAGTTGTTGATCTTTCAATCCACACTAAAGCAAATAACTGGAAATAGAATTCAATTGGAAATGCTTACTAAAACACACTTGCTACAATATCAATTAAAAGATGAAATCAAATCCTTGCAAAAAAGAACAGTGACTACGTCTATTGAAAAACTGAACAGCAAAGCTTAACTTTAGCGGAAATGAATTGAACAACAAAGCTCATCTTACAGAAATGAAATATTAATGGAAAGGAACAACAATACTAAATTATTGACGATAAACAACAACACTAAATGGAAAGGAACCGCAAAGCTAAATGAACAACAATACTAAATGGAAATGAACAACACTACGAAATTAATATAAATGAGCAACAATACTAAATAAGTAGCAACCTGTAATGCACATCAAAATCTGAAGTGAACAATGAAGCTTTATAACCAAAATGAACAACATAACAATTTAAGTTGTAATGAATAAAAATCTTTGTTATGGTGGAAGAAAATAGAAATGCGATCCAATTGCGATTTCATGCACGAAATGATTTCAGGAAAACGTACAAGAACAGGAAGTTAGAAAGAAATGCAACTCAAAAGAAATCAAAAATAAATCAAACCATCACACGACTGGAACTGTAAAATAATGGTACAAGTAGCAAGTGGATCCACCAGGGCTGGGCTAGTACCTTAGCCGCCAGTGAAGCACCGCCAAACTTACTCCAGTATCAAATAATGGAACAACAACTCTTTTATTTATTAATCATCAAACTTTGAAGTCATTACAACAGCAAAAGCCTCGAGAATTACAATGGTAATGCAACAGTCCCCATTTCCTCCTATCCTATCCTATCCTATCTCTAATAATCCCTAACTTAATTTCTCATAATCTATCCCATCATGAATCATGAATCTCTTCATCCCCTTCTCTGATCTTTGTTCTCATTTAAATACATAGAGAGCAAAGAGAAGTTACAATAGATGTCATTACAATATGATTTTTATTACAAAATTGGATTGTTCTCAACAAATTGATAAGCAAGATCATATCTGAAATATCTTTCCATCAATCATTCAATAGGAACAGGTTGAATTTGGCATTGTAACTAGGATAATTTGGAAAATGACCATAACAACGAATCTTAGAAAAAATGTCTTCAGATAACCTTCCATTTCTCTTAGTACAAGCCAAATTTTGGAAAAATGCTTAATACAAAACTAATTTTGTCCATTATGAGCAAAACCCATGTTTCGGATTTTCCAGATTCTCCTCCATTTTCCTAAAACATCCAATGCAAAATTGTCACTTCTTATCTCAGCGAATTTATGAGTTGGCACATTTTATGATGAGCTGAAGATCAAATCTGCAAGCTTGAAAATATCTTGGAGGCTAAAATGGTGAGTGAAGTTTCAACAAATTTATTAATAAACCAGAATTGGTAAAATCATGCATAATAATCAATTTATTAAAAATAAAGGAGAAGAAATGATATTTATCCATAAGAGCATAAATAATTATAAGATGAAGCTATATGATAAACATGATAAATGACATGATAAAGAAGAGTTGAAATGGATGAAATAAGCGTTAAAGAGTGGTAATAATAATGACATATTAGTGGCCCAACAGCTCCTTCATTTTCCAAGTAAACGTGTCTTGATATGCTTTCACCAACTTAGAGATCAATATTAATACCTTCCTACAAAAGAAACCCTCAAAACAAAACACTTATTTCACACTTTCACCCACTCAACAAGATTTCCCAATTTTCTTCAATTTTCTTATTGAAACACTTCATACTTTCACTAGATTAAATGGTTTTCCATATTCTTAACCAAAAGCCTCTCTTGCTATCTTCACTTTCCATTTTCTTAACTAAAGTACCTCCTTCAATATCTTCACCAACTTTAGGATTAAATATTAACTCAATTTTTCTAATCAAAACACTTTTCCTTATATCTTCACCAATTTCAAATTTTAATCTTTTCATTTTCCTAACCAAAGATATCTTTCTATTCATTCACCAAAATGGTGAAATATTAATATTGACCCTTTCATTTCCAAATTAGATACATTACCCTTCCATATTCTTAATAAAAAGACTTCTACCTATACATTCTCTATACATTTTCCCACTTCAAAGATTAATATTGACCTCTAGATAAATAATTCTTTCTATACTTTCACCTACTTGAAGAATCAACATTGGCACCTCCACTTTCCTAACCAAACAATTGTTTCTCTTCCTTCATTAATTTAAAGAAACAGTGTTAGCCCCTCCATTTTCCCAACCAAACACTCCTCTCTACACCTTCACAATCTATGTTAGAACAAGAGTCGAGGGATCACCTTCACCAAGTCAAGGTCATCATTTTCGAACACTTTGTTATGCAAAAATACTTCCTCATAAGGTGATGTAGGAGCATCTCTAGTCATTCAAGGAGTGAATTGATGTGGACGAACAAGAACAAAGAACTCATCCAATAATGTGAAAATGGTGTGGACTGAATAGGTTACATGGAGACTAAATCATCGTGTGACATGTGTTGTAATGTTTTGGACATTATGAAGTGCAAGGAGTAGTTGTGTGGAAGGCCTAAAATGTCTTTAATGGTTGTTGATCCAGGAAGAGGATCAATGACCAAGATTAATGCGAGGCTTTCGTAAATGATTGGAGTGGAGGTCACCAAAAGTTCCAAAAAGGAATTTTGGGTTACCTTATGAACCATAGGTTCCTAGATATGATTCCTATAAGATGTTGGTGAGGACAAAAGGAAGGGATTGGATAAAAGTATCACATCCCATGTAAGGATGTCATCTAGTATGTGACATATACAAATGGTGGATCCATGGAGAATAAAGGAAATTAGCATGAAGGTTGGGAGAATTGTTGGGTGATTACAGGAAGTAGTTATTATGAGGCTACTTAGTGCACCTGGATTGGAAACCTTACCATGGTTTGGTAGGAAATTGAATTTAGTCTAGGAAACTAGAAATGAGGATGAAATCAAGAAAAACATGAAAGAAGGGGGGAATTTGACCATGGTTGAGATTAGATAAGACGATTTAAAAGAGAAAATTAGATATAAGAAGCTTTTAGGAAGAAGAATAGATGATTCTATAGCTCATAGAGGGTCTCGACATGTTGTTTTGTGCAATTGTACTACTCGATCCCTAGTAGTTGAATAAAAGGCTAGTAATAAACAATAGGTTTTAATGTACTCTATCAAACAAGTACTAAATAAAACTAGGGTTATTAGATAGAAGGAAATAGAAGATGTAATTTA
This sequence comes from Pinus tabuliformis, assembly GCA_031772625.1. Classification (NCBI taxonomy): domain Eukaryota; kingdom Viridiplantae; phylum Streptophyta; class Pinopsida; order Pinales; family Pinaceae; genus Pinus; species Pinus tabuliformis. Next base: position 1,387,671,324 of record CM062819.1, on the reverse strand, counting down.
GTTCTCCTTGTTGGATCCTCATCGTTGGGTTGATGGAAATAAAATTGAGGTTCTAGCTCCAATATCCTTCTATGCAAGTTAAGAAAAACACCCTTCACACTTTACAAATGGTAAAACTATTGATATAACTTGTTAAACAATGGAAAAAAAAAACCCTTATAATCTACTTGCAAGATTCAATGATATCTAAAAATAAGAATTCAAATAAAAACACTAAATCAACACAAAGTAAATGGGATTAAAAGGAGGAGATTATATTATCAAGAAGAAAGAGATACATCAATAAGATCTATACCTATGAATTGATGTGACTTAACCAAGTCCATTCTCCTTGTGGTTTGATCATCTCCAAAGATTTATTATGTCTAGCGGTCTTAAAATATTCACCAACCCTTTTCTCTTTAAACTTCCATAAAAAGGGGCCAATAAAAGGAACATTACATTAAGTTGGGTAGCATTTTCAATGTAAAAAAGAGAATCACAATAGTGATAGCCTAATGTCCAATACCAAGTCCAGACATCTAGAGGGAAGTCACGTCAAAATATTGATAGTACATATATTAAAGATGATTTTAAATAGAGTATGAGGTTGCTAATGCTTTGGTATCATTAATGTGGTCCATTACTTAAGGAATCCCATGGCATAATATGTACATAATATTAATCAAGGATGACCAAATCACCATTCTCCATAAATAAAACACATTGATATTTTCACATGTAGTTGATTTTGACATAATAAACATGGAAAAATGTGACCCCAACAAAAAAAGGTGCACTAGACTATGTAAAAGTAATTAAGTTTGAATTAATCTACATAGGTTAAATTCACAACAAGTATCAACTTAATCACCATGGGTTAATTCACACAATGTATCAGTTTAAGTTTGATTTAATCAACCTAAGAGAATGGCTACATCAATTTTGACCTTTTCAATGGGTGTGCACTACTCAAGGAGATCATGCTCATTAATTTTGATTTTTATCCCCTTCTATACACATTTAGGGGAGAAAGTAATGCACATGATTAATATCAAGGTTAATATATGGTCTATAAAGGTATGTGCTATATGCAACTATAGGTTTAAACTCTATAGAGTTAATTGTTGCAACCATATTCTTAATGAAAATAGAAAAGTTGCAATGGTGTGCACACACACACACACACATTTAACACAAATATTTTACCTTAGAAATCCAAACTGGGAAAACAATTTTTTTCTTCTTCAGTATACTTTATCTTTACAATGCTACAATACTATATGTATACCCCTTAAATCCATTAACCCTAAATTAGAATATAACCAATAGTTATTTAACTAGAATTATATTACCACAACTTAGAATTATGTGCCATGAAACCACTAAAGGAAAAAACCCATACCAAGAAAAAATTATAAATAAAAAAATCTTTATAAAAAACTATCAATGATTTTTTTTTCTCAATAGGCCCCTTTAGGGCCCTACATGGGGGATATCACCCCTTAGAAGGGGAGTGTCCACCCCATATGACCCCTCATTACGCTCGATGCAACGAATCATGCATGGGGATTTTTGAGTAATGGATATAACACATACCCAACATTCTCCCACTTGTTTGCTTTGAATATTGGGTAACACAAGCTTTCTTGATCAATGATTTAGGGAACCAATGCCCATTATTTCTTTGCACCAAGAAAAATTCCCAGTTCTCATAGATGTTGTTAGTGAATCTATAACATTCTTCAAGATGTCCACCTTCACCAACAACACTTACTTTTCTGTCTCTAAAAAAATGATACTAAACATCAATCTGCTTTGCCTTAAAATGATAATTTTAGTTATTTTCGAGAATATTACACTCTCACTATCACGATCTATCCTCAAAGTTTGTTGTACAACCCAATACTTGAACATGATTTTTGTAACCATATTTCTTCCTTCCTTGCATGAGTGGATGTTATGTATTTAACTTCTATTGTTAAGAGTGTGACTATAGAATGTCTCTTGTTCATCTAATTGGTTGCTCCTCTAAATAGATTAAACACATACCCACTTTTAAATCTTTTTTGATCTAGATCTCCAACCCAATATACATCAACAAACCTGTGTGTGTCCAACACTCTGTCCAATCTTAATATTCCTTGGTAGCACAATTTATAAACAATAGTTCCATGTAAATATATGAAAAACCTATTTACTATTTCCCAATAGTCATTCCCTAGTTTTGACATATACTTACTCAAAACTCATGTTGCATGTGTAATTTTTGGACTAGTACAAACCATTCATACATCAAATTTCCAACCGCACCAACATATGGAACATGGGACATGTCATCTTCCTATTCTTGTGTCTATGGACAATGATTTGCAGGTAAATTTATAGCTATAGGAATAAGGGCCTTTACTAGTTTACATTCTTGCATATTAAACCTTCACAATATTGTCTCGACATATTTCCTTTGATTTAACTAGAGATTCATGTTTCTCTATCTCTTTTAATTTCGATGCCCAAAATCAAATTTTGAACACAAATATCCTTCATGTCAAATTTAGAGGACAACTGAGTTTTCATGTCATGGATGATCCTTGTCATTTCCAATTAGCAACTTTTCATCCAAATACAAGACCAAATAAATTGTTGGCATTATGATACAGGTGTTGTCCTTGATGGCAACTCACTTAGAGGTATGATACAGGTGTTGTCCTTGATGGAAACTCACTCAGATGACAAATCATAGTGCAGCAGGTCAAGAGAGAGGTATACGCAGGTCAACCTTGATGAAAGTGCGTATACACGTGGGTGAGCAGAACAAAAGGCACGTATACGTGCACACGCAATTTCACAGAAGGAAAGCCGCGTACATGTTGGAAAACTATGTTTTGGTCCGTGGTATTTGGTCCGAAGTGTTGACCCCAGGTATTGGGTCCAAGGTATTGGTTCTACATGGTTTTGGACCATGGTATTGAGAGAAGCCTAAACCTATATAAGGAGAAGATCATTAGGCCAAGGGGGTGTGGGCAAGGATGGAATATCTGATGAAGTGTGAGATCTAGTATGCTAGTTATGGGTTTGTGATGTTGTGCTTGATCTGAATCAAGGATGCACCTATTTGGTTGATGATGGATCGGGATCATAAGGCTTGGAATATCTGTACGCAGGTTGGCTTTGGTAAAAGCACGTATGTACGCCAATTTGGCTCATCATAGTAGCGTATACATTATGAAGTATGATATTTGAAGTTGTAGTTGGGTCTGGTTGTTATTACAGAGTTCTGTGTTCTGCTTTGTGTTCTGGTTACTGTGTTTTGATGACAGGGTTTCGGTGTTTCAGTATTGGGTGATTCAAAGATTGATGATGCAGGTGTAGTTGATGATTGTATTACAATCGTGATTGTTTTGTATTTATGGATCCAGTCTGAAAATTTATGAAACATGGTCACTAGAAGAAAAGAGAGGGTTGTAGCTTTCTGTAGGCGGGTGCCTACGTACTAGTAAATATATTGGCTAGTACAAGAGCCAGGGGGTTGGAGCTCCCTTCTAGTAGAAACTGGAGAACGAGAGAAGGTAGTAGCCTTCCGCAGGTGGGTGCTTGCGTACTGGTATGAGTCTGCGCCAGTACAAGATTGTAAACAGGTTTTTTAAAGAAAACAGCAGCAGGTGGTTTTCGTCACGCATTGGGTTTCCACCTTATATCATGGTGTTCATGTGTGCTTCTTATGTGTGATGATCTATTCTATTTTACTACACTTTTTTACTATTCATATGGTTAATGAAGTTCTGATGCACTGATTAAAGATCAACATATAAAGAATTAACTGAATCATAAGTTTACTGGATATACGCTAGTTGCATTAAACACAGTTGCGTATATACGCGGGTATCCTTAACTAAAGTAGCATATATGAATCTGAGTATGAAAATGAAAAAGTGTTTGATTTGATAATACTGATTCATCGCCCCCCCTCTCAGTATTATTTCCAACAATTGGTATTAGAGTAGGTCCTTTGGTAGAAGCTTGATCGCTTAAAGGAGATCCGTAGAACAATGGGAAAGAAAGTGTGTCAGAAGAGGAAGACAACTCAAAAGAATAGTGACAACCTGTCGTTAGGTGAAAGTAAGTATTCAAATTTTGAATCACCTCAGATTAACGATGAACAAGGAAATGGAGCATCAGATAAAATCATAGATCAACAAGATCTACATAGAAAAAAAGGGAGAGTGCCCTCAAAGAAGAAGTTATCAATTTAAAATCTCAGCTAGTATGTGCCTCTAGAATTCGTCAAATGGTGCAGGAGCTGAATGAAGAAGAAGAAAAAGAGATTCTCAAACTAAGGCAACAAGTGGAAGAAAAAAGAAAGTCTGAAGAAATTTTGAAGAAGCAATGTCTGGAAAAGGAAGAACAACATCAGGTTGAGGTAAATATCTTGAAAGGTAAATTAGAAGAAAAGGATAATCTATTACGATTTCAAGACAGTACTAAGATTTTGGATGGTATTCTTAGTAGTCAAAGGTCGCCTGCTATCAAAACTGGTCTTGGATTTTATGAATCTATTGAATGTGAATCTAGCTCACAAGGTGAGGCAAGGAACTCTAATGAAAATTTTGGAAAGCTCAACAAGGAGATGAGACGAAAACCCCATCAACAGCCAAGGAAAGGAATTCCTCAAAGAAAATCTTTTGCTCCTAACTGTGGAAGTGATAGATGATTATTTCCTCTGATGAATAATGTTGAAAGTTATGTATGTCATAATCTTGGACATGTTGCAGCCAGATGCAGAAGTAGAATGGTTCAAGACCATTACACAGAAAGATCATCACGTTCCAGGTACTTCAAGGGATATTGTTTTTCTTGCAATATGTTTGGTCACAAATCCATTGACTTTTTTAGGAGGAATATGAAACATGTAAGATGTTATGCATGTAACAAGCCTGGACATATAGCAAAGGAATGTAGTAAAAGATTTTGGACACCATACCAAAAGAAGAAAACATCATCATAGTTGAAGATATGGAAGAAAAAGGAAGTACAACCAGAAATATGTGGCATAGCAGAGTACATAGACATGACAGACTCAGAGGAATCTGAAAGTGTGGAACATCAGTGTTCTAAATATCATACACATGTTTCATGAAGACAAGTCGTGTATATACGCGAGTTAAACGCTGCACAGTCGTGTATATGATGTTTTTAAGAAAAGCAGCAGTACAAAAGTCTGATATGGCTTAGTCACTGTTTGATGATGGCATGGCACAGGCTCAGGGGGATCATATACTTCAAATATTGCATTGTTGGCATTATGATTAGAAGTCTTTGGTGATGATGCTTATGTGGCTAAATAATACATCTTGCTGGTTGGTCAAAAGAATGGTATTGCAGGTTACTGGACTGAATGTTGATGCTTATGGTGTAGATCATATGGTGTATGATAGTTGCTAATAACTATCATGGTCTTGTTTAGGTCCTTGGTCTTTGTGAGTCATATGATGTATTTTGTTACCCCACTATGCATGGGATGGATGATGTAATGTTTCTTGTTTTTGAGTCATGTATAATCATTTGATATATCCCCACTTGGTTGGATGGATGAGTAAAAAATGGTGTATTCCCACTTGGTTGGGAGATTGATGTATGTATAGAGTCATGTTATGCTTTTGCAGACCTTGCATGTGCTCAGGGGGAGCATGGATGGATTGGTACATCTTGGCATGTACAAAGGGGGAGCTCAATCAGAGATTTCAGCAGGTACTCAGGGGGAGTATGGACAACAGAAGGTATACCAAGGGAGAGAATATCTTGGTCCCCCCTTTGCCCTTGATGTCAAAGGTGGAGAGTGACTTGGTGTGGTTGTTTCCAACAAGTCCAAAGGGGGAGATTTTTGGTATTATGATATAGGTGTTTTGCTTGATGGAAACTCACTCAGAAGTATGATACAGGTGTTGTCCTTGATGGCAACTCACTTATATGACAGATCATAGTGCAGTAGGTCAAGAGAGAGGTATACGCAGGTTAACCTTGATGAAAGTGTGTATACATGCAGGTGAGTAGAACAAAAGGCACGTATACGTACACACGTAGGTTCACAGAAGGAAAGGCATGTACATGTTGGAAAACTAATTTTTGGTCCATGGTATTTTGGTATTGGTCCATGGTATTTGGTCCGAAGTGTTGACCCCAGGTATTAGGTCCAAGGTATTGGTTCTACATGGTTTTGGACCATGGTATTGAGAGAAGCCTAAACCTATATAAGGAGAAGATCATTAGGCCAAGGGGGTGTGGGCAAGGATGGAATATCTGATGAAGTGTGAGATCTAGTATGCTAGTTATGGGTTTGTGATGTTGTGCTTGATCTGAATCAAGGATGCACCTATGCGGTTGATGATGGATCGGGATCATAAGGCTTGGAATATCTGTACGCGGATTGGCTTTGGTAAAAGCGCGTATGTATGCCGATTTGGTTCATCATAGTAGCGTATACATTATGAAGTATGATATTTGAAGTTGTAGTTGGGTCTGGTTGTTATTACAGAGTTCTGTGTTCTGGTTACTGTGTTTTGATGACAGGGTTTCGGTGTTTCAGTATTGGGTGATTCAGAGATTGATGATGCAAGTGTAGTTGATGATTGTATTATACTGGTGATTGTTTTGTATTTATGGATCTAGTCTGAAAATTTATGAAATGTGGTCCCTGGAAGAAAAGAGAGGGTTGTAGCCTTCTGTAGGCTAGCGCCTACGTACTAGTAAATATATCAGCTAGTACAAGAGCCAGGGGGTTGGAGCTCCCTTCCAATAGAAACTGGAGAACGAGAGAAGGTAGTAGCCTTCCGCAGGTGGGTGCCTACGTATTGGTATGAGTCTACGCCAATACAAGATTGTAAACAGGTTTTTTAAAGAAAACATCAGCAGGTGGCTTTTGTCCCGCATTGGGTTTCCACCTTATATCCTGGTGTTCATGTGTGCTTCTTATGTGTGATGATCTATTCTGTTTTACTACAATTGTTTACTGTTCATATGGTTAATGAAGTTCTGATGCACTGATTAAAGATCAACATATAAATAATTAACTGAATCATAAGTTTACTGGATATACGCTAGTTGCATTAAACACAGTTGCGTATATACGTGGGTATCCTTAACTAAAGTAGTGTATATGAATCTGAGTATGAAAATGAAAAGGTGTTTGATTTGATAATACTAATTCACCCCCCCCCCCCCCCCCCCTCTCAGTATTATTTCCAACATAAATAACATGATCAACAACTAACTTAAAATATACACTGTGATTTGCTTTCAATCTTATGAAGCTAAGTCCCAATATATAAGTATCAAATTTTTGATACCACATCCTTATTGATTACTTTAACCCATACATGGACTTTTTCAACCTGCATACTAACTCTTCTTTTCCTTCACTACAATGTCTTTTAGTTACTTCATGTAGATTTACTCTTGTAGATCCCCATGTAGGAATGTTGTTTTCACATCCATTCATTCTAGTTCAAATTAAAAATTAACAAGAATAGATAAAAAAAAGTCTAGTACAAGTTAACTTGGCAATGAGAAAAAATTTTCACCAAAGCCAATTCCCTCTACCTAGGAATAATTTTTTGCCACTAACTAAGCTTTGTATTTCTCATTTTTTCCTTTTGCATTAAAATTCTTCTTGAACACTCATTTTCTGCCAATGGGATTTATTCCAGAATGTTCTTGTGTAGAGTCTAATTCATCACCCTTCAATTCAAACTTTATTGTCTATGGCTCTTTCTCCCTTGGTAGGAATTACTATTCGACAACATCTTTGATTTCTCTAAATATTACATCTCAACTATACACAACCTTCTTAGTTTTTGGTGATCTAGGTGGATATTGGTGGCCACCTATCTATTCCACTTGGACCCCCATGATTGTTTCTTTCAGTTTTTTAGTTTCCTTATTTGTAGCACAATTTACTATTTTTGGTAGTTTTTCGGGTCTTGAACTTCTGGAGCTGTTTTGAGGCCCTAAACGAAATTATTTTTGGAAATCTAGGAATGACATGGGATGTTGGCCAATGTTGGTCATTCAAAAGTTGTAGTTCTCAAATAGATCTTTCTAACGAGGTATTGTGTGTGTCAAACAAAGATCGTATGCCAAAGTTACAACCTCGGGAAGTTGATGTACCAATTTACCCAAACAGGGCCCATAATTTGGCGCTTCATCTCCTAGGGTTAGGTTTTTGGATTTTTAGGGTTTTCCATTGTTTCTCAATAATAAATAGGCCTTTGAGCCTCATTGTAACACAATTCAGGGGCATGTAGCCACCACATCTCTTCTCAGAGATAAGCTACCATCGCTCGAGCTAGTCTTATTTCCATTATGTTTGTAAGCATATTTTAGTATTTGAGATTAATGAAATGAAGTGTTATTTATACTGCATCTTTGTATTTATGGTTATATCTGTAATTTGTTGCATTCCTGTTTAAATCTGGATCATTTGGGTTCACAATCTATAGCCTTTCATACCATCTTTATACCTAATAAAAAATACACTTTTCATATTTATTATCTACCTTACTCCTATTCTTCTTTGGAATGTACATAAGTGTCATGTCCAAATATGCTAAGATGTTTAACAAAGGGTTTATTTCTATTCCACACCTTTTGTGGACTCTTGTCATCTAATGCTAATAAGGGTGACCTATTTACTAAGTTTTTCCATTAATATCCTATCCATCCTTTATATAACCCCATTCTATTGAGGTGTGTATGGTGTAGTTTACTTCGTTTCTATATTAAACTACATAAAAAATTTCTCAAACTTATTACCACAAAATTCCCCACCATTATTTATCCTCAATGCCTTGATTATCTTCTTTGTTTGATTTTTCTTAAGATCCTCAAACCATTTAAATCTGTCAAAAACTTGATATTTATTCCTGAGGAAATAAATCCATGTCTTCCTTAAGAATTCATCTATATATGATACATAGTACACATATTAACCTATTGGTGGAACCAACATAGGTATGTACACATATTTGTGCACTAACTGTAATATTCCTTTTATGCTCATAGCATTGGAGGAGAATCTTACATGATTCTTGTTCCCATATAACAAATGTTCATAGAAAGCAAAATCGAGAGAACAATTAGACATATATTCAACCATACCTTTACCATGCAGTACTCAAATTCCCTTCTCTCTAATATTTCATAGTCTTTGATGCCACAACATAGCCTTTCACCAGAGAAAATAGGAGTTTTTTTTCTTCAACTTTACTCTAAGCAAGAATGGAATTATTTTACCCATTATTAATAGTTCTTCCTAACAACTTATGCAAACTTCTAGTCCAAACTCCCCTTAGAAACATCATTGATCCTCAAACCATGTTATATATTTCTTTTCAAACATTATTTTTACCCTAAATTGCTCATATTTCTTACAAAAATAAAAAAAATTGGCCAATTGTGGGATGTGTATAACATTAGAGACCCTTCTAAGTGTTGAAAATGCAACAAGATGATGGTGCTTAGTGGAAAGGAGTCACCTTCACTAAGTGGACCTGCAGGCTATTTTTGGCACAAAGTATATTTTTAGACATATGGATCATGGTCTATGAGTCGCAGGATGCTATTTGTGGATGATTGGTCATCTTGGTAAAAATAGATGGACTTCTAGATTTAGACATATGGGCGGAGTCTATTTTTAGACTGCCAGGATAAAAATAGAACAATCGAATATTATTAGCTCTTAATAATATTTAGACTATAAACATTATCTTATCCTCTTGGAGCACTTTAGTTTGAGCTACAGATGTGGCACATGCAGCTGTCAGAAGGAAATACGCTTTCTTTGTGGGTCAGTTGAGCTATTGCATGTAGGACTTCAGTTAGAACTCATGTGGTTGAGTTTGGTGGAGTTGATTGTGGAGTTGATGGAGTTGTGTTCAGTTTGACTTGGTTAAACTAGTTGTATTTTAGTCTAACTAAAGAATACTCTAGTGATGAGTTGTGTGAATTAATTATTAATTAATTCACTAATTATTAACTCATAAAGCAACTGAAGAATACATTAGTTAACTCAGTGCATGTACAGTTCAGTGGAGACAAGTGTTAGAGGTTGAGATTGCTATCAGTTGTGACTATAGTTGTGCATGAGATTTGCACATGCATGGATGGAGATTGCCCATGATGGCTTGCGTAGTATACCAAGGGAATTCATTTTTACAGAGTGGATGATTTCTCTTGCAGATTGCGCAGTGGAGGCAGGCAAAGCAGTGGAGGAGATTTGAGCTGTGATTGATCAGATCTGAGCTAGTTTTGTGTGTAACAGGTGGAGATAGTACTGAGTACTTGTGAGGAGTATTGTACTATGTATTGTTACATGTTCTCTATCATTATAATATACAGATAGTGTGGGGTTTTCAGCTGTATGCTTTCCCTGGGTTACATACTGTGTTAATGTGTGCATGCGATTGATGTTTCATTGTTTTTGATGCTGCTAAATTGATGATCAACGTAGAGGAGATTATGTATTGTGCATGTATTCCGCAATAGTGTATAATCGGGATAATCTCTGCGAATAAGTGTTTATTATTCAAAATTTCTACACTAAGCCTTCCATCCATGAGCTTCAACTTGAATTTTCATTTTCCTATGATTATGACTATTGTGTCATCCCTTAGGAAAACAATAATTCGTTCATATATTTCATATTTGCAAAAACATTTGTATTAGGATTCATATGGAAAGATGCATCTATGTCGACTAGCCATTCCTAATTTTCTCCATGTGTGGTTGAAGAAGCCACATACACATCCCCTCCCTAATCTGAGGAGGAATTTTCTTTTATAGGAGGAGCATCAATAGACTCCTTCCCTTTCTCAATACTTTTGTATCTACAATGTTTCTTATAATGCCCTTCTTTTGCATATTTCCACCATACTTTTATAAATTTTCGTAGAGATTTCTCTAGATTTATATCTCCTAGTTAAGACTTATTTTTATTTCTATCTTGGGGAACATGTTCATATAGATAAGGAATCTACATCTCTTTCCATGTTTTTCTAGATCATCTCCTCTGATAACAAGGATGAGACTATTTCATCAAAACTTAAAGTAGTTGCATTACTACCTATGACAATAACCAAACTATTCCATGAGTCTATTAGACATATCGATACACTTATCTTCATCTAAGATATTAATATCGACGTGTAGTAGCTGACTTACCATAGTATTGAAGGCATTTAGATGCTTTATCACCTAGTCTCCATCCTTCATCTTCAAGTTATACAACTTCTTCCAAAGAACAATTTTTCATCATTGAATTAGACTAATACAAATCCTTTAACTTTCTCCATAATGCCTTCATTGCAACTTCTCATGAAACATTCAACAATACTGAATTTGAGAGACACAACCATATTTTTTCTTCTAATCCAACTTGGCCCAGTCTTCTATCAACATCTTTGTCAACGTAGTACTTGGATCCGCAACAATACACTAATATTTTTCCACCAAAAAATCTTCCATTTTGAGCTTTCACAGATCAAGATTCTATCCATTGAATCTATCAATCTTTATCTTTGAACTTCTCACCATTTCCTTTCACCACAAGAATCAATCTTTTAGATCCCCCATTACCTAAAAAATCCTCTTAAATGTACACAAGTGACTAGTGCCACGTATGTGAGTAAACAAAGTTGACATGTCATCTACTTAGTACCTCATGGTCAACAAGATATATAAACTTGTGGAATACATAACTTGTACATATGAACTATAGTTGAGGTCATTTAAAATTCACACCATTGGAAATATCTCGATGTGTATGGTAAAATTAACAAGTAGTTTGATTTATTTCCAAATTTTTGGCCCAAAGAATGGTCATTTAAGGTCTAAACAATTCTTTAGAAGTTTCTAGACTCCAAATCACCAAAGCAATACCTACCCCTAAAATGGGACCTACAAGCCAATAGGTCAACTTTTTCCCACCCTGAAAGTACAAAAATAGATGAAAAGGTATACAATAATCCATTTTGGATCAAGCATGGCCAAAATATATCAAGTTTTCCTTTAATACGTTTATAAATGAAGAACTAGTGTAGGAAATCATTGATGAGACATAGAACAAAGAAACTGCATGCAATCACAATCATTCAAGGTAAGATAATAATTTTATTTAATAAATCAAGCGATTCATTGCTAGTGCCTTAATAAAGAAAATTACATCATACAAATGGATCCATGGCTCAATAAATGGATAAACCATGCCATAATACATCAAAGTGGTTCTTGTTTGATAATCAAAAGGGCCATGCCAAAATTATATCAATTTCTCACATTAGAAGAATTTTGAGGTCTAAAATAAGCCTCCTACGAAAAATAATAAAACAATAGTTAAAATAATAAAGTAAGAATTATAAATGTTTAAAGGTGAAGAAATAAAACTAATTTTGTTATTGTATTTATCTCCTTATAGGTTTACTCAAATTTCCACTTAGAAAGTACCTTGAAATAGATGAGAAATTATACAATGATTCATGATTTTGGAACAACAAATGCCCAAGGTCCTTGAAAAATCGTGAACATTAAGACCACCAAGTATGATTATCCCCATGTGATTAAGAATTGAAGTTGAACATGGGAGAAACCATCTATTCAAAAATCAATGATAAAAATTTCTATCAAGTGTGAGACAACTCATTGATAAGGATACTAGGCATAAGAATGTTAAGTATTTCACCCTTCATGGGTGACGGATTTTAAGTGACTTGGTCAACATAGCATGATGAGAGAATGGACCACTTGCCTTTTAGTGTGAGGGTGAACACACAAATAACCATAGTATTGAGGTTATGAGCCACTTATTTGACCATGAAGAGGGTAAGGGTTTTAAAACTTCTTGTATGATATTAATAATGTGATTACAGATTCTTTCCAAATTCTCAAAATAATGAGAAGGGAAATTAGCACTTTTAGTTTGGAATCCAACAATAATCATTTTGGATTGATGTAAATTAAAACATAACATGTTAGTATTTCACAATCCAATAACATAGTTAAGTTATTCAAGGACAATAAATCCATTTTTACATAAAAAATAACAATTTCATTAATCATAGATTACAAAATCAACAAATATTTCCTTATCAAATTTTGGTGATGGAAAACCAGAGCAAGTTGAAACATGGAATCTTTAGGATGTTTTTAAATTATCATCCAAATTGGCATGTTGCATGATATAAAAGGGTTCAATTAGAGGTTCAAAATTTGAAGCCAAACCAATTACATAATGGTAAAAGCAATAAAACCTTGGTCATAAGAAATATGAGATGTTGGAGGTTGCATTTTTTCTGCTTCATGAATGATGTTCATGCTCTAAACCATAGGTGGAGAGATGCCACATTCTACTCATTTACATACCATCCTAATTAGAATGTTTCACCATGTAATAAGATTCAATAAGATATTTTTCATTCTAATCCAATCCATGTGCATATTGTTAGAAGCAACAAAACTTGTTTATAAGGAAGATGCATTGTTAGTAGTTGCATTTTTTTTCTCTACTTCTTTATGCAAAATCATCGCACTCTAAACCATAGGTGGACATCCAACATTTATATCGATAATAAATTAATCTAATTTTTTATAATCATGCATGATAGGATGCTTATGAGGAACCCTCAATTCAGTTCAAACTAGAGATGGCATACAAGTTAACATTTTATTTGCATCATTTTTCTTATCAATGTTACTATCATTTATCAAATAAGATCAAAGGAAATGATAAGGACTTGAATTTTTTCTTGTGTGGGGATATAAAATGTCTAATTTGGCGATGCAATACCACTTTCTGCACAATAGGGAACTAAATATTGTAAAAGTGTTGCCTCGTCTTGATGTTATAATTTCCCCTATAGAGTCTTGAGTTCTTCTTTATTAATGTTTATGAATTTGTGACTTTTTCCTTTAAGTTTAATAAAAAATTATGCTAGAATTTTTCTTTATTTACATTTTTTTAATATGGGCTCTCCATTGAGTACTTTAGTGTACTTATCAAGGGAATAGTTATATTTAAATCATCAAATCTACATAAATTAACTTAAATCTATGCAAAGTTACATTGATGGTGACATTTTTATCTTTATGTCATTTTGCTAGACATCTCATCCTTTTTATGTTAGAGTATGTAACTCCTACTTATCATGTGTGTGGTCTTATTTCAATTGTTATGATTAGGTAGGGAAATTTCTACAAAAAGGAGTATGTTCCTATTATTTAGGATTTGGTTATTTCTAGTTGGGCATGAGAGATTCTCTCCAAAAAGATAGTTCCTAGATTGGTGTGAGGTTGAGAGATTTGCTCAACTAGTTGATTGTGTGATCAAGATATCTTATCTATATTGAGATAACACTCATGTATTATACATGTAACATTATTTTGATTAATGAAGTATGTTGTGAGTTTCTAATTTGGTATCAAAGCAAGATTGTGCCTAAATTTCTCATTGAAGAGCCTAGGGTGTTACACGTCATTTTGTCGCATTAGACAATGATCATCGGTTTGGAGCTTTTGCTATCCATCAATGTGCTCCAAAAGCACCCCCTTTCAAAGCTAGAATACAAATTCCTGGATCCCAAGGCTCAAAAATCAATTTTTGGCTTCTTGCGTAGTTCCCTAGTCAATCTCTATGCATACGCAGAAGAGTTCATTAGAAATTGTGCATAAGTGTTCTCTGTCTTACATTGTGGCTTGTGAACATGACTTAACGAATGTAAAAATAAAATTTAATTCTAGAAGTGTTGTTAATCGAATGTTTTTGAACTAACAATATTCGAATGGATGCTTATTCAACCATGATCCCTCCCATCATGGAGCTACCTCCCTCTCTTTGTGGAACCCCTATCTCACCATTTATGGACCTCATCCCTTGCTAAATGGATCCCAGACTTCCCCCTCTTGGCCTATAAAGCTAACACATGCCTAAGGATTGAGGGGGACTATTGGAAGTAGGCTTATGCTACATAAATAAGGCTAGGAGGTTATTCATCCAAGGGGAGGGTTGGAGATTTTGAGAAGAGACTTGTAACATCAACGCTTTTAGGTTGTAAGTTTGTTCTCCATTTTATTAATATTAAAGAAAATGTTCTTTCCTAATTATGTCTTCTTTGATATAATTTTTGTGATTCCTTAATCACCCACATAGGTTATGATTGTTTATCTATTCAATTTATGATATATGTTGAGTTAGTTAGTTCATTTATCTTTTATGCTATATAATGAATGCTTTGATCTTGTGTGTTTCTGTATATGCATATCTCCTTCAACACATCATCAGAAAGCTATGGGAAGTGTTGGAACAATCTCTAAAGAATCGATGAAAAGCGAACGATTGAAGGCACTAAAAGGGACTCCATTAGGCTAAATGGTAAGTGACCTCTCTCATATTGTTCGTTTCCATCAATCATAAGCTAGGGAAAGGTAGCAATTCTTTGTTGTTTGTTACTAAATTTCTCTGAGGTCTAAGGAGATTCATCTTGTCTACAAGAGGAATTAGTCCGCCTAACAAATTGGTGACTCCACTGGGGAATGTCTCACTCTCCATTTTTCTCTTTATTTTGACCTTTGATCCTTTATCCATAGCTCTCTCTGAGTGTTTGGAACTTTTGGAAATATGGATTTTGTGTTTTATAGTCCGTTGTGTGCACTTTATATTTAGGCACAAAACGCACATATGCACACTTTTCTCTTTGCAACAGTACGTATGCGCACTCGTTTGTTCTATGACTTGCGCACATACCTAGAATTTTTGTAAATTTCAATTTTATCCTCATCAAGTCCATAGTTTTTTTATTTTTCACGTTTAGTTACACTCGTTTGTACCTTCATTGAGTCTTTGTCAGTCTTCTTGAGTGTTGTCAAAGATTTTCTTATAATTTTCTTGTTTTCACAAATTAGGGTAATGTCTCATCTTGTGAGTGGTTGATCTATCAAAAGAGAGATCAGTTGGTCTTGCTTTATTTTCTTCCTGTCTTTCTTCTTTCTATCAGATCAGTTTTGTGATTGAAAATCAATGATTTACAAGAATGAGTATTGTTTGTGAAAAGTACTTCTTATGCTGAATGTGAATTGAAAAGTCATTTTTGTTCCATTACTAAAGTGTTTATGAACTGTACTCTTGATTGTGAGTGAATTCATAAAAATCAATTAGGAAAAGATCATTTTAGTGTTGATTGGATTCTTCTTACATTTTGCAAATTCTCAAGTGATTGTATGTCAAAGAGACATTTCTTGATTTTTTGAGCTATTGGGAAAAGTGAAATTTTAAAAGTTAATTTTAGTATTTGTGTAATTCAAAATTGGACATCTACATTTAGGAAAAGGGATACAGTGGGATTTAAGAGTTTTTTTTTACATTTTAATTGAAAATTTGGAAAGACTCTTTCCTCACTTCAGATAGAAATTCATTGAAACAAAAAGATTACAATTTCATTTTCGATTGCATGAGGATTTGCATCAAGTTATAATTCCATCAGTTTCACATCCATTACCTTTGAGTAAATAACAACTCTTAAAATCAGCACTAATAAAATCAATCTAGAAATTTTTATTATTTTAGGGGCCTTTTCCACATACATTAGATTAGGTTGTAGGGATTTGGAATAGGGAAGTGAGTTAGCTTTCCAAATCTACAAACAAATATTAGCATCTTGCGATAGGGAGAAAAATCCATTTATTGCAATTTTTCTCTGGGAAACTCCCCTTACAAAAGAGTCAAGCACGAGATCATATCAGACCCACTGGAGTGATGGACCCCACTTCATTGGTTATGGTAGAGTGATTTACATGTACAAAAAACAATGCCAAAAGGTACTTGGGAGTCACTTGGAAGTAAACCTCAGATTAACCATGTTGAGAAACTTTCAAGGGGATTGAGCATTGTTACTCCACCTTGTGTGTATGTCAGATCTGTGACTATCCCCCCAGGTTAAATTGTTTTATGTGTAACCTTAGAGACCATAATATTAGGGCTTTTACCTAAGGTGAAGGTGGAGGGGAAGTCTCTGTTGCACCTAGAAAAAAATGCTGGCTAGACTCACTTGGGCCTTTTTAGAGGGTATTCTTCATTCGATATGGCATAAATGATGTTTACTTGCACCAAATTGTGTACATTAAGCAGGTTTTCAACGTAAATGGTTCCACTTGCTTTATCTATAACAAATTTTTACTTTTATCTCCATGACATTGGATTTCATCACCAACTAGTGGTTTCGCCATGAAAAGCTTGTTTGCATGGTTTGAATCCATAGATTTTTTAGCGCATGTTAATTGTTTGTTTTTACTTTTTAGAGACCTTAGGATTGGATTATGAATATTTTTTGGTATATTTATAAAATTTCATCTTGGTTGATTCACCAAGGCATTCGCGTAGAATGCAGGGTAAACCTCCTGAATTTACACCATGTCAATTGGAAAAGATAAAAACCAAAACAACCCGAAACATCTAGAGTTTTACAATTTGAGACAGTAGAAACCGAAGTGAATCCAATGCAAGAAGTAGAATCAGGCTTAGTTCATTATGGCCCAGAAATAACCAAGGTTGTTCAAACTGAATCTGATAAATTGGTGAAGTTTCAGAAATTGAACTAATTGAACTAGAAGTAGAAGAACCTGAGTTTGATATTTCTCATCATGAATCACCTTTGGTTGTTATAGATCCTACTCTTGCTCCACCTTCACCTCAAAGGAAGTCGATAATTATGACATGATTACCTCTTGGTTTAATTAGCATTGAAGATATTACTGGGAACGAGGAGGAAGAATCACCTCGTACTCCAGTTACCATTGGTGAACCTTTTGATCCAAGAGTTTCTTTCGATCCTTTCTGACCTGATCCTTGGTATTCTACCCCTTTGAACTTTTTAGGTCCTAGTTTTCCACCTCACCACATTCCTTTTTATTCACCAAGAAGAACCATGTTAGAAATTCCTCTTAGGAGCCAACCTACTGATTCATCTATGTTTACTAGATCCCTAGAATGACTATTGTATGGCGGTTCATCACTTCCTCCTTGATACCGGTCACTTACTAGGACTTTTTCAGAAGCTTCTTCTTCTCATCAACCTTCTAATTGGTCATCTGGTTTATCTACATCTATTGTTCAGAGTATGAAATCCATTCCTGAAGCACCTACGACATCAAACCAATATGTTCACATGGTATCCGGTAAGTTAGGTAAACCTCAAGTAAACCCCTGGTGTTTATTACCCGCCAGGGGGAAACCACCTTATACTCCACTTGGAGGACAACTTGTTGTCAGATCTTCTCCTATGGTTGGAGGAAAACCTTTTATTGGAACTTATGGTCAGACGCCTCATGCCAGTTTGAATCAACCTATTGTGGCTCAACCTTTGATTGATACTCCTTACCCTAGGACAAACACTATTTGGAACCCTAATTTTTCTCAACAGTTTTCTCCAGTTGCTTCACAAGTGCTATTTTATCAACATGTTCAGCCTACTAGACAATCTATTCCTCAAATACCTATTCCAAGTATAGTTTTACCTGTCCAATAGCCTGTTTAGGGAATTTCGTAAACACCTATCCAACAGCCTGTCCAAGGAACTCCTAAAACACCTGTTCAACAACCAACTCAACAACTTTTTGAACAACCAATTCAACAACCTATCTAGAGTGCACCTCAAACAAATGTTCAAACACCTATTTCACAGCCAATTCCATGTTCACACCAGACGCCTATCCCAGGAGTGTCACGAATGACCATTCAAGTTACCCCTCAAATAACTTTTCCACAAACTACACTAGAAATAGCTTAGGCTTCTGCTTATCAAACTGGTCTTACCATCCAATCTACACCACAGATTCCTATCGGACAACCTGGTATAGGAACAATGCAAACACCTTTTCAAGGCCAAGCTTTCCAAAGCCCACCTTTTCAAGGTTAAGCTTATCAAGTTCCACCTTTTCAAGGTCAAGTTTTTCAAAGTTCACCTTTCCAAGGTCAAGCTTTCCAAAACCAACCTTTTTCATGTTAATTTATCCAAAGTCAACCTATTTAAAGTTGATTTGTTCAAGGTCAACCTTTACAAGCTCAACCTGTGCACAGGAAATATTACTTGGGTCAAATGAGTCAAAGTCAACCTTTCTAGAGTCAACCATACCCTAGTCATACTTATCAAGTATTTGTTCAACCTCAACCTGGTATGATTCACCCTGGTTACATAGATGGAATCCAAATTCCAATCACATAGGCTATTCCAGGATATCTTGGGTATCCCCCTCCAGGGGTTGGTCTTAACCCGCAAGATTATGAAACTCTACAGAAATAACCTAAACAATAGTTTCCATTCATTGCAACCCTAAATTTACCTGATTTATCTCAGCTAATGAACGATCCTATTTATTATTATCCTTTTTTGCCGACGATTCCCACCAAGTTACCGAGTGACATACCCAAATTTGAAGGCAAATCAGGAGAAGACCCATCCAATCACGTGCTAACATATCATCTTTGGTGTGTATCAAATTCCTTAATTAATGATTCTATTAGAATTCGGCTTTTCCAATTAACTTTAATTGGTTTGGCAACCAAATGGTACATTGAGTTAACTCGCAATTCTTTCCATAACTTTAACTCCTTAGCAACAACATTTTTGACCCATTTACAACTACCGATTGAATACGATATTGGTAGTGAACTATTGACGTCCTTAAAAGAATAAAAGTCCACCCAAATTTCTAATCATATACGTGAATGGAGACATAGGCATCGATTAGTCAAAGTTTTTATTCTAGATCAAATTTTAGTTGAATGGTTTATGAAGTCATTACTTCCCGTTATTACTGAGAATGTTGCGAAAGGAGGTGTTGTGATGAAATAATAGGTAATTTCTCATGCCCAATACTTAGACTTAGTCTATACCCAATCTGATACCTTATACGAGAAAATCCCGGATTTACCCCGCCCAACAATTTCAAATGATCCAACAAATTCAACTTCTCCAAGATCTAATGCTGCTGATGGTATAATAGGTTTTGTCAGCGAACAGTCTAAGGGTAAAAAAAAAAATTCTAAAAGTACTCAGACATTGGCCATACAAGATTCACCTGCTAAAAGCCTTTCTCTGGAAGTTATTTCCTAAATTAATGTCGTAGAATCATCTATTGGAAAGGGTCAATCATCCAAAGGTGAAAAGAAGGGGAAAGGTAAAATAAAACAAAATGATTCCCCGAAAGAGAAACCCACTAAACCTAAACCTACTGATGAGAAAATTAAACCTCGTTATCCTTGCCTTATATGTAATGAATATCATTATACGAAGGAATGCCCACTTCAGGTAGAGGTTACCAAATTCATTAAAGGTTCTCCAACTTCTATTATTTTGAAGGATCCTTTTCCTTCTCAATACAGAAAAATGGTTTCTCATAACACATCTTCTTCTTCCACATTGCAAGATATCATGATGATGTCTTCGCAACAAGTTGTGGTAGCAACAAGATCAAAATATTACAGATCTAAAGGTCCTGTAATCAATGGGAATGAGACAAGTGCTTCTATTCAACCTTCTAGTTCAATTACTCCTCCTGCTTCT
This sequence comes from Pinus tabuliformis, assembly GCA_031772625.1. Classification (NCBI taxonomy): domain Eukaryota; kingdom Viridiplantae; phylum Streptophyta; class Pinopsida; order Pinales; family Pinaceae; genus Pinus; species Pinus tabuliformis. Next base: position 1,387,650,745 of record CM062819.1, on the reverse strand, counting down.
GAACCATTATAGATCAAGAAACCGAATCTTGACATGATAATTCGACCACCTCCCAAAGGTGTTCTTTGAAAATCAAATTTCAACCTACATGCTAGAGCTAAACATAACTATAACATTATTGAAGTCCTGGCTATGTCTCCTTCAATAATGTCATCTCTAGAAGTGTTGTAAACATGCCCAAGACAAAGAAAGTTGTTATTTTAAGCTATTGGAGTGATTGTTCCACAGGATTCTAATCTAATTATCTTTGATATAGAAAGTCATATACCTAGACTCCCACATCAATTGGCGTTTCAAATTCCAATTTTTGTCAAAACCAGATAAGTGTTTCATACAATTGTTGACGAAGGAGATTCGACATGTATCATGTCGATTGCTTGTTGGAGAGATTTATTTTCTCCAACTATCAATCAATCACCTAACACTCTGAAAGCCTTTGATGGAATATTTTTTCGCCTTTATGGAATCCTAAATGATTTTCACATAGAGTTAGAGGGTAAAACAATCACAATCGAAGTTGAAGTTATTTATTCTCAGCTTGATTACAAACTTTTGTTTGGTTGAATTCGGACCTATGTTATGTTAGCAGTGGTCTCAACGCTTTTCTGTATGATACATTTTCCTCATAAAGGGAAAGTTGTCAAAGTAGACCAATTTTCTTACTACACTTCTGACCCTAACTCTATGGGTAGCATACCTTTTGTCGGTAAAAAGAATACTCTTTATGAGGATATTGGTGTTGGTTTTCTCAAAGACTCATCACTGATGGGAACCTTTGAACTCCCTCCACCAAACTTTCATTCTAATTTTTCCAAGGTTAACATGATTGCATCAACCACTATGGAATATTTTGATCCGTGGATAGTGCCTTCAGAGTCTGAATTGACCTCCTATGGAAATGAGATGCCTTTGAGCTTGCTTAGATTGGCTTATCAGGAAGTTCAATCATTTTTAGACCCACCATCTTCTAAGATTAATCGAGTGAATGCGATCAATGATGATTATTCTCTTTTACCTTGGTTAGAACCAATTTTACTTCCTGATCCTTTTGACAATATGTTTCCAACGGATGAAAGAATTATGGAGGTCATCACTACAGATGAAATGCCATGGGATGATTATCATCATCGTTCATCATTTCTCCCTAACCCTAATAAAATCGAGAATGATTTTTCAACTATTTTTTTTATTGTGATTGTAGATAATACGAGATGGCCCATGTTAGTTTTTCAAGTTGAATCTGAAAATAATTTGGAAAGAATATCTACAACAATTTCCTTTGATATCTTAGTCAAAACATGAATTATTGAAAATATTCACGTAGGTGCTTCGTGCTCATTTGAAGAGATTCGAATGTATAAAGCCCTATTTCAAGAATTCTGCGACATTTTTTCCTGGTCCTATGAGGGAATGCCAAGAATTGACCCACACATTGTTGTGCATGAGATTAAGACTTACCTAGATACAAAACCTATTAGGCAAAAATTACCTCCACTGCATCTGACAAAGGCTTCTTTGATTAAAGTTGAGGTCGAGAAACTTCTCAAAGTAGGTTTCATCACTGCAACAAAACCTTGTGATTAACATCCCTTTTTTCTCCTTTTTTGCATCTACAAACCATTTTGGTGCTATTTGAATCCATTTATCAAATATGGTGCAAAATTTGAAGCAAAATTCGCACCAGGTTTTGCACCACGTTTAGCACTAGGTCTTGCATGAGGTTTTGCACCAAGGCCTGCACCATCCTTTGCACTAGGTTTTGTGCCAGGTTTTGCATCAAGTTTGGCACCTAATTTTTGTTTTGCCTACTTTTGCATCCTCTATTGCATCCACATTCTGTTACACGTGCATCAACTTTTGCATCATTTTTTTCATCCTCTTTTGTATCATTTTTTGCATCTATTTTTGCATCCCCTTTTGCACTAAGTTTTGTGTCAAGGTTTGTGTCTAGTGTTCAATCTACCTTTGTTGCATCCATTATTGTGTCCACTATTGCATCCACTTTTGGTGTGCCACAATTTGCACCCAATTTTTCTTCTAATTTTTCATCCACGTTTGCATCCTCATTTTCATCTATGCTTGCATCAAATTTTGCATTTATTTTTGCATCATTTTTTTCCACTTTTGCGTGAAGTTTTGCATCGAGTTTTAAGTCTCATTTTGCATCAAATTCTATTGCATCCACTTTTGAATCTAATTTTGTGTCCACTATTTCACCCATGCTTGTGTCCATGTTTACATTCCTTTTTACATCTTATTATGCATCCAAGTTTGCGTCCTTTTTGCATCGAAGTTTGTGTCCATTGTTGCATCCACTTTTGTTTCACCACAATTTACGCCAAGTTTTGCACCTATTATTGCTCCCATATTTACTTCCACTTTTGAATCTGCATTTGCATCCAAGTTTGCATGACTATTTCATCTATTTTTCTTCTCATGATCAAGTTTACCATTTCTTCACATAACATAAGGGTCACAGGTGCATCCCCACTAGGAGAATGCCCTACATTTCCCCCTTCTAGAGGTGCAATATTTGCAACAATCATGATTTGGCATTGTTGCTAAGGTGGGAAAGGATTTTTCAATACAATAGGTTGTGGCAGGATTTCACTAAGTATTGTTCTCATTGGCCTCATCCAAATGTGGACAATGATGTTTCATATGGCCCTTAACACAAGATTTAAATGGGAACTTTAACTTTTGCTCTTTCTTTCCCATGACATTGCGTTTGGAGCTTATGGTTCTTTCTACTCATTCAAAATAGTTTTCTTATTCTTCTTCTTTTTACCGCCCAGTTATTGTGGTCTACCTAGTCCTGTGGACTGAACCAAGTTAATGGTCGTTGTTTGGGCATAAGTTTTAGTTGTCTTGGTTGTACGTGCAATCAGCACAGGAATATGAGAAATAACTAACTAGTTTAACCTCCCAACCAATTGAATATAGCCCATTATTCAAAATTAAAAGAGTTTGGTTCTTCCACTATGATTAGCTCATTAGAGGAAATTTTAGCCTAAAAGTGTCCATGAAATTTTCATGTAATTCCCATGTCATAATATGTAAACCAATCAAAATCCTTTAAATTTAAAAAGATGTACATGTAAATATTTTGGAGGGAAAAGAACAAGAAATACTTTTTTTAATTGTATTTTTGGCTTATTTCTTTACAGGTTTACTCAAATTTCAAGTGTAGAGACTCGTTGGCTGCATAATTAAATTCATCCTCCAATGAGTATACATTATGCATATTTTTGAGAATACTCACATTGATAAAAATTTCAGATACATTAAAAAAGAATCTTGAACATTATTTTTTAATGTATCTTCATTTTTTATCAATGTAGGTCTTCTCAAAACTATGCATAATGGGTACTCATTGGATGCGGAATTTAATTCTGCATCCAATGAGTGTCTACACTTGAAATTTGAGTAAATATATAAGGAGAGAAGCCGAAATTACAATTAAAAAAGTAGTTTTCTTCTTTTCCCTCCAAAATTCATGCCTCTTAATGGAAAGTTGTAACTCATGGAACATGAGGAAAAATTCCTCCTTGGCCTCATTGTGATCCAGCAATACAATACCCAGTAGAATTTTCAAATGTTAGTAGATATCAACAATATACATGTATTAATTGTATCTTCCTCTGGTGTGTGCTATGTTAAGCACACACTATGCTACCTCTCTAGCCACTTTGATATCTATCAAACATTTGTGCTTTCCTACAATGTCATGTTTCACTGCCATTATTTTGTCATGAATATTTAGTGAGTGTGGACACAATACAAAGGTGTTGAAGTTTAAACTTTCTATTGGGCTCAAAAGCCTTGTTTTATGTAGTGGGCCACTCCACATAGGCTTTGAGTGCATCAACAATGCATTTTAAGCTTGAATCAATGATAACACAAACTTACTAAAATATGAATGTTTGCTTAAGAGATGGAAGTGAAGGGTAGTGGAAGCCAAGGAGGAGAGGAACTTGGGAGATGATGGATTTTCTCAAGGATGGATTCAAAGAAGAACTTAAAGGAGAAGGATTGTTCCTTACTTGAAAAATATATCCAAAGTGAAGGAGAAACCTAGCCAAACCCAACTATAACAGTCTAAGTGAGGGGTTTAAATTTGACACAACAAAAAAGAAAAGAGAAAACAATGTAACTGGATCTTGGGGGATGCACTCGGAGAGAACAATAGAATTAAAGGAAACAAAAAAGGGTAGAAAATTATCCACCATACAGAGTTAAAGTAGTATCCCTAGAGAAAACCTCCTATGGCATTATTGTAGTTGAAGAACAATAGCCCTTGAATGCTAATAATTGAATACATTACAAGGCCTTGTAGCTTGAATTAACATCTACCTTGTGCAAATTATGACTAGTTCTTGGAGAAAATGGCCACACCTACAAATTATGAGTGTTCTGCAGAGGCTTGTAGGTTGATAATGAAACCAATGATGGCTCTAGAAATACATACCCCAATAACATAACTAATATTAATTTCAACTCAGTTGCAACCATTAAACCAATACTAGTTCCAGAGGGATCTGACACCAAATTGGAGTGATGTCAAACGATCCTCCAAGAAACTTCATGATGGCTTGTTAATGACATTAGGGAGGGTGCATGGCCACATCCTCATATGTGAGTGCTTGATGGGATGATGGCCATGCACTCTCTGACTTGGCATGTCTTAGTCATTCCATAGAGGGGAGATTCATATTTGTAAGTATGACATTTCAAAACTTTAAATTTAAATTTAGTTAATAAACATATAATAACCTAATACTTACAATAAACTCTTTTTCTAAGCATGTGCACACTCTCTCTTTATATATACTTCATGCTATGCATATTACATTAAAAAATTAAATAAAAATATTAATAAAACATGTCTAAAAAATTCCCTTTACATGTATGTAGTTATATGTATTATAAGGATTATAATAAAATTAATAATAAGAATTATTATTATTATTATTTTTATTTATTTATTATTTATTTATTTATTTATTATTATTATTTTTATTATTATTATTATTATTATTATTATTTATTTATTTATTTATTTTTTATTTTATTTTATTATTTATTTATTTATTTATTATTTTATTATTTATTTATTTTTTTTCTTTTTTCTGAATTGGACTAATTCTATTAAGCAAAAATATGGTACAAGATGATACAATCAAGAGAGACAGAAAACCGGCAACCGGAAATGATAGGACTATCAACCTCAGTTCCGGAGAAGGAAAGAAACCAACAAGAAGCTACAACATATGACTGGAAGCAACAAGACTGACTTCTACCCAGAATGGGCAGAAGCCTCAACACAAAGCTTTTTCCCTTTCCGATTCTTAACTTCGACCCAACCATCCTGGGGTGAATGAGCAATAACAACTTGAAGATTGGGGTTCTCCACAGGGGGGCCCTCCTTTTCTGAATTAGAGGAGGAGGTCATATGGACGCGTTTCTGGGCGGTGGCTTTATTGGAGGACTGTGCCGGACCATCAGTGGAAGGGACCACAGAATGAGGGGCAGGATCCAATTCTGCATCGCTACCTTCATCTTCAGAGCTAGAGGAATCAGAATCCATGACTGGAGGTGGAGAGCAAGGAGCCCATCATTTAGACTTGGGCTTGGAGAGGTTATCCTTATTCTTTTTTGCTGGGAGATATGGGGAGGTGTTTTGCAAATTCCCTGATTGGTGGCAGTGGCGGCAACGAAATGCAGTGTTTTCGTAATCCAGTGTCTAGGTCCAGACAAAGTCGTTTATCTTGAGATTGATTTGTTCTAGAAGTCCTTTGCTCAAATCTAACTCCGCACATATTCTGGCGTATGTGTAGAGACCTTTATTTTCCTGCCAGTAATCTCCCATAATGAAACTGCCCAAGGTGTTTCCTATAGCTCTATAGATTGCACCATGCCATAAGTGGGCTGGTAAGTTTGGAAGCCTGCTCCATACAGGTGTCCTGGTAATGACTGCGGTTGCTGGATCAAAATCTGGGAACCAAGGAATTAGGAAGATCCCTACAATTCCCATGAACCAAGGGCCTTCTTCTAAATCCTTTTCATAATGCTTACTATCCTCAAAAAGAAAAATGAAGTATCCTTTTGAACAGAAACTAACCTTACAATGATGAGTCCAGTTTACATGGATCCATGCATAGAGATCCTGAGATTGCAGCCACAGTCCGTTAAATCTGCAAATGATGGCTCTTTCTGCAAAATCTTGAAGTTGGATTGCAAGACCATCATGGGTGATTTCAACAAAGGGAACTTCCTCTACCTTGTCAACCAAAACATGCTTAGGTTTAAGGGCTTCCAGGGGTTTGGGGTTCTCAGAGTGTACTGCGTCTTTGTAAGAGAAAGGAGGAGCTGAGGATGACTGTCCTGCTGCACCTCCTCTCAAACGAAGGGTTAACACCAAAGAGCTGTTTCTGGTAATGTTGTAAGAAGAGAGGGGAAGAAGGTCTTCGAGTTGTTTACCTTGAAAGAGAAGTCTCTGAAGGCCTGAAGGGATCCCAATCTGCCGTTCTAAATCCAGTTTGAGATCCAGCACCAGATCTGAAGAACTGACCCATTGCAGGATGGTTCTGCCTGTAGGTTGAGAAATTTGGATCTGAAAGGAGTCAAAGAAGTGCCTAGACATAGTACCAGGGCCTCTTGTGCGTCCGAGGGGCCGAGGAAACGTCCAAGAGTTTTTCCCCACTTCGAATGATTCTTCGACTGGATCTGGTAAAGTTGCTGCCGCGGAGACCGTAGGAACTATACCCTTCGGTTTTGCATTCAGACTGTTCTCATGCCATGTAGCCCCTTCAGAGATCTGGGGACGCGGGTCTGTAGTGAATGCCAGGGCAGACCTCATCACGGCTACCAGTCGATGCTTGTTGTTATATGCACAATAGACCAGATTGTTGAAGCTTAGCACATCCCTGTTCCAGCGGCATTTCCCACTCCAATGATCCAGGGCTTTTGGATCTTGGCGCATCTTTCGATTGTTGGCCAGATCGGTTAGATCAAGGCCTGCTCTGAAATGTTTGAGCCTGTCCACAATGGGAGAGAGCAGATCCGCACCATGCCGCCCCCTTCATTGACTTCAGCGATAGATCCAATGAGAAGACCTGCAGATCCAATACCTACCGTGCCTAGGATCCCCTTCCTTTTTTCCCCCATGTCATTGCTCAGCGCAACAGACTTTCCTACGCATTTCTGGGGATGGCTCATCCTGGCCCCTTTTGCAGTGGGCATGAGCATTGCGTTAACTTTGATTTTCCCCTGATTTGGTACCCCCCTTCCACCGTGGCCGAGATAAACCGCAAGTATGGGCGCATGAGGGTTTGAGGTGCTGGCCAGTGCACCGAGGTTCGATTCCTTCTTGCCTGGGATGCCTTTCTCAGCTTCTTGCAGGTTGTGGTGAAGGGTTGCAGAGGCAGCCATGGGAGTAGCATCCTATCCCACTTTCCAAAAAATCCTGAGTCTCGATTGGAAACCTTAATCCTCTCTTTAATAAGAATTTTATTGATAGACATGTGAAATTTATATATAATATAAATAGTATTATAAAGAACAAGAATATTTCCATCTTAATTATGAATCTATTAAGTATCGAGAGGGATCACATCTTTCGACATTTTCTCAATTTTTCACTCAAAATGAGTTTGCATCTCAAGAGATTTGATCCCTCTCGACATTTGATAAAACCAACAAATATTTATCTTAATGCCAAATCTATAAGTGTTGAGAGGGATCAAATCTCTCAAGTTGCAAATCTTTTCTTAATTTTTGCACTCAAAGAGAGGTTTACATCACTAGAAGTTCAATCCTTCTCTATGCTTGGTAGATTTAGAGTAAAGACAAATATTTTAATCAATACAATCTCATTTGGTATTTCACAAATATAGAATAACCTAAATTAATATTAATTTTACCCTACTCTACTTCTACAATTTAGAAAACAGAATATATCTTCAACCTAAATTAATATAGATTTTTGTATTTTAGAGAATGAGAATGCACCTTCAACCTAAATTAATCTAAGAATGAAAAATCATGATGATATCAAAATTAAATATTAATATAATCCAGAATATTTTTTAAGAGAATGACTTCTTCCATTAATCACAACAATATTTTGGGGTCAATGTTCCAAACTCATCATCATGACATAGATGGAGGAAATAAATAATGAAAAAATGCTTGAATTCAATGGAAGAATCAAATAAAAAAGAAAACCAACATTAATTAGTCAAAAACCAATAAAATAAAATAAAATTATTTAAACATATGTAGACATAAAAATAATAAAAAAATAACATAAGGAAAAATATAAGTATTAAAAATATAAATATTTATAAAGATGAATATATTAAAAGTATATTATTAGAAGCAAGAACATTCTCTTTTAATTTGAAAGAAAATAAGTGATGAAAAGGCCTATAAATAAGGCAAAATCCTAGAGCTAATGGTATTAAATTAGATATCATGTATACAAAAAGTGAAAAAAAAGTTAACTTTAATTAGTAAAAAAAAACTAATATTTTTTTATAAAACAAATAAAAAGTATATATATATATATATAAACCATTATTAAAAAATTAGTTATGATGTATAAAAAAGGTAAAAAGAAAAGTTAACTTTAATTAGTAAAAAACACTAATAAAAAATAAATTATTTAAACAAATAAAAAGAAGATATATATAAACCATTATTAAAAGAAAAATCATTTTTTAAATTGAAGGAAAATAAGGTTATTAATAATTCAAAAATAAGGCTAAATAGTGGGACTAATATATAACTAAATTGGAAATAAAATGGTTTTAAATTAGATATTATGTATTAAAAATAGAAAAAAAGAAAACAAAAAACTATTTTTTTGAATTAAATAATTAATAATGAAATTTTCTCCAGAGTCTCTTTTTCTCTGATTATATATCTATAGACTCTATCAATATATCTGAGTTTTTATTTTTGTGGAATGCATATATCCATTTTCTACATCTAGTTCGCTCATATAGATATTTGCTACATCTAGTTCACTCATATAGGGTTTGATAGATCCAGTTTGCTAATATAGATATTTGCTAGAAGGGTTTGCTAAGATCTAGTTCACATATACATGTGTTTGCTAGATCTAGTTTTGCCGATACAAGGGTTTGCTAGATCCAGTTCATTGATATAGGGGCTTGCTAGATCTAATTCAATGATAAAAGTGATATCTATAGCTAATTCATTGACATATGGGATTTAGATAGATGATTTTTATTATTCTGGAATGCATATATCCATAGCTAACACAAGGGTTTTAGATAGAGGACTTTTATTGTTCTGGAATGCATATATCCATAGCTAGATCTATTTCCCTAATACACAAGTTTTGATAATGCAGGTATACCAGAAATACTACATCGGTTTTGATAAAAAGATTTTATTGTTGTGAGATTCATATATCCATAGCTAGATCTACAACTCTAATGCATGGGTTTTGATAATGTAGGTCTAACAATGATAACATCTCCATAACTCATAAGTAAAAGAAGCATTAAGGTTTGAGCACCAAGTTTTATTCACTTAATCCAGTTAATTCCAAGAATAAAGGGTTTTCATTGTTGTGAAATGTATATGTCCATAATAGTTATAGAATCATCACAACTATATTGAATGGTTAAATATCTGTTATTAAAACTATCACCATGGTATATGGTAATCCATATCATTTTGACCTAGCAACTAATACAAGTGTTTTAATAATGCAGGTCCATCCAATGGATTGACACATGAGAAAAATAGATTCACAGTGGAGGGGAAAGACATGCATAAGTTTAATGTTATGATTTTGTATTTCCACTGTTCGAAGCTACATCATTAGAATTTATGAGTGGCCTCTCCTATTACACAAGGACATGTGCATGTTGAGGCCTTCCCATATCCCACCCCCTCCATGCATTCATACCTCCAGTATATTCCATGTGTCACTTCTGCTACATTGTTTTCTACTCCTCCATTGGTTACCTCGCTTGTTTCATCTCCTCTAACTCCTGTATTTGAGGCTTCAATACCAATGGAAGTAGTAGAAACAACCTTGGATCCTACGCCTGAGGCATCACCACCACCAAAAATAACAGAAACATTGATAGCAACTACAACCACTCTTTGCTGCTAAGTTGTACTTTTGAAAGGTCAAACATCAGGCGTGGACCATCTAAAGCATATGGAAACCTTTGAACTCTTCGCCATATCTTATCTATTTAAAAATACCTCTAACCTTATGCATATGATATCGTCTAAAGCATATGGCAACCTTTGGACTTTTCTCCATTTCTCAGCTATTTTACAAGATCGCTAACCTTATCTATATGATACCAATAATGTTTGGTTACAAAATTGATGTATATGATACCAGCGGTTACAAAATTTATGAATATGATACTCCCACTTGTATGTTCAACCTTTCATTTTTTGAATAATGGTGTGATCAAGGCTCATAGCCTCATTGCTTTTCTCACCACATATCACTACATTATAAGATTAAATTTTATATGCCTATGTACATTTTGAAAATTATCAACATTATTTTGATGGAGAACTATTATGTATGATTATACTATTATCTTTGGATGGATGTTTTGAATTTACCTTAGAATAATGATATTCATGAAAGATTTTGATCTGGTAATCACACATTTGAATTTTAGCTGATTTGATTAAAGATGACGATGATATTATTAGTATTATCTTGTTACTTTATATATGTGTTGAAAATTTTCAATGTTTTTTTATGGAGAATTATTGTGTATGATGGCATTACTATTTCTAGATGGATGTTGTAAATTTACCTTAGAATAATGATATCTGTGATAGGTGTTGATTTGGTAGTCATATATGTTTATTGAAATTTGTCAATGATTTTTTGATGGAGAATTATTATATATGATGATAATGTTATTTCCTGGATGGATGTTTTCAACTTTCTTCAAATTTACTTACAAACATTATGTTAACAATTTTAATTGTGATATCTTATTAAATGATATTTAGAAATTGTAATATATCTCACTATGTAATTGAAATCAGTATAATGAACCCATAAAGGGGGACATAAATGGAAAGAAAAGTACACTCTAGTAAACAAGAAGCCAAATGTGGATGTAAAAATGTAAGTAGAATTGGATTTTAAACTATAATTAAAAAAGGTGCAACACTAGACATAGAAGGGAACAAAACAGGGCATAAAAAATGATATTAGTGTGAAAAAAGGATGAAAAAATGGACAGTAAGCTAGATGCAAAAAATGAAACACAACTAGACATAAAATTGAATGAAAAAGGGGATGCCAAGTTGGGTGCTAAAAAGAAACAAAAAAGGATGCAAATTTAGACGCCAAATGAGGATGCAAAGAATGGTGTAAAATTGGGATGCAAAATTGAGCTAAAAAAATAGTGAAACCAAGGACACCATATTGGATGCCAAAAATGATGCATAACTAGATGAAAATTTAGACTCAAACCTAGGTACAAAATGAGATGCAAATGTGGACACAAAATGAGGAAGAAAAAATGATGAAACATTGGATGTTGGAAACGATGTAGAATTAAACACAAAAAAAGGTTCCTAAAAAAGTGAAAAAATAGGCACAAAGAATGGTGCAAAACCAAATGCAAAAATAGATACAAAATTAGAAGAAAAAAATGGCTTAAGAATAGATGCAAAACTTGGCACAAACTAGATGCAAAAAAAGGCATTAAATTTCATGAAAAATATGGTGTAAAACTTGATGCAAATGATGGCATAAAACTGGAAGCAAATAATGACACAAAATAGGAAGCAAAAGACGATGAAAAAAACATATGAAAAAAATGGCGCGAAAATAGAAGCAAAACTTGTTGTAAAACTAGATGCAAATCCTGATGCAATATTTGATGTAAAAGATGATGCAAAACATGGTGTAAAAAAGGATGCAAAATACGACGCAAAAAATGATGCTTTAAAAATTGTAGAATAGAGCTAGTTTTAGCGCTAGGCTGCTCGTCCTAAGTGGAAAAAAATTGCACTAAAATCTGGTGCTAAATCTGTCGTAAATTGCATGTTTTGTTGTAGTACATCCATCCAGTTCCCTTGACTAATTTGGTGTCCAATATTGTACCTGTTAACAATAAATGGGGACCCATTAGAGTATGCGTCAATTATAGGGATATCAATAGGGCTTGTCTGAAGGACAACTATTTTATCCCCTATATTGATTAATTCATTGAAGATTGTGCCATAAAAAAAATATTTTCATTTATGGACATATTTGTTGGCTACAACCAAATCAACATACTCCCAACTTATCAACATAAAACCGCATTCATTTCTCCATGGGGAAATTTTTCTTATCGAAATCTCCCATTTGGTTTGAATAATGCCGATGCAACTTTCCAACAGGGTATTTCTTACGCATTTCATAATATCAAGCATGTGCAGCTTATTTGGATGACTTTCTATCTCATTCTCTGAGACGGGAAGACTATCCAACACATTTGAGAGCTATCTTTATTAGATGTTGTCATTACAATGTATACTTGAATCCTCACATGTGTGTTTTTTGTGTGCAATCTGGTTGATTTCCAAGATTTTTCTTTTCAAAGGAAGGCATTTGTGTTGATCTGCTCAAGGTTGAGGCTATCCTGAATTTTCCTCCTCCTTCTAATCTTTGCTAACTCCAAAGTTTACAAGGGAAAACAATTTTTCTACGTCAATTCATCCAAAACTACGTCGAGTTAACTAGAGGTTTTATTCGGCTATTGAAAAATTGCATCTCATTTACTTGGGATCAAGTGGCTCAAAAGGTCTTTGATGCAATTAAACATGCATTGACCCATACACCAGTGTTGCATCCTCCCGATTATCATCGAGACTACTTTTTATACTTAGCTACATCTGATGTCACTATTGGCATGGTTTTATTTCATGAATATGAATTGAACGAAGAGCATGTGATATATTACTTCTTACCAAAACTGAAGAAAAACATGCACATGTGGAGAAATTGGACTTGATAGCCATTCAAGCTATCCAACAACTTCGTCACTACATTTTATTGCACAAAACTACCATGCTTTCCAATTGCAACCCCATGGTTTACTTTCTTACATGATAATTTCTAGGGGGAAATCATTCCAAATGGATAGTAATCTTTCAGGAATTCAATTTGGAATTCATATAATCTAAATCTAAGAAATCACTAGTATTTGTTGAATTATTGTGTGACTTTCCCCATACTGAAACGGAAACCATGGTAGAGATTATCTTCTAGACAAATCTCTCTTTCTTATCATTATTTTAGACCCCTAGTATGGAGATATCATCATTTATCTTCAAACCCATACATTTCAGACAAAATTGAGTCGAACTAATCGTCGTCATATTCAGTAACAATCCCAATAATACACTATTGTTGGCGATAAACGTTATGGTGTTGATTCCATCTTCGAACGACATTTACCTCACAAGGAAGCTGAAAAGGCATTGAATGACTGTCATTCTAGAGCTTGTGGCAGTCATATATCAAGGCTTTCCATTGCCCAAAAGATCCTACATGCGGGGTATTTCTGGCCTTCTATTTTCAAAGACTGTATAATTGCATCCAAAAATGCCACAATTGTTAGATCTACGATAAAAAAATGTGTGCATACCTAGCTCATATTCACCTAATCATTTATGTTGGTACTTTTGCTAAATGGGGCATTGATTTCCTTACATGTAACCCTCACTCAGCCAGGGGGCATGGGTACATTATCGTTGCGGTAGATTATTTTATGAAATGGGCTGAGGCGATTCCTACATATAAGTATGATGGCCAAACAAAAACCATTTTCATATTCAATCATGTGATTGCTAGGTTTGGAGTTCCATAAGCCATCATCACAGACCATGGTAGCCATTTTCAAAAATTTATGATGTCTGATCTTACTGCAAAGCTAGGCCCACATCATGACATTCCTCCTGCTTATCTTATGTTGCACTTGATTTCAGATGTCAATGCTCCTTCAAACTTACATTGGCTTTTTTGATGGCGCTAGTTATAGTACTCAGAATTTATCTTTCGTGACCTGGGTCATTTATTCACCCACAAATGGGTTAGTTTATATTCATAGGATATTCCTTGGTTGAACAACGAATAACATTGTAGAATATAGCACAATGATTGAGCTACTATCTGATTCCATTTCATTTTTCATTCACCGATTCATCGTTAGGTTAGATTCTCAACTCATAGTGTTGAATTTTAATGGTGTCTATTCAGTTAGAAGTGCTTCAATGTTAAGAATGTTTTTGTTGGTTCATCTCTTGGAAAGAGAGTTTGATTATATCGAGTATCAACACATTCTGAGAAGTTTAAACACATTAACTGATGCATTGGCTAATTGTGTGTTAAATTGGCATTTGAAAAACATCTGTAAGAAATCAAAAGAAATATTCATTCATATATTGTACAAGATAGACCGAAATATAAGTAGAAACTTTCATTAGTCAAATGTTTGTAAAAAGTGTATTTTTTGCAAAAATGGCATCCAAAGACATGAGGTCATGTGGCCTTTATTTTCCAAAAATTTCAATGCATCATCAAAAAGAAAAAATCTAGCCATATGACTAGTAGCTATGCATGATGATCATGGTAGCAGACAACCGCGTGAGCTACTCATCGTAGCAAGTGACTAATAGGTCTGGGAACCCCCACAGTGTGCCTTTGATAGCGGAGAGGAAAGTCATCAATCCCAACATATGGGATGTATAGGGTCAACCTCTCAAGGTTGTGCTCCAACTTAGTCAATGCCTATGCTGCATCTGGGTGCTGCACCATGAGAGCTATTGGCTACTCACCACGTCTATCATATCTTCATAACCATGTCGGTCTCACCGGACCCACATCTGCATGATCATTTCGGACAATTAGTTTTGGATGCCAAAAAACAACAAAAAATTCAAAAATTAAAAAACAACCAAAGTGTGAAGGTTTGACCTAGATCACCCCACTACATCCCAACTCACAGTGGCATATTTGGATCACCTATGTTATCCATACCTGCATATGGAAAATATTCAATCATGATGATTTGATTTTCCAACCACCCAAAGAAATCAAGAGTATACCAAATCATTGGCCCTCATTAAGGGAATTTTTAGGTATAAAATGGGCCTCCTAAAGAAATTATAAAATAATAGTGGAAATAATAAAATAAGATTATATTACATCATCTAATTTTAGAGGGAAAAAGGAAAAAACTATTTTTTCAACTCGTATTTTCAACTTATCTCCCTATGGGTTTACTCAAATTTCGAGCAGAAAAACTTGTTGGATGCATAATTTGATTCCTCATCCAAGGAGTACCCATGATGCATACTTTCGATAGACCTTGCTACACAAAAAATGAGAAATACATAACAACCATGTTTGCATTCATGTTTTTTCATGTATTTCTCATTTTTCATGTAGCAGGGTCCATCGAAAGTATGCAACATGGGTAGTCCTTGGATGATGAATTAATTTTTGCATCCAATGAGTACTCCCACTCAAAATTTGAGTAAAACCTTATGGAGATAAGTTGAAAATACAAGTTGAAAAGGTAGTTTTATTATTTTATTATTTCTTAATCATTTTACTTTTTTACTCCAAAAATGGTGAATCATGCCCCATGGTTGACATCATCATCTTGAATCCTATTGGTTCTTATAAATTTTATTTTGGTTGTAAATTTTTCTTAGGAGGCCCATTTTAGACCTCAAAATTCCCCTAATGTCACCACCTTTGTGGTGTGCCATCAATGTGACCCACTTCAACATGCTAGGGTATCGAGGTCCTCCTCTCTCTAGCGCTTACCTATGGAGCGAGAAGAGGGATCCACTCTAGAGAAAATGAAACGATGAAGGCACCATACCCAAAATTCTTGAGTTTGTCAGTTTGACTCTAGTTAGTTTCCCTTTTAGATTGACAACTACAACTTCGGACCAGTTGAATATTGTAGGTTGCAGACACTCTATGACGGTTTGCATCTGAGCTCTTGTAAGCATGTGAAGAGCTGAACTTCTATGTAGTTGTGAAATAGTGAACCCAATATCTCTCAAAGGAAGCCTTTCTATATTTTTGATATCAATTCTTCCATCCTTGAGAGAAACTCCTCGGGAGCAATGATGCAATAGATAGGTGGCATTTATTTCGCCACCTTGCTTATGTCCATACAGAGAAATTTCCACTCCACATCGTGGAAGCCCAAACAAGAAGTAAATGTCATTGGCATTGATAGTGAGTATATGGTCTCCAATTATGAAGCATTCTTCTTGTACATTCCACTTGCTGACTATCCACTCCAGCAAGCCTAGTTTGGCCTTCATGCTCAAAATAGTTAAAAACTTATACATGCTACAATTTGTTAGATCATGTATTGTCTCTAGATGGTTCAGAGAAGCTATGTCTTTCTCTTCATGTTCACACTCTCTCCTCTCCACTTTTGCGGCTCAAACCCCAGTAAACAAACATGGAGGATCATTAGAAAGGATTGTGGTAAAAAATTTCAATAAATTTGAGCATTTTCAATTAAATTTTTAATGCCCTCATCCCTGTGCGTAGTCGCATGAGAAAACCAATGCGTATGTGTGAAATTCTAGGCTTAGAAGCTACACACATCCCATTTTTCAATGTAAAAAACTCAATCGATGTGTGCAAGCCTAATAAGAGTGAACTGTGCACATCGAGGATGATTTTCCATTTCAAGACCCTCCCCGAAAAAACAAAATACACATTCAAATGAAAAATAGAAACCATGAAAATGAAGATATCAGAGAGATGAGTTACCTCGAGAAGACAACTTGTAGTTTGGTCCAATGGCTTGCCCAAAATCTGCCTCTAAAGTTCTTGGTGAAAAATGAAATCTATCACTCTCAAAGGGTAAAAAGCACAAATGGTAAAAAGTTTATACTTTTTTTGGGATTTTATAAGTTTTTAGACTTATTAAAATATTATTTTTTGCTTAGTAGCCTCTAAAATCCAAATTTATAATGTTTTTGACTATATTTTTTAGCAATGACGATATTTTTTGAGTTTAAGTGTGCATATCATAGGTTATTTATGAAAATCAATCATTTTGGCATTGAGTGCATTTTTATCAATTTGTTGAACTCATTAAAAGTTACGAAAAAGCGAAACAAGGAATTATCTTTACGCCTTTTTCCGACTCCCTAAACATGAGAAGATCCCCAAGTACTTGACTATTCGAAATCGTAAAAGTAAATGAACAACCATCTATTTAGTATAATTTTACCCCTTTTACAAACTGAACTAGACTATTTACGAAAAATGTATATGTTGACTAATCATGGTCAATATAGTTCTCTCCTACATTATTTTACCCTTTATCGGGCTTGAGAGACTCAATTTATGAAAAAGGACATTGTGGAGTTTATTTATGTTTTTTTCCTGACTCCCTAAAACTGAAAAACACTGAGCTTCAATTTCTCTGGGCTCATTGAAATTTACGTTGAAAGAACTGAACGAGTTTTATTTTCATGTCTTTTCAAACTTTTTAAATATGAAAATGACATCGAGTTATCCCTTCATTGGACCCATAAAACTTAAAGAGTGCAAGACTAGTTAATCATGATGAGACAAAACCACTCCTTCATAGGGTTTGTTAAAAATACTTTGAAGGACTCATCTAAATGATGAGCTTACAGGAAAAGCATATGTTATCCTCCTCAAGCTTGTAAAACATAAAGAGGCACTTGCCAGTAATGGTGGGGGAAAAGTGGGAAAGAACCTTTGTTTTTGTATCGTGAAAGGCAGTATGTCATTCTTGAACATGAATTTGGGAAATCCATTTTCCTCTCAGTTGACCATACCTCATTGAAATTCAAATACTACGAAGTCAAAATGTTGTGTTGCTGATATGTTCGAGAGAATTCCAATGCCAGTCAAATTACTTTGCCATTCATACCTTTGATCGCGTCGACAATCCCTGAGTCAGTCTTGGATTTCTCCAAACAGTTGTTCTTCAAAACTTGACATGAGTTCATGTCATAGGCACTCCTGTGACGGGTCACTTCCTATCGACTTCAGCGAATTATTTAGGAAATCGATCTAGAAATCCTCAGTACCTTGGAGCCTGCATGCCTTAATGGCAAGTTTCTTGCCTTTGAAGACAGGTTCTCATTATTGAACTTCAATTGAATGATTCTATGAGTGTTCAACATCAACACATTTATTTGCATGTTATGAAACCAACTCACAAAAAGATAGAAAAGAGAGATAAACGCCTTAGAATTCAGCCTCTTCGAGGGGGCAACCTCCTTTACATTACATAAATGAACAATTCTTGAATGAAACAAATGACAAGACCTCCTTTCTATATATAGGAGTCTAAGGGGTCATAATATAATCAAAGCCGACATAACAATAATAATGTAAGGGCACAATAATAGCAATAGTGGGCTTCTATGGGGAACAATAGTAACAATATTGGGACTACATGGGTACAACAATATAATAAGGGGGTTGTACTAATAACAATAAGGGGTTACACTAGAAGTATAGGGGCCTAACATGCCCCTCTCCTTCAAAAAGTGTTGTCCTCAACGCTTGAGTAGTTCTTGATGCTTCTGTATAAAATTCTTGTCCTCCCATGTGGAATCTTCAGTGGGTAAATTTTTCCACTTGATGAGATACTATGAAATTGATCGATTTCATAGCTGTCAGGTTCTTGTTTCTATGATTGCTCTAGGTTCCAATATGATTTTTTCTTCCTCTTCAAGTTCTGGCAATATTGTTTGAATTGGGATCTTCTGCAAATTTTGGAATAAGTGGACACACTTCTTCATCCTTCTTCCATTCATCCCTTACTTCGTTTATCCAATCTGGTTGGATAATAGAAATAGCACAAAACAATGCTTCCACATCCTTGTCCTTTCTTGAGAGTGCATCTGCAACAAAATTTTGCTTCTCTTTTCTATAGATGATGTCAAAGTCATAACCCAACATATTTGTGACCCATTTTTTCTGTTCTCCTAAAGATAATATTTGTTCTAAAAAGTATTTAAGACTATCATGATCCATTTTTACCTTGAAATGTATTCCCACTGGGTAAGGTCACCATTTCTTAAGTGCATGTAGTATTGCCAACATTTCCTTCTCATAAATAGCTTGCTTGAGATGTAGCCATAAAAATACCCAATCACCTACATCAAAACATTTTTCACTACGATGTTGATCTACATGTTGTTTCATTCGATTTTGCACCAAAGTGGTGTTATCTTTTAAAAGTTGGAGAACTTGTTGTTGATGATCGATGTGATCTTTCACTGCTTGAGCCTTTTTCTTCTTGATATGTCCTTCTATCTTTAGAGTTTGAGGAGTGGTAATTTCTTCCGATGCTTTACAAGATATGGTCGGATTCATTTCCTGATGCTCGATGTCATCTTTCACTTCTTGAGCATTTTTCTTCTTGATATGTCCTTCTATCTTGATAGTTTGAGGAGTGGTAATTCCGGCCAATGCATTACAAGATATGGTTGGATTCATTTCTTCTTTCTCGATGTGATCTTTCACTTCTTGAACCTTTTTCTTCTTGATATGTCCTTCTATCTTGAGAGTTTGAGGAGTGGTAATTCTTGCCAATGCTTTACAAGATATGGTCATATTCATTTCTTATTTCTCTGGGGTTGGTTCTTGGTGTATATCCTCTTCTTTTGATGTTTCTTGATCCTTTTCTTCCTCCTCTTCATAATCTATGTAAAATAATTTCTTCTCAGCACACTTATGACCTTTAGTGCATTTGCTATCACAATTGTAACAAAGCCCTTTTTCTATTTTTTCTTCCAGTTGTCGTGGTGTCACCCTTGTAAGTTGTGGAAGGCTAGGAGAAACAACACTTCCATGTTTATAGTTATGAGGGTAGAATTCATTGTTTCCATAATTTTGTTTTACACTTTTCTTGCCAACCTAAATGCCTTCTCCAATGAATCAGGTTCCCAAAGACGAACCTCATGTTGAATGTTATCCTTTAAAGTCCCTATGGAGACATCAATCCTCTGCTTCTCTGGAATATCATTTTCCCTTATATTCAATTTTTGAAAGTCCTCAAAGTTCTCTTCCATTGAACACTTTTGTTTGAGATTTATCAATTAGCTAAAGAAGGTGCTTCTCTTTGTATTCTCATAATGTGCTATCGTTTCCTCCGTGAAAATGTGACAAGTGGTTTACGAGAAAAAAGTCCTTTATACCATAAAAATTAAATAATTAGATGCAATACATACCTTTTGTAACAGTGGTACACCATGTAGATCAAAATATTTCTCCATTTGTAGTATCCAATTTACCGGATCCTTGCCATCAAACTTCCTCATCTCGCCTTTTCTTGATTTTAGGAGCTCGATCTTGAAACGACTGTAAATCTATAATTTCAGATCTTCCAATTTTGAAATAGTGATCTGCGGTAGCCCTCTATGTCCTCTTTCAAATTCCACCAGTCTGATCGAATTTAGATTCTCCAAGAAAGAGTTATGGACAATCTCCCAAGATGACCTGATTATAGACCTTTTAAGAAGAGTGAACTTGTATTAAGTGCCACGTGTCACTGTTTTGACCTTCGGATCTGAAAAATATACACAGGAAACTATAGTCCGTCCTCTTTCTGTAACTTCTTATGAAATTTCAATCTGATGCACAAAACAAAAGTTATGACGATTTTCCCCAGGTCACCTGTTTGGAATGAAATTCGGGAGTCTACAAAAATGCCAACTTCCTCAGATCATATCTCTACAAATATAGTGTGAAAAGCTCTGAAATTTGGATCTGAGGTTCATAACTATTTCAGCCCAAATGGGTTTTTTTTAGCGTCTAAAATGTCGCAGAAATTTTTTTATAGCGCAAATGCCATGATGACCTGTTTGGAGCAGTGAAACCCTAGAATACAAAGCTCTGATACCAAATGTTATGAAACCAACTCACAAAAAGATAGAAAAGATAGATCAACGCCTTAGAAATCAACCTCTTCGAGGGGGCAACCTCCTTTACATTACACAAATGCACAATTCTTGGATGATACAAATGACAAGACCTCCTTTCTATATATAGGAATCTAAGGGGTCATAATATAATCAGAGCCGACATAACAATAATAATATAAGGGCATAATAATAACAATAGTGGGCTTCTATGGGGCACAATGGTAGCAATATGGGGACTACGTGGGTACAGCAATATAATAAGGGGGTTGTACTAATAACAATAAGGGGTTACACTAATAGTATAGGGGCCTAACATCTATTGTCATATTATAGAGTTCTAAACAGATAGCAGCGAATATCACCCTTCTTACTCAATCAATCAATCAACCCGACTCAATCTCCTTATACAATCAATTTTACTTCAGATCTAATGAAGACATCATTAACAAACAACAATAAAACAACAACACTGATTAGATAGATCAATCATTTCTGAACAACAAACCCTTCCTCTACATACGCTACTTGGAAGTGCCAAACCAACATGTATATGCGCCTTCACCAAGGTGAACTAATGTATAGATCAAATAATAACACTTCACAGCTATTCTAGACTTCAGATATTCACCTTCACCAAGGCAAACCAATGTATAGATCTGCAAATAATAACACTTCGCAGCTATTCCAGACTTCAGATATACCCATATCATAACATTTAAAGGACAAAACATTTGTTAGCACTCAGATCTAGCCTATCCATTATCGGATCACATAATGATAAGTCATTCTAGGTCTTATGATCCTTATCCATCATTAGATCTCATCCATCATCAAACACTTAGGTGCATACTTAGTTCAGATCAAGAAAATCATCAATAACCCATAGCATGCATATTTTCTTTTGATCTAACTCTTCATAATATTTTCATTACTTTCACACCATCATAGTTTGATCTTCACCTACTTATATATTTTTAGCCTTTTTCAATACCTTGGGTCAAAACCCTAGTTATTCCGATGGTATTGTTTGATGGGATCAATATTATTTTTTGCGCTCATTATTATGGGCCACAACCATGGTAGGAATCTCTCGTATTCTTTAACCTCAATTTTCCATCCCATACACGCTTTTCCTTTTGTGAAACTGTGTGCATACATATACACTCTTTTTATTCTATGTACCTGCATGTATACGCCACTTGGACTAGGGTAAATTGCGTATACAACTTAAACCATTCTATTTCTTTGATTCTCATTTGTAATCCTTTGTCCCATCATCCTATTCTTCTGTGCCATTACTCTGTTACCTCTGAATAGACCTGTTACAATGTGAGTTGCCATCATACATCACTTATGAACTGATTCCTCTGAACTGCCTTGCATTTTGTCACATCTGTAAACACAACTGCCATGCATTTTGTCACATTCTATTTATACCTTTATCAAGTAGTCTATTCATAAAATAGGTTGTCATCAAGGACAACTCATCAGTTAGGTTTCTTATCAAGGACAACATTAACACAATCTCGCTGTATCAAACTTCATCATTTTGTTCCATCATTCTATCACCTTTGATATCTCTATTCCATCATTCTGTCACCTCTGATCTGACCTGTAGATTCATATAGTTACCATATATTTTCTCTGTTATAAGTGAGTTTCCATAAAGGAAAGCACAAGCATCATAATGGCAACAACTACCTCCCTCTCTTTGTGGAACCCCTATCCCACCATTTGTGGATCTCATTCCTTAGGAAATGGATCCAAAACTCCCCCCTCTTGGCCTATAAAGCTAACACAAGCTTGGGGATTGAGGGGGAATGTTGGACGTAGGGTTATGCTACAGAAATAAGGCTAGGAGACTATTCATCCAAGGAGAGGGTTGGAGATTGTGAGAAGAGACTTGTAACATCAAGGCTTTGATGTTGTAAGTTTGTTCTCCATTTTATTAATATTAAAGCAACTATTATTTCCCAATTATGTCTTCTTTGGTATCATTTGTGGGATTCCTTGATCACCCACACACATTATGATTGATTATTCCTTCGATTTATGATATATTTTGAGTTAATTAGTTCATTTATCTTTTCTCCTATACACTATATGCTTTGATCTTGCGTGTGTTTCTGTCTATGCAAATCTCCTTCAAGACATTATGGGAAGTTGTGGGAAGCACTGAAACAATCTATAAAGCATTGAGTAGAAGTGAATAGTTGAAGGCACTAAAAGGGACTTGATTAGGCATTTCAGTTGAATGGTAAGTGACCTCTCTCATATTGTTTGTTTTAGTCAATCATAAGCTAGGGAAAAGTAGTAGTTATTTGTTGCTTGTTAGTAGATTTCTCTGAGGTCTAAGGAGATATGTCTTGTCCGCATGAAGGATTAGTCTTCCTAACATAGGGACATGTAGAGATTAGAGAAAAAAAAATTAGAGTGGATTGTTTCTATTTGTTTATCCACCCATTTATGATATTGCTAGTAATGGTTGAGAAAATGGATTATGGTTGGGAGTAAGAGAGGAAAATTGATTGTAACAAAAAATGATAAATTTTTGCTGGTGGGAGTTTTGATGACCTAATATGAAGCTTAGGAAGCCTTTTGGATGCTTTCCAGTCCCTCTTGATGCATATGAATGATGGACACCAACCATGATAGGAAGGGATTGAAGACATTTGTTTGTGAGGAGGCTTCAAGTGATTCCTTAGCTTAGGATCAAGTGAATTCAATATAGACAATGTTTGTGCAAGATATGAATTTCTTCAAGGTGATGGCTTCTTTTGATCATGTGAGGAAAAATATTTATGGGGCCTTCGAATATGATGTGGATGTTGGCGCCATTGGTGGGAGGTACTACCATGTGAAGAGGGAATTCGTGTGAATTTAATAATTCACAATGAGATAAAAAATTTCTAGGAAGGTGGTGTTATAAGAAGTATTGAAAACAATCAATGAAAGAGTGGGTGCAAGAAGCAAAGATGGATCATGAGATCCTATATGGAAAGAGCACTAAGGTGTAGATCGTTGGAAGAAAATGTAGAGTTACAAAACGGTCAAAAGAGAATATCCACTAGCTCTATGGAAATAGACTATGAGAGAGAATCATTAGAGGCATTGATAGTCTTGAAACACCTTTTGTTCCTTGCTACAGAAAATGGTGCTTCACCTCTATAGGTTTTCGGTGTTTGGCTAATCATTATTAGGTGGATGAGGATGATAAGAAATATGAACACCGTGATTTTTCTTCCTATCTTTGAGGAGATATAGAATTACAAATTTGTTGGGAAAGAGATGGTATTATTAAGTGAGAAAAGGAAACTACAGAGTTGGATAGAAACATTCTTAAGAAGGTTTATTTTAACTTGTTAATAGAAAATGTAGAAAACATAGAAGAAATATTAAGAATACTTTGAGTTATTTATGGAGTTTTTTTGTGGAAGACTTTGAATACTTGAAGACTTTTACTGGAGAGAAAACAAAATAATTCCAAGATGGAGATATGGGTCTTTTTTTAAGACACGAGAGTGCCATTTATATTACAATAAAGCTCAATTGTAAAGAGGCAAAGATAGTTGGAAACATTCACTAATGATGGGCATAACTTTGTAATTATCAAGGCAAGTACTTCAAACTCAAGCTCACTTCATCTAAGAATATACATAATTGGAGTGACCTTCTCTAATTATAAAGTACATTATTTGAGCATAAAATTTATGTTATGGTAAGGGATATAAATACACATATTGAGCTTAACTAACTCAATATACTTTCATTGTTAGGATTAGTTACTCTAGCAAGGAACATCAAATGTAGAATGAAGAATTTCCATCGACAACAATGATGATTGGTGAAGGACAAATAAGACTCCAAATGAAGAGGTAAAACATGAGGTATGCATGGTGATGAGATGTAAATGATCTTGTAAATTGTTGGGCATTTAGTAAATAATTTCAAATAGTTGTTGTACATGGTTTGAAATGATGTAAAGATGCAAGTGCATGATTGGTTACTTGGCACCTAGGATTTTTTGGTCTAGTATGTAAAACTTAGCCATAGGCAAGTTTATTTCCCCTAGTGTTAGTAAGCCTTAATGTGGTAGCACATTTAATCATGTAATCTGTATCCTTCTTATGTATAGGTATAGGACATGACATCAAGTTGTGGAATCAACCAATCATATAGATATAAGGGTGGCAAGTGGAATTATATGTAAGCTTGATGTGGAATCGAAGAATTGTGTATTTGATTAAGGGGGAGAATGTGAGATGGAATAATCTTAGAATGTGAGGGACCAGGTTAGAGAGAATTTAATATGTTGATGAACCATGTAGGTGGAAGGTATTCCTAGAGACTAGTGAGTACAATGGATGGCACCCATTTAACTCAGTAGATGGACTTCTTTCTCTATGGACATCATGTTGGGTTGTGTTATATTCTTTCCACGACTAGCCCATGTAGTTAACAGGGGGGTTAGAGTTGCGCCGATTGTGTAGTAGGGAGGGGGTCACAGGGGGTTTGAGGTGTAACCGTAATCCCACCTTATGGGGTCCGGGGCAGTGCCCCGGAAAATTTTGGTTTTGGACCCTATGTTAGGATGGGCAGACCCACCTATGGTTTTGTGCATGATTTTTGCACATGTTTTTTGGACGTGATGGTTTTCGGTCCATGGTATTGGATGCTTCAGCATGTATAAATATGTATTATAACATTGAAAGAAACATAATGAAAAATCAAGTTGGTAGTCTCAGTTTTGGGATCCAGGGGAAAATCTCTATGTATATGTGTTTTATGTGCTATGCTCTCGCATTGTTTATTTTCTGTGTTTTTTAGAATTCGTATGCAGGTAATTTCTATATAGGGTTAAAACCTACAAATCAATGATCCATTGTTTGCAAGAAGAAGCAGTAAGTTCATGTATGCACGTACAATAGGAAGAAGAAGAAAGCCCATAATGAAGAAAGTGGTAGTGAAGATATGATCTTCAAAATCACAAAAAAACAACTCATGGTAGTGCTTGTGGTAGTAATGAAAATGACAACATTGAAAGTCAAATGATGGTGGATATCAAAATTAAAATTTTGTAAATTTTGTGGAATAAACTCAAGACTGTATTTTAATGTGTTTCCCAAATTGTGATTATAATAAATATATAGTGTCGTGTTGAAGTTAATGTATTGGTGTTGTGTAATTTAATTGTTCTAAAATTAGCTCATTAATTGTCAACCAAGGTTCGTGTACTTGTGAGATGAATGTGCACCATATCTGCTAATATTCTTTCTATGGATTGATTGAATCTAAAAATGAAATTACCCTAAGTATGGAAAAATGTTTTTAATGAAAACTAGAGAATAATTACACACAAGTTCTTTCAATTTAAAGTTACATTAAATCCTAATTACTTA
This sequence comes from Pinus tabuliformis, assembly GCA_031772625.1. Classification (NCBI taxonomy): domain Eukaryota; kingdom Viridiplantae; phylum Streptophyta; class Pinopsida; order Pinales; family Pinaceae; genus Pinus; species Pinus tabuliformis. The sequence continues at coordinate 1,387,624,379 of CM062819.1, read as the reverse complement.
ACTGACTTGAAATTCATTACTTTGTAGAATTGAAAATCTATTTTAATTACAGAATTCAAAACCTACTTCTACTTGCATAAAAGGAAATGCTAAATTGCAAGAAAAAGAATGTAGTGCTACTTGCAAAATTGAAAACACTACAATCACTATTTTGCAGAAAGAAACTTCTACACTAAATTGCAAATAAGGAATTTCTATACTAATTACATAAAAGGAAATTGCATCAAAAGGACCTAACTTCTAATTGTAGAAGAAATATTAGATGGAAAACTTGTAACTCTAAAATGATTACTTGTGTGCATAGTTAGCTCTAAATAACACTTTTGTTATCATCTAAGAAATTAACTTGAACTATGCAATCTGAAAAGAGAATGCATGTAAAAATCAAATATTTTTGGTATTCTCCTTTTATGAGTACTATGAAATAAAAAAAACGATTGATAAAATATCTCTGTGATGAAACTGATTAAGAAAACTCTGAGGGAAACTATTACGCTATGAGTAAACTGGAAATGAAAAACAAAACAAAATAAACTCACAACTCGACAGGGGACCCTCCTGTGAGTGCGGGTTTGCCAAGAATCAAAGGATCCTTTATGCACGCAATGAAAACAAAGAAATTTTATTAATCTGGAATAGAGTATCACCAATCTTGAAAATAAACCACTATAAACTTAATAATTGAACTGTGTTCTCAGTCTCACCTTACGACCTTTATACAAATTTCATTAAACAACTTTTAAGAGTTCTATGTTGATACGAAATGAGGTAATTCGACATCTACGAAATGGATTTGGTTTAAAACTCTATCTCCTTGTGAATTGCTACTGAAAGAGAAAGTCATAAGAGATTATTCTCGAACCATATCCTAACGATTGAACAGGTCTTCAACACACTTGCTTGATGTCGTTCTATTCTCTTGTTGCCTTTACTTAACCACTGCACTGCCATTCTCAGAGTTTGACTCTTAGATCTCTTAATCTTCATAGCCTGCCAAGTCATGCTGATAGGTGGTCATCCATGTGGTAAACATATGTTATCTCCAGAAAATCTTCATGCTTTTGCTGAAGTACTGCAACCTTTCTAACCATGGATATTGTTGCAAAATTCAACATTAGCCGCAAAATGTTTATGATTCCATTATTGTAAGATTTTTTTTTTTATAATTCATAAAGAAACATACATTCTAAAAATGGATGATAAATACCTTTTTATAAGTTGAATTTGAACTTGAGCATGCTAATACTGCTATAAAAATGGTGACAAAAAGGTGAAAGGAGATCGAAAAGGGTAGTAAAAAAGGAAACAATTTCAAACTTCAACATTCCCCCACACCAAAGGTCTTACATGTCATCATGCACCAAAAATTCAAAATTGGTTTTTCTTTTCTCCTTGAATGTATGATTTCTAAAGCTTGTGCAAGCACATCCAGACTAGTGCTTTCCTTTTTCTTCTTAATGTTGAAGGTGGCCCTTGGTCTCTTCATAAAAAATTTACTCTTCAAACCCCTGATTCTATTCTTAAGAAACTTGTTATTAGCCTTAAGTTTCTTATTTTTCTTATACAAATGGAAAATATGTAGAAATATATTATCATTCTAGGTTCTAAGTATATCATTATAAACTTTTGTTGCTTCCCTTTCTTGTATCAGGTGTTTATTTAAAACCCCTAGCTCATACATATCCTATTTCAAAGCATCTTCATACCTGCGTTCTTACTTTGGATTCTGTTCTCTCAAGGAAGTTTCACCAATTTCATTATTTTAATATTATGAGAGATTTTCCTTTTGTTGTGCTCTTTGTTCCAGAGATTCTACATAATCAAAAATTTCCTGTTGGACTGGGTCAATATGTGGAGTTTTTCTTGTCAGGCTGACTGTGTGAGGAGGTGTTATGTATCCTTCCTCTTCAAGATCTATCATTTCTAGAGACTTTGTTATTGAAAGTTTTGAAATTCTGTTGCTTCTTCTAAATTTTACTCTTGGTCCTTTAGTGTCTCATCTTTTTGTTTTACTAACCTCTTGTTTTCTTTCCTCTTCTTTCTCACTTTCTTCAAGTAACTTAGAGCTTGATTTGGCTTTCTTTCTTCTAAGACTCTGTTTTTCATTTCTCAAAATACTAGGAAAGTGGAGTATCATCCTCAAATGGTTCTTTGGGTACCTCTGTATCATTTTGTTCTTCAATTTCTTCTTTAATTTTCTCTTTTTCAGGGTTAGGGTTTTCTACTGACTTTCGTCAACTCTGCTTACACCTACTGCTTGTTTATTCCTCCCAGACTTCTACAAAATGATTTATGACTAATAAATCTTGCCAATTATCTCCATTAGCTTGTAGATGTGACTCTATAAGAATTTTGATGAGTCTGTGGTGATAAACAGAATTATTAATGGACCTAAACTCTCTCTATATACTAGTGCCATTTTTCTAAGACTTTGGAGCAAGAAGTAAGGCAAATTGATTTAATATCCATCAATAAAATGCATAAAGAGTTGGAAATGGTAGAAAAACATAGCTCCAAATCTAGCTTCACAAGTTTCAAAATTTTGAATCACCATCAATAGATTTCTCCATTTCCCTTTTAATGCAGTGTCTGGAATTTTCTTTTGAAAGATGGATATATCCATACCTGGTTCTCTGAGGAAATATATCTAGTCATTATCTTTGAATTTTTGTTTCTGAACTGGATTTCTCCATTTTTGGGTAATCTCGTAGCCTCTACAATAATGGACTCTGTTAGGATAAGCTTGATGTCTCCAATTTCTACTTCGACCCCATCAAAATCTTGAGCAAAATCTTTGGTAACCTTTGTCTCATGCTCATCAAAATTTTCAAAGAAATGAAGCCATCCTACTTGTCGCAATTGGTCTCTAACCTTCAAGTACACCTGAAGAAATTTCACTCCATTTGGTTTAGAGCGAACAATCGTTCCCATGGTGAGAAGAAGTTTTAGTCTTTGATTGTTTCCTTTTGACAGGGATAATGGAAGTTTGAGAAAGGGAATGAGCAAAGTGTGAATGATAGGGGTTTCGGAAGTGAGCAGAATGAATATGACATGGAGTTAAAAGATAGCAAAATAAGGCACTTGATGGAAGGGGTTGTGTTATGATTGAATTGTACCTTCTAACAATTCCTAGATAAGATTTCGCATGATCATAGGAATATATTTCATCTCGATCGGATTGACGTGACTGACAGAGTAATGATGCAGGAGTATGGTATAATGGTTATGAGTGTAATAGCAGTTTTATAAGGTCTTCAACCTTTTTTCTTTAATAAAATAATCCATGAATTAAAACCTAAGTTCTTATATGAAAAATAATTTCAACATTCTACATACCTTTACTTTTATGAATTCCTTAACATTCTTTTGATGTGGATGTAGAATTCTGACTTGGCTGCAAAATTAAAGATCAGTTGCAAAATGATATAAATTTTGCTTGTTGCTTTACTATTTATTTGTTGGAAATAACACTAAGAGTGGGGATGAATTAGGATTATCAAATCAATAATTTAATTTTCAAAACTGATTTGTATATGCTACTTCAGCTCAGTGAACTAGCATGTATACGCAACTGTACTTAATGCAACTAGCGTTTATGCAAAGGTATTTTGATTTAGCCAAATTATCATGTATTGAACTTTAATCAATATATCAGGAATTCATTAGACAGTGTAGTAAAAACAGAATAAAGCTTCACACATAAGCAACACACATGAACACCAAGATATAAAGTGGAAACCCAATGTGGGTAAAAACCACCTGCTACTGTCGTCTTCATCTTCTTTTAATAATAAGAAAATTCTGTTTACAATTTTTGGATTGGTGCAATATTATACCACTACGCAGGCTTCTACATACAGAAGGCTACAACCTTCTCTCATTCTCCAGCTTCTACTGGAAGGGAGCTACAACCCCCTAGCTCTTGTACTAGCTGATATGTTTATTAGTATGTAGGTGCCGGCCTACAGAAGGCTACAACCTTCTCTTTTCTTCCAGGGACCACGTTTCATAAATTTTCAGACTAGATCCATCAATAACATCATTCAATCATCAAATATATCTGTATCAACCAATCTCCTTTGAACCATCCACAACCGAATCATCAATCACTTTGACAACCCATCAATCTGATCATTCAGAATGTTGTCACCAGAATACAGTAACCAGAACCCAAGCCAGAACCCAGAACACTGCAACAGCAAACAGAAGCAACTAAAATATATTTTATAAGGTATACGCTACTTCCATGTGTCGAACTTGCATACATACGTGCTTTCTTCAAAGCCAACCACCGCATATATATGCAAATATAAATTCAGAATTCTGCAGCTATTCCAAACTTTAGTTATACCCAGATCATGTCATTTACAGAATAATATATGCGTCAGTATTTAGATCTAGAATATTCATGAGAAACAACACATAATGATAGTTCAATTTACACCTTAAGATCTCGATCCGTCATTAGATCTAGTTCCTCATCATCCACTAAGGTTCATCCTTGGTTTAGATCCAGCAATGCACCATAACCCAATAACCTACATACTACATCTCACAATTCATCAAATATTCGATACATGCACACCTTGGCCTAATGATCGTCTCCTCCTTTTATAGTTCTAGGCCTTTCTCAATACCATGGACCAAAACCACTTAGGACCAATACCTTGGACCCAATACCTGGGGTCAATACCTTGGACCAAATACCTTGGACCAATACCATGGATCAAAATAACATGGACTAAGTACTTTGGACCAAAAATTTACTTTTTCAAGGTATACGCGCTTTTGCTTCTGTGAAAGTGTGTGTGTACTTATACGTGACTTTTATATAGTGAACCTGCATGTATATGCAGCTTGGTCAATGGTGAACCTATGTATACCTCTCTTTCTTCATTTTGTGAAAGTTGATCTGTAAGTCTTTGCTATTTACCTACTATACTGTGATCTTTCATTTGAGTGAGTTGCCTTCTAAAATGATTCCTTGAAGTTGCTCTACATTTCATCACATCTATAAATACTACTGCCATGCATTCTATCACATATGATATCTCTTCTATAGATTCATCTAGTTACCATGTACAAGTGAGTGGGTTGCCATCAAGTACAACACATGCATCATAATGCCAACAATCTCCCCCTTTGGACTTGATGGAAACAACAACACCAAGTCACTCTCCCCTTGACAACAAGGGCAAAGGGCGGACCAAGATATTCTCTCCGTTTGACATACATTATGCTATCCATGCTCCCCCTGAGTACATGCAGAGTTTGCAAATATTTTCAAGAAAAATAGCATGACTCTATGACTCAACTATGTGAGTTTGACCTTTCTATCACAAATGACTCATCCATACATTCATTCTCCCAACCAAATGGGGATATACCAAACTTGACTCATCCACCCAACCAAGTGGGGATATAACAATTGTTTATAGATGACTGAAATATTAGATCATCCTTCCCATGCATAGCAGGGGTACAAATTACATCATATGACCAAAAAGGGACTTATCAAAAGACTACAACAGACAGAGACAAATTATTACATCATGGGTCTTGATATGACCTTTACATTGAATGATATACATGACGTTTATAACAGAGACCAAATATCTACACAAGACCATGATAATCATCAACAACAATCATACACCATGTATGATCTGCTCCATAAGCATCTGTCAACAGCATCCAGACCAGCAACCATGTTCTCCCCCTAAACCTGTTCCACCTGTTCAATGTCAAATCTGACCATTACATATGTCAGTAAGAGATATCAAAGCATCATCATCAATCAGATATACATCAAGTTATCAACAACTTTATGAGGACCAATATATCTTCATATGTTATCAGTAGATTGTAACCATCAGCACACAGAGCATATATTTGACAAAACCATAGCAGACCCCTTTTTCTTGAGTCTGGCCCACTGCTTTTCTTCAAACCAACATATACGTGACTGTGCCCACAGAAACCCACGTATGTACGTGATTACGCTTCATGAAACTCGCGTATAGCCGCCTTTCTCTGAAAAAATAGGATTTAACAACAGGATGATGCAGCAACTACTCCTAGCTTTTGTCTGAGATATTCAAGTGTCTCTTTAGATAGTGGTTTAGTGAATATATCAACAACCTATTCTTTGGAGGGAACATATTCCAATTTGACCTTTTGTTCAAGCACTTGGTCATGTAGGAAGTGATATTTGATGGGTATGTGCTTTGTCTTGGAGTGCATGACTGGATTCTTTGAAATACTAATGGCACTTGTATTATCACATAGAATGGAGATGGGTGGAGTACATGTGATCTGAATATCTTGCAAGGTTTGCATCATCCAAAGTAGTTGTGTGCAACAAGATGCAGCAGCCACGTATTCTACTTCAGCTGTAGATAATGCAATTGAACTTTGTTTCTTGCTGAACCAAGACACTAACCTGGAATCCATATAGAATGCACCACCACTAGTGCTTTTTCTGCCATAAACACTTCCTGCCCAATTTGCATCTGTATATGCATGAAGTGTAAGATCTGTATCTCTAGGATACCATAAACCAAAGCTCTGTGTTCCTTGAAGATATTTGAAAATCCTTTTGACTGCCTGAAGGTGTGATTCCTTTGGATTTGCTTGGAATCTTCCACCTATTCCTACTGCATGCATGATGTTAGGTTAGGTACCTGTTAGATAAAGCAGACTGCCAATCATGGATCCGTAAGTTGGTTGATGTACCGCTGCTGATTCATCATTTGAGCTGAGACTACATCTTGTTACCATTGGGGTACATACTGGTTTAGAATCTTCCATGCCGTAATTTTTCAGGATCTGTTTGAGATATTTGGTTTGTGGGAGAAAATACCATCTTTATTTTGCTGAACTTGTAGACCAAGAAAGTAGGTAAGCTCACCAAGCAAGGACATTTAAAATTATTACTACATTATTGAAGCAAAATTCTGACTCATGGATTCTTCATTGCTACGAAAAATGATATCATCAACATAAACAACAGTTATTAGCAATTTACCAGTGTCAATATTTGTATATAGATTACTATCTGCTGATCCCTTTGAAAAACCCTGTTGGTGGAGATATTTTTCAAGACAATAATAGCAGGCCCTTGGAGCCTGTTTTAGACCATAGAGAGCCTTTCTGAGTTTGCATACAAGTTTTGCATCATTTCCAAGAATGAATCCTTCTAGTTGTTCAATATAGACTTCTTCTTCTAAGTCTCCATTAAGAAAGGCAGATTTTACATCCATTTGGTATACTTTGAATTTCTGAAAACTAGAAAGAGCAAGAAACATTCTTATGGCTTCAAGTCTAGCAACAGGTGCAAAAGTTTCTTCAAAATCTATACCTTCTTGTTGAGCATATCCTTTGCAAACGAGTCTGGCTTTGTTTCTGATAACTTCTCCATTTTCGTTCAGCTTGTTTTTGAATATCCATTTGGTTCCTATGATATTCTTATCATGAGGTCTAGGAACTAATTCCCAAGTATTATTCTTTTCAATTTGCTCAAGTTCTTCATTCATGGCCTTGACCCAACATTCATCTCTGCATGCTTCATTTACATTTTAAGGTTCAATGGAAGATAGTAATGCTAGATAGCTTGAGGCTTCGGCAATAGTTCTTCTTGTCTGCATACCTGCCCCTTTCTCCCCTAAAATTTGAGTTTCTGGATGATTTTTCTAAACATATCTGAATGGAGTATTTTCTTCTATTGTTATCTCTTCTTCTGGTGCTTCATTGGTTTCTTCTTTAGAATCAGTGTGATTTGATGTGGGAAAATGATCCTCATCTTCTTCATTGTCATAATCTTTGGTTTTTATCTATTTTGGATTTTTGCATGTTTCATCAAGCACAACATCAATGCTTTCAATAATTTTTCCAAGTCTTTTATTATAACATTTATATCCTTTACTTTGGGAAGAGTAGCCAAGAAGAATACCTTCATCTGCTCTGGGTTCAAACTTACCAAGTTTTTCATCAGTCCTTTTGATGTAACATTTGCTTCCAAAAACTATGAAGTATTTTACAATAGGAGTCTTACTATACCAAAGTTCATGTGGAGTTTGAGTGCTATTTACCCGAATATTTGCTTGGTTGAGAATAGTAATGGTGGCGAACGCAGCTTCACCCCAGAAGGTTGCAGGAGTTCTAAATTCATCTAGCATAGCACAAACCATTTGTTGAATAGTTCTGTTCATCCTTTCTACCACTCCATTTTGCTGAGGAGTCCTTGTAGTGGAGAACTGCCTTTTTATTCCATGTTGTTCACAAAAGTCAAAGAATTCATCCGAGGTAAATTCCCCCCCTCAATCAGATCTGAGGCATTTGATTTTGCGATCTGATTCATTTTCAACCAAAGATTTGAAGGCTTTGAACTTTTCAAATGCTTCATCTTTATGCTTTAGAAGACCTATCCAACACATTTTGGAAAAATCATTAATGAACAATATAAAGTATTCTTCTCCACGAGGTGACTTTTTCCTTGATGGTCCACATAAATCAGTATGAACAAGTTCAAGAGGCTTACTAGTTGACCCTTCCTTTTCGATGGAATGAGATTTGGTTTTCTTACCGAATTGACATGATTTACATATAGTATTTTTAGGAATGTTGATATCTGGAAGATCACGAACAACCTGGTATCTGCATGCTTTTCTTATTTGAGAAAATCTTAGATGTCCCAATCTTCTGTGCCATAGCCAGTTTTCATCATTTTTGCTTAGATAACACTGTTGTTGTCCTCCCTTGAATATGTATAGGTTGTTTGGAGTTCTTGTACCTTTGATCATGGTTTCTCCTGTATGAAGCTCACGAACAACACATCCATTTGATTGAAACACTACTTCATTTTCTTGATCACACATTTGACTCGCACTCAACATGTTATGCTTTAAGCCATCAACATACATAACATTCCTAGCTTTAACTTTTTCTTTCAAGAAAACATAACCTTTACCTTTTATGATAGCAGGAGTGTCATTTCCAAATAAGACACTCTTTTCCTTTTCTAAGGCATTATACGAGTGTAGTTTTTCTTTATCACCTATCATGTGTTTTGAGCATCCACTGTCGATGTACCATTGGTTTTTTTGTCCTTCTGCATACAAGTCTATACCACATCTTTTTGTTTGCAGTTCTTTCTTTCTCCATATTTTGGGGTTTAATGGAGTTTGCTCCTTTTGAGATATTTGCCGAAATTTACTCCTGCATTTAGATTCTTCATGGCCAAAGTTGTTACAGATTGAGCATTCTATTTCATTTTCAAGAAGAGAAAAGTTATTATAGGAAATTTTATTGATCCCTGTCACATTCCTTTGATTTCATGCTTCTTTAGTCATGATGGTTTTGTAAGCAACACATTGAGCAACTTTGTGTCCAAAATTATGACATGAGAAACATTGACCATTAAAGAAGTTCCTGTGATTATCGAATCTATTGACCTGGTGATTGTAGTTTCTATTGATATATATCTTTGAAGAAAATTGAGTACGATTTACCTGAGGTTGGTTGTGGCCTCTGTTCATCCTTGAAGCAAATTGAGCCTGATTTACCTAGTGATCTGCTTTATGCCTTTGCTGATGATTGTCAAACTGTTCACTGCTCTTTGCTGCATCAAGAAAGCTTTTAGTGGAGGTTGACGGCTTCTGTGATTGAGATACTTCTTCAGTATATCCAAGACCTGTCTTTATCAGAGGAGAACGTTGCACTTTGATAATTTCATTTAAGGTTTATGATCCTTTAGCAAATCTAAGATTGAGAGCTTTTGTTTTCTCAAGATCCTTTCTTAGACCCACAATTTCACATTCTAGTTTTTCTCTTTTAGCAAGTTGGTATGTCAAGTTATCTATATTCATATTCTTTTCTTCTAAACAGATTTTGAGTTTAGAGATTTCTTCATGAAGGTCCTCTTCATCTAAAGCATCCAAAAAATCGCCATCTTCATAAGCCATCAGAAGTCTATAGTCATTACTATTTTCATCCTCATCACTATTTGATAAACCATCGCTATCTTCATGAGTATAGTAGCTACTTTTACTTACACTTTATTTTCTATTCCATTTTGAAGATTCCTTCCCTTTATCATATTTATCTTTATGAGTACATTTGGCAGCATAATGACTGACTCTACCACAGGCAAAATATTTGAAAGGTAGTTTACCTCTGAATCTTCCGAAACCCTGTTGAAGCTTCTTGACAAAGTTTGCTTCCTCTTCTTCTTCTGAAATATGTCCGGATTCATTGAGTTCTTCTTTTCGTTTTGTTGAAGCTTTAAATACGGCTTATCTCATATCTGATGGACCTCCTTTTCTCATCTCAAAGGTAGTTAAGATTCTGTGAAGCTGTGTCATAGTAATAGTTTGTAGATCCTGCTTTTCTTCTATGGCAGATACTTTTGATTCAAATTTAGTAGATAAGGATCTTAATTTTTTTTTTTAACTAAGGTAACTTCCTTTATCTCTTCACCCAGATTCTTCATGCAACTAACAACTTCATCTATACGTAAGAAGTAAGTAGCTATACTTTCATCATTATGCATCTTGAGATATTCATATTGAATTCCAAGTGTTTGCAATTTAGCACATTTTACCTGAGAGTCTCCTTCGTAGCTTAGAATGATTTTGTCCCATATTTCTTTGCTTGATTTGAGTTGTATAACTGTGACAAACTCTAATTGTGATAGAATTCACAATAATGTATTGACAACCTTGGCATTGGTTTCATATTGCTTTTTACCTGCCGTATTTATAGGAATTGCTGATGGAAATGTATATCCTCCTTCCACGATTTGCCAGACATCTTTTCCAAGTGATTGAAGATAGGATGTGGTTCTTACCTTCTAGTAAACAAAGTTTCTTCCATCAAAGATTGGCGGTCTGATGGATCCCCCACTTTCTTGATTACTCATGATGATGGATCTTCCTTCAAGCGATCAAGCTTCTTCTGAAGGACCTGCTTCAATACAAATTGTTGGAAATAATACTGAGAGGGGGGGTGAATTAGTATTATTAGATCAATAATTTAATTTTCAAAATTGATTTGTATACACTACTTCAGCTCAGTGACTAGCATGTATACGCAACTATAATTAATGCAACCAACGTTTATGCAAAGATCTTTTGATTTACCCAAATTATCATGTATTTAACTTTAATCAGATGTTAGGAATTCATTAGACAATGTAGAATCAGAATAAAGCATCACGTAAAACACTATGAACATCAAGATATAAGGTCGAAAACCATGTGGGTAAAAGCCACCTGCTGTTGTTGTCTCTGTCCAATAATAAGAAAATTCTGTTTACAATTTTTGTACTAGTCAGTATTTAAGTACACAGGCTTCTACCTGTAGAAGGCTACAACCTTCTCTCATTCTCCAACTTCTACTGGAAGGGAGCTACAACCCCCTAGCTCTTATTCTAGATGATATGTTTACTGTACGTAGGTGCTGGCCTACAGAAGGCTACAATGTCTCTTTTCTTCCAGGGACCACGTTTCATAAATTTTCAGACTGGATCCAGCAAAGAACATCATTCAATCATAGTGGACCTGAATCAACCTCTTTCTCACTATAAATAAAGACATTGAATCAATCAATCACTTTGACAACCCATCAATCTGATAATTCAAAATGCTGTCACCAGAATACAGGAACCATAACCAAAGCCAGAACCCAGAACACTGCAATAGTAAACAGAAGAAAATAAAACATATTTTATAAGGTATGCGCTACTTCCATGTGTCGAACCTGAGTGCATACGCACTTTCCTCAAAGCCAACCAGTGTATGTATCCGCAAATATAAATTCAAAATTCTGCAACTATTCCAGACTTTAGTTATACCCAGATCATATCATTTATAGAATAATATACTGCATCAATATTCAGATCTAGAATATTCATGAGCAACAACACATAATGATAGTTCATTTTACGCCTTAAGATCTTGATCCGTCATTAGTAGTTCCTCATCATCCACCAAGGTTCATCCTCATCCAGATCGGCAAGACCGGACCTAATAACCTGCATACTAGATCTCATAATTCATCAGATATTTGATACTTGCACACCTTGCCTAAATGGTGTCTCCTTTTTATAGTTTTAGGCCTTTCTAAATACCATAGAACAAAACCATTAGACCAATACCTTGGACCCAATACTTGGGGTCAATACCGCGGACCAGATACCTTGGACCAATACCATGGATCAAAATACCATGGACTAAGTACTTCGGACCAAAAATTTAGTTTTCCAAGGTATATGCGCTTTGCTTTGTGAAAGTGTGTGTGTACCTATATGGTTGTACACTGTGAATTAGTATTTGGGTGGCTTAGCTTTAGATTTAGTTAGATTTGGTTTTTCTTCTTTTTTCCAGAAGGACGCACCCTCTGAGTACTGCACAGTGCGTCTTTGGACGCGCTGTTGCCGTTTGCACAGAGCGGGGCCGCACCTGTGCAACGGGTTGCCTGCGTCTTCCTGTAAAACTTAAGAAAATTCCATTTTTGCTTTAAATTGCTTTTAGATTTTGTTTTTCCTTAGTGTTTTCTGCCCAGATCCTTTAGTACCTGTCAAGAATTTTCACCTGAACTTGTTTTGTGAGCTTTGAGTGTTTTAGTGGTTTTCAACGAAGTTTAGACCTAGGGTTTGATTTTTGGATAGGTTTTGTAGTGACTTTGATAGTAGAAAGTTGTCCAGCCTTAGATCTCTCTGGTTAGTCAACCTTCTTAGAAGTCGGGCCTGTCGTAAAGTCTCCTTGTGTGAGCAGCTTGCCATTTAAGTTGTTTTGGGTCAAATTTCGAATTGCTTGTTTATAAAGTATTGATTTCCATTTTACAAAAGAACAAAAAGATTAGAGTTTTGTTTTGGCTAGTTTTTGGTTCTGCAATAAGCTAGTCCTTGATTTGATTGTGATCAAGTAAAACACCTTAGAAATAATCATTGTTAGTTTTGGCCTCGTTAAAGATTGCTTAGAGTAAATTTGCTTTTAGTTTGCTTATGAGTGGATTTTCATAGATTTTAATAGTTGTTAAGATTGATTTTTGGTTATATTAGATTTATTTGCTTTATTAAAAGAAAAATACAAAAACATCTTCTTTAAAAGTCTTGTTTCAAGTAGCTTTTTGTTTTTGAAAGAAGAAAAGAGTTTTTTCGTGCATGTAAAAGAGAGGTTATGTTTTTATGCTTGGAAAAGAAAAACGAATTGTTTCTTTGATTGTCTTCAATTAAGAAGTTGCTTTTATAAAGATTGCATTCTCTCAACTTTTTAGTTAAGCAATTCATCGAAAAAGTAAAGTAGTGGATAAATCATTCTAGGTGCATTTTGTAGTGGTTTCGAGTCGAGTCAACACACCACTGGTTTCACTTCCATCACCTTTTGACTTAAGAAACAACCTTAAAAGTAACGCTTAAATTAAAATCAATCTAGTAATCTTTATTTTTCTAGGGCTCTGAAACACCAACATAGCTTAGGCTAGGGTCTTGGAGTAGGTGAGTACTTAACTCTCCAAGACTACAAAACCAAACAGATAGTCTATCTTGAGTAGAACAAATCCAATTGTTTCAGTTACATTCTGGGAAAGCTCCTCTTAAAGGAGAAGCACGAGCTCGTGTCCGAACCAGTGAGGGGATCATTCCTCCCTCGTTGGGAACGACGCCAGACAGTACGTATTACAAACGGTAAACCTCGGATTAACCATTGTCGAGGAGCCAGGGGTCACTTATCGGTAAACCTTGGATTGTTGTCAAGGAGCCGGTAAGGGGATTGGAGCTTGCTACTCTGCCCTTGCGTGCTGTCGGAGTTTAGACTGTTCCCCCAGGTGTAATTGTTGTGATTGGTAACCTTAGTGGCCATAATATCTAGGATTCTACCCAGGTGACGGTGGAGGGAAGGTCCCACTGTACCTGGAGCAGACGTCGGTTATACTCACTTGGATTTTCCGGGGGGTTCACTTCACTTCGAGACGGTTAAAGTGGAGGAACTTGTGCCGGTCTATTCATTAAGCAGGTTGCCGGGGTAACTGTTCCACCCGCCATTTCTGTACTGAATCCTGCGAGGTTGGGCCTAATCACCAACTAGCGCTTTTGGTCCGGAAGACTACTGTTTGTGTGTGGTTTGACGCTCTAGATTATTTAGGCGTGTGCTTCAAATTTGTTTGGTTCTTTAGAAGACTTTAGGTGGTTTGATTTGAAATTTTTACTTTGTTTTCGTGTGTTGTAGTTAAAATCTTTAATTGTGGCGGAATTACCGAGAAGGTCCCGTCGAATTGCGGGCCAGTCTCCTGAAGTTGTTTCTGTGGCCGAATTGTTGAGAAGATCCGTAGTAGACTTAGGGGATCCCCTCCTCGAGACGACCCAGGTAATTTAGAAGGGTTTAAAGGTCCTTGTAACTCCTCCTAGTGGCAGTAGAGTAGGTTCACCTGAAGAAGGAGAATCTTCCTTGGTAGTCCATCCAGATTACCAAAGTTTAGAAACAGGTTACAATCCCGAAGCTGTTACAGTTTCCGAGCTTGCTGGTAGTTTTTCATCTGCCAGTGAAACAGGCGAAGAACCTGAAATTTCCGAACCTGTTACTCCAACTCCTAGTGTTCCTGATTCACCAAGAATAGAAAGAATTATCACCGAAAATCTTCCTGTTGGATTAATTGCTATAGAAGAACTTGTTCCAGAGGAAGAATAGGCGTTTCTGATTCTGAAGATCTAATTACCCTTGATCTAAGGGAGCGTGAATCCATCTTTTACAGTCCTCCTAGAAGTGAATCTTGGTACCTTGCATTAACCAATTTTTTAGACAACTCAGTAGGTTTTTCTACACCTCGTACTCCTTTTCACCTAGAGGAATTCATTCTCCTGTAAATATGTCTGGTCAGTCATCTGTGTTTTCACAAAGTCCTGAATCATTTTTACATGGCGGTCCTTCTGTTCCTACTGGGTATCAATCACTTTCTGGTACCTTTGCGGGAGCATCTCCTCAACCCATTGATCATGGGTTATTAGTTGGAAACAGTGGTAATGTACCATTGAGTATAGGTGACATTTATATGATGTCAGGTTCAACTCCCATTAACCAACCTCAAGGTGGCCAATTACCGCCTGGGGGGCAACCTTCGTTAATGCCTGGGGGGCAACCTCAAGGTACTTCATTCGTGACTGGGGGGCAACCTCAAGGGTATCAACCCCAAGGGTATCAACCCCAGCCTCAATATGTACCCCAAAGTCAACCTCAGTATCAATATCAACCTCAAGGGGCAACCTCAAGGATGGCAACCCAAGGGTATCAACCCCAAGGGTATCAACCTCAAGGATACCAACCCCAAGGTCAAGGTCAACCCCAGTATCGTATTTACCTCAAGGTTATCAACCTACGGGTCAATACCCTGGTCAAGGTTATCAACCACCTCAAGGGCAATCATATGGGACTGCACCTTACAGTTATCAACCCTATCCTCAATACGGCTATGGATCTCAGTATCCTCAACCTGTTACGAGTCAATACCCTGGAATGTTAACATGGGATCCGTCACAGGGTCAACAGATGTCGCAACCAAGTATACAGTCGGTACCTCAAGCAGGACAACCTGCAGTTCCTGGTCCACCCCAGCAACCGCAACCTGTCCAGTCAAGTGTTCAGACCCCTGTAACTTCGTAGTTACTCAGCCGCCAATTGCACCTGGTACTCCACCTCACACGGCTGCAGCAACTACCGCTTCATCTACCATGCTTACTTCTGGAGTATCGGCAGCTCCGGTTTCTACTGTCCCTGTAACCACTCCTCAGACATCTGTACCGTTGTCTGGACCTACGGTTCAAACCACAGTCCAGATGCCTGCAGGCCAACCTGGTACAAGTACGGTTGTTACTACTCAACCTCAATTTGTTCAACCTCCGTACCAGGGACAGTATCAACCTGGGCAAGCTGCCCAACAACCGGTTTACCAGTATCAACCGTATCCTGGGTACACTTATCAACAACCTCAGCAACCCCAGTACGGTCCGGTTAATCCTGGTTTTCCAGGAGGATATAATATCCCAAATGCGACTCCTGTTCCTAGTTATCCTGGATATCCTCCTCCTGGGGCTGGTATTGTGACTCAGAGTTTTAGAGATCCTAACCGGCAGTTACCGTTTATTGCGACTTTAGATTTACCCGACTTGACGCGCCTAACGAACGATCCAATTCAATATCTTCAGTTCTGGCCGCCAATGCCAAATAAGTTGCCCAGCGATATACCCAAGTTCGAAGGTAAGTCTGGAGAGGATCCGTCTAATCACGTGATGACTTACCACCTCTGGTGTGCATCAAATTCCATCTCAGATGATTCCATCCGCTTACGTCTTTTCCAGCGTACACTCATTGGTCTCGCAGCCAAGTGGTACATTGAGTTACCACGGGCCTCTTTTTACAACTTTAGCCAGTTAGCTACCTCGTTCTTAACTCATTTTCAGTTACCAGTCAGATACGATAATGGTACAGAATTATTAACTTCGCTAAAACAATCGACGTCCACGTACATTTCTGATCACATCCATGAGTGGAGACGTCGAAGAAGATTAGTGAAAGTTTTTATCCCGGACCAAATCTTAGCTGAATGGTTTGTCAAATCATTATTACCAAGAATTACTGAAGATGTAGCTAAGGCCGGAGTAGTTACTGAGGAGCAAGTCATTGCTCAGGCACAATACCTTGACTTAGTTTACACTCAGTCGGGTACGTTACAGAGAAAATTCCGGATCTTCCAAAGTCAAACCAAATCGCTGCTGCTCCTTCGGGATCTCATGCCGCTGATGGTATGATTGGTATCGTGACTACGAAGAGCAAGAAGAAGTCTTCCAAGGCTTCAATACTCCAATTATCACTTTGCCTGATTCTCCGACAGGAGAGTCTTCTCCTGAACTTACCGCCGACATTCACGCTGTAGAGTTCATCTACGGCCAAACCAAAAACGGTGGAAAGAAGAAAGGAAAGAAGAAGGCCAAAGCAGACAAGGCTCCAAAGGAGAAAACGGAAAAGTCGGAAACCAATGACGAAAACGCAAACCTCGATATCCTTGTCTCATTTGTGAAGAAGATCATTTTACGAGAGACTGCCCTCATCGGGCCGAGGTAGTGAAAATAGTCAAAGGTTCTCCCACTCCTGCTGTGTTAAAAAATCCATTTCCAGAGCAGGAGAATAAGATGATAGGTTCTTCTTCGAATGCCAGTGAAGAACCCATTTTGATGATGTCTCATGTCAGGATTGCGACTCGATCGCAAGATTATGGTAGTAAGGCTCCTGTTGATGGTAAGGAAGCAGAATCTTCTCACTCTAACCCATCAACCTCAGCTCCTGGTTCCGATCCACTACAGATCGAAAAACCTAACCCAGACTTAGTGATTAAGCCGCCCGCCAGGGTGTACTTCGAAGGTCTGCTTTCAATCCACATGCGAGAGCAGCCCAGAATTACAACATTGTTGAAGACTTAGCTGTTTCACCTTCAGCAATGTCGGCACTCGAAGTGCTGCAATCATGTCCAGCGCAACGAAAATTGCTTTTGTCGGCTATCGGAGCTGTCGATGTTCAGGACCCGAACCTAATGATCTTTGATCTAGAAAATAGTACACCGCGTCTCCCCCATCAAATGGCTTTCCAAATCCCAGTGATAGTCAAAAACAGGCCTATTCATCGGACTGTGATTGATGAGGGAGCTTCTACGTGTATTATGTCGATTCAATGTTGGAGATCGCTTGGTTCTCCTTCATTGAACCAATCCCCCACCATCCTTAAGGCCTTTGATGGCCGTGGGTTCCGTCCGTTTGGTATTCTACAAGAATTGCCTATAGGGGTCGAAGGTAAAACCGTTAGTCTGGATGTGGAAGTGGTTGATGCCCCTCTAGACTACAACCTTCTTTTGGGTCGAAGTTGGTCATATGCTATGACAGCGGTCGTTTCATCGGTCTTCAGAGTCATTAAGTTTCCACATAACGGTAAGATCGTGACTATTGATCAGCTGACATACTTTTCATCCGATCCAGCCTCTTCAGAGAGTATTCAACATGTTGGTAAAACGACAATCCCTTATAGGGACATTGGTGTAGGTTTAGTTAAGGATTCCGGTTTACTGGGAACTTTTCCTCTCCCTCCACTCAACGTAGACCCTTCGTTTGCAACGATTCATATGATCACGTCAGAAAACATTATTTATGATGATCCTTGGTATGTTCCATCTGACTCTGAGCTAGACTCGTTCGGTGATGTTATGCCGTTGAGTCCGTATGAGATTGCTTATGAAGCTCTTATGTCTTTTACCGATTTTCATTCAACCGAACCGACCAAATGAATGTGGTCAGTGAAGAGTCACTTTTCACCTCACCTTAGAACGGATAACGTTTCCCGAAGAAGTGTCATCTGACGAACAACTTCGCGAAATCCTAAGTGTAGATGATCTACCATGGGAAGATCTCCATCACAGATCTTCGTTTTTACCTAAGGGCGATGCATTTGAAAATGATTTTTCATCTATCTTTACCGCTGAATATGTCAAAGACGCTCAGGATCCAACGAAACATTCTGATTCAGAGCTGAATTTAGGGAATATTTCTCGTACTATTCCCATTGATATTTCAGTGAAGTCCGGAATCGAGGAGAACATTCATATAGGTGCCGCATGTACTGAAGAAGAAATCCAAACTTACAAGGCCCTATTCCAAGAATTCCGCGACGTGTTTGCCTGGTCTTACGAGGAAATGCCGGGAATTGATCCTGCCATTGTTGTTCATGAAATAAAACCTACCCGGATGCTAAACCCATTCGGCAACGGTTGCGTCAGATTCACCCTCGAAAAGCGGCTGCGATTAAAGCAGAAGTCGAAAAGCTGTTGAAAGCAGGTTTCATTTATCCGATCCCGTTAACGGATTGGGTATCGAATATTGTTCCCGTCAATAAAAAACAAGGAACAATAAGAATCTGTATCGACTATAGGGATATCAATCGAGCTTGTCCAAAAGACAACTATCCTACGCCTTATATCGATCAAATTATTGATGATTGTGCCGGAAGTGAGATGTTTTCCTTCATGGATGGTTTCTCAGGCTATAATCAAATCAATATTCTACCTGCCGACCAACCAAAAACGGCATTCATTTGTCCATGGGGGACATTTGCTTATTGCAATTACCTTTTGGGCTTAAGAATGCCGGGGCCACTTTTCAACGGGCAATGTCTTATGCATTTCATGACATCAAGCACATTGTGCAACCCTATCTCGATGATTTGCCTGCTCATTCTTTACATCGAGCTGATCACCTTGTCCACCTACGAGCAATCTTTATGAGGTGTAGGCATTATCGGATTCGGTTGAATCCCCACAAGTGTGTTTTCTGTATAGAAACAGGTCGATTGCTGGGATTTGTTGTTTCAAAAAGCCGGCATTCGCGTCGATCCCTCGAAAGTCGAGGCTATCATCAAATTGCCTCCTCCTTCGAGTTTGCGCCAACTCCAAAGTTTGCAAGGGAAAGCGAACTTTTTACGCCGATTCATCCCAAACTACGCCGAGGTCACTAAAGGTTTTACACGGTTGTTGAAACAGAACGCACAATTCTTTTGGGACGAGATTGCCCAACAATCTTTTGATGCACTTAAACACGCGTTGACCCATGCACCGTTATTGCATCCTCCCAACTACAACCAGACTACTTCTTATACCTCGCAGCTTCGCATTCCACCATTGGAATGGTGTTAGTTCAAGAAGATGAATTCGGAGCAGAGCATGTGATATATTATCTTAGTAGAACCTTAAATCCCACTGAGTTAAAATATTCGCATGTGGAGAAATTGGCCCTGGCAGCCGTTCAAGCTGTCCAGCGTTTTCGTCACTACATTCTTCTTCGCAAAACTACGGTTATTTCGGATTGCAACCCTATGATTTATATTTTGACAAAACAACTGCTAGGGGGCAAGTACTCTAAATGGATTGTTATCCTGCAAGAGTTCGACTTGGAGTTCGAGAAGTCCAAGTCTAAGAAATCTTTAGTTTTTGCGGAATTGATGTGTGATTTCCCGAGTGCTGACACAGAGACTGTGGCAGAGGAGTCCATTGCGGACGAATCTTTGTTTCTTATTAGCACTTTAGATCCGTGGTATGGGGATATAATCATCTATCTCCAAACCCAAACCTTTCGGCCTGAAGCTTCCAAGGAAGACCGTCGAAAAATTCGGTTTCGATCCCAGCAATACAGAATTATTGGAGATACACTTTATCGCCGGGGGGCAGACTTAGTTTTTCGACGTTGTTTAACTCACGACGAGGCTGAGAGAGTTTTGAATGATTGTCACTCTGGAGCATGTGGCGGTCATATGTCTGGGTATGCCACAGCTCAGAAGGTGTTGCGCGCTGGCTATTTCTGGCCGTCTATGTTTAAAGATTGTATCCTTGCCGTCAGAAAATGCCACAACTGTCAAGTGTTTGATCGAAAGATGCGCGCTCCACCCTGCTCCTCTCCACCCTATAATTGCCGCTGGTCCATTCGCCAAATGGGGCATTGACTTTATTACTTGTAACCCTCACTCGGCCGGGGGGCATGCGTATATCATCCTCGCGGTTGATTATTTTACCAAAATGGGCCGAGGCGATGCCTACATTCGACGCAAGCGGCAAGACAGCTGCAGTTTTCGTATTCAATCATATCATAACTAGGTTTGGTGTCCCACAAGCAATCATTACTGACCATGGGAGCCATTTTCGAAACGTCATGATGACTGAGCTTACAAGCCAGCTTGGTTTGCGCCACGATAGCTCTACTCCTTATTATCCGCAAGCCAACGGTTTGGTTGAGTCAATCAACAAAGTTCTAGTCATCATGATTCGACGGATCATTGGTATCCATCGAACGAATTGGCATAACATGTTATTTTCGGCGCTATGGGCATATCGAACTTCAGTGAAAAATTCAACAGGTTTCACCCCTTTCCAGCTAGTTTATGGCTTAGAAGCTGTGTTACCTATTGAATGCGAAATCCCATCACTTCAAATGGCTGTCGAATTACTTCCAGCTACTTCCGAAGAGGAGAAACGGTTATTATACTTGGCTAAATTAGATGAGACTCGACGTGACGCTACTTTAGCTATCGAGACTCACGCGAAACGAATGAAAGCTCAGTACGATAAAAATGTAACCCCTCGAAGTTTTTCGGAAGGAGACCTAGTACTATTATATGATCAAGCTAACGATAAGCTAGGTGCCGGAAAAATTCGTTCCCATGTGGCATGGGCCCTACATTGTAAAGCGAAAGCTAGCAAAAGGGGCTTATGAGTTAGTTGATTTTGATGGGGACTCTTTGGGTAAACCCAGAAATGGACTTTACCTAAAGAGGTATTATGCTTAAAATGATGGGTATGGAGAAATTTTTAGATAGGTTAGATTTCCTTTCTAGCTAGCAAGTGTGTTAGTTTAGTCAGTGTGCTTAGCTTAGCGAGTGTGGTTTTTCGTCATTATTCTGGCTTATCTTGGTTTTACTCTTGATATTGTAGATGTCGACGCCTCTCCAAACATACATTGGATTTGCTGATGGTGCTTGTCGTATACACGGAATATCTCTTCCGCAGCTTGGGTTATCTATTCGCCCTCTGACGAGTTAGTTTCTATGCATGGGGTAAGCCTCGGTCAAACAACGAATAACATTGCAGAATACAGTGCAGTGGTTGAATATTATTATCCGAATCTATTTCATTTGGAATTCGACGTTTGATAGTGAGGTTAGATTCTGAACTTGTTGTATTACAGCTTAATAGAGTTTATGCCATTAGAAATCCTGTGTTATTAAGGTTGTTTTTGAGAGTGCGTCTCTTGGAACGTGAATTTGATTACATTGAATATCAACATATTCCAAGGTCCCTGAATACATTAGCAGATGCAATTGCTTCTCGAGTGTTGGACAGACATTTATAATAATCATGCAAGTAAATTTAAAAACATTTCATCATACATGTTAAACAAGATAAGCCGGTAATAGTGATATATATAGATAGAAGTGTGTCAAAAAATATATACATCGTCTTCGATCATAGGTTGAAAACACCTTATGATCGGCAAAATGATAGTACAAAAAGTCAAAAATGTCACATGTGACTACAAAAGTGACTAGTCAATCACTGGTGGTGCTCTCTGTACGACACCACTGCGCGGGCTACCTTACGCAAAAATCTCCTAAACGGTCCAGGGACCGCGACTACGAAACGCTGAAGCCTGATAGGAATGTCGTCCATAGTAGTCTCAGGTATATCTGCCGTGAGACGCTCTAGATCATGCTCCAACTAGCTAGTACTTCTGCTGTCGCGTCCTGTGGGGCCGGTACCGGTGCAGCTGGATGTAGTCTATCATAAGGCCGAGGTTGGCTGGACGCTGTGGTCCAACATCTGCATTTTGAAAAAGTTTTACTATTAGTTTTGAGACGATATATATAAAAATACAAAAAATACATAATTAGGAAACTTGTGAAAATAAAAGTACCTCTGTCGTCCCATTGTTCTCCCTGTGGAAGAACCATGTCCGGATCACCTCTGAAATCCATTCCGGCATACGGAAAGTCCTGTATCACAAAAAGCTGGCCCTCTAACCAGTCAAAATAACTATCTGAGAATCGAACTACTGTCGCGCCCTCGTCAGGATGCCGGGCCATCACCGCAACCCATCGTATCAGCTTTGGCTGCCGAGGACCCAAGATATCAACAGTGAGTTGCTGAGGGATCAGCATTGGAATTCTCTCCAAGGCAAAGCTCACGACTATAGGCCCATATCCAAAAGTCTTTAGTCGTCCGTTCTTTGCCTTGGTCAGTTGGCTCTTCATATGAGCCGACACAGCTTCACACCAGTGAAAATGGTGCCTTGGTAACAGTCAATTGCCATCCGCATTTGGGATCCGGAAGCAATGTGTAAAGCGGCCGCGCCGCAAATTCTGGTAACCGTGAACGCTATGACTTTGAGTTCCGGTAGAGTGATGTGTTTTATCTCTATGCCTTTTGAATGGTGAGCCCCACGTGTGCACCAATCCTCGCGGAGACTATCAAGGGATTGGCCACCCGGCCTAGTCCCCGCAAGACTGAGTTGCTCACCTCTGTTTGGCAAGCCAGTGAGAAAGTATACATCCGAGGGCTCTATCTCGAGCTGGTGCCCTCCTATGTAAAAGCATTGTTCTTGAACGTTCCATCGCTCAACCAGCCATTCCAAGAATCTTACCTGGCCCCTCATGCCCGGTATGGTCCAATATTTGTATAATCCGCATGCTCTTAGGGCATCCAGGGAAGGTTGATGATTTATTGCAGCTTCATCTTCCTCTACATGCTCTCTTTCTCTCCAGTCTAACATGATTAATGCCCTGCATATCAAAAATAGCAATTAGAAATTGATTTTGGAAATTTTTGGTGGTTTTTTGAGAGAGTTGGGGTTTTGAAATGCGCGTTTCTCGGAAGACGCACCCCGGCTTTGTAGCACAGGGCGCCCGGACGCAGCTGGCCTGAAGGCGGGCTGCGTCTTCCGACCATTTTCCCTGTATGAGAAAAAGTCGGGGGACGCAGGTCACCCGAAGGGCACCTGCGTCCGCCGAGAGGCGCATTCCAAAACCAAAACCCCCCAAAAAATGAAACTAAGACCTAAAAATTAATTCTAAACGGATAGAAATGCAGAGTAGGATGTGTAAAATACCTGGATGAGACGGCGTTCGATTCCGACGGTCAGATTTTCCGCAGCGACCACGGGAAGTTTCTTGTCAAAAGCTCCTTTTTCAACCTCAACAGTGAAACGGTAAAAATGACATGGTAAAAGGTCTTTTTATAGGTTTTTTGGATGAATTAGTTCATTTTTTACCATGAAAAGATGTTTTTGAATGTATTTTTGCCTATTTTAAACAGGTATGAGTAATGTGTTGCTTTTGTGCAGGACAAAGGGATTTCGAGGGAAATTGTAATTTTTTCACAAACAAAAATATCAGAGTCATCTTTTAAGCCCTTTTCTGACTCCTAAAACATGAAAAGATCGCCGAGTGTTTCTTTTTCACTCGTTAAAACGGAATTAAAAGACGGTCCCCTTTTAGCTCTTTTCTGACCGCAAAATCAGGAAAAGATTGCCGGGTTTTTGTCGTTTCGAACTCGATAAGGAAATAAAACGACGTGTCCTTGATCGCTTTTTACTTTTCAGGTCAACGACACTATTATGAAAGTACTCCTTGGTCGCAAGATCAAGCGGTTCCCCCAGGTATTATTTTATACTTTTTCGGGCTTGAGGGACACAAATATACGAAAAAGTTCAACGTGGAGTCTCCTTTAGTTTTTTCAGACTCTCTAAAATTGAAAAACGCCGAGTTTCTCCTATACTGGGCTCGTTAAACTTTTACAGTAGAGGACCTGTTCAATTACAAACAGGAACGAACCACTCCTTCCTAGGGTTCGAATTTAAACTAGGTTGGACTCGTCCGAAGGATGAGCTTATAATCAAGCATATGTTATCCTCCTCAAGCTTGTTAAAAATAAAGAGGTACTTGCCAGAAATGGTGGGGAAAAAGAGAGAAGAATGAACCTGTTTGTCACCTTTTGTCTCAAAAGAAACTTTATTACCGCTCTTGAACACGACACTTTTTATTCACCTGGGTTGGGAAATCTTTTACCTCACAGTTGACCAAACCACTTTGAAAGTCTTTAACCGGGTTCCGGGGATTAACTTTGAGTTATTCGTCACCAAGCCATCTGTTGTGTCGTTATGTGTTCAAGAGGTCTGCAAGAAAAACTTTCATCTGCAAAATACTTGTCATCCATTTGACCATCCCTGAGTCAGTCCTTACAGCAAAATTTCTTCAACTTGAACAATGATTTCGTGTTGTGGGCTTGCCTGCAACGGGTCGCTTTCTATCGACATCGACACATTATCTAGAAAGATGACTTAGGAATCGACAGTACCTTGAAGTCTGCATGCATCAATGGCAGGTTTCTCGCCTTTGACGTCAGTTTACATCATTGACTTTCGATCAAAGGATTCCGTGAAGTGTTCGACATCAAAACATCTATTCACATTTCACGGGTTGTGCTTGGTACTTTGAGAACCATTGACATTACTGGTGGTCTCTCTCATGCTTGTTAACAGTTTACATCATCGACTGGTAATCAAGTGGTTTCTAACATGTTCGACATCGAATCATTTAATCACATGGCTAGAATCGTACCAATTCGGGAAGTAGAAGTGAAGACCCTGGATCTAGTTTCTACCATCCAGGCTGCGAGGAGTTTTGTATTCATTATCTATGTAGACTAATCATAAACAGATGGCTGCGTCCATACTGTGTCTACAAAAGTCTATAAAAATGATGTACTGCAAGATCATTCCTGTATCAGAATAGTTAGTCCATTAGTTAAAGTTTTGAATCTGAGTATGGGAATGCCTACCTCAGTGATGATATAATCTTATCCATGTATTTTGTGTTGAAAATTGCAGGTTCCAACCAGGCCATCC
This sequence comes from Pinus tabuliformis, assembly GCA_031772625.1. Lineage (NCBI taxonomy): Eukaryota > Viridiplantae > Streptophyta > Pinopsida > Pinales > Pinaceae > Pinus > Pinus tabuliformis. The sequence continues at coordinate 1,387,598,902 of CM062819.1, read as the reverse complement.
ACAAGACAATCCTTGAAATGATAAAGCGCTTCACCCTTCCTAGAATTACAAAACCCTACTCTATTCCAGGCTTCGCACTTTAGGGGGCAATCTGTTACACTAAAAAATGTCACCTTGACTACTTACAGTTAGTATGGCTCAAATCAACAGTCATGCTACCCTCTTAGGCAAGTCTCATGCCTCTGTTATCCATCTCAAACTCAAAGAAGAGAGAAAGTCTTGTAAAAACTATGTTTATCTCTGGGGTCGCAGGTTTCTCTCTAGCCTTACCTGCGGGGACGCTGACATGTTCACAAAATCTGCGTCCATGGACGCTCTGTATGTTAAGGGACAGGTGCGTCCCTCTGTAAAAGGCAAAATGCGCGAGTTTTATCTTGAAAAAGTTACTTGTGGTTACTTCTAGAACATTCTAGAGGTCGGTTTGATGAAATGGATGCGCCTCCAGTTGGTTCATGTATCTCTATTAAGGGGGAACTTATCCCATCAATAAGGGAGCTATCCCACCCAAAGAGGGGGATGATCCCATTGATAGTGGACCTGAATAACCTCTTTACAGCACTATAAATAAAGACATTGAGCCAGAGGGAGAGGAGGTTGGAGCTATACATTTTCTTTGGGTAAATGCTGCAGGATTTAGGTCTTCCATTAGAGCCTTTGTGAGGAGAGATTGTCTTCACTTGATTCTACTTGGAAGAGGGTGAGCTTTGTCAAAGTAGAGGAAAACCCTTGATGGACCCTGGGAGGAACTTGCACAACACCAAGGCCAGGTTGTAAGAGTTTCTTTGTTTCGTTATTAATACAAACTGGTTTATTTTTCTCAATAGCTTGTGTTAATGAGTTATTTCATGTGTTCCTTGGTCTGCATGTTGAATATATGTTTTATTATATGAAATGCAAGTGCTTGGTAATTGTTTGATTGTTTGTGGTTGCAGGAATTGACTTGAAGGAGGAGCTCATCCGGATCGTCAAGAACGGACTTCAACAACAGCGTTTTGGAATAAGGTAAGCCTAAACACTTGTAGTTTTCATGTTGTAAAAGGTGTATTTAGAGAAAGATCACTCCATTTTGTCTTGTTTGTCATTAGAATGTCTTAGACTTCTAGGAAGGTCAGCTGTGTCCGCACCCTTGACCAATTCCGTGTGACAAATTGGCGACTCCGCTGGGGAATCCATTAATGAGAGAGTCTTTTCCTTTATATGAACTTTGCTTTGAGAAAATCATTTTTATTTTCTGGTTTTGACTGTGAGAATTAGTATTTGGGTGGCTTAGCTTTAGATTTAGTTAGATTTGGTTTTTCTTCTTTTTTCCAGAAGGACGCACCCTCTGAGTACTGCACAGTGCGTCTTTGGACGCGCTGTTGCCGTTTGCACAGAGCGGGCCCGCACCTGTTGTAACGGGTTGCCTGCGTCTTCCTGTAAACTTTAAGAAAATTCCATTTTTGCTTTAAATTGCTTTTAGATTTTGATTTTCCTTAGTGTTTTCTGCCCAGATCCTTTAGTACCCTGTCAAGAATTTTCACCTGAACTTGTTTTGTGAGCTTTGAGTGTTTTAGTGGTTTTCAACGAAGTTTAGACCTAGGGTTTGATTTTTGGATAGGTTTTGTAGTGACTTTGATAGTAGAAAGTTGTCCAGCCTTAGATCTCTCTGGTTAGTCAACCTTCTTAGAAGTCGGGCCTGTCGTAAAGTCTCCTTGTGTGAGCAGCTTGCCATTTAAGTTGTTTTGGGTCAAATTTCGAATTGCTTGTTTATAAAGTATTGATTTCCATTTTACAAAAAGAACAAAAAGATTAGAGTTTTGTTTTGGCTAGTTTTTGGTTCTGCAATAAGCTAGTCCTTGATTTGATTGTGATCAAGTAAAACACCTTAGAATAATCATTGTTAGTTTTGGCCTCGTTAAACTTGCTTAGAATAAATTTGCTTTTAGTTTGCTTATGAGTGGATTTTCATAGATTTTAATAGTTGTTAAGATTGATTTTTGGTTATATTAGATTTATTTGCTTTATTAAAAGAAAAATACAAAAACATCTTCTTTAAAAGTCTTGTTTCAAGTAGCTTTTTGTTTTTGAAAGAAGAAAAGAGTTTTTTCGTGCATGTAAAGAGAGGTTATGTTTTTATGCTTGGAAAGAAAACGAATTGTTTCTTTGATTGTCTTCAATTAAGAAGTTGCTTTTATAAAGATTGCATTCTCTCAACTTTTTAGTTAAGCAATTCATCGAAAAAGTAAAGTAGTGGATAAATCATTCTAGGTGCATTTTGTAGTGGTTTCGAGTCGAGTCAACACACCACTGGTTTCACTTCCATCACCTTTTGACTTAAGAAACAACCTTAAAAGTAACGCTTAAATTAAAATCAATCTAGTAATCTTTATTTTTCTAGGGCTCTGAAACACCAACATAGCTTAGGCTAGGGTCTTGGAGTAGGTGAGTACTTAACTCTCCAAGACTACAAAACCAAACAGATAGTCTATCTTGAGTAGAACAAATCCAATTGTTTCAGTTACATTCTGGGAAAGCTCCTCTTAAAGGAGAAGCACGAGCTCGTGTCCGAACCAGTGAGGGGATCATTCCTCCCTCGTTGGGAACGACGCCAGACAGTACGTATTACAAACGGTAAACCTCGGATTAACCATTGTCGAGGAGCCAGGGGTCACTTATCGGTAAACCTTGGATTGTTGTCAAGGAGCCGGTAAGGGGATTGGAGCTTGTTACTCTGCCCTTGCGTGCTGTCGGAGTTTAGACTGTTCCCCCAGGTGTAATTGTTGTGATTGGTAACTTAGTGGCCATAATATCTAGGATTCTACCCAAGGTGACGGTGGAGGGAAGGTCCCACTGTACCTGGAGCAGACGTCGGTTATACTCACTTGGATTTTCTGGGGGGTTCACTTCACTTCGAGACGGTTAAAGTGGAGGAACTTGTCCAGTCTATTCATTAAGCAGGTTGCCGGGGTAACTGTTCCACCCGCCATTTCTGTACTGAATCCTGCGAGGTTGGGCCTAATCACCAACTAGCGCTTTTGGTCCGGAAGACTACTGTTTGTGTGTGCTTTGACGCTCTAGATTATTTAGGCGTGTGCTTCAAATTTGTTTGCTTCTTTAGAAGACTTTAGGTGGTTTGATTTGAAATTTTTACTTTGTTTTCGTGTGTTGTAGTTAAAAATCTTTAATTGTGGCGGAATTACCGAGAAGGTCCCGTCGAATTGCGGGCCAGTCTCCTGAAGTTGTTTTTGTGGCCGAATTGTTGAGAAGATCCCGTAGACTTAGGGGATCCCCTCCTCGAGACGACCCAGGTAATTTAGAAGGGTTAAAGGTCCTTGTAACTCCTCCTAGTGCAGTAGAGTAGGTTCACCTGAAGAAGGAGAATCTTCCTTGGTAGTCCATCCAGATTACCAAAGTTTAGAAACAGGTTACAATCCCGAAGCTGTTACAGTTTCCGAGCTTGCTGGTAGTTTTTCATCTGCCAGTGAAACAGGCGAAGAACCTGAAATTTCCGAACCTGTTACTCCAACTCCTAGTGTTCCTGATTCACCAAGAATAGAAAGAATTATCACCGAAAATCTTCCTGTTGGATTAATTTCTATAGAAGAACTTGTTCCAGAGGAAGAAATAGGCGTTTCTGATTCTGAAGATCTAATTACCCTTGATCTCTAAGGGAGCGTGAATCCATCTTTTACAGTCCTCCTAGGAAGTGAATCTTGGTACCTTGCATTAACCAATTTTTTAGACAACTCAGTAGGTTTTTCTACACCTCGTACTCCTTTTCCACCTAGAGGAATTCATTCTCCTGTAAATATGTCTGGTCAGTCATCTGTGTTTTCACAAAGTCCTGAATCATTTTTACATGGCGGTCCTTCTGTTCCTACTGGGTATCAATCACTTTCTGGTACCTTTGCGGGAGCATCTCCTCAACCCATTGATCATGGGTTATTAGTTGGAAACAGTGGTAATGTACCATTGAGTATAGGTGACATTTATATGATGTCAGGTTCAACTCCCATTAACCAACCTCAAGGTGGCCAATTACCGCCTGGGGGGCAACCTTCGTTAATGCCTGGGGGGCAACCTCAAGGTACTTCATTCGTGACTGGGGGGCAACCTCAAGGGTATCAACCCCAAGGGTATCAACCCCAGCCTCAATATGTACCCCAAAGTCAACCTCAGTATCAATATCAACCTCAAGGATGGCAACCTCAAGGATGGCAACCCCAAGGGTATCAACCCCAAGGGTATCAACCTCAAGGATACCAACCCCAAGGTCAAGGTCAACCCCAGTACTCGTATTTACCTCAAGGTTATCAACCTACGGGTCAATACCCTGGTCAAGGTTATCAACCACCTCAAGGGCAATCATATGGGACTGCACCTTACAGTTATCAACCCTATCCTCAATACGGCTATGGATCTCAGTATCCTCAACCTGTTACGAGTCAATACCCTGGAATGTTAACATGGGATCCGTCACAGGGTCAACAGATGTCGCAACCAAGTATACAGTCGGTACCTCAAGCAGGACAACCTGCAGTTCCTGGTCCACCCCAGCAACCGCAACCTGTCCAGTCAAGTGTTCAGACCCCTGTAACTTCCGTAGTTACTCAGCCGCCAATTGCACCTGGTACTCCACCTCACACGGCTGCAGCAACTACCGCTTCATCTACCATGCTTACTTCTGGAGTATCGGCAGCTCCGGTTTCTACTGTCCCTGTAACCACTCCTCAGACATCTGTACCGTTGTCTGGACCTACGGTTCAAACCACAGTCCAGATGCCTGCAGGCCAACCTGGTACAAGTACGGTTGTTACTACTCAACCTCAATTTGTTCAACCTCCGTACCAGGGACAGTATCAACCTGGGCAAGCTGCCCAACAACCGGTTTACCAGTATCAACCGTATCCTGGGTACACTTATCAACAACCTCAGCAACCCCAGTACGGTCCGGTTAATCCTGGTTTTCCAGGAGGATATAATATCCCAAATGCGACTCCTGTTCCTAGTTATCCTGGATATCCTCCTCCTGGGGCTGGTATTGTGACTCAGAGTTTTAGAGATCCTAACCGGCAGTTACCGTTTATTGCGACTTTAGATTTACCCGACTTGACGCGCCTAACGAACGATCCAATTCAATATCTTCAGTTCTGGCCGCCAATGCCAAATAAGTTGCCCAGCGATATACCCAAGTTCGAAGGTAAGTCTGGAGAGGATCCGTCTAATCACGTGATGACTTACCACCTCTGGTGTGCCTCAAATTCCATCTCAGATGATTCCATCCGCTTACGTCTTTTCCAGCGTACACTCATTGGTCTCGCAGCCAAGTGGTACATTGAGTTACCACGGGCCTCTTTTTACAACTTTAGCCAGTTAGCTACCTCGTTCTTAACTCATTTTCAGTTACCAGTCAGATACGATAATGGTACAGAATTATTAACTTCGCTAAAACAATCGACATCCACGTACATTTCTGATCACATCCATGAGTGGAGACGTCGAAGAAGATTAGTGAAAGTTTTTATCCCGGACCAAATCTTAGCTGAATGGTTTGTCAAATCATTATTACCAAGAATTACTGAAGATGTAGCTAAGGCCGGAGTAGTTACTGAGGAGCAAGTCATTGCTCAGGCACAATACCTTGACTTAGTTTACACTCAGTCGGGTACGTTACACGAGAAAATTCCGGATCTTCCAAAGTCAAACCAAATCGCTGCTGCTCCTTCGGGATCTCATGCCGCTGATGGTATGATTGGTATCGTGACTACAAGAGCAAGAAGAAGTCTTCCAAGGCTTCAACTACTCCAATTATCACTTTGCCTGATTCTCCGACAGGAGAGTCTTCTCCTGAACTCACCGCCGACATTCACGCTGTAGAGTCATCTACGGCCAAACCAAAAAACGGTGGAAAGAAGAAAGGAAAGAAGAAGGCCAAAGCAGACAAGGCTCCAAAGGAGAAAACGGAAAAGTCGGAAACCAATGACGAAAAACGCAAACCTCGATATCCTTGTCTCATTTGTGAAGAAGATCATTTTACGAGAGACTGCCCTCATCGGGCCGAGGTAGTGAAAATAGTCAAAGGTTCTCCCACTCCTGCTGTGTTAAAAAATCCATTTCCAGAGCAGGAGAATAAGATGATAGGTTCTTCTTCGAATGCCAGTGAAGAACCCATTTTGATGATGTCTCATGTCAGGATTGCGACTCGATCGCAAGATTATGGTAGTAAGGCTCCTGTTGATGGTAAGGAAGCAGAATCTTCTCACTCTAACCCATCAACCTCAGCTCCTGGTTCCGATCCACTACAGATCGAAAAACCTAACCCAGACTTAGTGATTAAGCCGCCCGCCAAGGGTGTACTTCGAAGGTCTGCTTTCAATCCACATGCGAGAGCAGCCCAGAATTACAACATTGTTGAAGACTTAGCTGTTTCACCTTCAGCAATGTCGGCACTCGAAGTGCTGCAATCATGTCCAGCGCAACGAAAATTGCTTTTGTCGGCTATCGGAGCTGTCGATGTTCAGGACCCGAACCTAATGATCTTTGATCTAGAAAATAGTACACCGCGTCTCCCCCATCAAATGGCTTTCCAAATCCCAGTGATAGTCAAAAACAGGCCTATTCATCGGACTGTGATTGATGAGGGAGCTTCTACGTGTATTATGTCGATTCAATGTTGGAGATCGCTTGGTTCTCCTTCGTTGAACCAATCCCCCACCATCCTTAAGGCCTTTGATGGCCGTGGGTTCCGTCCGTTTGGTATTCTACAAGAATTGCCTATAGGGGTCGAAGGTAAAACCGTTAGTCTGGATGTGGAAGTGGTTGATGCCCCTCTAGACTACAACCTTCTTTTGGGTCGAAGTTGGTCATATGCTATGACAGCGGTCGTTTCATCGGTCTTCAGAGTCATTAAGTTTCCACATAACGGTAAGATCGTGACTATTGATCAGCTGACATACTTTTCATCCGATCCAGCCTCTTCAGAGAGTATCCAGCATGTTGGTAAAACGACAATCCCTTATAGGGACATTGGTGTAGGTTTAGTTAAGGATTCCGGTTTACTGGGAACTTTTCCTCTCCCTCCACTCAACGTAGACCCTTCGTTTGCAACGATTCATATGATCACGTCAGAAAACATTATTTATGATGATCCTTGGTATGTTCCATCTGACTCTGAGCTAGATTCGTTCGGTGATGTTATGCCGTTGAGTCCGTATGAGATTGCTTATGAAGCTCTTATGTCTTTTACCGATTTTCATTCAACCGAAACCGACCAAATGAATGTGGTCAGTGAAGAGTCACTTTTCACCTCACCCTTAGAACGGATAACGTTTCCCGAAGAAGTGTCATCTGACGAACAACTTCGCGAAATCCTAAGTGTAGATGATCTACCATGGGAAGATCTCCATCACAGATCTTCGTTTTTACCTAAGGGCGATGCATTTGAAAATGATTTTTCATCTATCTTTACCGCTGAATATGTCAAAGACGCTCAGGATCCAACGAAACATTCTGATTCAGAGCTGAATTTAGGGAATATTTTCTCGTACTATTCCCATTGATATTTCAGTGAAGCCGGAATCGAGGAAAACATTCATATAGGTGCCGCATGTACTGAAGAAGAAATCCAAACTTACAAGGCCCTATTCCAAGAATTCCGCGACGTGTTTGCCTGGTCTTACGAGGAAATGCCGGGAATTGATCCTGCCATTTTGTTCATGAAATAAAGACCTACCCGGATGCTAAACCCATTCGGCAACGGTTGCGTCAGATTCACCCTCGAAAAGCGGCTGCGATTAAAGCAGAAGTCGAAAAGCTGTTGAAAGCAGGTTTCATTTATCCGATCCCGTTAACGGATTGGGTATCGAATATTGTTCCCGTCAATAAAAAACAAGGAACAATAAGAATCTGTATCGACTATAGGGATATAAATCGAGCTTGTCCAAAAGACAACTATCCTACGCCTTATATCGATCAAATTATTGATGATTGTGCGGAAGTGAGATGTTTTCCTTCATGGATGGTTTCTCAGGCTATAATCAAATCAATATTCTACCTGCCGACCAACCAAAAACGGCATTCATTTGTCCATGGGGGACATTTGCTTATTGCAAATTACCTTTTGGGCTTAAGAATGCCGGGGCCACTTTTCAACGGGCGATGTCTTATGCATTTCATGACATCAAGCACATTGTGCAACCCTATCTCGATGATTTGCCTGCTCATTCTTTACATCGAGCTGATCACCTTGTCCACCTACGAGCAATCTTTATGAGGTGTAGGCATTATCGAATTCGGTTGAATCCCCACAAGTGTGTTTTCTGTATAGAAACAGGTCGATTGCTGGGATTTGTTGTTTCAAAAGCCGGCATTCGCGTCGATCCCTCGAAAGTCGAGGCTATCATCAAATTGCCTCCTCCTTCGAGTTTGCGCCAACTCCAAAGTTTGCAAGGGAAAGCGAACTTTTTACGCCGATTCATCCCAAACTACGCCGAGGTCACTAAAGGTTTTACACGGTTGTTGAAACAGAACGCACAATCTTTTGGGACGAGATTGCCCAACAATCTTTTGATGCACTTAAAACACGCGTTGACCCATGCACCGTTATTGCATCCTCCCAACTACAACCAAGACTACTTCTTATACCTCGCAGCTTCGCATTCCACCATTGGAATGGTGTTAGTTCAAGAAGATGAATTCGGAGCGGAGCATGTGATATATTATCTTAGTAGAACCTTAAATCCACTGAGTTAAAATATTCGCATGTGGAGAAATTGGCCCTGGCAGCCGTTCAAGCTGTCCAGCGTTTTCGTCACTACATTCTTCTTCGCAAAACTACGGTTATTTCGGATTGCAACCCTATGATTTATATTTTGACAAAACAACTGCTAGGGGGCAAGTACTCTAAATGGATTGTTATCCTGCAAGAGTTCGACTTGGAGTTCGAGAAGTCCAAGTCTAAGAAATCTTTAGTTTTTGCGGAATTGATGTGTGATTTCCCGAGTGCTGACACAGAGACTGTGGCAGAGGAGTCCATTGCGGACGAATCTTTGTTTCTTATTAGCACTTTAGATCCGTGGTATGGGGATATAATCATCTATCTCCAAACCCAAACCTTTCGGCCTGAAGCTTCCAAGGAAGACCGTCGAAAAATTCGGTTTCGATCCCAGCAATACAGAATTATTGGAGATACACTTTATCGCCGGGGGGCAGACTTAGTTTTTCGACGTTGTTTAACTCACGACGAGGCTGAGAGAGTTTTGAATGATTGTCACTCTGGAGCATGTGGCGGTCATATGTCTGGGTATGCCACAGCTCAGAAGGTGTTGCGCGCTGGCTATTTCTGGCCGTCTATGTTTAAAGATTGTATCCTTGCCGTCAGAAAATGCCACAACTGTCAAGTGTTTGATCGAAAGATGCGCGCTCCACCTGCTCCTCTCCACCCTATAATTGCCGCTGGTCCATTCGCCAAATGGGGTATTGACTTTATTACTTGTAACCCTCACTTGGCGGGGGGCATGCGTATATCATCCTCGCGGTTGATTATTTTACTAAATGGGCCGAGGCGATGCCTACATTCGACGCAAGCGGCAAGACAGCTGCAGTTTTCGTATTCAATCATATCATAACTAGGTTTGGTGTCCCACAAGCAATCATTACTGACCATGGGAGCCATTTTCGAAACGTCATGATGACTGAGCTTACAAGCCAGCTTGGTTTGCGCCACGATAGCTCTACTCCTTATTATCCGCAAGCCAACGGTTTGGTTGAGTCAATCAACAAAGTTCTAGTCATCATGATTCGACGGATCATTGGTATCCATCGAACGAATTGGCATAACATGTTATTTTCGGCGCTATGGGCATATCGAACTTCAGTGAAAAATTCAACAGGTTTCACCCCTTTCCAGCTAGTTTATGGCTTAGAAGCTGTGTTACCTATTGAATGCGAAATCCCATCACTTCAAATGGCTGTCGAATTACTTCCAGCTACTTCCGAAGAGGAGAAACGGTTATTATACTTGGCTAAATTAGATGAGACTCGACGTGACGCTACTTTAGCTATCGAGACTCACGCGAAACGAATGAAAGCTCAGTACGATAAAAATGTAACCCCTCGAAGTTTTTCGGAAGGAGACCTAGTACTATTATATGATCAAGCTAACGATAAGCTAGGTGCCGGAAAATTCGTTCCCATGTGGCATGGGCCCTACATTGTAAAGCGAAAGCTAGCAAAAGGGGCTTATGAGTTAGTTGATTTTGATGGGGACTCTTTGGGTAAACCCAGAAATGGACTTTACCTAAAGAGGTATTATGCTTAAAATGATGGGTATGGAGAAATTTTTAGATAGGTTAGATTTCCTTTCTAGCTAGCAAGTGTGTTAGTTTAGTCAGTGTGCTTAGCTTAGCGAGTGTGGTTTTTCGTCATTATTCTGGCTTATCTTGGTTTTACTCTTGATATTGTAGATGTCGACGCCTCTCCAAACATACATTGGATTTGCTGATGGTGCTTGTCGTAATACACGGAATATCTCTTCCGCAGCTTGGGTTATCTATTCGCCCTCTGACGAGTTAGTTTCTATGCATGGGGTAAGCCTCGGTCAAACAACGAATAACATTGCAGAATACAGTGCAGTGGTTGAATTATTATCCGAATCTATTTCATTTGGAATTCGACGTTTGATAGTGAGGTTAGATTCTGAACTTGTTGTATTACAGCTTAATAGAGTTTATGCCATTAGAAATCCTGTGTTATTAAGGTTGTTTTTGAGAGTGCGTCTCTTGGAACGTGAATTTGATTACATTGAATATCAACATATTCCAAGGTCCTGAATACATTAGCAGATGCAATTGCTTCTCGAGTGTTGGACAGACATTTATAATAATCATGCAAGTAAATTTAAAAACATTTCATCATACATGTTAAACAAGATAAGCCGGTAATAGTGATATATATAGATAGAAGTGTGTCAAAAAATATATACATCGTCTTCGATCATAGGTTGAAAACACCTTATGATCGGCAAAATGATAGTACAAAAAGTCAAAAATGTCACATGTGACTACAAAAGTGACTAGTCAATCACTGGTGGTGCTCTCTGTATGACACCACTGCGCGGGCTACCTTACGCAAAAATCTCCTAAACGGTCCAGGGACCGCGACTACGAAACGCTGAAGCCTGATAGGAATGTCGTCCATAGTAGTCTCAGGTATATCTGCCGTGAGACGCTCTAGATCATGCTCCAACTCAGCTAGTACTTCTGCTGTGCATCCGTGTGGGGCCGGTACCGGTGCAGCTGGATGTAGTCTATCATAAGGCCGGAGGTTGGCTGGACGCTGTGGTCCAACATCTGCATTTTGAAAAAGTTTTACTATTAGTTTTGAGACGATATATATAAAAAATAAAAAAAATACATAATTAGGAAACTTGTGAAAATAAAAGTACCTCTGTCGTCCCATTGTTCTCCCTGTGGAAGAACCATGTCCGGATCACCTCTGAAATCCATTCCGGCATACGGAAAGTCCTGTATCACAAAAAGCTGGCCCTCTAACCAGTCAAAGTAACTATCTGAGAATCGAACCACTGTCGCGCCCTCGTCAGGATGCCGGGCCATCACCGCAACCCATCGTATCAGCTTTGGCTCCGAGGACCCAAGATATCAACAGTGAGTTGCTGAGGGATCAGCATTGGAATTCTCTCCAAGGCAAAGCTCACGACTATAGGCCCATATCCAAAAGTCTTTAGTCGTCCGTTCTTTGCCTTGGTCAGTTGGCTCTTCATATGAGCCGACACAGCTTCACACCAGTTGAAATGGTGCCTTGGTAACAGTCAATTGCCATCCGCATTTGGGATCCGGAAGCAATGTGTAAAGCGGCCGCGCCGCAAATTCTGGTAACCGTGAACGCTATGACTTTGAGTTCCGGTAGAGTGATGTGTTTTATCTCTATGCCTTTTGAATGGTGAGCCCACGGTGTGCACCAATCCTCGCGGAGACTATCAAGGGATTGGCCACCCGGCCTAGTCCCCGCAAGACTGAGTTGCTCACCTCTGTTTGGCAAGCCAGTGAGAAAGTATACATCCGAGGGCTCTATCTCGAGCTGGTGCCCTCCTATGTAAAAGCATTGTTCTTGAACGTTCCATCGCTCAACCAGCCATTCCAAGAATCTTACCTGGCCCCTCATGCCCGGTATGGTCCAATATTTGTATAATCCGCATGCTCTTAGGGCATCCAGGGAAGGTTGATGATTTATTGCAGCTTCATCTTCCTCTACATGCTCTCTTTCTCTCCAGTCTAACATGATTAATGCCCTGCATATCAAAAATAGCAATTAGAAATTGATTTTGGAATTTTTGGTGGTTTTTTGAGAGAGTTGGGGTTTTGAAATGCGCGTTTCTCGGAAGACGCACCCCGGCTTTGTAGCACAGGGCGCCGGACGCAGCTGGCCTGAAGGCGGGCTGCGTCTTCGACCGTTTTCCCGTATGAGAAAAAGTCGGGGGACGCAGGTCACCCGAAGGGCACCTGCGTCCGCCGAGAGGCGCATTCCAAAACCAAAACCCCCCAAAAAATGAAACTAAGACCTAAAAATTAATTCTAAACGGATAGAAATGCAGAGTAGGATGTGTAAAATACCTGGATGAGACGGCGTTCGATTCCGACGGTCAGATTTTCCGCAGCGACCACGGGAAGTTTCTTGTCAAAAGCTCCTTTTTCAACCTCAACAGTGAAACGGTAAAAATGACATGGTAAAAGGTCTTTTTATAGGTTTTTTGGATGAATTAGTTCATTTTTTACCATGAAAAGATGTTTTTGAATGTATTTTTGCCTATTTTAAACAGGTATGAGTAATGTGTTGCTTTTGTGCAGGACAAAGGGATTTCGAGGGAAATTGTAATTTTTTCACAAACAAAAATATCAGAGTCATCTTTTAAGCCCTTTTCTGACTCCTAAAACATGAAAAGATCGCCGAGTGTTTCTTTTTCACTCGTTAAAACGGAATTAAAAGACGGTCCCCTTTTAGCTCTTTTCTGACCGCAAAATCAGGAAAAGATTGCCGGGTTTTTGTCGTTTCAAACTCGATAAGGAAATAAAACGACGTGTCCTTGATCGCTTTTTACTTTTCAGGTCAACGACACTATTATGAAAGTACTCCTTGGTCGCAAGATCAAGCGGTTCCCCCAGGTATTATTTTATACTTTTTCGGGCTTGAGGGACACAAATATACGAAAAAGTTCAACGTGGAGTCTCCTTAGTTTTTTCAGACTCTCTAAAATTGAAAAACGCCGAGTTTCTCCTATACTGGGCTCGTTAAACTTTTACAGTAGAGGACCTGTTCAATTACAAACAGGAACGAACCACTCCTTCCTAGGGTTCGAATTTAAACTAGGTTGGACTCGTCCGAAGGATGAGCTTATAATCAAGCATATGTTATCCTCCTCAAGCTTGTTAAAAATAAAGAGGTACTTGCCAGAAATGGTGGGGAAAAGAGAGAAGAATGAACCTGTTTGTCACCTTTTGTCTCAAAAGAAACTTTATTACCGCTCTTGAACACGACACTTTTCATTCACCTGGGTTGGGAAATCTTTTACCTCACAGTTGACCAAACCACTTTGAAAAGTCTTTAACCGGGTTCCGGGGATTAACTTTGAGTTATTCGTCACCAAGCCATCTGTTGTGTCGTTATGTGTTCAAGAGGTCTGCAAGCAAAACTTTCATCTGCAAAATACTTGTCATCCATTTGACCATCCCTGAGTCAGTCCTTACAGCAACATTTCTTCAACTTGAACAATGATTTCGTGTTGTGGGCTTGCCTGCAACGGGTCGCTTTCTATCGACATCGACACATTATCTAGAAAGATGACTTAGGAATCGACAGTACCTTGAAGTCTGCATGCATCAATGGCAGGTTTCTCGCCTTTGACGTCAGTTTACATCATTGACTTTCGATCAAAGGATTCCGTGAAGTGTTCGACATCAAAACATCTATTCACATTTCACGGGTTGTGCTTGGTACTTTGAGAACCATTGACATTACTGGTGGTTCTCTCATGCTTGTTAACAGTTTACATCATCGACTGGTAATCAAGTGGTTTCTAACATGTTCGACATCGAATCATTTAATCACATGGCTAGAATCGATACCAATTCGGGAAGTAGAAGTGAAGACCCTGGATCTAGTTTCTACCATCCAGGCTGCGAGGAGTTTTGTATTCATTATCTATGTAGACTAATCATAAACAGATGGCTGCGTCCATACTGTGTCTACAAAAGTCTATAAAAATGATGTACTGCAAGATCATTCCTGTATCAGAATAGTTAGTCCATTAGTTAAAGTTTTGAATCTGAGTATGGGAATGCCTACCTCAGTGATGATATAATCTTATCCATGTATTTTGTGTTGAAAATTGCAGGTTCCAACCAGGCCATCCACAAGACAATCCTTGAAATGATAAAGCGCTTCACCCTTCCTAGAATTACAAAACCCTACTCTATTCCAGGCTTCGCACTTTGGGGGCAATCTGTTACACTAAAAAATGTCACCTTGACTACTTACAGTTAGTATGGCTCAAATCAACAGTCATGCTACCCTCTTAGGCAAGTCTCATGCCTCTGTTATCCATCTCAAACTCAAAGAAGAGAGAAAGTCTTGTAAAAACTATGTTTATCTCTGGGGGTCGCAGGTTCTCTCTAGCCTTACCTGCGGGGACGCTGACCATGTTCACAAAATCTGCGTCCATGGACGCTCTGTATGTTAAGGGACAGGTGCGTCCCTCTGTAAAAGGCAAAATGCGCGAGTTTTATCTTGAAAAAGTTACTTGTGGTTACTTCTAGAACATTCTAGAGGTCGGTTTGATGAAATGGATGCGCCTCCAGTTGGTTCATGTATCTCTATTAAGGGGGAACTTATCCCATCAATAAGGGAGCTATCCCACCAAAGAGGGGGATGATCCCATTGATAGTGGACCTGAATAACCTCTTTACAGCACTATAAATAAAGACATTGAGCCAGGAGGAGAGGAGGTTGGAGCTATACATTTTCTTTGGGTAAATGCTGCAGGATTTAGGTCTTCCATTAGAGCCTTTGTGAGGAGAGATTGTCTTCACTTGATTCTACTTGGAAGAGGGTGAGCTTTGTCAAAGTAGAGGAAAACCCTTGATGGACCCTGGGAGGAACTTGCACAACACCAAGGCCAGGTTGTAAGAGTTTCTTTGTTTCGTTATTAATACAAACTGGTTTATTTTTCTCAATAGCTTGTGTTAATGAGTTATTTCATGTGTTCCTTGGTCTGCATGTTGAATATATGTTTTATTATATGAAATGCAAGTGCTTGGTAATTGTTTGATTGTTTGTGGTTGCAGGAATTGACTTGAAGGAGGAGCTCATCCGGATCGTCAAGAACGGACTTCAACAACAGCGTTTTGGAATAAGGTAAGCCTAAACACTTGTAGTTTTCATGTTGTAAAAAGTGTATTTAGAGAAAGATCACTCCATTTTGTCTTGTTTGTCATTAGAATGTCTTAGACTTCTAGGAAGGTCAGCTGTGTCCGCACCCTTGACCAATTCCGTGTGACAAGGGCCCACCCGCACCCATAACATAGAGACAGAGCGGTCAGGTGCACAGGAGACATGACCATTAGGTGCAAGACCACAGGTAATGCAAAGACAAAGTGCGGAACCAGAGTTTGAGAGACTTTGAGGGCTTTCTATTATTTTAAGGCTTGATATGAGCAACTGAGGCTTAAGACTTGCAAAAAAGGAAAGTATGAGTGATAATGGACCACACAAAATTGCAGAATGCCAAGATGAAAATTCTTAGTGCAACAATCCTTCTTATGCAAATGCATAGTCTTGGTAATAATTGTTCAAGTGCTTTGTTGGTGGATTCCACTTGTTTATTAGCTTGTGGATGATTATGTAGTTACTTTCGATGTTTGATCTTATATTTCTCCATGATATTTTGTACAAACTTAGATGTAAATTGAATACCTAACCTATTACAATTTCTCTTGGAACACTAAAACGAGTAAAAATATCCTCAAAAGGAAATGTAACTATAAACATTTACAGTTCCAAATAAAGAGTTTTAGCTTTACCATTTTGTAACATAATGCGTGCAGAAAAGTTGCACCTTTTCTGTTTAGATGGAGGATTTATTGGTCCAACAAAATCTAGAGCCATTTCTCAAAAGGTTTTTAAGTACCTGTGGTTGTAGATGAATTTCATCTAATGGAATGGGCTTTCCCATTCATTAAAAAACTATCACATATTTTGACATATTCATTGGCATCCTTGAAAAATGGATGGCCAATTATATCGCAAAAGAAGGATTTTGTAAGAAGTTTTTTTGTCAAAAAAATGTCTTCCACATGGCTCATCATGGAAAGCTTTTAATATTTCAGGTACTTCATCTTCTCGAACACATCTTCGGATAATCAAATTAGGTCCAATTTTGTACAATTCTCCATCTATCCAAGAATAAGGTGCATTGGTTTTGATCACTTTTTTCTTTTCTCTAGATGATAGTTGTGGAGGTAACTTTCTTGTAGCCAAATAATTAGCAATATATGAAAATCAAGGTGTTTTAGTAGATACTGCAAAAAGATATTCATCAAGAAAGTTATCTTTTATAGGAACATCCTCATTATTATTCTACATTCTAGAAAGAAAATCAGCAACTGTATTTTATTTTCCTGGTCTATCAAGAATAGTAATGTTGAATTCTTGTAACAATAGAAACTATTATGCTCCTATACCAATAGGTGTCATATTTCAATATTGACTTGATGAGCTATGTAATATGTTCATACCTTTCCTTGTTGCAAAGGTTTTCCATATTGTCAAAAAATCAAAAAAATTTAAAAAATGTAAAGAGGGTATACCCTAAAAGAAAAATCAAAGGGTGACAAGAAATAAAATGGTCAAAAGGTGAAGAAAAATGAACCCCAAAAGAAATACAAGGAAGTGTGCAAGTCTAAATGCCACTACTTTTTACTCTTATGTAATAATCAAATTGTGTGCAACTTGTAATTATGCCACAATTGGTGAACAGTTCAAATAGCTTAAGCTTGGGTAGTTCATATTTGAATTTCATGTTTTAGAAGTAGAAAATAAAATCTGACCAAACTGTTTAATCTTGGCAGATAATAGATAGGTAGAGTGAATAAAAAGGAGCTCAACAATTTAATCTGATCCTTGGATGTAATAAGGTTAGACTTAGATAGATTTCTATATGTAAAAGAAAAAGTGCGATAAGGGTTTGCAGTCCAAGTGCACCCAAATAAAGGAGAAAGAATGTCAGGGTTAAAGTAGGTAGGGTAGGTAGATGGTGTTGCAGAATTACTTGTGATGGATGAGGTCTCTAGATATGTTAATTTTCACTTTTATCACAAGTGCAAGACAGAATTTCACTTGATGCAGTTCAAGCAAAACAAGGTCAAATAATTAACTTCCCCCTGAAAGTATTAAGGTCTTTGAAAATTAAAGGGGGTCAGAGCATTTGTCTGACTTTTGGAGGGACCAGACCTCGGCCCAATGATTCAAAAAGCCTACGTACTTAAAATTATCCATAAACCATTCATTTGACTTCATGAACTCATTTCCTAAGTAAAAATCCTATTTTTTACTTAGGAAAATATTAAATACCACCTAAAAACCCCTTTTTCCGCTCTATGCCTAAATTTGAATATATACCCAAAATGTTTTAACTTAGTGCTTTCATCTCATTTATCATATTAATCTCTGACTTATATTATATAACTCCCGAAGGAATTCACCCTATCCCGCATAATTAAATATATATAAAAAATCCAAATCTTATATATATCCTGACCCGATTTAATATAACCATAAATAGTGTTAAAGTTGGGTTAATGGATTAATCAATGATTCATGAAACTAAGCCTCCCACTGCGCAAAAGGGATTAATTAATCCTTATGGTTAGTTAATAGACTTCCCATCCATTCACGATCACTCGATAAAGTTAATTAACTTTCTAATTATACTAGGACCGTCGCGGTAAAGTCCCGCTGTACCCCGCTCCCCGTCTGCCGTCTGATCATTCCCCCATCATCCAACGGTCAACGCCGATATCCCGCCCCCCTTGGTGACCGTGCGTTAATGCGCGATCACCAGGCGGTTTTTCCCCCGTACTTCCACACGCGTCGAACGCTCTATGGAATCGCTAGACTAACACTAAATACCACCCTTCCCCATAAGTGGTGCGATAGAAACCGCTTACCACCTTCTACTAAATGACAAAATGTCTCATCATTCATCCTTTCACCGCCAATACCAACCATTTTCCCGTTTAAACACAAAAACCCTGTTTTGCTTGTTTTCACCTTATTGTGCAGTAAAACCCTATGTAACCCATCTGCACCACCTAAAGCCTCTATTAACTGATTCAAGCATGGTTTACCTCCCAAAAATCATTCTGGACTCACTCCATAGACCTCTCAAGCTCAAATGAAACCTTTTTGACCTCCCCTGCAAACCAATGCTTTCTTAACAATTTGTTTTGTTTTACAGGTGATCAGAAGACCACATCCTTGGATAAACAGTCTTAATACTAGTCATAAGACCTGTTTACTCCAAGATTGTTATCAAATCTATTCAAACAGAGATGGAAGATAAAACATACAGTTAAAAGACAAGCAGAGGAAACATGGAATTAAAAGGATTTACTGTTGAAATAGACAGTAAAAACCTAAAATATACAGTGAAGGTAAAAGGACACAGTAAAGAACAGTCAAAGTGTATCAGGGTTAAAGAGTATCAGATTGAAGACCAAGTCAAGTAAATCAGCTAGCATAAAGATAAACAGCAGGGAAGACAATTACAAAGCATAGCATACAAATTCATGTCAAAGTGAAGACAGATGAAAAAACAGAGCGATAAAAGTAAAAAGTAAACAGTAAATAGTAAAAGTAAACATGAAGACATTGAGGGTTAAACAAATATAAAAAACACTTTCACCAGCTACAATGAAGTTTATCCAAAGTAAAAGTGAAAAACAGTCAAAATAAGTTTAAGGTTAAAAGATGAAATTAGAGCAAAAATGGTACATTCTTCAGAAATTTCCTATTTAAGTCATAGTTTTGCAGAAACTATTGTGGCTAATCCAAGAAGTATTTTGAGAGAAACTAGAAGAATTTTTTGTTCCCAACAAGACTATATAAAAACCTATCTCACTTTATACACAGGTATTACTAAGAGGGAGATAAGTTCATGTCTTCACAACCTATTTTTTAGTTTGTGCAAAGTCCTATTTTTGACATATTTGTGCAGAAAATATTGTGAACAGCTAGAGATGAATTTTGGGAAACGGAGAGAGGTTTACCTCAAACACATTCTTATCTACAAAAAGGTCTTTCACTTTTTACATATCTATCACGGATTGATATATACAAGCATATCATTGGACCCTAAGTTTGCAGAAGTTCTGGGGCAAAATGCACAAAGGAATGATGCAGTTAGTGACTGGGATGCCTCATCATCAACTAAGAGTTGCTACAAATTCGAATTTTTCTTCTTTGTCACCATAAATCCATAAAAACATACTGCCAAATAGATTCATTAGTTTGGAATTTTGTTTATTAATGTTCTATTAATGTAAACAGTTGGAGATATTTGTGAAACTAATCTTGATATTTTTTCAAGATATTTCAGTTTACAATTAGTATAAATACTTCTCCATTTGAAGTATTTTGGGTGGATTCTTAGACATTGCTGTAATATTGACTATTTTTGAATAAAGTGCTGATTGGACCAACTTTGTGGCTTGCTGGATGAAGAATTGAAGCTAAGGACTTTTCTCAGAATTCTTGAATCAAACACTGGATCAATAAGTTCATCTATACCTTGTGTTTTAAAGTTTTCCTTGTTTAAAATATCATCTATGTTTCACATATGAATGATAAACGAAAAAGAATAACTCAGAATTTGCTTAATTGCACTCTGTTTTCAATCGTTATTATTCTCAATGTTTTCTTCTGAACTAGTATAAACAGTGAATTCTTGATTGCTCCTGTTTCCTAGTTTTTCATTTTAATCATTTAATAAATAATTCTTAATTTCTCTTTATGATGGTTAGTCATATTCTGCTCTTTTAAAGTATGTTAAAGCATTCTTAGTTTCCCTTTAACCTTTAAGCCCATTCCATCTTTCAGTCTCTAATTGTTCCCTGTTTGACTACCTTGCTCTGTTAAACCATCCTTTGTGAAGAAACCAAGTCCAGTTAAGCCATCTTCTTTGACTCCATCAGCCCAATGGACTAAGCTACTCAGTTTTACCCCTTTGCTATTGAATCTCACCACCCAAACTCAAACAAAACTCCCAAACTTCACAACTAGCCTAAAACCTTTCCAAAAAAAGCTAAACTTAAAGAGAAAGCCCTCTCTGGATACAGATTGGCTAGATTCTGTATCTAAAAGATTGGTTTATGGTTACCTCAGACCCCTTTCCCCTTCTTACAACTTCTGGGAAAATCTGAGTGATAACATAGTGGCGACTCCACTGGGGATCTGAACAATTTGTTTGTTACTATTGTTTACTTTATAAGCTACAGACGGAGCCTGAAGTTAGCCAGGTAGCCTTTGAACTGCTCTTGCTTTGCAATTTTATAAGTAAACGAATGCTGCTTCAGTCTATCTATGGTCTAGTTTATGGATTGAACATCTGGTTTCAAATACTTTATCAGTTCCTCTTGTCAAATAAGTCTTAAAGTTTAAATCTCATATCTAAAGCCCGTACAAAAATCATAGAAGTTGTTTTGAAAATTCATGAAAAAGCAAAATAATCATAAAATACTCAATATTTGGCTTCCTGGAGAACTAACCTTTTCTTTAGAATTGTTTTACAGGTTTAGATCTGATCTATGATGGTGGACAGGGATCAAACACACAAAGGTTAAAATCATCCATCTGGCGACTCCAAAATGAATTTCACCACTAAGACTCCACTTGAGGAATGAAACTGAAAGAACAATATGAAAAGATCAGGCTTTCAACTCGGATTGTTATCCAAGACATTATGTTCTTTCTAAATTGATAGAGTTTTCCAATCTATATTGTATTTTAGAGAAGATTTTAGATTAATTTTTTAATTATTTTCCTGTGAAAATTGTAAATATATATCATCCTTTTGAATCATATGATGATCACTTTCCAATCAAGAAGCCTCAAATACTCGAGACTCCATTACTAAAAGAATCCATAATTGTTGAGAACCTATGGTGACTCAATTTTAGCATTAAGTGTCTTCAAGATGAATTTAACAAATCAACACAGGTATGTCCTCTGGACAGGTCAAAGATTCCAGGTTTTCCAAACCCTTTACCCAAATTTGATTGGTCAAAAAATCTTCCACTGTTTAAAGATGAAATAGGAAATGATGTTGCTTTACATTTATTAAAATTTCATATGCACATTCAAAAGTTTAAAGTGAAATTCCATGAAGATTGTCTTATGAAAATATTTATGGTAACTTTAGAAGAAAAAGCTAGATCTTGGTATGAAATTTACCAGCCTCTAGCATATGGTCTCTTTAAAGCATTTTCATGCTACATTTCATGAAAATACAAGGAAAGTTATTCATCTCTATTGCTAATTCAAGACTGCTGTGACAATTTTGAAAGTTTTATTCAATATCTTGAAAATTACTATGATCATGATGATCAATTCATGGATCATGAAATATTAGAGGTTTTAGAAGAAAAGCATTTTTAAAAAGTGGAAGCCTTGCTTGAATTATCTTCCCCTTAGAAAGAAAAAGATGATGTATGTTGTTCAGAAACCCATGAAGTTTCCCCATAGGAAACAATTCTTGCAACACAACCAACTAATCAGAATAAAGAAGAAATTCAGTTCCCTGAACTTGCTTAACTAGAAAATATATAATGAAAACCAACAACATTCCGAAAATCTGGAGGTAGAGGCGATAGAGCTTAAAAATATTGAACACAGGACCATCTTCAACAAGTAGTGGTTTCTTCATAAATTAAATACTAGTCAAATTTATTTGATGAAAACCATGTCACAAATTTTCTTTCCTTGCATGTAAATGAAATAAGACAACATACTTTGATAGATCATGATCTTTCATCTAAAATTAATGAGAGTTTGCAACTCCTTACAAGCTTCTATATGACAAAGATAATGATAAGGATTTTTCTATTGTATGT